>CM046722.1:36802220-38002220 GCA_025584915.1 Monochamus saltuarius | reverse complement strand
AAAAATTAAATTCCATAAATTTTGTGGCTGTAGAGAATGGTTCTTTATTTTACACCCTGTATTTTTCATAAGTATGTATTCATATACATAATAATACCAAAGTATATATTTTTATAGTTTTTTACAAACTATTGTAAAAGTTTCATCAGAAAGCAAAAAAATAATTTAAATCCACGAATGTTTAGGTTTTTTTGGGATCTGTTCGGTTTTTTGAAACCTCGTGTATTTTTTCATTAGTATAGATGTTTTAAAACTATTGTACAAAGTTTCATCAAAATGAATTTTCTAATTCCATGAACTTTGAGGAATTTTAGAGAATGGTTCGTTATTTTTAAACACTCTGTATTTCTTAATTAGTATATTTTTCCTACAGAACATTGTATAAAATTTCATCAAATAGAATTTTTTAATTCCATGATTATTGTTGATTTTTAGGAAATGGTTAGGTTTTTTAAACCTCCTGTATTTTTCATTAGTATAGATTTTTACAAACCATTGTATAAGGTTTTATCAAAAATAATTTTTAATTCCATGAGTTTTGTTGATTTTTAGGAAATGGTTAGGTTTTTTAAACCTCTGTATTTATTAATTAGTATATTTTTCCTAGAGAACATTTTATAAATTTTATTGAAAAAGAATTTTTTAATTCCTTGAATTTTTAGTATTTTTTGTGAATGGTTCGTTATTATTAAACACTCTGTATTTGCTTCGTTAGTGAGTGTCATAATAAATCCTTGATGGAAGTTTAATAAATAAAAAATTTCCATGAATTTTGGGAGTTTCAATATTGGTTCAGTTTTTTAAACACCCAGTAGTTTTTTAATTAGTATACATAGTTTTCTTACAGACCATTGTGAAAAGTTTCATGAAAAATATTCAATGAATTATTGTGAGGATTCTTAGAGTATGGTTTGGTTTCGTTAAGCACCCTGTATTTTCTCATTAGTATGATTTTTTTACAATCGTCAAAAGTTTCATAAAAAAAATAAATTCCATAAATTTTGTGGACCTAGAGAATGGTTCTTTATTTTACACCCTGTATTTTTTCATACGTATGTATTTATATACATAATAATACCAAAGTATATATTTTTACAGTTTTTCTACAAACTATTGTAAAAGTTTCATCAGAAAGCAAAAAAATTTTAAATCCACGAATGTCCAGGATTTTTAGGGAACGGTTCGAATTTTTAAACACCCCGTATTTTTTCGATAATTAGTGCGGTAAGAGTCCCCGACGGAAGTTTCGTACCAAAAAATTTTCAGTTCCTTAATTTTTAAATTTTTTAACGTTCGACATTTTTCCAACACTTTGTATATAAAACGGTCCTACGCACGTCAGAGAACCCTCCGAAGCGAAAGAACCGAAAAGTTCCTCGAATCTGTAATTTTTATTTTTTTCTCGTCAATTTTTATCGTAACGCCCCGTACATCGAGCTTTTTTGAGTCGCACTGTATATAAGCGAAGCGACTTGAAGTGTGCCATATTGTCTAGCTCACTGATACCACCTATTCATTCTATTTATGCAAAGTTCAATGCAAATAGCAATAGCGGA
The DNA here is from genome assembly GCA_025584915.1 of Monochamus saltuarius. NCBI lineage: Eukaryota > Metazoa > Arthropoda > Insecta > Coleoptera > Cerambycidae > Monochamus > Monochamus saltuarius. The sequence goes on along the minus strand of CM046722.1, from coordinate 38,000,664 downwards.
TGGAAATATTTGACAGCTGTTCTATGGCTTCCGTCATTTTGACCCCGTCTTGGTCTGCCATATTGTCTAGCTCACTGATACCACCTACCTATTCATTCTATTTATGCAAAGTTCAATGCAAATAGCAATAGCGGATGGAAATATTTGACAGCTGTTCTATGGCTTACGTCATTTTGACCCCGTCTTGCTTAGGATTTTCGCAAATTTCGATACAAAAACGAATTCAAAACCAAACGCTCGCATAACACAACGTATCTAGAGACTTCAGATTTACCGTTTTCGGCCTTTGGGAGCTCAGGTCGGCCCATGTAGCGAAATTTTCTGCGATTTATTCGGAAATGTCACCGCGCACTCGCCATTTGACGTCGCAAATTTTCGCAATTTTTACTATAAAATCGAATTTTAAAAAAAGATCTGAGGCACACGACACATTGTAGAAGGATCAAAGTTTACGTTTCGATATGGCTTTATGGAAATAAAGGGGTACTTACTTTGCAAAATGTAACATTTTGAAGGTTTTGTGAGGACCCGCCATATTGCCAGGCTCTGTTTGGTATTACGCAAAATTCGATACAAATTGGAACTCAAAACCCAGCGCTCGCATAACAGAAAGTATCTAGAGACTTTAAATTTACCTTTTGGCCTTGGCGGGTCTTCGAACGGCCCGTTTAGCGAACGTTCCCAAGTTTTATCCGGAGCTGTCAACGGCACCGCACCGTCCGGCTTCCCGTTTGACGTTTCGGGCGGCCGAGCGAACGCGAATGCCCCGAACGCGTAATTGACCCAAATTTTCGTTATTTTCCTATAAAATCGAATTTTAAACCTAAATCTGAGGCACGCGACACATTGTAGAAGGTTCAAAGTTTACGTTTCGACATGGCTTTGTGGAAAGGAATGCGAGAAAATACGAAAATATCGAATCCGAAATAGTTTGACGTCTACCCATATCCGACTGACGTTTCTCCGATTCCCGGGCGATAAGCTCCTCCTCCGCTATCTCCATCCCCTCGCCGAGAACGGCCGGCGAGGACCCTCCGAAAACGGAAAATTTACCTAGAAAATCGCGAAAACGGCCCGCCGAGCGCCTCGTCGCGACGGAGAAAGGACCAAATCAAGAGACTCGCCCGCGACCGCGTCCCCGACGGGCTCGCCCGAAAAACCACGCGCGCAGCGAAACCGGCCTCCGGGCGGCTTCCGGACTTCCGATAAGGGGCGTTTTTTTCGACTTTTGTCTCGTTTCCTCGCGAAAACGGAAAAGTAACGCCGGCGGACCTCCGGAAAAACGCAAAATTCGCCCCGAAAAAAGTAAAAAGAACCAACCAAAATACGCCTACCGGACAACCGCAGGACCGAAGGGCGCTTCGCGCCCTTCGGCTCGCCGCCGCGCGGCTCGCGAAAAAAGCCTTTGTGGCGGCAGAATGCCACTTTTCCACCCGCCCGGAGGGAGCGAGAGGCAATCGCGCATTTTAATATATAGTAATGATCGTAAAGTATTAGTTGTCTGAAAAACTGTTCGAATATCAAATTTATTACCGATTCTTCTTAATCTTTCTGATAATATAGGAAAGTATGGAATTTGTATTGATTAGTTTCTCTTATTTGTTTTAAAGTATTCCTTTTATCTGTAATATTTTTGCATGTTCTATCAACAAAATTTGGAAGGTATTCATTATTTATTAAATCATTTTTAATAAATTTGAGTTCGTTACTCAAAATTTCGTTATTTGATAAAATTAATTTTGCTCTATCATATAAACATTTAACAACAACTTTTTTTAATATCAACGTGATGGTTAGACATAAATTTAAATATCCATTTGTGTGAGTTTGTTTTCTATAAACAGAGTATGAGGTGAGACTAATATACTCGATGGCAGCACTTGCAGTGAACACAAGTTGCATTAAAGTAGGTTGTCGGTAGTAGAATGTCAGATTATATGTGTGTCACAAAGTGTAAATTAGATTATACTTTGTGATGTGTGTTTATAAAAATTATTTTGAAAACCAAAGCAGATGATGATAATTATGCCATCTTTTCTACAGGACAAAAGTGAATTTTTCAGAGAGAAAACTTAAGAAACTTGTCCATGTGAGATTTCATAAAGACTATGAATTTACCAGATTTTTAATAAACATCCCAACTAATACTCGCAGCAAAAATTCAGACGATTTACTTCATACGAACAAATGAATAATTCATTATATTTTCATCAAAATATTTAAGAAACTGCAAAATTATAAAACTATATACTACACTAAACATTTTCATTATATTTTGCACTAAATTGCCACAAATGACGTGACCAAATATAGAAAACTACATTGACAATAAAAATAATAGCTTGCTAGCTTGCTTAGTTGGGTACACAAGTCAAAAATAAAACAAACAGCAAATTATCACATTTGATGACGTTTCCGTTTTTTATTTAAAACCATCCTCAGATCTAATTTATTGCAGCCTGCAATAAATATGTGAAAATAATTGCGTAATGTTAGCCATGACGTAAGACATCTGAATTCTTGCCGCGAGTATATCTATTTTAGCTACGTAGATGTCAGTATACATATTTGATGTATACTAGTAAAGTTACAACCCGAAATGTTTAAGGAAACAACATAATTATAAATATTTATTTATTAGCTTTCGACCTGCCGGATTTCCAGCGGGAACCATTTGTTTTCCAGAAGTAAAAAGTACCCTAATTATTAATCCAGATCATGATTTATCTGCCAAATTTCATCCAAATCCGTTAATCGGTTTATGTGTGGTTGAGTAACAATCATCCAAACACACAAACCTTCGCATGTATAATATTAAGAGTAGTGTATTTGTTAAATGATAATCCATTAAACAAATAAATTATTTTGCTATTAAAAATAAACATGTTTTATGAATAATCAACATTCATTCTTATAATTCTTTATAAACATTTCATTTTATATATTTACAGTAGCAATATTTTCCAAATACAGTACTTAACAATAATGTTCAAATTAAAAGTTTTCACTACATAATTGCATGTTATCTGACTTAATTCGATTTACGTGCAAATTTAATATCAATTTTATCAAAATTTTTGACAGGCACATGGAAGCCCTGACAGTCTACAAAGTTGTAAACGCTACGTGGCGCTGATGTCGCGTACATAGCGAATAACCTTATTTTCAATGGCAACTCAATTACAGGCTCTGTAGAACAGCCAAATAATAACAAAAACAAACAATTACATTATACGCAATTTTATAAACACTCAGTGTAATTAATAACAAATTATGAGTATTTAACATATCAGTTTCATAATATCGGATGTAATCGGCACACTCGGCACAACTAAGAAGTTGGTAGTTCAAATTCCCATTTGGTTGGTTAACGGCGCAACACGCCGAAGCTCGTTTGGGTCCATTTTCCTATGCCGCCGTCGAAGTGCATCTAAAATAGCCTGACTTCTCTTTTCATATCTTCCATAAGTTACTACTAGTGCTTGTTGTGTTTTATTCGTGTCGCCAGTGTAGTTCATAATTATTAATTACATTTATTATTTACCTAAATAAAAATGCAATTCAAATTGGTTAAACAAAATTTCACAAATTTTCCTGCCAGGAACAATTAATAGTGAAAGAGCGCCTGATTTAAAAAATTGGAAAAAAATAATTGACATATTAATAAAGACATATTTAAGAAACAATTGAATTTTTTATATATTTTTAGGTATTAATAATATTGTGTGAAACTAACTACTCAGTGGACAAAAGCCCCAACCTGCGTTGAATTACACCCACAATATCTACCCATATATTACTTATTATTAGCTTTTGTAACATTTTTTTTACTGTATTAGAAAGGTATTTTAAGCTAATATAAATCAAATCTCCTTCAATTCCTATCAATGAAGTCATATGTATGTTCTCTGATATCAAACATCTAGGTATGCTAATGAACAATTCCACAGACAAAGCTCTATTCAATAATTATCTAAAGAAAATAATCTATATAAATTTACTAACCTGCTTTAATGAAACACTCTATAAATATCTAACTTCACTTTTTGGTAGTGGGAACATGACAATTCAATCACAATAGATGAGATCTGACTTATTTCTGCATTTTTAATATAATGAAGTGGGTACGAAAAATTAGTATGGTTTATCTAAAATCATCATTCACATAAAATTATGCGGGGATTTTGAACTTGCACTACGAGGGTATGATGATTTCGAAAATTCTCAAAATCCTGGTATTTTTCGTGAATTAAGTAGTGAATCTTGCGTCAGAATTTGACAAAATGTTTAACGGATACTTTATAAATACAATAATTTTTGAAGGCACCTCAAAAATTAAAGAGATTGCCACATTAGATTGCATTCGAGGAGTTTGTGATTAGAAAAAAAGTATCCCTGGTATTTTTCGGGAATGAAGTAGTGAATAATAGGACAATTACATATATTACAATAGGTAAACTAATACTACAAATATAATAATGACTAATAAATGAAAAAAAAAAACAAGTAAAGAGAATAACATATGTATTACTACTAAACAGAAATGTTCATTTATAGTACGTGAAATGGCTAACAAAATATATTTTAATCTGGTATGATTTATATCGCAAAGATACGATACTGTATTAAATAAGTTGCACATATTGTATACCGGTGACTTAAATAAAATAGTTCTTGTTTGCAATAAAAAGTATCAATTCTTCTAGAGGCTTAAGCCTACGAATAAGAAAATCAATTTGACTCAGAAGCTTAGGACAATCAATTTGACAATGCAATAACAACAATAAAGGAAAGTGACTGAGTTTAATTTTCTCCTCAAATCTAAACTCTGAAACCCAAATCTATCAGTCAGTTGCCTATAAGGATAAAGAAATTTTTTCCTTGTGAAGCTAAAAAATTAAATTACACCAGGCTTCAATTCTCTCCTTGGTTATCTCTCCTTGAAAAGTAACACATACATTTAAGGAGAAAAAGTTTGAAATTTATTTTAAATCATCAGCATACATAAGTTTTCGGCTGTCCAGAGTGGCAATAAGGTCATTATAGTAGGGGAGCCCAAGCGGGGATTTTGCGATTTACTAAAGCGCGGCAGATTAATATACAAGGGGATACCTTGTACCTGGCTACACCAAATGTGAGTCCCATATAATATATGGCCGCCCGTCAAGGATACAGGATCAGATTAGTAAAAAAAAATATCATCTGAAATTCTCGAGCGCGTCAGATTAAAGTAGGGTGAGTTAGTTACATGCTAGAATGTGTATATTCAACTAATCTAATAATTTTAAAGTGACGTAAAGAAAGGGGAGGGCTACAAAGTTGTAAACAAAAAACGTCATCTCCACATTCTCGAGCGTGGCTAAATTTTGTTTTATTTTGAAGGGAATAATTCAAGAATTACGAAAAATATATAATCTGACGATTTCCACAAGCCGAAGTAACAAAAATTCATCGACAAAGTTTAATGCGTGCAGCTGCGTGATGTATATATTCCCCTCTCCGCGTTTAGATTCCTCTCTCACTCTTTCTCTATCTATTACTCTCTCACTCCGTCCCCACTCTGGTTTCTGTTGCCATGACGCCATGACAGCTGATCACACAGACTCGTTCGTGGCATGATATTGTTTACAACGTATTTCCAACGTTTTTGCTTATTTTGCGATTTTAATATAATTATTTTCTTATAAATACACTTTTTTAATTTGCATGCTTTTTCCTGAGCTTTTCAATTAATTAAGTTCGCTGATTTAAAAAAATAAAAAAAGAATTATTGTCAGATTAGGCGAATCCCTCCAGATAATCGTCAGATTATGAGACAGCACGTCTAGGGCATAAAGATGAACCATATAAATCTTAATCTGACGCGCTTGAGTATTTCAAAATGGCGAACTTTTTTTGCGCATTCTAATAATGGCAGCGCGTTTGCGTCACATCCAAATCATCAGATTATTATATAAGAGCTTTTTTTTAGGTTCACTTAACATCCCCTTAGAAAATCTGACGCGCACGATAATTTTTTATTTTCATTTTCAACCTTTGGAAACAATCAGATTAACATACGTACATTTTTAAAAATACGTAGGACATGGACGATATCAATATCTGGCGCGCTCGACTGTGTCCATGTAACAGTTTTTTTTTATATTTTTGAAAATCTATAGCCGCTTCCCCAACCGATTAAAATGTATATATTATAAGACATTTTTTTCTTTTTATCATCTAAGCTTCGCAACCCAATAGGTCTTTATCACGTTCGAGTAAATCCCGATTTAGCATCGTAGGCTCCCCTACTATTAACAAATAAAAGGAATAACAGTGGACACAAATTCGAACCTTGATGTAGTCCCGACTTCGCCAAATATTTGACAGAATCATAACCATTATAAGAAACATAATGTTGTCTCTCAGATAAATATGACTGTAATAGTAATACTGAATCAGAATCGAAACTAAAGGTGTAAAGTTTTTGCAAAAGAATATTATGATTAATTCTGTCATATGCTTTGGCAAAGTCAGTATATATGACATCGAACGGGTTAATTTGCTCATGTTCTTAAAGATCGAGTGGAAATTCTCTCTTATTAGACCTTCTGAATACGTGGTTAATATTAATAGCATTATAAATCACCCTGTATATACAATAAAAAAATAATAAGTACTCTTTACTTTTTAATACTACGCCCCGCGAGCAGAATTATTTAGTTCAACAAACACGCCGATCTCCAGCTGAGCCTTCAAGAGCAGGGTTATATTCGTTTAATTCGGATTTTTTTCCAAAGTAGCAAATTTACCAATTAAATAAGGGTAATTAAACCCCTCAAATAAGCAATTTCAAGCAAAAAAAACTGATAAACCCTATTAATTACAACCCGAAATATCCATGGAAAATCAGCTTGCTCTGTACTAATATCGAGCCAAACTGTATTTTTTCGCTCGAATAATTTCTGTTTGTTTGTCTTTGCAAGGCTCCACGTTTACCGATGAACTACTGCAATCAATTACGTAAACCACAAAACGGCAATACATCAATGTGCAGGATTATCACAGAAACCACTAACGTAATTCTAGAAGATTACAGTTGGCTTTTACATTGATGATTTCAGTTCCTGTTCGGGAAATCGATGCGGTCACTGTCAAATGCCGACTGCAACGCAGGTCAACGTTACGGATGTCATTTGGATACAGAGTTTAGCTTGTGAAAATTTTTATAAATAAAAATAAAGACATACTGAGACAGATTAGTTTTAACTGTAAATTAAAATACAAAATAAGCAATAACAATACTACTAATAGAGCCAGGTCAAACCTATGTGCTTATTGACATTGGAACAAAAAAGCAAAACATTTATCTCTAGGGTAACCCAAAAATGCATAGTGCATACTTTGCATGTTGTGCATGTTATATGTATTTTGCGATTTCAGCAGGGCATTCGATTGCGTCGATCATGAAAGATTATTAAGCAACGTCGACAATTTTGGAATTCGGGGTACAAGTTTCTATTGGCTGAAATCATTTTTATGCAACAGGAAACACTTTACAACAGTCAGCGGTATTATCGATCATTGTAAAGTAAATTCTAATTCTCAACTCAGTAACATCAGTTTGGAAGTACCGCAGGGATATATTCTGGGCCCTGTGCTCTTCTTACTCTTCGTTAATGATGTACATAAGACATCTCCAAACGCGCACTTTACATTGTATGCAGACGATACATCAATCGTAATTACTGACAAATCTGATAGTGTACTAGAGAGCAAATGCAATGAAATACTTTAATAGTTTAATTATATGGTTTAATCGGAATTCGTTATATTTTAATGCCGACAAGACCTCTTATTTGAGGTTTCATAATCCTCAAATGGAGTGTTTAAATTTAAATTTGTCCGTTGTCACTGCCTGACAATAAAGTCAAATATTTGGGCCTATTTATAGATAATCACGTTTCTTGGAAACAACACTGCGAGTACATTGTTTGAAATTGAAGTCACTTTATTGTGTGTTTGGGAATGTCCGTCAGGTGTTGCATGATACGCAATTGCTTATGCTCTATTATGCTCAGGTGGAGAGTAGACTTAGATATGGTTTGTGTCTGAGGGGTCTGTCTACCGTTGTATGGCAGGGGTAAGAAAGGTTTGTAGTTGCAAACCCTGTGATGGTTCGTTTAAAAACAAAAAAATAATAAGATACGTTATGCTGTGTGGTGCGCAGGAGGGGTGCGCGTGTGTTAGTGGGAGCTAGAGGTGGAGTGAGACGTGCGACGGTCTGGCTCGAGAACAGTTAGTGGGGAACTAGCCGTTGTTAGGCGAGGATATACGCCGCCCCTTTCCCTATTTAGTATTACTATTGTGTTTTTATATGTAAAATATAACCAAAATAAATTACATTTCAAAGTTCTCAGAGTGTATACTCTAATTATATTATTTGCATCATAGTTGCACTATCGTGCAGCAGTGCATCTCAACCCTTATTTGGAAAATTTAAAATTTTGACTTTGCCTTCGTTATTTTTGTTTGAACTAGCAGTGTATGTTTTTAATAACGCCGATAAATTTTGTAGACACATAGATGTTCATAATATGAATACGAGGCACAGAGGTGATTTTTACATATCATATAGTAGAATAAACGCTACTTTTAAGTCTCCCAATATATATAGGTTAAAAGTTTTTAACAAACTTCCAGATCATATTAAGAACTATGTCACTGTTGCATCTTTTAAAAATAGTTTGAACCTGTATTTACTTGAGAAATGCTTTTATTCTTTGATGATTTATTTTTGTGATATTTTTCTTTTTATTATCATTGTAGATGGTATTGTATTTTGTTCCTTCTCTTTTGTTCATCCTCTTATTTGTTATTTGTTATTTTACGCTCTATATGACTGTACTTTACTCTTTATTTGTATAAGTATTACTCCTTATTTCTTTAAATGTACTTTTGTGACTATTTCAATACGGTTACTGTGTACTGTCTCCTGAAATAAAATTATTATTATTATTATTTTGTGAAATATTTGTATACAGGGTGTCCGGAAAAGACGTGTACAACGGAAGACCACAGACTCCTGGGTTCAAAATAAGCCGATTTAGCCCAATTTACTTATTTCCAAAATTGCTTCGTTTCGCCGCTAGGGAGCGCCAAAGTTCGCGAAAATTTTTTGTTTATTCCGAATATCTCGAAAACGACTTGATCGATGTTAACCATTTTTGGGCTACGCAGTTATAAGTCTAACCGACACTTTTTGACATTATTTAAAATCTTTTGCAGTCATTAGAAATATAAGAAAAATCATGTATCATGCAAATATAAGCACATATTTTTTTAACCCCCTGTACAATTACTCTCAGTTTTTTCTATTAGTAGTTGACTTTATTTAGAAACTTTTTACACTTTCATAATTTTGAACAGATGAGTAGTTTAGGCAGAAAAACTATTTTCATATGTCAACAATATCAGCATTCGTTCTGCAACAAATAACGGAGTACCAGAAGTAGGCTCTGATATTTTAAGTATCAACTTCAATACATATTCCGAAAAAGTAGATATGCTTTTGGTTTATGGAGTTTGTCAAGATAACGGTCGCAAAAGTGTTAGGGTCTACATACGTGGACAGATTCCCTCATCGACGAGTGTCAAATCATCAAACTTTTGCCAACATCGAAAGGCGACTTCGCGAATTTGGTTCTTCCACCAAATGAATACGGTTCAAGGGCGTCAACGTACCACGAAAACTATAAAGGTGAAGGAACAAATCCTAGATAAGATAGAAGAGAACCCAAAAATTAGTGTAAGACGCATTGGACAAGAAATAGGGATACCAAAAACCATAGTTCATGATGTTTTGAAGGAGCAGTTACTACATCCGTACCACATTCAATCGGTTCATGACCGGTTCATTAACCCATTGACCCTGAAAAACGTTTAGCATTTTGTAATTTTATACAAGATCAAAGAGCCCATGATATCAATTTCAGCAAAAACATTTTATTTACAGATGAAGCATATTTTGCGAGGTCAGGAATTATTAATAACCATAACAAACACGTTTATACTGATGAAAATCCACACTGTACTGAAAATAAGACATTTTCAATATGAATTCAGAGTAAACGTGTGGACGGGAATTATAGACAACTTTATTATTGGCCCGGTTGTGTTTCCACATTGATTAAATGGGGTCAACTATTTAAATTTTTTACAGCAAGTATTACCTAATTTATTGGACGATTTACCGTTATTACTTCGTCGTAACATATGGTTTATGCACGATGGTGCACCCCTTTACAATACCCGTTAGTCAGTATTTACATAATCTGTATCCTAACAGGCGGATTGGAAGAAAACGATGCTCCTATAAAATGGCCACCTCGAACACCAGACTTACCTCCTTGCGATTATTTTTGTAAAGTATATGCCTACGCAGTTAATAATAAAGAGGAATTTTTAGGTGAATCCAAGACGCAGTTAACATTTTACGAGGAGAGAGCACTACAACTTTGTAAAACCGTAAAACGGATTACTTATTGCGTACGAGAAAAGGTGGTCACTGAGCATTTATTGTAAAGAGATCATAACTTTTTTTAATTTGCTATGTTAATCTTATTATCTCGTATTTACTAAATAGAATATAAATGAGTTTTGTAATTTTCGTTATTTGTTGCAGAACGAATGCTGATATTGTTGACATACGAAAAATATTTTTTCTGCCTAAACTACTCATCTATTCAAAATTCTTAAAGTATAAAAAAAGTTTCTAAATAAAGTCAGCTACTACTATAAAAAAACTGAGAATAATTATACAGGGGGTTAAAAAAATATGTGCTTATATTTGCATGATACATGACTTTTCTTATATTTCTAATGACTGCAAAAGATTTTAAATAGTGTCAAAAAGTGTCAGTTAGACTTATAACTGCGTAGCCCAAAATGGTTAACATCGATCAAGTCGTTTTCGAGATATTCGGAATAAACAAAAAATTTTCGCGAACTTTGGCGCTCCCTAGCGGCGAAACGAAGCAATTTTGGAAATAAGTAAATTGGGCTAAATCGGCTTATTTTGAACCCAGGAGTCTGTGGTCTTCCGTTGTACACGTCTTTTCCGGACACCCTGTATATTCTTAAAAAAGCATATTGTGCATAAAATCCATGGAAATTTTTTGGGACTCAGTGTATACAGCTGACTATTGAAAAAATCCATTCTCCTACATTTTTTTATCTGAAATAAATATATCCTGTTGAAGTCGATAGGAGTAACCGTTTTCGAAATAATCCTATTTGAAATGTTCAAAGTATTGAGTAAAAATTGTTTTGTTTTCATATTAACTGTCTTTTCTGTTGAAAATGCAAAATGTTACTTGAAAAAGTTAGTCAGAATGCTAAATAATCATGATGGGCATTTCAACAAGAGCGGTCTACTCTGATGAAATCTTTGTGCTTTGATGATACCATTCTTGAAAATGTAAAGAAAAGCGGAAAAGGCATTTTACCTGAAGCCAAAACTGTTTTTACTTCATGCACTGAATATTTCAAATAGGATTATTTTGGAAACGGTTATCTCTAACGAATTCAGCAAGGTATACTTTTTCACATAAAAAAGGCAATAGAATTGATTGTTTCAATAGTCAGATGTATACAATAAGCCGCAAAAATGTTCTGTCATTTAAAAGAAACAGCTCACTCTACTAGTGACGACAAAATTAGACACAAATTTGAATTTCTTGTCCACAAAAACTAAATAACTAAACTACTAACTAACTAAAAAAAAAGTTATTTGCAAATATCGAAAATAAAGTTTTAACTTTGGCACCATGTATCTTTTGTTCATCAACTTTTGTACTCAGGTTAAGTTTCGCTACATCGCACTATAATGTCGCGAGTTTACTCTTACTCTATGTTACATTAATTTCGGAACACCCTGTATTTTTTGAATAAGTACTATTTTTCACAAAACTGAAACATATAAACCTTTACGAAAAGATTCAAATACAACACTAATAATAAGAAAAAAGTGTCCTGATTCACACAAGTAGAAAAATCGAGCAAAATTTCAGATGCAAATACAAGAATTCCATTGACAATTGCCACCCACTCATTTACCAAAAATATATTTTTCGAAATCAGATTTTAAAAGTGGACATTTACATGTTATTTTTTATTTTGTTGACAGCTTCTTTTCATATATTACACATAATCTTGGTAATAATTGTTATATGAAACAGTGTTCTCAAGATTTATTTTTTAAACACACTAACTTTTTTCATTTACATTAATTTTTGCATGCTAGAAACTAATATTTTTCAAAAAACAAACAAAATAGTCGAGCGTTTTGTTATAAAAGTTGTTTCCTATATAAGTTATTCTTTGTATGTAAAAATATAAGTCAGTTTCGAGAACTGATCATCCAAAATTGAAAAAAAAACAAGAGATGGCGTTGAAAAGAGAATTGAATGCTCTTTAAAATAATGAATCATACAATACCACATTCTACAAGCCCTCTTCCGCCTATTATAATATTTCAGAGACTACTTCGAATTAAATTTTGAATATTTAGGCTTAGGGGTTTTCGGGAGCGCTCTATTGAAATGAAATAACGGCATTCTTGTGGTACTTCCGCTTATACCGCCATCTACTTGCTTATTTTAAATGGAATGCCCTGTATATTTTTACACACTTGGATCCTACGAGAAGTTTTAAGAGGACCTTTCAAGCTTCCTTATACCTATCTTTATTGATCCTCGGGATATTTTAATTCTATCAAAAAAAAGTTGCTTTTCGATAGCTTAATTCAAAATTGCCAAAAATTTGTCATAGTTTTAAATCCAAAAATCTGTTCCACGTACAAGGAATACAGAAATATCCGCAGTAATATTGATCTAAAACCAATTAACGATAGCTGAATTATCGAAGTGTTCCAAAATTGTATCGAGAGAATATTATTCCAGTAAATTAATTTTACATTGAAGTATGTATTATTTACAAATTGCTAGTAAATTATCGCTATTTACTAACATAATTGGTACCATTGTAATGGATGTTGGAGGCGAAGTACTGTAAACAAATTATAATAATATTAATAATAGTCTTATTATAGTAATTTATTGAGAAATTTGTGATCAATTATATTAAGAAATTATAACTGCTTCATGTAATAATATATTAAAATAATCAGCCACAAACTCCCCAAAATACCTAGGTACCTATAACATAGTCATTTAAAGGTAAATAGTAATTGTAATTATAATAATAATAATAATATCTCTACCCCTCATTCTAATCACAGGGATTAGCCCTGAACACAGAGACTTGTGTGGGAGAGGGGGCGGCATATTATTATTAAGCAGGCCGCATTTGCGCCCAGGAATGACTTACGTTGGTAGGCCCTAACCACTATTCAGTGCAGGAATGAGGGAAACCTGGAAAACCTCATTAATTAGGGGGGTAGTCAAATATCAACCGGTATCAATCTCTCACATTGACCCAAGCTAACATTATTCCACCCTACCATACCCGCAGAGAGGGTGCCAATCCTCTCCACGAATATAGTTTATATACGGTCTACCGGCAGCTGGACGCGAACCAACTCCGATCTAGTCACCTCGATTCAAGTACTAACGCCTTAAACCGCGCGACCACTGACCGATAATTGTTTTTATCTTTCAGTTATGTGTGTGTAGTGATACAAATTACATTAAAACAAAACGATTCATAACACCCGACACCAGAAAGAATAAGCAAAAAATACTATACAAACATTTTCTTAGAATTAATTCTAAACATGGAATGATGGATAATATTATAAAAAAGTCTCTAACTCACTTTGAAGAGACATTAAATTCAGATGTTTCACATAACTGAAAGATAAAAGCAATAATTACAAATTACTATTTAGCTTTAAATGACTATGTGATAATCTTCTGGGTATAGTAAGTTTGCAGGTGATTCTTCCTAGCAAAAACCAGTTGCTTTATTTTAGTTCTGTATCATATGAAATACATAAATTGTAGTTCATTGTTTACTATTTTACAGATGTAGAGTTAACATATTTTATCCATTAGAAACATAAAGTGCTGAAATATGTGTTCACAACAAAATCAATCATTTCTAGGTTATGCTTTAGCAATATTTCTTTTGTGGGGCTGGGGCAGGTTCAGTTCTGACCTTCAACGACAGACACGTTCACAGTATAATAAAAGAAGTTTTAGGAATCATTTTGTTCGAATTTATTTGTTGCTAAATAAGTAATCAATAATTACTAGAACAGTTGGAAAAAAGGGATATTCTTTAGGTACTTTCACACTTTTGTAAATTATTTTGTCATAAAAATACAGGTACCTACCTAATTATTATGTACAATGTAGTCACAAAAAATTGAAATTTTATTACATTATAATGGAACAAGTTGAAAATATCCACATATATTTTACACAATATTCAGGCTGAACGGAGCTGCAACCCTAGATGTAACGGAAGACTGCGCCGGCGCAGCGACCCCAATGCTCCGAAAGCCTCAACTCAAGTCTATATTTTTATCGACAAGTCTCAATAACACCATTATGCATACGTAAATTGCAGTAAATACATTATTTAGAGTTAGTTATGTCTAATGAAATACTTTATGCCATTAACATTTGACAATTCTATATACGACAAGGCTATATACGTCTGTATTTTTAAATGTTTATTTTTCGGTGTGTATTCATAATTAAGTATATTTCAATTTAAACATCAGTTTTAGCGGGGTTGACTATCAAAAAATCAAAATGAAATCGATTTACTGAAACATGATACACCCTGTATAAGAACTGATGTTATCATCAGATTCTACGCGCCATCTAGTGTCTGTATACCAAATTTCGTCGCACTGGCTATGACGGTTTCAGAGATATTCGCACTGAAAGTCTTAGAGGGAACACCCGGTATATGTTTTAAAGGTTCTCGAAGTTTCTAGATGCTCGAGTCCTTGGTCTTCTGGCACTTTCTTTCGGGGTAATATAGTTTGATAAATCCTTTCTTTGCCACTAGGTTTCACCAATATTCTTTTTAATACTCCATCCTGTATTGCTAAGGACTGCCATAGGGTCCAGTAATTTTTCAATGACGAAGATTTGTTAAAAATGCCATTCCAGTTGATTTATATTCAAGTTTTTAATTTTCCACTGGAAAATGGTACCAAAGTCTGAATCTTCACTGTTCTTTACCAAGAATTATATTACGAGTATCCCATTAATTCAAGCTCTGCAAATTAGTTCTTTTGTCCTTTCTCTTGCTTCATTCAGTTAAGTTGTTAATGTTACTAAGCTATTTTGTAATTATTCTTCCATTAATGATTTTTCTATTTCTGTTTATTTGAATCGGGTTTCCAAACTATTTTTATCGGTGTTTAACTTCCACAGCAATTGATCCATATATTTTAAGTTTTTCGACAGTTCATATTTTTCTTTAACCTCACTCATTTAATCATTCCTGTTCATCATCTCTTTTTTTAAATTTTTATTTCGTCTTGACTCTTCTTTATTTCTCCTAAACTCTTTCATATCATTCATCATTCATTTCCATTAATTGCTTCCATTTCTATCACTCTTAATCACGTTACTGGCATTCACTTTTCCACTCCAAACGCCTTCTTCGTTTACCTTCTGACACCAACCAACCTCTACGTTGACTTAGCCTTGAAATATTTCACGCAGAAAAACAAACTTTATTGTTACTACTTGATTATACAACAAATATATTTCAAATCAATCCACAGCTGTTAAATTTTTTGCTTGAACGTTACGGTCACGTTTGGCTTCTGAACATAAACTAAGCTCTGAGGCAAAATTGATATCGAAAAAAATATATGTTTTTAATGCTGTGATTTAATTGAATTCAGTTTAGAATAATTTGAAAAAGTCGCTAATATAAATTTACGAAAAATGGCAAGAAAAAAAAAATCACAGAAGTTTGTGTAGTGGTGAACTAACTATAGTGTTAGGTTGTACAGCTTCACCTGAAGAGTTTTTAGCTACAAAAATTACCATCAAAGTCGCACTACCCACTATAATTTTACAGGGGGTATGAAAGTGAGAAGTGAAACATATTGTAACTAATATACTACAAAATATAGGTGACCTTCCGTAACAATATAATTTTATTATTAAAGTTTAACAAACTCACTGTTCAGATACAATTAAAAAAATCTGCCAGATAAATGTAATTTTCCCAAAACTGTGATTGTTCAGGTTACTATGCCGTAAATTAGGAACTGGTGGCAGCCAGTCACAGAATTAATGTGCACTTCGCATGAGCTGATAATTTTGACCTGCCCTTGTTGTTAATCTTGGTTACCTTGAGTCGGGCTTACTATCAGAACCTGTGAGTTTACCATATATTGATTTTGGTTTCTAATGTCGATACTGCGCTGCTACAGTCGGAACCACTTCTCTGATAGCATTTGTCATCCCAAACGTCTAGCCTTTGCAACTGCATTTCTTACTTCAGTGGTGATTCTGCCAAAGCTTAGTCGCAAATGACAGCGTTTATTATCGATCTTATTTTCTAAATTTAACCATTTTCGTAAAAAAAATAAAAGTATTTTTTTCCGATCATTTTTAGATTCGATTATTAAAATCAAAATTGTATGGGAACCTACTTAAAACTACATATGGAGTGTAGTGCAGTGGAGACTACGAAATCAGTGTTGCCAGAAGTGAATATTTTCTTCACATTGAAGAATTTTGATCTAAAATTTGACTCTTATGAGGAAGATATCTGTTTTCTATACATTTTTATTCGATTTATTCGACATTTGATATTATTTTAAACAATAGGCCTTTGTAAACTAAAATATCTACTGCATTTATGAGCATGTCTACCAAAGAAGCTTTTTAATAAGTAATGCGTCGCGGCCAGGTCTGCTTCCGCACTAATGAATATGATTTTCTATAAAAGCGATAAGTTTGCACCTAATTTTGTTTCCAGAAATTCAGCCTATCACCTATCAAAATAATAGTCTTTTCTGTCTTTCGCTCTTTCGTTTCTACAAACATCTTATTTCGGATCACATATTACTGTTTACGGAGAAGTAACCAATGCACTTTTACAGTTTAGTTCCCCTTATTAAAACGAGGATTTTATTAAACTACCTAAAATTGTTAATTAATGTCCATATTTATACAGATTTGCAACAGCATTTTTTAAGGCAAAGCTTGTTGAAAAAAAACACTTGTTTTAAAACTTGCTGACCTTTTATCGATTCTAGTCTAGTCTTGAAGAAACAATAAAAATGATTGATATCGGTAAGGTTATACCAGGTTTTTATTAAAAACTAGCCTAAATTTCCATAAAAAAATCCAGTTCAAAATTAGTTAGTGAAAACTCTTTATCTCTTTATACGTTCGTTCTACAAATTTCCATAAAATAGTACTATCTGGCAACACAGAATCGGCCTTTAGATAGCCAAACGCTTATCAAACAGTAACACTTTTGCCAGGGTCGCACTGGGATACAAAACTTTAAAATATAAGACTGTTATTTTTCCGAATATTTCCAGGAATTTTATTTTTTCCGCATTAAAGACGCCATACCCTGTATAAAACAACTGCTGGACTGTATATTTCATTAATACCACATGCATGTTTCGTGAATCACTCCGAATTGTATCAAGGTCATATTTTGGTACCCACCCAGTATAAAAATAGAAGAAAATGTTTTGCAGTTAAATAGTGATATACATCTTACGATCGCCATTTATATGACCCAAATTTTTGTTTTACGTTCCAGTTCCTCGTTTAGTCCGTTATAAAAATTACGACGAAATCAATAACTGAATTTGAAAGCTAAGTTTTGATTCCATAAATCCACAACAGATAACGCTTTGGAGAGATAAGAAAGACGGGTACAGGAAATATTAGCGACGTGCATTTTTATAGCCTCTATCTAAATACCGTTTCCCAGGATATCCGCTATCATTTACTACGGAATTTTATTGGAACTTTTATAACTGTCAGTGCACAAGGAAGAGATTTACTCTTCTACCCGTAATGTTAATGAAAACGTATTGTATTAATAGGTAGCACATTTACATGATTATTTTATATCTCTATATATAAGTAAATATTAAACTATTTCTGAATTAATTTTAATAAAATTTACTTATCCATATCTTTAATGTTAGGGAGACCTGTACTGATTGTAGCAAATAGTAAATTGATCATCTTGAAGACTACAGTGTTTGCAATATTTTCTTGTGCTTTATTTTACTTGTTAATGTAAATTATAGAATCCAAATGTCATAGATAGAAATCACGGAATCACAACTAGCATAAAAAACCTAGTATTATATGCTTAGTATATTTCTTTGAGTTTGGCAATTTAAGATAGTTTGCTATTTTGTACGGGATCAGCCAGTTGCTTGGAACATTTATTATTGTTATAATATATAAAAAACGTTCATGCTGAGTATTCGGTTAACGAAGACACGTTTACCTTCTGTACACATCCAAATATCCTGGTGACTTGTTTTCATTATCAATTATACTAAATAGGCGCTGTATTTTAGTCTGGGATGCTTTTATAGTTACTGGCAACATTTTATCTAAATCTGAATATCTATTGATATGTTACATAACTCTTCTTTACAACAAGCTCCGCACATGTCAAAAATCAGTGCCACCTAATTGAAAAATATACTGGAGCTACATTTTATTTTACATTTTAACTTACCTTTATCAATAACAGTACATTATACTATAAGGGAGATAAATGCGTTATTTTGGCAGAGGTGCAATTTGAAGCCCGAGAGCGAAGCCCGAGGGCTACAATGCACCGAGGACAAAATAGCATCTCTCCCGAACGGTATATACTATTTTTTTCCACAGTCTCATTAACTTAAAAACACATATTTTGTCATTATGAATAGTCTAAGAGCCAGTGGCCGGCAACCTATAAGTAAATGATCATACCTGAAATTTTGCACAGTGAGTCTCTTATACCTATCACTTATGATGTGGGGACTCGCTATGCCCGGCGAGGCCGACTTAGGAGTTACTCAGGTGCAAGAAGTATGAAAATGTAACCAACTTCGTTATTAAATTATCAAAGCTGCCGTTTGAAAATTTTAAAATATACAATTATTATTATATAAAAATAACAAAGGCAGACGAATACCGTGCTTCTAAGGTCATGGCAGACACTTGTGAAATTGGCAAAAATTATAAATTTCAAAAGTATTTGATTAAATCTGATTTTTGACGTTAAACAACTGTCAGAAATGTCAAGCATTGCAATCAACATCACCAAATCTCAGAACCTGTGCCAGAAATAGAGGTTATTTGTTACTTATATTATTTTAATATAAAAGGTGCTAAATATAATAAATAATAAAAATAAATGCCTAATTTGTTAGATCTGAAATTTTAAAATTTTCAAACGGTAGCTTTGTTAATTTAATAACGAAGTTGATTAAATTTTCATACCTCTCGCTCCTGAGTAACAGTTGGGTCGGCCTCGCCGGGCTTAGCGAGTCATCACCTCATGAGTGATAGGTATAAGAGACTCACTGTGCAAAATTTCAGGTATAATCATTTACTTATAGGTTGCCGGCCACTGGCTCTTAGACTAGAAGTACTTAGCACCAGAATTATTGTATTTGAATTTGAGCATTTATTTAGTAGTCGTTGAGTTATTGTCATAACTACAAAATAAACAAACAAAAGGAATTGTCAAATTAAGGTGCTAGTTTGGTTTAGTTTAAAGTTTGTTTAGTGCACAATGAATAATTGTGAGTCGGAAGAGATTGTGGAGGCTGCAAATATTGCAATAAGCAATTTGCTGCCTACGAAGTCAAGATCTTTATACGATATAGCCTACAATCGGTTCAAAAAGTGGTGCGCCGAGAAAAATGTTCAAGTATACAGCGAGAATGTTTTGTTGGCATACTTCAGTGAAAATGCAAAGAATTACAAGTCTTCCACATTATGGGCGCAATATTCTATGGTTAAGTCATGCTTGATAATTTACGACAACATAGATATAAGCAAATTCCCCAAGCTGATCGCATTTTTGAAAAGAACCGGTGACGGATATCAAGCGAAAATATTGACAAAGGGTGAAATCGACCGTTTTCTATCAAGTGCAGATGACAAAGAATTCTTAATGATTAAGGTAAGATTACTTTTGTTGTTAGGTATTTCAATTATTAAGTATTTTGATTTTTTATAGGTTGGATTAATTCTGAGGATTGCCGGAGCTTGTCGAACTGATGAACTAGTCAATTTAACTGTAGATGATATTGAGGATGTAGGCTCTTCCTTGATTGTAAAAATTCCAAACACTAAGACAAAGATTCCACGAACCTTTCTGGTTACCGATGTGGGAAATATGCTTGAATTGTTTCGAAAATACCTGTCCCTTCGTCCTCCCCACGTCAAGCATAAGCGCCTTTTTTGTACTACAAAGCAGGAAAATGTAGTTCGCAGCCAGTTGGCAAGAATACCATGGGAAAAATTCCGAGTGTAGTAGCTTCGTATTTAAAATTACCTGATGCTGCATGTTATACTGGTCACTGCTTGGATGCTGGTGTGGATATCACGACAATAAAGCGTCATGCTGGTTGGAAATCAACGACAGTCGCTGAGGTTCACGTCGAGAACTCCATTGAAAATAAGACCAAAATTGCTAATCAGGTTTTAGTAGGTACCACTACTAGCGCAATCACAAAAACTGTAAATGTAAGCGAAAGTAATATTCCTTCTAATATTAATTTTGAAAATTGTACAAATGTAACATTTAATTTAAATGTCAATAAATAATTTCATGAAAAACGTTCTCCATAATGTAAACTCCCTTGGGAGCATTATACTCCCTTGGGGATAATCGACTACTTCTGTTTTAATTTTGATGTCATAGAAACTGATTTCTACTCCCGACCGTGGAAAAAAATATTTCATCGGGGCATCTTTTAATGTTAATCTTGAATATTTGCTAAGTTTTTGCGATTTTTCTGGCAACAGATTTCATTTCGCTTCCTCCATCGTTTTAAACATTTCAGGAGGCATATCGAAATGTCTTCTGTACTACTGTCACTAATTAAATCCATATTTTATCAATTATATATGAAAAAATCTGTCACTTTGCTAGAGGTTTTTCAAGTCATAAATATGACGTACATGAAAACTGCGTTTGTTTATATTATTGATAGACATCCGTCCTGTAAATTCGGCTCCAACAACCTTGATTTTAGATATAGATACTTATTTCTACAAATACTTAATATGATGTACAACAAATTTATAAGTATTCTAAATACCGGTAAATATGTAATACCTTCACGCTATGGATCTTAAACGCCTACTTAACGCCCGTGATAACCATATCTTGTCTCATCTCATCAGTTTATAAAGTGGTTCAGTGCGTGGTTAGCGACTAAGGTGGACATAATTCAATATTATAATATAATAATAATAATATATCTACCCCTCATTAGGCCCTAACCACCATCCCGTGCAGGAATGAGGGAAATCTGGAAAACCTCATTAATTAAGGGGGTAGTCAAATGTCAACTGGTATCAATCTCTCTCATTGATTCAAGCCAAAATTCTTCCACCCTACCATACTCGCAGAGAGGGTGCCAATATCTCCACGAATATAGCTTATATACGGTCTACCGGCTGCGGGGGTCAAACCACACAGTGATCTAGTCACCTCGATTCACGTACTGACGCCTTAAACCGCGCGACCACTGACCAATCCCTCGACCGATCCATCATCGAAGTCTATACCACTTACATCAAAACTTGATCAATTTTTTCTTCTCTAATCGTGAGATGTGCAGTAGCATCTTCAGGTGAAATATACATCAGCCTTTTTTTTTCATTGCATATCTCGCAATTGGCTTCAGGCATCTCCACCATGCTGTGTTTCATAGTTATGACTTTGGTTTAACAAATTAAAAGCATTATAATATATATTAACAAAGTGATGGTAACGTTAATATTTTGAATTGCATAAATTTTTTGTTTACAATATTGTTTAATTGTTAATGCAAACATACAACGAATTCATCATCAATTGTTCTTTAAAATAATGTATCATCATAGAAATCATAAAATATATAGAGCACCAAAATGGGTACCAAAACTAGTCAACGTATGGAGAAAACGCGAGTTTGGTAATATTGTAGTAACTTAGCTTTTATGAGTTGGTTGCACTAATAAAGTAGAATGGGCGGGAATTTCAAAATATGAAAATGTTATGTCCAATTCATGGAAACATAATTGTGATTTCTATGGTCCAATTACAAACATTCCGTTTTGGTTTCAATTGTGCGCTGGGATTAAAATGCAGTATAACGAACAGCTTATATTCAGTTTTCCCTAGATGGCTGATTTGAGTGCCTAATCTAAAGGCTTCTGGTGTTCTATATATTTTATGATTTCTATGTATATCATACATTATCATTTCCCAAGATTTTAAAGGCGTAGGTCAGCCCCGCTCAGAGGCAGACATTTATGGAATGAGTAGATCCATAAAATATATTTGCCTCAAATCAAACGTAATCCGGGTGGCAAGTTGTCAGTGGCTCGCACTATATAATCTATTACAATAATAATGGCACTCCCTCAATTCACTTTTAACCTAATGAAAGTTTCGAGTAAAAATTTAATTAAGTCTACATTGGTGAGAGAATAATGTTGAAAGTTGAAAGTAGATTTCATTACAAATGCGTCAGAAATAAATCGCTAAATTATTTTAAAGAGTTCCATTATTATTGTAACAGATTTTACATACTAGTTGAAAAGCTTTTAGTATTTGTTTTAATATATTCGTATTAACGTCGACATATTGTAGCGAGTAATGAAAAATAGATAAACAGAATATTTGAAACTGCAAATAAACCTTCATTTATGTTTATCCAAAATATATGTATATGAAAGTACCACAATAATTGGGCTGAAATATTGATATCACCTATTTGTGTTATGTATAATTTAAATCTCAGGTGTTACTCATTTAATACGGCCTTTGAACCTACCCATTTAAAATATTTTCAAATCGTACGGAAACATACAGGTTTGCTACAAAAAATTATTATCAACATAGTAGTAATTACTAATAACTGTTAGCTAAACTGTTAAATTTATTTCCAAAGGAACTGATCAATTTCACAATTTATTGAGGACTAATTTGCACATTTCAATATTTATAATAATTTATTTGTCAATTTCATTGCTATCAAGTTTGAACCTCGTCAACTAAAATTTAAATATTTTGTACTAGAACCTACAACCTTGTAATTATTTATTATTAACTTCAACTAAAGTAACGAAAGATGAGAGCGTAATCGCTTTTTTTAGCATAATTATTTTCCGTTTGGAAGAAGCAATCTTTGTCATTTTAACAGTATTTTTAAATATTCGATTATAAATTAGGTTGGTTTTAAACACAGATATAAAATATAACTAAATATACACAATTTATTGAAATTAATAAATTGATCAATTTAATCATTTTACTTTAAAACTCCCAAATTTATTCAACGGTAGATTTCGCTTGGTAAATCCCATTCAATGTGAAACTTGCTCATCTAAAAATTTTGTCTGTACATTTTCTAAGTACTACGGCTATAATTTGGAGATCAAAATATAGAGGCACACTCGTATCATAAATATATTTGGGAAATATTTCAATTTTTAATTTTTCATTTTTTCATATTTTAACCTTATAAGTACACCGGTATTTATATGGTTATTTTTACGACAAATATACAAAGCACTACATTTTGAACCATTTTGAGAAGCTACATATACAATTACTTGTAGATTCCAAATTAATAATAAGATACAGCTTTACATTACCGATGGTTGAATAATTTTAGATCTTATTGCCACATCAGTTTAAGATTTTTGACATTTTGAGAGACATATTGCTTTCATCTTCGGATGTAACTCTGTAAAGGATGTCCTGCGGTCAGTATTATATTTCGATGTCCTGAATTTGCGAGTTTTAGCCAAAAAATTCTGTCACGCACCTATCTTGTATTTATCAAAATCTATTCAGTGTTTTATATCCACTTTATGTTTCACAACTTTTGACTTCCCTTCTCCTTAAGTGTCACTTGCGTTTGTTTATAATCGGGTTAACGTGTCTGCCTGTTTGTCTAATATACACCATTATGTTAGGTACATGTAAATTCTACACATCAGGACCTTGGTATAATATTGTTCTTGCAACTGGCCTTAGACAATGCTCCCTTTAACTTCCTTGCGGAGACGTAGTTGTGAATTCTTAAGAGACAGCATATTTTGTTGATGCGTTCTTTTGTAGGTTGCTGTGAAATATTCCTCCTTTTACTTTATCATGAATGATATAATCCTTCTTCCAAGGCTCACTAACTGTCCGTTCTTTATGAAGTATCGCACTATGCACTGCAGCTTGATTAAAGGACTTGTAACCATGGTACTATTCAAACTGAAATCGATTGTAGTCATTTTAACATGTATAAAAGGAATATATTGACACCATAAGCTTTAAGTGTTCAACACGTATCGTTTACCATTTACCTCTAAGATGCTTTGGAAAAGTCAGGGCAGATGAGGTTTACCTTCTTACTTCTCACGTCCAAAACAGGAGAATCGACATTGTGGATATTCATTTATTTAAATAGAAAGATCATGAGTCGGCATTTTAAATTTTAGGAACATCATTTAGATCTGTAATGTCATCATATTTTTTGTTATTATTATTTTTTAATAGGACACACTATAAATTACTTTTATACGTCAGGAAATATACTTTAGAACTTTAAACAACGGTTTAAAAGAGATGGTAGCACATGTTGTCATTTATGAATAACTGTCTGTCTGTAACTGCATACAATTCTACTATTTACGGAAAAATAAAAATAAGTATCATGTTTAGAAAACTGGAACGATATCATTTCAATAATTCAAATGGAGGAATATATAAAACTGAAATATCAACTTTTACGTAGGTTCTTTCAGTGTATATAAATAAAATGCAGATGTAAAGAAAAGAACTGCTACGAAATTTACATATTCCCGTTTCATTGTACAAATAACCTTGCAATGTATATATTACGAAATATTCATATATTCATCCATGTACTATGTTTATTTCTGATCGTGAATTCCAAATGTCTTTGTTAAGTGTTCGTAGTACTAAAATATTACCTGCAACAAGTAGATGTGCTGCACGTATATCGGTGTGAAAAAGAGGCGCATCAGCGGACACCTCGCATTTGAATTCACCTGAGGTTTCTCTCTCGACATCAGTTAGTGTCACTTCTCTTGAGTTTGATTTTGAAACCTGAAAAAAAAGGAAACGTTTTAATTTTATATTATAGTTTTTGAAATGAGTACAAGTTTTATTATATATACAGGGTGTCTCATAATTAGCTGCCAACCCTGAACAGGCCGATTCTATGATCAAAACTAAGTAAAAAAGTTCATATGAACATGGGTCCGGAAATGCTTCCTAAGGGCACAGGGACCCATTGAAGAGGGAGGAATGGAAATCATTTTTTTGCAATATCTCTCAATCGCGTTGTGATAAATGAATGAAATTTGGTATACGTTGATATATTGTAAACGTTGCAAATCACATGTAATAAGTGACATAAAGTGCAAAAATTGTGACAACAGCTATCACTTAAGTTGTGCGAAACTAAGCAATAATGTAAAGTTTGTTACAAACAATGAGATACTTTGTTGTGAAGCTGTGGGTATATGTGAAAGTGACATGGGCTTCTTTGATGCTTTAGAGGAAGTCTCAAACTCTACGAAGAAGGTGGACGTTCATATTTTTAGTTACGTTATCAAACAAAGGAATATAATTATCCAGGAATTACGGGAGAAGATTGAATTGTTTAATCTAAAGTTAGTGAAGGTCAGATATCAGACAAAATAAAAAGTACAGTTACTGAAAAACAGTTTTCACTTACAAATAAAAAGGAGGTCGATAGCCGGACTAATAAAACCAATGACGCTACTTCTATTAAAAAAGGTAAACAGAAGAATCCGTTGTTTACAAAACAAGATGTTGCCATGGGAGTAATGCGCGTGGAAACTGAGAATAAATTGAATAAATATATTAATTTAGTAAATGAAAATGACAATGATAACTCAGCAAGAAACAGTGACACTAATATTAACAAAAATGACTGGATAACAGTTGAAAACACAAGAAGAAGACGGAAAACAATAGTAGGAAGTAATAAAGAATCTGCAACAGTCAAAGGAGTGCCAAAGTTGATTTCTCTGCATGTATATAGACTAGATAATAATACTACTGAATCAGACCTTACTGATGTCCTAAAAGTAAATTTTGAGGATGTGAAGTGTGAAAAAATGGTTTCTAAATATCCAGATATGTATTCCTCATTTAAAGTCACCATTAAGGAGGACGCATTTAAGAAGGCTATGAACCCCAATCTTTGGCCCTATGGAGCCGGTGTGAATCGTTTTTTAGACCTGACGAGAAAGTTAACGACAGTGAAATAATGTTTGACACTTTTTTAATGTTATTAAACATTCAATGCTTAACCCACGATAAATTAAATGGTTTGATCATTGATTTAACAAATGTAAATCCCAATTTTATTTGTTTGACTGAAACATGGGCAGATAAAAATTCTATTAACTCTTTTCATATACCTGACTATAGTGCAAGGAGTTGGTGGTGTCGTGTATACACAAAGGAGGTGGTGTCGCAGTATTCGTAAGAAATAATATAGTCAAAGAGAAAATAAATTTGGATAGATATTGCATAGAAAAAAACTTTGAAATATGTGGTGTGTCGTGGAAAATGACAAACGGTATTAAAATGGTAATTTTAACGGTTTATCGGTCACCTTCAGGAGATTTTAACTTGTTTTGTGAACATCTTGTAGATGTATTAAATTACATTTTTAAGCCAAATATTAATGTTTTACTATGTGGAGACTTTAATATTGATGCATATAAGCCTTGTACTAATTTTAAAAATTGTATTTACTTCAAAACTGCAGAAATTAATTTTATGGAACTTCAAAAAATATATTTGTATATATCTGAAATCGTCTTATCTCAATAATGTTTTACTGTAATTTTTACTGTTCAACTCGCTTACTCTTCAGTTTTGCAGAAATTGACTCAAACAATTATTAAAAAATGTCTTCTCTCTTTATATAAATTGTTGCTGTTAAGTTATTCTGATTTAATGTAATCTTAAAAATTATTCACATAGAACATAAAAATTAAAAACTTATTTTCTCTGGAGAATAGTTTTTCGGGGAAAGTAGATTCCCTTGGAGGAAATATGTTTGTCTGATACATCTTCATTAACGTCAGCTGAAGTTTGATAACTTTTATAAAATAATATGTAGATTACGTCTCGTATATATTATTTATTGCTATTCCGGAAATTATTCTTTTGTTTGAGATTGTCGACCTTCCAACTTTTTTCAAGTTTTAAGGGAGCTCGTTGCTTTTAGCTTCCATTGACATTAATCACATCGAGAAACTAGAGTTTACATAACTTATGCAGAGAATGACTAGTCTAGCACAGTATAATAAATGTTCGATTTTGACAATATAAAAAAATTCAAATGGAGAAAAAAATAACTTCTACAGGATGATATCTGGTACCAAACTATAAGATTTTTTAAATATAATTTACGATGTATCATTTACATATGCCATAAATATAACCATATATAATAATAAATAATATGCCATAATAAAAACTAAAACGTACAGTATCTCATGAACGACAATATGATATCAATATGTCTGGGTGTTAATGCAGAAGCACCACAAAAATTAATTTTTGTTCTAGCTTTTTTCTTAATTTTTGTTAATACAGAATGCTCAGTAAAGAAAGAGCCATACTTTAAGGCTATCTTTCTAGGAGAAGAATTACTTACTTTCGATAAGTTTAAAACTTGATGCATATCGGTAAAATGTACCATACAAGAGAAAACTGCACTTATCGTACCTATATGTTGAGTTTGGAAATCAATACATTTTAACAAATAATGAATTCAATGAGTTATTAACGTCGTTCATATAAAAAAACAGCATGAATCAACAGAGGGAAATATGACATCGTAAAGAAATACAACATTTAAGAAACAATAAAATAAAATAACCACATAAATACAAGCAAAAACAAAAGCATTATTTAGAATTTATTTTTGAAATATACGTGAGACATTGCAAACTGTAACTTTTTGAATTAATAGAGAGTTTAAGTTGTGTGCCATACGTGAACGTGTACGTAGAATTTGACCGTAGCGCACGCTCAAATTAGAATTTTCCACGTTTACTTGATACGGATGTACATGGGCCCACGGGTCTTTGCGTAACGTAAACAGAGACGTATACGTCCCGAAGAGGTGGCCGAAAACTTCCGAATGCACAGAACATTTTGATAAAGGACTAACCGAACAGAAGAAGCAATACTCGTAGATAAAAATAATAATCATCGTTTCTGAATAATATGATTCTGTGATAACTTACCCTACTTAAGGCTGGGATTTTGTATACATATTTTTGCCGTCTAACTTGGCTTCAAGCGAGGACACAGAACTTCAAGAAAATTGAAATAATTGGTTATTATTATACATCAACGTATTCACAAAGGTTCCCGCTAGTGCGTGAGATAATTTTCATTGCTGATAAAATCACAAGAATAATTAAAATAAATGTTAAAATATCTCAATTTTAGCCACACAGTTAATACGCCAATATGTCGCAATTACGGCAAAATTATCACAGCCACAGCCACCAAATTACTTCACTCACTAGCCAGGACATATAGGACAACTTGTGTTTCACTTTCAGATTAATATTTATTGCTAATTTTACATTTTGTGTCCTCGAGTAGTATCGTAACATATATCACGGCTTCCATTTTTATGTATGTCAAAATGCACCATAAATTTCAGGGAACCGTGTGGTTCGGGCCTATACGGATTGTATACTGTCTCATAGGTCTGATTGATTCGCCGTTTCGCTCACTCAGACTGTGCAATTCCTTTTCTACAAAATCTTCGCCTTAAACTCATTTTTGAAACACGAATCTTACTGTACGTAAACGTGAAAATTACACGTTCTACGTTTTACGTATCATAATAATCGACTTAAACTCTCTAATAATGTATCTCAACAAATACGTTGAACGTAGTTTTGTCTATTATGATGCATTTTAGGGACTTGTAGCAATATACCTTATTTAAACTAATCGAAGGCTGTTTCAAAATAACTAAACATTTTTCAAAAATTTCTATTCTTAAAAAAAATCTGAAAGAAATAATACAGTAGCACAGGCTTTCAGAACGCTCTCTACATTTAACACAATCAATCAGATATTCGTGTTTATTTTGAAAAACTTTCTTTTCAAAAATTTTAGTTCAATTACTCAAAAAATAACAATATTATTGTAAAAACCTGAAATAATAAAGTACTTTCAGGCATATAACTTCACCAAAGAGCAAAATTGCACTTGATTCAAATGTATTTACTTTATTTATGTCTAAAGAAGCTAGTGTTAAAGTATGGCTCATTCATTACTGAACACTATGTATATTGGATTGGAATATGCCCATGATAGTGCTAATTAAGTTAATCAAGAGTACATTTATATTAATTTAACACGGGATTACCACAGTTATGGATCGGTCAGTGGTCGCGCGGTTTAAGGCGTCAACACTTGAATCGAGGTGACTGGATCGCTGTGGGTTCGACCCCCGCAACCGGTAGACCATATACAGGGTGCCGAAAATTAGTAGGTCAATCCGTTAACCATAGATAGCTGATATGAAAATAATGGGACTTTCATTATGCCACTTTTCATTTAGGAGCCCCATTTTTGAAATACAGGGTGTCAAAATGTAAATGTCAAAAAGGAAATTTGTCGATAACTCCGGTAGAATTAGAGATATTTGTTTGAAATTTTGCTAATATTTTTTTCTTGTAGAGACCCCCTTTCAGTGTACTTTTGGTAAAGAAAATCAAAGCACGAGCGGAGGTGAGGGGGTTAAAGTGCATTATAGCCCCCTCAACTTTTTCATACGCACGCCTATGTTAAAAAAATATATTTTCTTTAATAAAGCGGCTTTTATTCTAACTTTTCTTATTCTTGCAAGATTTTGATTTGGAGCCTGGGTTACCAGTTATTGTAACTTATTTTAATAAAGTTTAAAATCCGTTTTGTACTATAAATTTTATTTAACATTTAACAACATGAAACAAACTGCATGTATTTTATATTACAAACAGAAATTAAATTCTAAAATTTATATTAAATGTTCAACATGAGAACCACCTTCGCGGACGCACATCCTGCATCTCTTTAGAAACGATAAACGAATATTTTGGAAAATATGTGGTTTCATCCTAAATTGCGTGGCTCCTTCTAAAATTGTTAATCTTAAATGTTGTTCATCCACAATTGGAACCATGTAAACAAAATCTTGCATAAACCCCCAGAAACAGAAGTCTAAGGGATTAAGGTCTGGGGATCGAGGTGGCCATTTGGCTGGCGCAAGACGTCCCCGGCCGATCCAGCGGTTAGCAAAGGTTTGGTTTAAATAGTTCTGAACAATTCGGCCTTAATGTGGCGGAGCCCCATCTAGTTGAAACCACATATTTTGCCGAACCGCTAAAGGCAAATCAAGTAAGTCTGCAAAAGAGGTTTGCAGAAAATGCAAAAATTCGACGGCAATCACACGGGGGGAGAGGGGGCGGTAAAAAAACCGGCCTAAAAGAAAAATATCAATTATTCCTGCCCATACGTTTCCTTTAAAACTTACTTGATGATGTGCGTCTACAATAAATTTCGGATTTTCAGCAGCCCATGTATGAGTATTATAAATATTCGTTACTCCGTTACGAGTAAACGTGGCCTCATCGGAAAATAAAATAAATTTACTAAAATTAATATTATCATTATTTTCTTGGCATATCCAATTACAGAAAGTGACTCTTGCTTCTGAATCTAAAGGTAGAAATGCCTGTACTTTTTGTACATGATATGAGTACAGTAATTGCTGTTTGAAGACACGTCGCACATCATCTGACTTAATATTATTGTTGCCACCATTATTAATTTGCTTAGCTAGTATCCTCGTACTTATACTTGGAGTTTCTTCGACAATTTGCAAGATTTGCTCCTCTTTGTTAGGACGTAATTTGAGTTGCCGTCCACATTGGCCCACCCTCCTATGTTTAAAGTTGCCAGATTCTCTCAGACGGTTGACTAAGCTTAAGAAAAATCTCTTTGTCCGCATAACGCCTAGCAGCTAAACTAGCATTAGAGTTACATTTTCCTAACAGCAAGAGAAATTAAATTGTTTAGGTTCGAGATTATAATTAACACTTATTAAGAAAAAATCCTATTCCTTTTAATAAGTACTTACTTACCCATTATTAAAATCATATCGGTCATTTCAGAAAATGATAGCAAACCTTCTCTGTTCGCCATTTCTTATTGAATACTTCAATTAAAAAATGTCTAAACAACGTTTTTTCTTTTTAACTTATAAATTATTTTGACAACCAAATGTACCTACATATCTGATTTCGTTTTCAAAGCCTACATAGAACTTATTTCTTGAAACACTAGTTACCAAATCCATACTATCCGTCCAAATAAGTCGCAATATCTGGTAACCCAGGCTCCAAATCAAAATCTTGCAAGAATAAGAAAAGTTAGAATAAAAGCCTCTAAGAAAATTTATTATTTTACCATAGGCGTGCGTATAAAAAAGTTGAGGGGGTCATAATGCACTTTAACCCCCTCACCTCCGCTCGTGCTTTGTTTTTTTTTTACCAAAAGTATACTGAAAGTGTGTCTCTACAAGAAAAAAATATTAGCGAAATTTCAAACAAATATCTCTAATTCTACCGGAGTTATCGACAAATTTCCTTTTTGACATTTACATTTTGGCACCCTGTATTTCAAAAATGGGGCTCCTAAATGAAAAGTGGCATAATGAAAGTCCCATTATTTTCATATCAGCTATCTATGGTTAACGGATTGACCTACTAATTTTCGGCACCCTGTATAAGCTATATTCGTGGAGAGATTGGCACCCTCTCCGCGGGTACGGTAGGGTGGAAGAATGTTGGCTTGTATGTCAATGTGAGAGAATGACACCGGCTGACATTTGACTACCCCCCTAATTAATGAGGTTTTCCAGGTTTCCCTCATTCCTGCACTGAATGGTGGTTAGGGCCTACCAACGTAAGTCGTTCCTGGGCGCAAATCCGGCCTGCTTAATAATAATATGCCGCACCCTCTCCCGCACAAGTCTTCGACTTCTGGGCTAATCCTCGTGATTAGAATGAGGGGTAGAGATATTATTATTATTATACAGGGTGATCCAGAACTTATCTAAACAAAATTTTTGAACATACGAGTACAATTGTGTAAAAATAAAATCAAAAAGAGCAGTTCAAAAATAATTTAAAAGAACACTTCTGCACGACACTGGAAACTGATCCCCTGTAAAACCTAATAAAATGTATAATCGGCGACCGGACAAAAAATTACATTTTACAACCCCTACTTTTATACAGAGAATTCAACTGCTTTTCCCGTTATTGTTATTAATTATTAATAGAATTAATTTATGATTTATTTAATTAGTAAAAACACTTTGGGCCCTTCTTACCAAGTTTCTAAAAAGTAACACAAGTGTTTCTACTTTTTATCAATTTTGAACTTGTAAGTTATTGGCAGTTAAGTAGCTCTGATTGCGTAAATCGTCAATAGTGTTCAGTTCGGTGCAATATACTTCATTTTTTAAATATCTCCACAAAAATAAGTCCAAATGATTTAAAGTCAAGAGATTATGGCGG
This sequence comes from Monochamus saltuarius, assembly GCA_025584915.1. Lineage (NCBI taxonomy): Eukaryota > Metazoa > Arthropoda > Insecta > Coleoptera > Cerambycidae > Monochamus > Monochamus saltuarius. The sequence continues at coordinate 37,967,824 of CM046722.1, read as the reverse complement.
CCATGGTATTGCCCCTTCTCGTCCAATCCATCGGTATTAATGTTTGGACACACTGTACATAGGACGGATATAATTGATCGTGTATGATAAGCCACACTGCTACAATAGGCCGTGGACGCCCTGGACCTCCATCTCTTCCACGATTCGGTTATAAATTTACGGTGTCACGCCAACGTTTTCACTACACTTGCACTCACTGCACGCCGTTGTAGAAGTAACTGCATTTAGCACATGTTTATCGGGAAATCGTTCTGTTAAAGCATATTTACTTCACCATAAATTAAAACGATATCCATCAACTGCGAGTTGCTAGAGACCTAAGCCATTTTTGATATTGAAAAACGAATGTAAATACTTACATCACAAAAAAGTTAATACGATAAGTATTCGGATAATTGAAATCGTCTGGCTAGAGACCAGCGATGTAATAAATATATTCTCATTGTGAAGGAAGGGATCTCAAGGTATGTATTTTATTGAGTTTTAAAGTTAAAGACGATCTTGTAATGGTTTGAAATTTTTTTTATATTTAGAAATTATTTTTTGCGAGGAGAAATTTTATATGTCAATCTAAAATTCATATTTATTCAGGATTCAATCAAGGGTAGGTATTTGTCTTTGATAGTGAAATATTAAGACTAGTGTTTCAGACCAACAAAAACTGTTGAAGGCAGGCGATCCTAAAACTTGTCAAATTGTTTTAGAGCAAAAAACTGAACCATTGGATTCTATTCAAATTTTTTATTGGTAGATATATATTTGTCTTTACTTCAGACCCACCGCAAGGGAAAACTGAACTGTTTAAATAATTAAATATATATTTTTTTGGTGAATGAATAAAAAGCAGTTGTGGAATGTGCACTTTCAATATACAATGTACTTAAATACGGCCTATTACGGAAAATTCAAATATCCAACAAGGCTAGGATACTAATGCATATAGACAATAGTTTGTATTTTGATATTATATGTAAATTAAGTTCCATATAATGAAGGGAGCCTTAATTCTAGGTATTTTGAAATAAGGAGAATCTTAAAAAATCAGAAATTGAATTACTTATTGCGCCGATTTGACAAATATTGCATATGGCATACAGTCAATAAAGTATTATTTATACTAAAAATAATCAATCCTACTTTCGTATCTGATAACGTTATTATACCTGAAAATGAAGTTCCAGAAACATTTGCCAAAAACTTTTATTCATTTTATTCTGTCTTGCCGACCACCTATAATTTAAAATATATTACTCCCAAAAATTGTCATATAGCACAAATGAAGTCTACAAATAATCTTGATATGGTACGTCAATTAAAAAATTAAAAACTAAATGGGCTGTAGGTACGGACTGGATGTCACCGTACGTTTTAAAACATTCTGATTATTTCAGGGTTTCATTTTGGGCCCACTTCTGTTCTTGCATTTTGGTTAATGATCTACCCTGATGTCTTTAGCCCTGAATGTGTGTTGTTCGCTGACGACTTTAAATTTTATAGAGAAATTAGAGTGGTAAATGATTGTGTCTATACATTGAATCTGTGTTGGAGCTTCATTTCAATATCAAAAAATGATGTAATATTTTCTTTATTCGTAAAAAAGTTGTCAGTTGTGCATATAAGATGAATAGTACTCAGTTAAGGTTCATAATGTTAAAGAATCTGGTCGTTACCATAGCCAGCACATAAATTTACAAATTTATCTGATGCTTATAGAGCGCTTCGTTTTATTATGCGGAAATCACGTAATCTGACGAATATCTGAACACTTATTACTTCGTATTGCACAAACTTAGGGCAAAACTGAGAAATATGGTTCACTATTATGCCACGCGTAGCCTAACAAATCCACAGAGAAGGTTGAAAAAATACGTTTTTGAGACATCTATATTTTAAGAAGTATAATAGACCACAAGAACTAATCATCTTTGCCGTGAAATTAATATTAAAACACCCTATCACCCTTGTATGATTTCTTTCTTGTTAGGCAATTTTAAATTGTTTTATTAGTGCACCAAATTTGTTCTCCCGCATACTTATTCCTTGCAGAGACGCCAAAACCAATTTCTGCATATTCCGATACATAAGACATCATGTTCTCATCTTGCAGTTATGTTCAAGTTAATTAATCAAGTCTTATAGTGTAACTCCATCGTCACTTTTACATAAAACTTGTTGCAGAAACCGTTATATGAATGTTGCCACCTTTCTGGTACAGTGCTGCTATTTTGGTTATCGATTTTTGTTAGTTAATGTGTTTGCTTTAGGTCACACATTGTACAATTTAGTGTAGTAAGTCTTTCCCTGTAATTAAGCACGTATATCTGTTGGGAAAAGAAGTATATACAAAATTAATAAGAATAACGCGAGATGTTAACGCAAACAAATATTTTCCTTGCGACATTAATGTGCATAAATATTTTACTTAAGTTAGTTATTTATCCGCGTTAGAGTATCGTGTTTGTAACTTGAAGTGAAATATTTATTCGTCCATTTTCAGTGCAAAATATTGTCAACGTTACTATATCGTACTTCATTTAAATATACAGCATATGAGTAGAATAATGTTCGCGTGAGAAGTCAGTCTGTCACTCAAAAATTAAAAAGAATACATATATTAATTGGTTTACATAATTATATTAAAATTCACTTACCAGTGTTTCATTTTATTACAAGTAAAAGATGACACTTTGTATGCGTCTGCATCATTAAAATGTTTTCTATAGTGGACTCATTGAAATGCGCATGTTTGTCCCTTAAATGTACCTACAATATATTTTGAAAAGGAACATATCTACATATTTAGGAAGCTGATATACTCGTAGATCATTCGCAGTATTTCCTGCACGCCAGTCTGCAAAATATTGCATAGTTGTGCAAAATCTGGATCTCTTTTATAGGTAATAATTAATTGTTTTCTTTTTAATTTCAGCAGTGGTATTGTTAAAATTTGTAACGTTAATTTTATTATGCTTATGCAACCGGTACTACTCATCATGAGGGTAGGTTCTCATTTATCGAGAGGTACTCTAGACTCTAAATTGTTTCGAAATTAATGGGACATAGAAAAATAGTATGTAGACAAAATAATACGATGTAGCCAAAATTACCTTAGTTGATGGTTAAAAAGATACAGGGAGTCGATATTTGTATATCTATAACTTTTAAAAAATCCAAATATTTGCATACATTTTGGAGGTCGGAGGTTTTTGGGTTGAAAAAGTCAAATCTGTTTCTAATTTTGACGTAACTAGTTGAGAGAGAGGGTCATTTATGGCTCATCATGTTACTTTATATCACAGAACTCTTTTGCGATTTAGTATATTCATCTGACTATTCAAACAATCGATTGTCCTACCTTTTTTACATGAAATGACATGACAATGACATGATTTTGAGGTCATTTCAAATAACTGTTTTCGAAATAATCATATTTGAAATATTCAATCGAGTAAAAACTGTTGTTTTCAGATATGTAAAGTGGCTTTTCTGCTGAAAATACAGTAAAATGTTACTTGAAGAAATGATTTAGATTAATAAATTATGATGAAGCGCAAAATTTCAAGAAGATCGACAGTTTGGAAAAACCGTCATCTTTAATTTTCAATAGTGGTTCCACCAAAGCACAAAGAATTTTACACGTCATCATAATTTACCATTATGCATAAGTATATTTATTATCATTTTGCTGTATTTTCAGCGGAAAAGACACTTGGAACTAAAACAGTTTTTACTCGGATACAAAATATGTCAAATAGGATCATTCCGAAAAGGGTTACTTCTAACGATTTCAGCAAGGTGTACTTTTTTCAGATGAAAAAAGGTAGGCGAATCGATTGTTTCAATACTCAGATGGATACACTAAGCTGTAAAAAGGCTCTACCGTTTAAAAAAGCATGATGCCATAAGTCACACCCTCTACCAGTGACGTCAAAATTAGAGACAACTTCTCGCCCTCAAAAACCCCCGATCTCCAAAATATATGCAAATATTTGAATTTTGTAAAAAGTTATTTACAAACATCGAAAATAAAGTTTAAATTTTGACGTCTTGTATCCTTGTAACAATGAACTTTTGACTAAGGTAAGTTTGTCGTCGAGAATCTACTATGTCCCATTAATTTCTGGACATCTTATCTATTGGACAGTTACACATGGGATTATTTAGGTAAAGTTATGAATAATTGTGAAAACAAATAACAAATATAAAATCAGGTTAGGAATTGCTTACTATGCATAGCGCCTGCTATTAAAATTATTACTTACTTATACAATGAGATTACTAGAAATTCTCTGGTTCGGAATTATTTCAGTAAATCGGAAGATAACTTCAACATAGGCAAGTTGTACCTACAGAAAAGTTAAGTTTTTCAGGTCAAAACTGTTGCCCCAAAAATGTTTCTTTTGTAGAAAATACGGTTTGCGAGTAAATGAATCAAGCTAGAACTAAAGTTTAAAAAACTGTTCCCATTGTTTTTGTTCATAATTGCAATAATTTACTGTACTCGATATAGTCCTCCTCAAAAATTAAAGCTCAAGTAAGTTAACTATATAGTTTGTTAAAATATTCCACAATGCTGTTTACTACTCAAGTCTGCTCATCTATTAAGTATATTGTAATTTTCCTTTTCATCTCGCCTTTCACAGTCTATATTAACAGTTACCCAAAGAAACTAGGTTACCTTTATTTCATCTTAGGCCACTTTAATAAAGTTTGAAATACTTTGTCAAATATAAAGCCGTAAATTTAAGTTTAGAGCAAAGACGGGGATATATATGAAAGTGTTAAGACTCTGTCGCTTAAATTTGAATCATCTGCTTTTGATGTAGAGTTATTTGCAAGTTTAAATTTACAAGCATCCGTAATTTGCATACAATCAAGCCCTGGGTTGTGGACGTATAAGATACATTTTATGCATGTTTCCACTCCACTACTTAATATATGACTGTATCTCTGTTTACAAAGCATTTTCCAAGTTCACTTGAAGACAGGACCTTAAAATTATGATGATATACAGTGTAATATGTAAGTGAATATGAAATAATAACATAGAATTATGTAAAGATATATACATAATATAATGAGACAAATATATTGTGATAAACACCAATTTTGGACAAATACTTTTTTTGGACTTGCAGAAGAGGGGCGGCATATTATTATTAAGCAGGCCGCATTTGCGCCCAGGAACGACTTACGTTGGTAGGCTGTTACAGTATAATTTTAATTCTAATCAAAATATATTTAAATTACTACAATTTGCCAAAATTTAATTTATTATATTAAAATGTAAACTTAACCATTAAATATAGACATTTTCGTAAATTTAAATCTTCAAAATAAAATAAAATTTATCAATCTTGGTCAGTAGTGGTTTAGAATTTTGTTCGAATCTAGCTATTCGCAGTTTTTTTTAAGTAGGTGCTCTTGTGGTTTGACTCGGAAATTGGCTTTGGTGGGGATTTTCACTTCCTTCCTATGTTAATGATCTTGTGTCATCCTATTGGGGATTAATTTAAAGAAAAGGTGCATAGTGATTTTCGAGCTAGAATTTGCTGTTTGTTCTTGGCAGATGATTATTGAGTGAAGAAAGTTGCTGCTTATTAGGATTCTGAGCGATTCTTCAGTACACTAAATACCACGCACGACATTCATCAAATAAAAAGAACCCTTCACCGAAGATAAACAAATTTTTTATTCTTTTGTTATTATCTTAACCTGTTTTTCCTTTTGGGAGCATGACTGTTTAAATTCTCAAGTGGTTTTTCATGTTGTTCAAGGGGTTCATTTGAGTTATTTCCTTTGGGGTTTTTTTTGGAATCAAATATCGAGTCCATTGCTTCTATCTGGGCGACTTGAACTTCAGATTGTTTCCACAAGGGTTGTCCTCTTTGATGGTAACCTATATCGGGGCTCTGCCAGAAGTTACCAGGGTTTTCATTCAACTCCAGGACTCCATTGTTCGGCTAGGCAAGGCAGTCAACAGGACAGCTCCTTGGAATCAGGCAGTGTCACTTGGAACCATCTGATTCCGTAATTGGGCTTCCATAAATTTCACAAAGAAATAAACGGTATATGTATTTGTTTTATTCATTCAAAACTAAAAATTAGAAATTATTTACAGATCTATATATATTGAAGTTTATTGCCTTTTTTATAGACTTTTTGTCTTAACTGCTAAAATTTGAATTAGTACTGCATTACGTCACAATTTAATAGAACCCTTCCTTTACCTTTTGGCTTAATATTACGTATTAGTATAAGTGATTTAAGATTTTGTATAATTTTTTTGGATATGTCAAGCCAGATGGAGCTTTCTGTGATAAATATTTGTGAGAGTATTGATGCAAAGTAAATAAATATATATGGAAGAAAATATATACATACTACTAAATATTTATTTCACAACTCACCATTTTTATTCCACGAGTAACGGCACTTAAAATACTATATTTGTTCGGTTCACTTTGGGAAAATCAACCAACAAAGATTTCCCAGTTATATCACCAAAAAATTTTAAAATAAAGTATATTCTTTAGTACCGTAACAAGGCGCTAACCACTATTCAGTGCAGGAATGAGAGAAACCTGGAAAACCTCATTAATTAGGGGGGTAGTCAAATGTCAACCGGTATCAATTTCTCACATTGACCCAAGCCAACATTCTTCCACCCTACCATACCCGCAGAGAGGGTGCCAATCTCTCCACGAATATAGCTTATGTTAAGAGAGTACTTATCACCTGATGACAGGCAAAGGGTGCAGACGCCTAGACGACCGAGGCAGACCCATAAATAACGACATCAGAGTGTGAACTGTTATTTCTTAGCGAAAGTGTTGGGTTTAGTTTAGACATTCATTCCTATTTTGTTATTTGTTGGAGCTAGATGCTTTTTATGTTTAATTGCAATTTAAATAATATAATAAATGCTTCATTACACTTATATACGGTCTACCGGCTGCGGGGGTCGAATTTACAGCTATCTAGTCACCTCGATTCAAGTACTGACGCTATAAACCGCGCGACCACTGGCCGATCCTACACCGACAATAATGATGCGAAGAAATCAGATCACAGAATCAAATAAAATGAATTCAATAAATTTAGCAATCATAATAAATAACTTACCGGTATAAAACAATACAATTGAAAAATAAATTTAATTAAATGAATCAAATAGATCAAATCTATTAATTAAACCAATAATAATCATAAATACAAATAATGAATAAATTGAATAGATTATAAAATCACAATTGATAAAATTATCACGGAAAGGTTATGACAGATATAAAGTTTCATCAAGATTCATCAAATGATTAGTCATAATTTGTAGATTTAGATAAGTATAATTTAAATAAGTGATAGCATTTTAAACATAAGTGAATGTAAAAAGAACGTGTAAATCCACAGTACGTAAATCGAACAGGACGCATTAAAATCGCTGCGGCATGGTGATGTTGCGGTGGTGTCCTGTTATAACAAACCTAGACAACGTATCCTAGACGAAGACCTCGACCTTATCCTATCCTGGCCACAAACCATTGCTTTAGGAGACTTCAACGCGAAGTCTCCCGTATGGCACAGCAGAACTACGACCGCAGGAGGTCGTGTTCTGTTGAATCTTCTCGACCTAAACCCCAACATCCAAATCCTAGGCCCTACAGAACCTACCTTCTACGGACCCATAGCCTTACCCGATGTCCTAGACCTAGCTATCCTCGAATCCGTGCCGCTAAGAGCACAGATTTCTGCCATAGACGAAGGGTCTTCTGATCATGATCCTATTTTATTTGATTTTGGACAAAGACAAAGAAATCTAGGAACCTTCACTTGGAGTTTCACTGACTGGGAGCAGTTCCGAGCAGAAATGCAAATGAACACAGCGCTACAAGTTATTGAAACCACCCAAGACCTGGAGGCGGCAGTCCTATCCCTTGTCACCGATATAAAGCACGCCCTATCTGGCCACCACAGAAACCCTAGTCCCTAAACACCCACACCCCACCGGCATCCTTCCCCTGACATAAGAGAACTAATAATAGACAGACGCAGACTAAAACGGCTTGCCTATCGCACACGCCTCCCAACACAGACACGACTACAACATACAGAACAGACGCGTGAAAGCGGCTCTAAGTGAGCTGGCCCAAGGCAGATGTGCTAGACACTTGGAGTCGCTGGACCCGCAAGACAATAGCCTCTGGAAAGTGCAGAGGGCTCTACGCCTACCTCCCCGCCGGGAAATTCCTCCAATCCACGACAACAGGGAACACGAACCAGTAAAGGCCGAGGCTTTTGCCGACAGCCTGGAACTGCAGTGTAGACTACCCCAGTTGCCTGACGAGGACGAGGAATTCGAACGTGAGGTCGAGCGTGCGGCCCGACGCATCGACGGAGCGCTAGACAATGACACAATACCACCCGCCACCCCTGACGAACTATGACATATCATTAAACACCTCCGAAACCGAAAGGCTCCTGGACCAAACCACATTCACAACCACATTAAAACACCTACCTCGCAAACCCTTCACAGCCGTCCTCCTCGACCAACTCGAAACCTGGTGCAACAGGTGGAAAGTCAAAATTAATCGTGATAAAAGTTCGGTTGTCCTTTTCACCCGAAGACGCCTCCCCCGAAACCACGTCCTGACAATCCTACCCTCTTCCAAGAACCCATCCCGTGGCAAACACAAACGAGATACCTAGGCGTGATGATGGATCAGCGACTTACTTGGAAAGCCCATATCACGGAGATGGTAGCGCGCGGAAAAATCACCAGGGCGAGGCTTTATCCCTTACTCAAGGGTGGTAACAACCTTAGTCTAAGGAATAAGCGCACACTAATCAAGGTGGTGCTTCAAGCGCAGCTAACGTATGGCTCCGCGGCATGGAGCTACGCGGCAAGGTGAATCAAATATTTCATGAATATTTTCTTCCGACCATGAATGAACATTAATAAGATTTACTGCACCTACTCTCGGAAAATTTGCTTCATCGGTGAAAAGTATATTCATTAGGAAATTTAAGTCATGTCTGGAAATATTGATGTACCATTGACAAAAATCCACGTCTTCCCAATAAATATTTGTAAATAAATAATTTGCGTCATAAAAAAATTCTAATAAAATATTGCCATGGGGTTGACTGTTTCACTCCTTTATAAAATACGCCAATGATCGAAAAATATTGAAAAGTTATCTCTTTATTAGTAGGATGCTTATACCAAGTTTCGTGTCTCTAGCATTCCCCATGTTAAAGAAAAAAAATAAAATGTTAATTTCAATCCTCTCCCTTAAGAGGGTATATTGCCTCAGGGGTGCGGCTTTCATATAAGGTATTTTTACTTCAATCCTCTTAGTTTTGGCTCTACATTAACTGGTATCATTTTTGCTACTTCATTTAAAAACAACCTGTATACATAGACGCTCCCATTATTAACGAATCAACTTATGTAGATCGTTACCGTAAGCATTACTTACTTCTTAATAGCGGTTTATTCCGGAGAATGGAAAATGGCTGAAGACCTCATCCTAAGGCTATAATTCTTGCGGTTCCAATTATCCGCTAAATGAATGGTTGATTTCACCAACATACGAAAATCCATTAAATCTAGCTCAAAACAATTTGAGCGACTTCATGTCAAGATGAAGAATTGAAAGTGCATTCGGCATTTTGAAAAAAAACCTTGATTAAATCATATACGTGTTGATTAAAAAAATAATAAGTTATTTGTTTTGAAAACATATTGTTAAATACACTATCATAAAACTGTTGCATCGTTACCACATATAACATATTTATAGTTACATTTTAAGAATTAACATTTAACAGCATTGCCGTATTTTACACTAACGGAGAAACAACTGACCTAATTTATGGGTATTGTCAAAAAAATAGCTGCAAATTTGAAAGAATATACAGAGAAAGATTTCCAAACCGGCTGGTAATAAAATACAAAACATTTACCGCGACTGAAAGACGTATTCGAGAAACAAGCAGCTTTACTCCTGTGACTGCTAATTATGGACGACGAGATACGATTAGGATTCCTGTAATTGAAGAACAAAATAAATTTTGGATCATACTTTTAAAAATCTGAGACTAAGCACTAGACTCCTAGGTTTGAAAATCGATGATGTTAATAGGGTTTTAAAAAAGCAAATACTGTTGCTATTTTGTTCGGCTTACCGCCTCGTTGAAAATATCAAAATTATCTGGAAGCTCCAAGACATTTGAACAGATTTGTTGAACAATATTTATTTAGGATTGGTAGAGGAAATGAAGCTGCTGAGAGTTGGCTACAACACTCACTGGATTTGCCACCGTTAGATAATTTTGTATAGAAAACTTTGAAATCCATAGTATACTTTACATTTGTGAACACCAATGAAATTTGGGAAAATGATGATGAGACATATTAATGATTATATTCGGCCCCGTCTCATAAATAAATATTGTAGTACCCTCGTCTCCGCAGGAAACTAACCACGAATTTTAAAGCTGACAACACTGATTCTCTATGACCGTAGCTGCACCTTGATCACACACACCTCAGTCTTAGTTTTCGTGCGGAACGACCACGTGGTGTAAATAGTAGTTTTCAAAAGTGTGAACGTGAACCAAAAATAAATATGTCTAATCCAAGGAAAAGACATAGGGACCGGAGTCTTTCACCCACTCGGAAAAACAAAGTGATATTGGCGAAATTTTAAGAAGAATAGAGAGGTGTCTTGACCGAGTAGAAAGTCAACAAAAGAGATACCGCACAGGGTCACCTTCACCAGTGCACTCTGAAAGTCATCCTGATTTTCATCAAGATTCAGGAGAACGATAGAGGTCATAGACAAGAAAATAGTAAGTACATATTGTTATTCTTTTCTCATTAGCAAAGTTGGAAAGATGAATATTGATATCAGCAAAAACAACATATTTCTTTTCCTTTATTATCATTCAACCACCTGTGCCAGGGGATGCATCGGTATAATTTATTAGTTGTTATACTTGAGAGTATCCCTCACCTATGGCATACTGATGAGAGCTAATAAGCTCGAAACCGGTATATGTCTGGTGGGCGTCTGACGAATGACTCTAGCTGTTGCTATAGGTTTTCCAGGTGTAATTAAATGCTGGTCGGGCATTAGCCCGCAGAGTAGTTGTTTCCTGGAATTCCGTGTTTGCAAAATATCGTTTCTCGCCGATCGCGATAAAGGTCGACAGCTTTCAATGGTGTCTACTGCATGTAGAACGCTTCGTGCCCGGACATTTTCAGTCCGGCATGGAGTAGCGAACGGCCGATAGATGTAGTTAGTTCTACACCGCGTACTCATGGTCCCTTCTGTCGGGTTAGACAGACGAAAGCAGCTAGGATTATTCGTCGGATACCTCACCTATGGCATACTGATGAGAGCTAATAAGCTCGAAACCGGTATATGTCTGGTGGGCGTCTGACGAATGACTCTAGCTGTTGCTATAGGTTTTCCAGGTGTAATTCAATGCTGGTCAGGGCATTAGCCCGCAGAGTAGTTGTTTCCTGGAATTCCGTGTTTGCAAAACAGAATGGTGCTTGGCTGATTATGCTTTCAGAAAAATAAAGATACAGTTCGGGAATCCATATATAGACCTATTTGCAAGCCGGATAAATAAAACATGCCCAAAATTCGTGCTCTGGTTGAGGCATCCCGAGGCCTACAGCGTCGATGCCTTCACATTAGATTGGAGCAAATTTTATGCTTTTCCTCCGTTTGCCATGATTTTAAGTGTTGCAAAAATCATAGAAGATAAAGCGGAAGGGATTGTGGTAATACCCTGTGGATCTATCAACCATGGTATCCTCTTTTCAAGTCTTTAACGATTGCAGAACCTTTAGTATTTGAACCTAAAAGCACTTTACTCTTTTAACGAAACACATCATCCCTTGTCGGAAAACCTTTCCCTGGTAGCAGGGAGGTTATCCGGGAAGCGCTATTGCGAGGAGAGGTGCCCCAAGAATCGTTAGATATTTGTATATCATCCATAGCGAATTCGACTCTAAAACAATATACTGTTGGTCTTAGACAATGGTGGCTATTTTGTTTGTTAAATGAACTTGATCCATTTAATGTCACAGTTCCAAGTGTTCTGGATTTTTTGACCGGCTAATTTAATAATAGATTTAGATTTCAGGGTAAAAGATTTTTCAGAGGAGTTTATGATATGAGACCGCCAATGCCAAGATACGAAAACACTTGGAACCCCAATATAGTTTTAACCTATATAAAAACGCCCAATAATGATGAAATCTCGCTCGAACACTTAACTCAAAAATTAGCAGTGATAAGTAACAGAATAAAAACTTCTTCAATAAACAAGCCTGAACCATTTCTGGTTCTACCCTTTTTTAATATAGACCCCCAAATATATGTAGCTAGAACTTTATTAACACATATAGAAAAGACTAAAGACTTACGAAGTTCCTGCCATTTTCTTTTTATTACTCATAAAAAACCACATCGTCAAGCTTCATCTCAATCTATCAGCAGATGGATAAAAGATGGTTTGAAAGCAAGTGATTTAGATAATACTCAGTTTAAACCTCAAAGTACTCGACATGCGTTGACATCTTTAGCGTTTCGAAAATGTGTTAGCTTCGATATTATTCGGCTGGCTGCGGGTTGGTCGAAAAATTCTAGAACATTCGCGAATTTTACAATAGACCCGCAATAGATAATTTACAATTCGCAAATACTGTATTGGATTCAAGTAATACCTAATCAGGTCATTCATATTGGTGTACAATGTTTTTCGTTGTAGTTGTAGTTATTTTGTCTTTTCCTTGTTGTTTGTTCGTTATACAGAATTTATTAGATACATATTGTAAAATCAAAATTTCCCATTATTAGATATTAGATTATATAAAGATTTTTGTTCACTTTGTCCTTGTACATTATCTATATATTTCAATATAGCTAATATAAGCTGATGTTTTATTTGTTGCAACATCCTTTAAACATCTACAATATTTATTTATGAGACGGGGCCGAATATAATCACAAGATCAAACGAACTTACCTAAGTGATGTTCGATCTTGATTATATGATGGCCCCGTCGAAATAAATAAAGTCCCAAGATCCCACCCTACAATAATTATCATTGATAATTACCCAATGATGTATGTTGCAACACCTTTAAAGTGACTGAGGTGTGTGTGCGCAAGGTGCAGCTACGGTCATAGAGAATCAGTGTTGTCAGCTTTAAAATTCGTGGTTAGTTTCCTGCGGAGACGAGGGTACTACAATATTTATTTATTTCGACGGGCCATCATATAATCAAGATCGAACATCACTTAGGTAAGTTCGTTTGATCTTGTGATTATTACTCCGAACATTGTTAAGTTATGTACTACTATGTCTTCTATAATATATTATACAATTATCTATTTTACTTCCCATTTTATATATTTGTATTTTACACGGAAACGTTTCTTGCATTGTTCTGAAGAAGGCTTAAATACAGCTGAAACGTAAATTTACCATTAAATTGGTTTTCTTTAACTTTGGACCCCGTGTCTAATAACATTTCTGATGCTCAAACTATTGGATCACAAATATACTTACAAAAAGAAATAGTAAAGTTTATGGTGAATTTGTTGTAGTTGCGCATGTAAGGCTTCATTTTCGGTCCAAGACAGACCAGGACTCAGGAGCGGGATCTATGGGGTACGATCAAGAATTAATTTATTTCACTCCTTGGGGAAAGACGCCACGGTCTTTCAGACTGAAGTATTTGCTATCTCTACTGTATTCAAGTACATATCAGTAGGATATATGTCAATCAGCATATTCAAGTATGCACAGACAGCCAGGAAGCTTTACGAGTGCTTCTGTCCTTCAGGATCACCTCTCGTGTGGTCCTGGAATGTGTCAGAGCTCTTTTTCTCTTGGGAAGGGACAATCGTGTTAAGCTGACCTGGGTTCCGGGACACAGTGGTGTGACAGGTAATGAGAGGGCTGATATTTATGGGACCTGAACCAGTTTTGGGGTTACCACAATACCATCTCTCAAGGTTCAGTGATAACTGGATCAAAAAGCAATCAACTGAAGATTGGTCGATGGGATCCGGTTTACGTCAGGCCAAGCTGCTTATACGGGGCTCATGGGCTGACGCAAACCGAAGCTTCATTATGCTGAACAGAAGCAACATCAGGATTGTCACGGGTCTTCTAACAGGCCACGGACATCTGAAACAAGCCGATTGGCTTAAGCAATGTCGCAAGCTGCAGACTTTGCGACAATGCAGATGAAGAATTGATTCACATCCTTTGTGACTGTGTCTGTTTAATGGTAAAAAAACACAAATATCTTAGGGCGGCTTTTCTGTCTCCTCAATACATTAGAGAGATTCCAGCAGAGCTGGTGCTCGCTTTTGCGCGCAGCACGGGCCTGTTTTGAACTCTATAATCAGCGGCATGTACAAGGGGTTTCAGTCCTGAGTACTGCGGGCAATCCGCGCCGCTATTAACAACAACAACAAATACAACAACAAGGGTTCATTTTTTATTGTTTGATCAAATATCTGTGTGTGAGAGATTTTTTTTCTAGTCTGCGCTCTATCATATAGCATATTGTTTTATTTTTCTCTATAAATAAATTTATTAGAAAATTATTGACTGAATTAGACAATTTATAAAAATCATTCAATTTTACAACAAAATAATAAATTTTTATTAGTAGGTACTAACTTTTTATTATTTCTACACATAAAATACCTAAATTTGATAAATAAAGTTTAAATATTCTTGCATTTACTGTATGATTCAATCAATATTCAAAGCTGATTTCATATACCTTCGATTTTAAATGGCCCCAAAGCATGGGCGAAGTTAGGTCAAATCTAGGGGGAATAAAACCCCCGGTGGACTGTTTTAATTTTGGTTCTGAAATGTGCGTGAGTTGTTTATAAATATTTTGGGGGGACTAATTCGGTTTCTGGGGGGTCTAACCCCCAAGCCCCCCCCTAACTTCGCCTATGCCGAATAGGTAATAATCAACAGGAGTAATGTCTGGTGACCTTGAAGATCACTCACAGGCTCATCCCGACTTATGCATATGTTTGGAAAATTGTCATTTCAAAATGTTTCTTTCTCTAAATAGAAAGGTAGTCTATCGTATAAAATAAGAATTAATTGTGACTTTGATGACAAAACTAGGTTGACTAGGTTTTATTTGAAGAAATCCGTCATAGGCAGATATTTAATCGAACAATCAAACATGAAGAGTTGAGTGCGCAACGACAGTAAATTCACTATAAACTCTACTATTTCTGCTCTATTCAAATGCCTGAACAAATTTTTTAAAATTCTACATGCAGGGTGTTTCTGTGTAATAAAAAATGTTTATGCAACCGGACCTATATTGGATAACTTTAGTGGATTGAATGAAGTAAGTAGAATATCTCTCCCGAATTTTAATTGATTATATAGAGTGGTTTGCATTTTATGGCAAGTTTAAGAAATAGCCAAAATCGGTAAAACCCCTGTATCTCAATAATGACTATGGTTAGTCCCGTCATCAACAGGAGACTTCCTATATGTCCTGTATTCACTTTTAACACATGTACATTTCCCAATGAAACACATACTTGAATTATGTTTTCTGTACTAATAATCTGTACATTTATAGAAATGTTGATATCAATCAACGCAATATGTATTTGAAAACGTCATATTCCCTTTAAATATACAATAAACTCTATCATTAATTTGCGTACCACTAGATGTCCTACTGAAAATAAATTAATTAACTGCTCTTTGAAGTCCTAGATACAAGACTAAATGAAAACGCAAAACAGTATTCTCGGGTCGGGTGTGTTTGAACTAGAAGTAGATATTTACATACACGTTAATTTAAAAATACGTTTAATTAATTGATGTGATGTGATTATGTGCCTTATATTCAGTAGCGCAAACAAGTTTTTCCCCCTTCACCCAATCGAATAGTTGATGGCAACATGCCATGTGGCAATTGTTGCAATTCTTTAATTTTAGAATTCAAAAATTACGATAGTTATAAATCATTAGAATTCATAATTAAACGACTATGTCAGTTAGTGTTCTACGTGGCATGCATATTATTTTTGAAATGTGTAGGTACTTTTTAAAGGAAGTTTGTGCTCTATTCTGTTATCCTGCTACCTTACCTTATTTTCAATGATGTTTTTAGATACTTTTCACATCTATTGTTTATTTCTAATTTTGCCACTTCAGTAACATTATCATGTTATGGTTACCATGGTAACAGAATTATCTTTTAGAATAACATCATGCAGTTTTCACTGTTTCATTGAACAAAATAGTAAATGTATCTATTAGTAAAATAATAGTTGCTACTTAACAATTCTTGTCAGCCTTTTATCTTTTTGCAACCACTGTGAAAAATTCTAAAAATAATAAGAATATAATGAAAAAGAAATTTTACTGATAGTGGCATTTATATTATATTATATTCAAAAGCTTTTGCAGAGTCACCACTGAAGATGCCGACAGTGAAGAGCGGCGAAACGTTTGGAAGCATGGGATGCGACCAGTTACAGCGGCGGCTACGGAACGCCTCGGAGGACCACCAGTATCCGAGAAACGGTTCCGACCGTAGCAGTCGTAATACCAACAGTAGGAACCGAAATCAATATATGGACAGGCCCAGAGACACCGATAGCGGGTCTGTCCCCACAGAGCCTAGCCCGAGAACAACCAGGGCAGGTAAAAGTATCCCAGCTAATGCTAGGGATGTGCATTTTAACTCTGTTTCTGGCAGCTACCAGTTACCGAGGTCACGGCATAACAACCCGGAAAATCACCATGTATCAAATTACAGCATTGGCCGTGAAAGCCTAAAAACCACTAGACAGCAACCACTTTTGCGAAATCTTCTTTTTTATATATTAAAATCAATTTGTCTCTTATGGTACAGACAGAGTGGAAGCAAGTTTTCCGCTTACTGGTAACCAGTGCCGAACACGAACGTAGAATATGAAAGTTAAAATTGTATATAATAATAATAATAATAATAATAATAATAATAATAATAATAATAATAATAATAATAATAATAATAATAATAATAATAATAATAATAATAATAATAATAATAATAATAATAATAATAATAATAATAATAATAATAATAATAATAATAATAATAATAATAATAATAATAATAATAATAATAATAATAATAATAATAATAATAATAATAATAATAATAATAATAATAATAATAATAATAATAATAATAATAATAATAATAATAATAATAATAATAATAATAATAATAATAATAATAATAATAATAATAATAATAATAATAATAATAATAATAATAATAATAATAATAATAATAATAATAATAATAATAATAATAATAATAATAATAATAATAATAATAATAATAATAATAATAATAATAATAATAATAATAATAATAATAATAATAATAATAATAATAATAATAATAATAATAATAATAATAATAATAATAATAATAATAATAATAATAATAATAATAATAATAATAATAATAATAATAATAATAATAATAATAATAATAATAATAATAATAATAATAATAATAATAATAATAATAATAATAATAATAATAATAATAATAATAATAATAATAATAATAATAATAATAATAATAATAATAATAATAATAATAATAATAATAATAATAATAATAATAATAATAATAATAATAATAATAATAATAATAATAATAATAATAATAATAATAATAATAATAATAATAATAATAATAATAATAATAATAATAATAATAATAATAATAATAATAATAATAATAATAATAATAATAATAATAATAATAATAATAATAATAATAATAATAATAATAATAATAATAATAATAATAATAATAATAATAATAATAATAATAATAATAATAATAATAATAATAATAATAATAATAATAATAATAATAATAATAATAATAATAATAATAATAATAATAATAATAATAATAATAATAATAATAATAATAATAATAATAATAATAATAATAATAATAATAATAATAATAATAATAATAATAATAATAATAATAATAATAATAATAATAATAATAATAATAATAATAATAATAATAATAATAATAATAATAATAATAATAATAATAATAATAATAATAATAATAATAATAATAATAATAATAATAATAATAATAATAATAATAATAATAATAATAATAATAATAATAATAATAATAATAATAATAATAATAATAATAATAATAATAATAATAATAATAATAATAATAATAATAATAATAATAATAATAATAATAATAATAATAATAATAATAATAATAATAATAATAATAATAATAATAATAATAATAATAATAATAATAATAATAATAATAATAATAATAATAATAATAATAATAATAATAATAATAATAATAATAATAATAATAATAATAATAATAATAATAATAATAATAATAATAATAATAATAATAATAATAATAATAATAATAATAATAATAATAATAATAATAATAATAATAATAATAATAATAATAATAATAATAATAATAATAATAATAATAATAATAATAATAATAATAATAATAATAATAATAATAATAATAATAATAATAATAATAATAATAATAATAATAATAATAATAATAATAATAATAATAATAATAATAATAATAATAATAATAATAATAATAATAATAATAATAATAATAATAATAATAATAATAATAATAATAATAATAATAATAATAATAATAATAATAATAATAATAATAATAATAATAATAATAATAATAATAATAATAATAATAATAATAATAATAATAATAATAATAATAATAATAATAATAATAATAATAATAATAATAATAATAATAATAATAATAATAATAATAATAATAATAATAATAATAATAATAATAATAATAATAATAATAATAATAATAATAATAATAATAATAATAATAATAATAATAATAATAATAATAATAATAATAATAATAATAACAATAATAATAATAATAATACGCTTATGCGTCTCCTGTCTGCCTGTCCGGTATATGCGACGATAGCGTATATCCGAAAACACCATTCAGCCTTACGGGTGTTGTACTATCATTTGCGACACTCGTATGAGATAGACGAGACGCCAGTGCTGCCTTATGCTCCGGGGGATATAGAATCCGTAGTGGGGAATGAGAAGTGCCGAATTTATTGGAACTATTCGTTCCCCACCCTCAGGCAAATCCAAGCCAATAAGCCTGATGTAGTCCTCCTCGACCACCAGTTTAGGACGATGTTTGTGATTGAGTTCTCGGCTCCCGCAGAGAACAACATCGTCCTAAAAGAGGAGGAAAAACGGAGGAAGTATCGAGATCTTCTCTCCGAGCTCCGCAGGCTGTATCCAGACCACTCTGTTAAGATTGTGGTGCTAATTATAGGCGTCCTGGGTGGAATGAGACATACGTTGCTTTCTGAGTTAAAGATCATACCGGCTTGTCGAAATTCGGCAGAGATCTTAGCCGGCAGAATGCAGAAGGCAATCGTCCTTGGTTCGCTACGTCTGCTCAGAACACACGATTTACGGGCGCAATGATTACTGACTCCACGAGTGAGTGAGAGGGGAGAGACTTCCTCCAGAACATAATCTCCTCGGAAATGTGTTCGGAAGGTGTTTAGATAAATAAAATAAAATAAAAAAAATAATAATAATAACAATAATAATAATAATAATAATAATAATAATAATAATAATAATAATAATAATAATAATAATAATAATAATAATAATAATAATAATAATAATAATAATAATAATAATAATAATAATAATAATAATAATAATAATAATAATAATAATAATAATAATAATAATAATAATAATAATAATAATAATAATAATAATAATAATAATAATAATAATAATAATAATAATAATAATAATAATAATAATAATAATAATAATAATAATAATAATAATAATAATAATAATATTAATAATAATAATAATAATAATAATAATAATAATAATAATAATAATAATAATAATAATAATAATAATAATAATAATAATAATAATAATAATAATAATAATAAGAAGAACTT
Source organism: Monochamus saltuarius (assembly GCA_025584915.1). Lineage (NCBI taxonomy): Eukaryota > Metazoa > Arthropoda > Insecta > Coleoptera > Cerambycidae > Monochamus > Monochamus saltuarius. The sequence goes on along the minus strand of CM046722.1, from coordinate 37,947,677 downwards.
CGCTGCTCCTGGTCCCGATGGGATCAGCAACTTCTGGTGGAAAAAATTCACCAGTGTCCACCGCCATTTGGCCAGAATATTCACGTCCTGGCTAAATGGAGAGCAGCAAATTCCGGCGTGGTTTGTCGAGGGGAGAACCGTGCTTATCCCTAAGAGCGGAGATTTGTCCCAGCCAAAGAACTACCGTCCAATAACCTGCCTGAATGCGTGTTACAAGGTGTTTACTCGCATCTTGTACGCGCGTGTGCTCCACGCAGTGAACCCCGTTTATCAACGGATATACGAGCAGCGAGGGTCCAAGAGGGGTGTAGCTGGCTGTAAGGAGAACCTGCTCATCGACAGATGTATTACGCAGGACTCCGTGCAGTACAAGCGAAACCTCTCAATGGCCTGGATAGATTACCGCAAGGCATTTGATATGACATCACATGAGCTAATAATCCACTTGCTCCAATGCCTTGCGGTGGCCGACCCCATAGTGAGATGTATTGAACAACTCATGCCGCTCTGGAGGACCCGCTTTACCATAACATCGGCTAATGCAAGGGTCCAGACAGAGCCGGTTTTGTTCAGGAGGGGAGTGTTCCAGGAGATTCCTGAGTCCCCTCTTGTTTTGCATCTCACTGCTGCCATTATCCGTTGCACTTCGTCGTACCCGGGGTTACAACTGCGGTACCCCAGGAGACCGGAGGCATAAGGTCACCCATTTGTTCTATATGGATGACCTTAAACTCTACGCCTCCGGAGAGAGGGATTTAAATCAGTCCTTCAGAGTGGTACATGAGTACACGCAGGCGGTTGGGATGGAGTTCGGGCTGACAAATGTGCACTGGTTCATCTCAAGAGAGGACGATGCGGTCCATACGGAGAGGACGCCCAGCTCATAGACGGAAGCATCTTTCACTATCTAGATGCCGGAGAGTCGTACACCTATTTGGGTGTCCCACAGCGGGGCACCCATGAGGTGGCAACGGTTAAAAACGCTCTCCGCGGCAGGTATCGGCACCGCCTCCGACAGATCTGGTCTTCGGAGCTGTCGGGTAAGAACAAGGTGAGTGCCACAAATATGCTTGCTGTTCCGATCCTTCTACTCCTTTGGAGTAGTGAAAGGGACGCAAGAAGAGCTGAGGCACCTCGATGTTGGGACCCGTAAAATGATGCATCTCCATCGGAGTTTGCATCCAAGATCGTCCGTTCCGCGGCTATACTTCCCAAGAAATCGGGGAGGCCGTGGACTCTTGAGTTTGGAGTGTCTCCAGGGCAGAGTGGTTTTGGAGGAGGCCTGCAAAGTCATCAGGAGCTCGGATCCACTTCTCTGCATGGTCCAAGACCATGAAGCAGCAGGGATAGGAGCGTTTGTGTATAAGGCAGCGAGAAGAGCAGCCGATGAACTTGGTCTTGTGTTCGATACTGAGCGGGAAAATCCAGACTCTGTCACCGAGTCGGATCCTGCTCAGTTAAAAGCCCTAATTAAAGCTGAAGACCCGCGTGATCTTCTGCAGGTACATAAGGTTGCCTATGCATGGTCTCTTCTCCCGTCATCTTGAAGGGCTTGGGTTATCTGATAGGCTGCCCTTTGTTTTTTTGAGGTCAGCGGGCTGAACCTGAGACCGAGGGATTCATAATGGCTTGCCAAGATGGTGTAATTAACACACTCGTCTATCGTAGTCGTGTCTTGGGTATCGAGGTTCCTGATACCAGCTGCAGGGCCTGCTGCCTAGCGCCGGAGACGCTTATGCATCTCCTGTCTGCTTGTCCGGTATATGCCACAGCGTATATCCAAAGACACGATTCAGCCTTACGGGTGTTGTATTATCATTTACGACACTCGTATGAGATAGACGAGACGCCAGTGCTGCCTTATGCTCCGGGGATATAGAATCCGTAGTGGGAATGAGAAGTGCCGAATTTATTGGAACTATTCATTCCCCACCCTCAGGCAAATCCAAGCCAATAAGCCTGATGTAGTCCTCCTCGACCACCAGCTTAGGACGATGTTTGTGATTGAGTTCTCGGCTCCCGCAGAGAACAACATCGTCCTAAAAGAGGAGGAAAAACGGAGGAAATATCGAGATCTTCTCTCCGAGCTCCGCAGGCTGTATCCAGACCACTCTGTTAAGATTGTGGTGCTAATTATAGGCGTCCTGGGTGGAATGAGACATACGTTGCTTTCTGACTTAAAGATCATACCGGCTTGTCGAAATTCGGCAGAGATCTTAGCCGGCAGAATGCAGAAGGCAATCGTCCTTGGTTCGCTACGTCTGCTCAGAACACACGATTTACGGGCGCAATGATTACTGACTCCACGGAGTGGAGAGTGGTCATTGCTTGACTCTCCAGAACATCTCCGAATGTGTCGGAGCTTCGGAAGGTGTTAATAATAATAATAATAATAATAATAATAATAATAATAATAATAATAATAATAATAATAATAATAATAATAATAATAATAATAATAATAATAATAATAATAATAATAATAATAATAATAATAATAATAATAATAATAATAATAATAATAATAATAATAATAATAATAATAATAATAATAATAATAATAATAATAATAATAATAATAATAATAATAATAATAATAATAATAATAATAATAATAATAATAATAATAATAATAATAATAATAATAATAATAATAATAATAATAATAATAATAATAATAATAATAATAATAATAATAATAATAATAATAATAATAATAATAATAATAATAATAATAATAATAATAATAATAATAATAATAATAATAATAATAATAATAATAATAATAATAATAATAATAATAATAATAATAATAATAATAATAATAATAATAATAATAATAATAATAATAATAATAATAATAATAATAATAATAATAATAATAATAATAATAATAATAATAATAATAATAATAATAATAATAATAATAATAATAATAATAATAATAATAATAATAATAATAATAATAATAATAATAATAATAATAATAATAATAATAATAATAATAATAATAATAATAATAATAATAATAATAATAATAATAATAATAATAATAATAATAATAATAATAATAATAATAATAATAATAATAATAATAATAATAATAATAATAATAATAATAATAATAATAATAATAATAATAATAATAATAATAATAATAATAATAATAATAATAATAATAATAATAATAATAATAATAATTCCGCAGGCTGTATCCAGACCACTCTGTTAAGATTGTGGTGCTAATTATAGGCGTCCTGGGTGGAATGAGACATACGTTGCTTTCTGACTTAAAGATCATACCGGCTTGTCGAAATTCGGCAGAGATCTTAGCCGGCAGAATGCAGAAGGCAATCGTCCTTGGTTCGCTACGTCTGCTCAGAACACACGATTTACGGGCGCAAAGATTACTGACTCCACGGAGTGGAGAGTGATCATTGCTTGACTCTCCAGAACATCTCCGAGTGTGTCGGAGCCTCGGAAGGTGTTTACTGGAAAAAAAAAATAATAATAATAATAATAATAATAAGGCACCCGCAGAGAACAACATCGTCCTAAAAGAGGAGGAAAAACGGAGGAAGTATCGAGATCTTCTCTCCGAGCTCCGCAGGCTGTATCCAGACCACTCTGTTAAGATTGTGGTGCTAATTATAGGCGTCCTGGGTGGAATGAGACATACGTTGCTTTCTGAGTTAAAGATCATACCGGCTTGTCGAAATTCGGCAGAGATCTTAGCTGGCAGAATGCAGAAGGCAATCGTCTTTGGTTCGCTACGTCTGCTCAGAACACACGATTTACGGGCGCAATGATTACTGACTCCACGGAGTGGAGAGTGGTCATTGCTTGACTCTCCAGAACATCTCCGTGTGTGTCGGAGCCTCGGAAGGTGTTTACTGGAAAAAAAAAAAAATAATAATAATAATAATAATAATAATAATAATAATAATTTATTTATTTGCCATAATAATACATAATAATCATACATATGTATGTAATCTTAAATAATAAACAAAACAAATTATTTAAACAAAATAAGTTATATAAATATAGCAAACAAACAATCCATCCGAGATACCACAAAAAGTAAACTTTGTCCGTAGTTTTTCTCTTTGAATGTTTGGTTTTTTAATTAATAATCATTTACACACGCTTATATTTATAGATAATACAATACTAAATACTAATAATGATAATACATTAATATAATACACATGGCTATATTTCGGTAGTCATATCACATTATATTTAGGTAGGTACTTATCAACTATTTGATGAGGTAAGTATTTTTCAAATCTATAAGTTGATTAATATATAGTCTGTCTGAATTCAGTAACCATATTTTTACTCTTTTTTTGAATAAATTAACCGAGTTAATATTTCTAATGTCGAGGGGAATTTCATTATATGTACGAGGTCCAAGGTAAGTAAAACATCGCTGAGTAGTGGTTTTTGTTGCTCTGGGTATTCTTATAGCATAATTTTTATATCTGGTTCCCTGACAATGACTAATTATATTTTTATTTTTTTTCAGTTTTTCATGCAATAAAATGGCAGAACAGTATAGTTGACGGATATCTAGTGTTTTTGCTATACGATATAGCGATTCTGTGGGGTAAATAATATCTTTTTTATGTATAATTTTGAGAATCCATTACTGAATAACCTCTAGTCTTTTTATGTAACAATTAACGGCGCCCCCCCATCCCAGAATACCATATCTCAATAGTGATTCCACAAACGCACAATACAGAACTTTTAACTGTTTTAAAGTTTAAATTTGTGCAAAATATTTGAACTTGGGAAGCAATGTTCTAATTTTTGCCACAAGTCCGTTAATATGCGAAACCCAATTAAAATGTGCATCAACACTTATTCCCAGATATTTGATTTTAGTTACAGGTTCAATTTCAAAACTTTCCGTAATACTTAGTGGTCTAGTTTCAGCAATTTTATTTATTGAAAAGGAATATATTTAGTCTTTGAGAAATTTATTGTTAAAGCTTTAGCATCCAACCAATTTTTAATATTTTTAAAGTCATTTTCTGCTTTTGTTAATAATGCCTCCCAAGTATTATCGGTATACAGAACAGCCGTATCATCAGCGAAGCTAAATATTTGTCCTTCAAACTTTTGATAAAATAAATTATTCAGATATATATATATTAAACAGCAATGGTCCTAGTACTGTACCTTGTGGTATGCCACACTGAACTATTCTGGATTTACTTAAGCTTTTGTTTACCATGACCTCTGCTTCCTTTCAGACAGATAGCTTCGCATTAATGTCAAGGCAACTCCTCTAAAACCAATTTGTTCAAGGGTTTTGACAAGACCAGAATGGCTAACCGTGTCAAATGCTTTGGCCAAATCTACAAATATGCACAAAGTTGGATTACTCATTTCCATATGGTTATATATATTAGCTGTTAAGTTTGCTATTGCATCCTCAGTAGATTTGGCCTGCCTGAATCCATATTGAAAGTCGCTTAATATATTATACTTGTCCAAGTAATTAACAATCCTTTTTTTAATAATCTTTTCTACGACTTTCGCTACAGATGATAATAATGAAATTGGTCGATAATTTGCACACTCTGCTCTATCGCCACCCTTGAACAAAGGCTTAATTATAGCCATTTTTAATGCAGGGAAAGACTCCTGTATTTATTATTTTGTTTGTTATTACGCAGATTGGTTTCACAATATAACTTACAACTTCCTTTAAAGTGTCCGATTTTATACAATCAATACCTGGTGCTCTATGTGATTTTAAACTTAATATTACTTCCTTTACTTCATCTTCGTCAGTCTCCGACATAAAGATAGAATTTTTTAATAATTTTTCATGTCCTATTTTTTTGTTCTTATTATCAATGTTTTTGGCCATGTTATTACCAATGTCAGTAAAGAAGTCAACAAATGTATCCGAAATATCACTTTCATTAGTAAGTCTACCGTTATTATGTCTAATTTCTGTTATTTCTTTATCCTTTGATTTTTTGGAACTTACGTTATTTATAGTTTTCCATAATATTTTTGAATTACTTTTATTTTTATTTATAACTTTTTGAAAGTACTTTCGTCTAGCCTCATTTATCAATGTATGCAATCTATTTCTGTAATTCTTAAATTGTTCTTTTAAAGCAATGTCATCTATATTATTTTTCAATCTTTTGTAAAGCCTATCTCTTTCTTTCATAGATTTTATTAATCCTAATGATATCCACTCTTTTTCTTATTTTTTGAACAATATCTTTTGAACTAATTTTTATATAATTTAAGAGTTTATCCATAAATATTTTAGAAGACATTTCTACATTATCGGAGTTACAAACGTCAAGCCATTTTTCTTGTCTTAACGCCTGTTTTAATTTATCATACATAATGTGTGTATAAGTTACTTGTTCAAGTTCTGTTTTTATTCCAAAATCATTTTTAATTTGAAGAACCGTCGAAAAATGATCTGTATTATAGGTATGGAGAACTAATGATTTAATATGCGTATAAATATTTTTACAAAAATATGATCTAAGCAACTAAGTGAATTTCCAAAACCCTGGTATATTTATTAATGTATGAAATAAAGTTGGACTCGTACATAATATTTAAATAATTATCACTATCATCCGATTCCATTAATATATCTATGTTGATATCCCCGATAATTATGTATTCATTTTCCTTATTCTTAGTATGTTCCCGTAAATATGATCTAAGATGGTTACTGAATTCATTAATATTTAAAGACGGCGATCTATAAATCCCAGTTATTATTAAATCTAAATTATCCACTTTTTTTATTATGAGTTTAATTGCAGTGGATTCATGAATTTTTACAATTTCTGCTTTATAGTTATAATTACTTTTAATGAAAATTACTACCCCATCGTTTTTATTAAATTGTCCCTCACTGTAAATAAGGTCATATCAATTTAATTCAAATATATCTTTATCATATATTTTAAATGTTTCTGTAAGAACAATGCAGTCAAAATCTATATCTAATTCGTGTAATAATAACTGAAAAGTATTAAAATTTTTATGCATACTTCGAATATTATTGTGCAATATCTTGAATGTTTTATTTTTAACATGTAACACATTTTTACAAGCTGAAATATCTTTAACTACATTTGTTTGCACAATATTACTCTTAAAATCTCTGATAAACGGATCCATTTTAAACAAAGTATATGTATATATTTACTAGTTACAACTATAATTATATAAATTTCTGTTTTGTTACAGGTACCTTCTTGGATTCCTAATTTCATGTGAATAGATATTAAGGTTTTCTCTGGCGCCTGGTAGAAATTCCCAACCCTGCAGAACTTTGAAGATCCTCATTCATCAGCTCCTTGTGTTGATCCACCTTTGTTTTTATTTTAGTTGGTCTAAGAATGTGTGTCGCTACCTCGGACTCTTCTCCTATCTTGATGTGCGCGTTTTTCTTGTTTGTTGTCGTTTCTTTTAACACCTCAGAGTTTTTATCGTGCTCTTGAAGTTTTTCTAGGTCCTGGGCCGAGTAAACAATATTATTTATAATTAACTTGTTATTTTTAATTTTAGCTTCCTTATTTTGTCTTCTAGCCTCATTTAAGTGCGTCCTAAGTAGTTTTTGAATTTGACGATCTTCTTTTGACAATTCATCAGCAATGGAAATTCCACTATTTTTCAATAAATGTTTCTGCTTTAGAATTTCAATTTTCTTTTTAAATGATACAAATTTTAAACAAATGTTTCTCTTTTTTCCAAAACGGTATATGTGATTGATTTCACTAACATCGAGCTCAACTTTCATTTGACTTTTAAACAAATCCTGGACTTTATCAAAAACATTTTCATCCTTTGCTTCACGTAGACCAAATATTATTACGTTATTTTTACTTATTTCCTTTTAACTGCTTCTGTTCTATACGTAACTTTTGATTTTCTTCTTTTAATTGTTTAATCTCTTCTTCAGCTTGTTCTAGTTTTGTAGATACGTTATTTAAACAATTTGCGAATTCCAGTTTCAACTCCTCTACTGTACTTTTTATAACATTTTTAATTTTTATATATAATTCAGAATTTGTTAAGTCACTAGGTACTTCGCTTTCAAACATTCTAGGATTTTATTAGAGTAAGTAAGAGCGTTTTATACACGTGTGAACTGTTCGACTCTCAGTCTCGGAATGATATAAACAGCAGGTTAAAGCAGGCTGAAGCAAACAGGTTTCTTGCTTACTGGTACGCTGCGCCGATGCGCGCTTATATGTTTTGAAAATTATAACATCCTTTTAAAAGATACGTACACAGTAAAAGCAGGTTGAAGCAGGTCAGCACCGAAAACCTGCGAGCTCGCTGTATGGGACAAAAATAACAAAATTCACAGCAACCGATATATCGCAGACAAATGTTTATTTATTTATTTATTTATTTATTTATTTAAACATTAAGGGACACAAACGGGATAAACCCATAAACAGCATCCACAGATAAACATAACCTAACATCGTATCATTTAAACAATTTTATAAACTTAAAAATAACTTTTTTAATTTAAATTTTAGTGATATAACAGAAATCATAAAAAAATCCATATCAGAACAAAAATTATTAGACGAACGCATCATTCTACAAATGGGTGAATTGCTCGTATAATTAGTTCTTCTAAAAGGTAAATTAAATAGCTCATAATGTCTTAACAAGTGATTAGGTACATTAAAGCTTATTATGAATAAGAGATCAGGGCAGTTAATATTATTATTTAATATTTTATGTAAAATTAATATGTCACTTATAACTCGACGTTTCTCAAGAGATATAAGATTAAAATGTTTTCTAGCATCATTATAATTACTATTTAAAATGATGAAATTAGTTTTAAAAGATAAAAATCTGATAAATTTATTCTGTAAACTCTCCAAACGGTTAATGTAAACATTGTACTGGGGATTCCAAACTGATGAAGCAAAATTTAATTTACTAAATACATATGCATAGTATAGCTGAATAATTGGATTAATGTGATGAAAATCTTTGCATTTACGAAGTATGAAGCCTAGCATTTTGATGCGCTAGAAATAATCGAATTAATATGATCACAAAACTAACTTGGAATCAAACAGAACACCGAGATCTCTTATCGTATTGACTCTGTTCAAATTAGAATCAGAAACATTATAATCATATACAAGAGGGTTAATATTACTGCTAAACGAAATAGTGTAACATTTAAAAAAATTCAAAAGCAGATAATGCTCCTCACAGTAACTATAAAGGTTGTTTATGTCGGATTGTAAAATCAGGCAATCGTGTATAGATTCGATTCTTTAGTAAACTTTAAGATCATCAGCGTACAACAGAAATTTGCAGTGTCTAAATCAATTTATTATATTATTCATGTAAATAATAAAAAGTAATGGCCCCAGATGGGATCCCTGCGGGACACGAGAGGACGTACAAAATAATGTAAACTTGCAATTATTTACTACCACAAACTGAGATCTATTTTTATATAGGATTCAATCCATCGCAAAAGTGTTCCATGCACACCGACATCAGCAAGTCTAATTAAGAGAATATCATGATCTATCTTATCAAATGCCTTACTGAAATCGGTGTAAATAGTGTCCACTTGACAAAAGTCGTCCAAGCTACTATGAAGATACTCCGAGTAGGTTAACAAGTTTGTCTATGTTGCTCCGGAATAATGAGGCTTTTAGTTAAATTAAATAAATAATCATAAATAATCCGCTCGAACAATTTTGCAAAAACTAATAATTTGCTTATAGGTCGGTAATTATTAATGTTGGAGAGATATTAGTAAAACTGAAACAAGGGTAAGTATTAAAATATACAGATTGTCTAAAATAGACAGCCTCTATTTTGCTATATGGTAAATTGTACCAAACAAAACGTATTTGATTAAACAATTTCTACTCTATACTAACGGTAATAGAATTATGACAGCAAACAGATTTTCAATATGCAACATCACACATCTACCATGTCAGATGTTTGTACATAATAAACACAAATATACCTAATTTTCGCTACAGATTATGTGTGAGTTTGCGATTCGTAATGCGCGAAACGTGATTTGTATGGAATTCGTGCAGTGTGTAGGCTTTTTATGAATGGGTTTTTAACGAACAAGACCCTCCACACTATTCATGAATTCCTCACAAACCACACATCGCGCAACACGAATCCCGAATTCACTCATAGTTTTCTTAAAGCAGTTACAACACAGATTAAAATGTGAAATAGTTGTAAGTATTCAAAATGAATGTCGTTGCTTGTGAAAACCGTTTATCGTACAGACGTCTCGTAGCTAGAGAGTTTTGTCCAGATTCGCCATAAATTAACATGTCATGCCACTGGTTACGTTTACTATAAATTGTTCCATTCTTGTTTATGTATACACACAAGATAAATATCAAACAAACAATAGTAGGTGAGGCAATGAAGCACTAAAAAGGCTAAAAGTTTTTGCACTAAGAAGGATCGGAATGCGGTTTTTTGCTTTCGCTTCAAACATTTTTTGTAAAAAATGTATCTACTTTGTATCTTATACAAACCGAAAATTGCATTGCTGCAGCCAAAAGTGCATTAAAAAATTGCATTTTTTGAGATGGCTTTTGGAAGATTTAGTAATTTATGTAAATGAGAGTCAGAACTGGCCCAAATCGGGTTGGCGGGGGTTTTCGAAGTCGCTGATCATGAATATGATGTTTAAATTAACCCACAGCCGACCTGAAGCTCAGGATCGCTGATAAACGTCATCTCTATGGGACTCTCCCAAAATTGACGCGGGGAAGGAGAGAAATTCGGCGCCCGGGGGTTTTTTGGATCGCTGAATTCAAATATTACATTAACAACCATCTGTTGCACCGGAACCTGGACGCGGACGTCATCTCCGAGAGTTATCCTGGCGGGGCCTGGACTTAGGAGACAGTTTTTGTGTATACTTACGCAAAAGCGTTTTGAGCGTTCGAAGAAAAGTGAAAGGCCGCTCGGCAAAGTTCAAACCCGGCATTTAGACTCGAAATTTACAGGACCGGACCAAATTTTTCGAGGGTCCCAGGCGAGAGTTATACATCAATGAATGTGTCAAATTATGAGACGAATTTCGGTTAGTTTTTTGCGATCGTGTCTGGAGAACCCTTGGATGCGAAGTTCAGGCCGAGGTTCCGGTGCACCAGGTGTCCGGAGGTATGTTTTCGGGGTGAAATTTGGATTCAGCGCCCCAAAAAACCCCCATAACGATTTTCGGTTTGTCTTTAGCGACCTTGTCTAGAAAACCCTCGGAGACGACGTTCAGGCCCAGGTTCCGGTGCATTAGGTGATGGGCGGATCGTTTTCGACGTGAAAATTGGATTAAACGCCCCAAAAAACGCCATTACAATGATTTTCGGGTTGTTTTTGGAAATCTTGCCAGGAAAATTCTCGGAGATGACGTCCACGTCCAGGTTCCGGCGCACCAGGTGTCCGGGGGGTGTTTGCCGATACCACATTTGAATTCAGTGACACAAAAGACCCCCGGACGCCGAGTTTCTCTCCTTCCCCGCGTGAAATTTGGGAGAGTCCCACGGAGGGGGGTTCAGGGCCAGGTTCCGGTGCATCAGGTGTTTGGGGGGTCGTTTTTGACGTGAAATTCGGATTCAACGCCCCAAGAAAAAACCCCATAACGATGTTTGGTTTGTCTTTTCCGATTGAAAACCATCGTAGATGAGGTCCGCGTCCATATTCCGGTGCACCAGGTGTTCAGGGGGTCGTTTTCGACGTGAAATTTAGATTCAGCGCCCCAAAAAACGCCCCCACAATGATTTTCGGGTTGTTTTTGGCAATTTTGTCAGAAAAACGCTGGGAGATGACGTCCACATTCAGGTTCCGGTGCAGCAGATGTTTGCCGATGCCATATTTGAATTCAGCGACCCAAAAAACCCACGGGCGCCGAGTTTCTCTCCTTCCCCGCTTGAATTTTGGGAGAGTCCCACGGAGATGACGTTCATCGGCGTTCCTGAGCTCCAGGTCGGCTGTGGGTTGTTATAATCGTAATCAGCGACCTAGAAAACCCCCGGGAACCCGATTTGAGCCAGTTCTGAGTCTTATTTACAAAGTTATTAAATCTTCCAAGAGTCGTCTCAAAAAATGCATTTTTGGCTGTAGCAATCCAATTTCCGGTTTGTATAAGATACAAAATAGATACTTTATTTTACAAAAAATGTGTGGAAGCGAATGCAAAAAACCGCATTACGAACCGTCTTAGTGCAAAAAAGGGTTGAATGCTTCATTGTCTTCACTATAGGTACAGAAAAATGAAAGACACTAGTCTCACTGCTACCACTCCTACTAATAGTGTCAATAAAAAGGATCTTAGAGAGATGGTTACAGCTGGACAGATATTTTAATAAATTATTTTAAATTAAATATCTTTTGGCATACATACGAATATTAAATTATTTTATTGAACCAAATTTATAAATATATTTACAATCGATAATGTTTCAATGTTACACAAGTGAAATTCAAAACAATTAAAAGTGCCCAGTTGCAAAAGTTACTATCAAACCAAACTATGTCTATCCTTATTGCTTTCTCTCAGAACCAAGCGATAGACTTGCTGGCTGTTCCCATTGTTTCAATAGATAGTATAATTTGGATGTACTCAGCAATTTTCTAATGCGTATAAATACTATTGAAACTTGGCTAATGTCAGCCAGTCTTTGACCAAACGACGACGGTCAGCCGGTGGCTGACTCTGATCTCTAAAAGAGATTCTCCCCAGCGCAGAGGTTACTCTATTGTAGGTATGGTTGTTGTTGTGTTATGGTTTTAATAAATTTCTATTTGTATTAAAAGATTGATTTTCATTTTAACTCTCGCAGGAGCCAAGCGAGTACTCCAAGGATATAATAGAGGTATTATTTTGATATGTTTAAGGGTGGTGCAGGACAGTCTCTCATTACGTGACTTTTGGTGGAAGCCCCATACTTTCCTCTAATAGGGTCACACTTTCCGTGATAATAATAATTTAAGGTTAGCAGCAGCAAGCGATGGATGCAATGTTGCCGTACGTTACATTTTTAAGGATTTCTTGGGAATCTTCTATTGTTTTTAATACTGATAAAATAAACAAATTACGTTATAGACTTTTACTTAAGCTTAGTTGTTAATAGTTTGTAATTTTGTAACACAGTTTTGCAGTTGTATTTTTATTTTTGACATGTATTTGTAGAACTATTCGTTTTAGACACTTTCCATAAAAGTTTCTTGTCTCTTTTGGTCAGATATAAAAGCCCCTTTAGTATCGACACTTTTATTGCAGACATCCTGTATATTAATAATTTAGTAGTTTCCAAAAACATGTTTAATTAAGGTTGCTGGATACATCTGGCTGATTGCATGTTGGTATAATTTTGTTCAATGAATTTTGAAAATCATTTAATATTTTCATTATGCCAGGTATGTTTTTTTTGTTAGAAAATTTAGCCTTATTAATTTATAATTTAGATATTTATTGTATGCAATTTTGCAACCGTACATATGACTTCATTAATAGAAGTTACCTAGAAGTTATCTAGTAGCGAAATGTTTTTTTGTGTCATCTTTGTATATTGAAAAAATTCCCCGTTGTTTCTTAAATTTTAAAGGAAACCTGTTTCTACTATATTTGTACCCTTAAGCTGCTCGCTCACCGAGGAGAAGCGAAGAGAAGCGTTATTTTATCCTCTGTCCACACAATGGTACGAAACAACCGATGAGAGAATACCATGTGGCTTTTATATACACACATCGATCAGTCAAAAGCCACGTAGCCTTCTGTCGCTTTGTCTCAGTATGCGAACACAGGATCAAACTGATTTTTTCCCTTAGCTTCGCATCCTTTCTCTTCAGTGGGCGAACACCTTTAATGTGTACAACATGAATTTTTGACACTAAAAATACCTTTGTTAATGACAGTGACATCTATTTTAATAGTTATTTATGCAACAAGTACAAAAAGTAAGTGTTGCACGTTGAGTGCAATAAGCACTTTTTGTATGAGTTGCATACAATATTTTTTCTACGTTCATGCAAAAACCAAAAAATGATATTTAGATGACACTAAGTCTAGGAAAATGTGACATCGATTTGAACGTTTATGTTTGTCATGATGACAAAACACTGTAGTAGAATGACAGATGAATGCAATAAAAATTGTATTGCACTAGTGCAATAAAGAACCACTTTTTCCACTAAATATAGTCCAATAAAGTTTTGTTTTCTGCATGAGTGTAGAAAAAATAATTTTTTATTATCTTCCTTATTGAAAATTCATAGATCATTTGATACACCCATAAATTATAACCCGGGCATTTTTTAAGGATAATTATATAATAAATAAATCGAAGCTTTTTAATTTAACAACACACCTGCACACTGGCTTATTTAAAAAATAGAGGCTTGTCTTTGGACCAAAACAGTTTCATTGATCTAGTTACCTGATATTCAATAAACAACTAAGTTTCTGTTTCAGAAAGAAGTGAGGAGAATTACAAGTGCTTAAGTTAAGTTTTCATATTTCTAATTCAATTCCTTAATTCTTTATTATTTCCCTTATTCTTATGTCGCTGCTTAAATTGAATAACGCCAACACGTTCCAAGTCTCTGGATACGGAGAAGTAGGTGAACGTAAAGAGAGATTTTGTTGGAATTAAACCAGCATATGGGTTCCACATAGAAATTGCATTTTCAAAGAAATATAAATTGAAATCCTAAATACGTTCAAAAAGTAGTAAGTCGTTGTTATGATTTCTATTTTGAATCAAGTTAATACTTTGTAGAAAGCTAGTATCAATGTTTATTCATTCATTAAAATGCACTGTCTTTTAAAAGGCTATAGTGTAAGATGTTGACAATTCGTGGCAAACGGTTACAGGGTTATAGGTAATACGAAATAGTCCTTTATTTTGAGATTTTTGTTTTGTTGTGTTTTTCATATTTTTGTAAGTAATAGTTTGGGTAAAATAACCTATAAATAAATAGTATGTATTTAAATGGAGATACGTATTGTTATGACAAACCAACTTCAGCAGCAGCTAAAAACTAGTGGTAGATATTTTGTTGATACCACCACTTTCAATTTTGTAGCTTGTGCCGTTTTTGAGAAAAACGTTGGTTACTAGCGTAATATTCCACGATTTTTGCGCCATAGTTTGTTTCTCAAGTATTTTCAGAAGGTATATAGCTTTTTTTTCGAAAATATAAATAATTGACCATTCAATTCATAGATACTTCAAAAATTGTTGCTGCCTTATACGTTTGTCAAAAAATTAAAAGTCAAATACGGTCGCAAGATAGACAAAATAAAAAACTGAATTTCTTATCGAGAACAGTTTCTAAATTAATTTTAATGATACAGAAATTGAATAATATTATTGAAGTTTTACCAACGACAAATTTTTAAGTTACTGTATGAGTTGAATAGCCAATTTTTTTTGATTTCTCTAAAAAACTATACACATTCTGAAGGTACTCGTTCAGTAATAAAATATGGTGCAAAAATCGGTTTGCTATCGTTCGTAATTGCCGAGCATTTCAATGGTCTACCATACCTTATTTTTAAACTAAGAGGAGTGATTTAAATTTCTCGCGCTTAAACACTAGCTTGTTATTGGTTAATCTGTCGACAAGTTTACACAGCTTCACATAAATTCATGTTTATTGTCAATGTCAATACTGTCAGCTACTAACATTTAAAATGTCAGTTATATTTGGCTAAGATTAACGTTGCCACTTCGTTGATTTTTTTTTGTTTATTTTCCCTCATAGTTAATCCTAAATCAAATGAAATAGTTCTGTTCATAACTTAGCAACGAATTGTATTGCTTTTTGTCTATTTTCTCTTTTTTTCAAATTTACCTCTAAAATTATCTAATTATATTTTCTAGTTACTTTTCCCTGCGTATATATTATGACTTATCATTTACTCCTCTTAGTTTAAAAATATAGTATAATGTAATTTCATGCTAGCAGCATTTTTCTCGAAACGGCACAAGCTACAAACTTGAAATTGGTGGTGCAAATTAGCAATAAAATATCACTTGTTTTTGTTGTTGAAATTCGCTTGCCAGAGTAATAGACGTGAAGTGGAGTTTTATTCAATACAGCAATAAGCTAGCGTAATATAGAACGTCACCAACGTTTGCAATAGTTAGGTTGTCCTTTCTTATTCCATATTACCGGGTTGCCATTTAACACGTGACTTGATTCTAGCAATTTGTACTCATCTGATTTCTCATTAAAATATATATTAAAATAGAGATAGTTTTATTTTAAACAAGGAGGTATAAGGTTGCTTGCGAAAAATTGTTCATGAATCATGGTTGTCAGGTTTTGAAATTTGAAGCGAAAATACACGGAAGAGAAGCATTTTGCGTACTATTCTTCAGAATTTGTAGATAACAATCTAACTTCTGATGAAGCGGATCCTGAATGATGTTCAGTAATTGAAAAATATTTAAATGATTTTATTAATTTTAATTGTTTTATCAGTTTTTTTTTACACGACCCAAATATGTTTATGATTTTTTGTTGTTGACATTTTTATTTTTTCTTTGTATTCTCTGTTCTCTTTAAAAATTAGATATTTTTTTTATATAAGTGTCAACAAAGGGGATCTTAGAGAGATGGTTTACAACTGGACACATATTTAAACTATTTTAAATTAAAAACCTATTTGGCATACATACGAATATCAAATTATTTTATTGAATCAAAAGTATAAACATATTTACAATCGACAGTGTGTCAATGTTACACAAGTGAATTTCAAAACAATAAAATGTGTCAAGTTGCAAAGGTTACTATCAAACCAAACTATGTCTATCCTTCTTGCTCCCTCTAAGAACCAAGCGATAGACTTGCTGGCTGTTCACATAGTTTCAATAGATAGTATAATTCTGATGAAGTCAGCATTTTCTGAATGTGTATAAATACTATTGAAACTGGGCCAAAGCCAGCCAGTCCATGGCCAAAGGTCGGCGGTCAGCCGTTGGCTGGCTCTGATCTTTAGAAGAGATACTCCCCAGCGCAAAGGTCTCATTATTGTAAGTATGGTTATTATGTTTTAATAAATCTGTATTTTTATTAAAAGGTTGAGTTTCTATACCTCTCGCAGGAGCCAAGCGAGTACCCCAAGAATATAAGAGAGGTATTATTTTTATATATTTATAGGTGGTGCAGGACGGTCACACTTTTAGTGACATTTGGGGGAAGTCCCAGACTTCCCCACTATAGAGTCACACGCCCATTCCGTGACATTGCTTTGATTTTTATTCTCATTTTATTCATATGATGCAGGGACATTGATAAAAAATGACTTACGTAAGAAGTTAAAAAAAAACTCTTTTATAACATTATTTCAACAAACAATTAAATTACTAATCTTAACATAGAATACCTAAAAATTTCATTTAATATCAGGAAAACAAGGTGGCCAACGTATTGGTTTATTTGTGGCTATCCAACGATCATCAGTGTTTAAGATTAATTTTTTTGAAATTATTGTATTAAAAAACTTGTTTACCTATATATCTTACGTATTTTTTTCTATCAAATTTATTACTATATGTATCTACTATATATGGATAAAAGGAGAGTTAACTTAAAAAATAACCGAGATATCCATCTGCCACAACCTGTATACTTATCTTTAAAATGTTTTCTATTTTATGAAGAGAACAGAGTAAACAAACAGAAAATAACATTTTTAGAAAGCGATAAAAAGTCAGTAGCACGTTAGTGTTGTGGAAAAAAAATCTTATTACTAAACAATTGAAATAAGCGTACAAATATTTGAAAATTTTTCAATTACATTCATCAGAAAACGATTATCCTTAAATTCTGAAGAATATAACATGCAAACCTTCTGTGTCACGCATTATCGCCTGCTTCAATTATAAAATTACAAAGCCTGGCAACCGTGACTCATGAACAATTTTTCAAGCAACCTTATTCTACCTTGTTTGTAATAAAATTAATTAAGGGTAGCTATGAACATATTTTATTATGCAATCCATTTGCGGTATATTTGTTTATTTACTTTCATTTAGTAATATGAATTTTACAGTTAAAAAAAAACGGTTTAGAAGAATGATTTATTTATTAATAAAAAAATACTGCACATATTTTGATATTAAAGTATTTTTTGGCGCATCTGTAATGATAGCAACGCAATGAACAATAGTAGACAATCAACAATTCTATTAAAAAACGCTCATTTTTAAATCTTGAGTTGGTGGTGATTTATTCAATAATTTTATCATTGGAATTGAATAAAAACATAAAATATTTTAGCAGAAGGAAAAGAAGAGCTACCATGAAAAGTATATGAAACAGCGAAAAGTACAATTTCTGGACTTATTCCCATTAAATCGGTCAGGCAATATGAATCTGCTTGAAAAAAATTTATAAAATGGTATGATTCTACCAAACTAAAAAATGTGATAGTGCAGCTGACAACGTTCAACGTTATACTAAAGAGATCACTAAATGTCAAACAAAATATAATAGATACCTACAGAGAAATATTCTGTTAGTAGGATATCGTTGAAAAAACTCATAAGTTTTAATAAAAGAGAAATACAAGAGGCATCAGATGAAAAGGAATGAAGATGAAGCGCTGACTTTAATATTGGGGCATACAGAAGTAGCGAACTAGGTAGGTATTGATGTAATGTGTTATCAGCATATTAGAAGATTTAAAAGATACCTAGTATATATAAAAAAAGCAGTGAACCAAGCACTGAACGTTGGGGAACCCCACTTTTAACAGAAAAATATCAGTACCTACTTTTACTAGAAAAAGACGGTTGCTTGAAAATGCAGCAATCTATTTGATGAGACGGCACCGAATACCCATATATTTAATTCCGGAAAGAAGAAGTTTAATGACCTTAGATCTTACTAAAATCAAGGTATATAGCGCCAACACATTAACGACTATCAATTGCAGTAGTCCAATCATTTAGAAGCAAATTCGTGGGAGTTGATCTTCGAGGAAGAAATCCATGCTGCTGATGAGGAATTTTTTTGCGATAAAACAAATTTGGTTACAGCTCCAGTAATAATTCTTTCCATAATATTGTGGGAGTGAGACTATAATCCATCAATGATTTTCTTTAGTAAATTCGTCACCTTTTTTATGGATGGCAGTCAGCTGACTTCAAGTCACTTCGTAAAGTAGCGGATTTTAAAGAGGTCTGCATTATAATCGACAGTAGACGGTACACAGAAGCAGTACATCCTCGTAATACTCTATAAATCCCTATGTGTTTATCTCTTGGGTTTTCTCCAAAGTAAAATATTTAATGAATCTTGTAGGTATAGTTTATGTGATTTAAAATAAAGCCGGTTAAATTAAATTTCAGCTAGTGCTTTGTTGAAAGGCGAAAATATCTAGCTTTACCATTAAACACAATTATGAATGCACAGTACTAAAGCAAATTCTCTCTCCTAATTAGTAAAGATATTGTATGATAAGTTCATTAGTTGGTACTTAAATAATTTAAAGCGAAATCGCAGCAAATTACGCTCTAGTAAAATTGGCCCGTTCCTCATATTTCTATAAAAGCGGGGCGCGAGTGTGTTTTGTGGAGAGGTGTCTCGTGCAGTTATGATATATTACAGCTAAATGGCGACCGTTGTTCGTAACTGGGCCACTGTTCTAATAACAACCCCCCTCCTTTGCTTCTACACCCCCAAAAGCAATAACTAGTTATTTATGCTATGAGCAATGCAGCTCTATACCACTCTGTGGCGCTATGCTATTTTATCTCGGAATAGGAAGAATAAAAGCGGCCAGACTATTTATTTTTATTTGTTGCGAATCCATTCTGCTATTTAAAATTTGGTGTGATAATAATTTCACAACATACACTGTTCATTTTACGTTTTATAAACATGTTTGAAACAAAAGATCCAAGTTAAAGTTTATTGTTTACTTTTAGGAGCAGCAAATTTCTGTAGTAAACTAAGAAATAAATTTGCGCCTGTTGGATATACAACTATATTAAAATAACAAAAAGATGTTTTACAATCAGCAGTAACTTCTTATTTTTTCCTACTTGCTTACTAATAGCAAGATATCAATGTTTTTCAAATGGAATATTTAACAGCTAGTTGTTCTCAACTAGTTATTTCACAAATCGTTCATAATATTAAAGAAGTTTTTGAGCAATATTCTACTAGAACATCTGTTAGTCTTAGCAACTGTATGAACTATGAAGTAAGAAAAATAACAACTGTCTTGGAGTGTTTCTCAGTTCGAAATATTATAATTGACTTGATATTTATTTTCGAGTTTTAATGTACTTTCTTAAAAATATATATTTTACAGTGAATAAGCAGTATAACGATACGCCACTGTGTATGCATGGATTGAGTCTGCGCGCACAGGAGATGCTGACTAAGCGAGGACCTCGAGAGTGGCAGTCTTGTATCGGCCATTCTAGAGATATCACCATCACTATACTATTTACTTATTATACCTATTTGAATGTTTGCATATTTGAATAATACCTAGTAAATTAGTCTCTGTGACCCATGCGTTATAAAAAAACCTTGAGAAAATAATAACACTGTTAAAACTGGCGCCCAACGTGGGGCTCAAATTCACGGCCATGAGATCTAGAGTCTCATGCTCTAAGAGATAAGACAGTAATAAGACATCGTTAAAACAGAGAAAATTTTAGATAAGTACTACCTACTGTGTGACTGAAGTCAATGTTATGTTCAGTATCCATTAAACTCAAATAATATTGCGAAATATTACTTCTTTCCATTATTTAATTTATTAAATTAAATAATTACTTAATATTAGATTACGAGAAATTTATTTGTGACTGTGGGTGGCCTGCAGGAAGATACCTTGGGTACTTTTAGCAGGCTTATTTTATGGTCGGCCGTCTTGATGTACCATAAAAAATAATACTCTTATGTTAAAACAGTGAGACATAGAAAATAATATTTCCAATGATGCCATACTGTGGAAATCATTATTTGTTTGGCATTATTTTGCATGGAAGAATTTTTGGAAACAACTACTCTTTAGATTAATTAAATTACACCTGAAAAAGCAATAACAAACAGTCACGATTAGTCGTTAGACATCGGAATGTACTTGTCTACTGGCTATTCAATGCTAGGCTTCTAGGCTTCTTGAATAGCCACAAGCAGAGAACAACCCGCTACATTGTGGGTACTATTAAAAACTCCAACCTGCATCGATAATATTTTATTCGCTCCATCACAGTTATTCACATGTAAAAATAGAACATAAATTATAGCTTTGAATGATGTTGAGTATACAGGGTGTACAGGAGATAGAAGAATGGGGTTTTCACAGCACGAAGCTACTTTTTTGAGAAACCTAAAATGTTGCTATTGGAATTTTCATAAATATTTTCATTTTCTGAAAGCAGAGCGAAATTTAAAAAAATTACATTTAAGGATTTCTTTTTGTATCTTAGAGAATAGGAGAGATATCGGAAAGGTGAAAATTGCTACTGATAGACTTTTTTTACGTACGTAGTAACGTACTTGTAATTTCCCTGCTCTTTTAAAACATGATTCAAACATACAATTTTTTAAATGGAACATTCTATATATTTTTATACAATCCAATTGCATTGTTTTTTTCTCTTGCTATTGCTACTTTATATTTTAGAAATTGTCAAAAAACGTTTAATTAACAAAACTGATGTGTGGTGCATAGGTGGCCAGGCATTTTTATTAAATTGTAGAAAATTGTAAATTCACTTTAATACTTCAAAGATAATTATAGTAGCCAATTAAGTAATTTCCAAATATCTATAATAAATAAACACTTGAAAACAACCAGAAAAAAAGAAAATGAATCGACAATGTCATTAAAATTTTCAAATATTGAAAAAATATTTTAAAACTGGCTAGACTTTACATCCAGTGAAGATTTTAAATATAATCATGAAAATAGTCAGCAAATTTTAAAACAGAAATATAAATAGAAGTACGTATTTTGCATTTCCATTTTTTCGATACTATTGAAAATTATTCTCAACACACATCGTATTATTATTACAATGGTCAAGCCACCGTATGAAACCTGAAAACTTGCCGTCGCTGTATTTCTCACCGTAAAATGATCAAATGTGTGGTATTTTTATGTACATTTTTTTTAATGTTGCCTTGTATCTAAAAAAGATTCATAAAAATTTACCTTGCCTTTACTTTTAAGTTGTTACTAAACTTAAAGATGAAAAAATACTTGATACTGATACCTATTACTAATTATGACGCTGAAGATCCGCTAAATATAACATAAAAATTTCGACTATTCATTATTTAACTTAATTGTTTAAATAATTGTTTATTTTGTTCACATTTTTCTTTAAGTAAAAGTACAGTTCATGAACCAATTTTGTATAATTATATAAAATGAAGTATTGTTTATATAATAATTTTTGACAATATGCAAAATATAAGTAGAAACTGTTATATATCATTCTGAAGAAAGAAAAATAATGCAATTGACTTACAAAAACATATACAGGGTGTTTAACTTAAAGATAAGTGAGTTTGGGTCATATTTTAATAGAGACATCCTGTAGAGAAATTATAACTCCGCCACTGGACTCGTAAAAAGATCTATCCAATGAAACTTTCAACATTCCGATATCTCAGCTATTCTCTGAGGTGCGAAAAATCTCCTGAAAGTACTGTGCAAACTGTTCTTAAACTTTGCTAACTTGAATATACAATTAAGTTCTTATATTATTTTTATTATCCCAGGCTTAGCAACTTGTAATGGTGTAATAAATATGCATAATAATTTTGGATGCCATTGTTTTTACAAAAAAAGAGTAAAAGCATTTTTCTCTAAATCATTTGTTGCAATATTAACAAAAGGGTGGCTTCACAGTTCACAGATTTTAATATAGGCCCGGGGAATGATTTATTATGCATTGGTGTACCTAATAAATATACTGCTACTGTCAACCAAAAATTTACTGGAAAAGCGGTAACGAATTTTGTCAAGCTAAGTACAAAAGTGATAATAATTTATGCCAACCCGTTGCAATCTCCTGGGCCATTGCGGTGATAGCAACATCCATAAAGAACAATTCATTATTTATACTGCTTACATTAAGCAGAATGAAATCTCACAAAGCAAGAGTATTTAATTTTCGCAGCTTGTGGACTACGAGTGTTGTTTCAGTGGCTAATTTCAGTGAATCTTAAAATGTCACTTTTAGTCCTTCAGGGATTAAATTAAGCTCAAATTAGACATGTATTAAAAAAACAAAATATGTAAGATCATATGAAAACTCATTCAGGTACTAAATACATTGACAGTAAAATCTTTACAATTTACAACTACTATCAGTTGCCGACACGCCTAACGATTTGCTTAAACAGGCGGAAATATTTTGTGTGATCAACATTTTTAGGGAATATTCCAAGGGAATATTCTAGCTTTCGCCTAGAATTTTTATAGCTGTTCGTTTCTTGTTTTCAGTAGAAGTTTCGATGTAGGCTTCAGCGACAAAATTAGTCTGCCAGTCACCATGTCTCTTTGTATTCAAACTATCTGGCTCACAATCCGCTAAAATGAATCACTAATATTTTATTCATAAATGAGATTACTAGGTAATGTTTTCCGATGAAATACTGAATATAAATTTTTAATTTCTAGTAAAATCCTTAAACATGGTAATTTTTGTATCAATCATTATAAATTGAAAAACGTTTTAAAGAGAAATTATACCCAATCAAGATTAATGAGTAGCGAGCTCGAAAATTGGCCATTAAAAATCCATTTGATAGCCATATTCATGATTAATATTTTAAAAATGGTTTAAAAATATTTGACTTCAACATTCACCTCTTAAAACATATTGTGATTCTATTGCTTATATATAGGGTATCCAGAATGTGAGTGCCATAATTTAAGGGCTGACTAAAAGCAATACAAAACTTTTATGAAAAAAAATATCAAACGAATAGTTTGTCTACAAGTACATTTCAAAAATAAAAGTACACTGCAATAATATGCAAAACTATGTTACGAAATTACAAACTAATGTACAATTGAGGTTAAGTAAAGGCGCCTGTAACGTAATTTATTCGTAATTTGATTTTTGGATTAGTATTAATCAAGTGAAGGATTGAAGTTTCCGGGAAACTCGTTAAAACTGCAACATACTGTAACGTTCGACAACATTGCAGTGACAGGCTGCTGGTAATAATCTAAAAGTAATATTAGTCATAGTGGTGCATACAGCTAGTGCGACTCATTTTTGTCTAGTTTTCCTTTGATGTTTGTGAGTGTACGTAAACAAAAATGGAAAAATGTATAGTACCCATAACCGTCATGTTAATTTGCGGCGAATCTAGGCAAAACTCTCTAGCTACGGGTCATTTGTATGGTAAACGCTTCTTGCAATAGACAGAAGTCATTTTAAACACTTGTAACTATTATTCTGTGTTGTGAAAAGAGCTCTAAGAAAACCATACACCCAAACATATGTACTTACATATGTTTGGGTGTACCTATTTGTAATTATTATGGATAAAATAAAACAATTCTAAAATAGTATGTGAGTGACGTTGTCACATATGACCTGTTTGCTGTCATAATTCTGTTATCGATTGTCAGAGAAAAAAAATTGTTAAGTCAAATATGTTTCCGGATCCTTTAGCCGCTAACTGTTTTCTATCTTGTATATTTACGATCCGCTTAATTCCTTTTGTACTTGTATTGTTCTGGCTGAGACCCTGACACAGTAGTCGCTGGATTCTCTTCCGCAGCGACTGCTACTTTTGTCCTCAAAACAGAGGATGTGTGACACGATGCTGCAAATTAGGGATAGGTGGCTGCTGGTCATTCTCCTGTGTAGTCGTGTAATTTGCCCTTCTTTTTTTCCTTCTTGTTTGTTTAAGCTGCACTGCGCTGATGAAGGGCAATAACCTAGAAACAACGTTGTCCGCAGTTGCTCGTTGTTCCTTATCACCTTCTTTCCGGATCCTTTAGCCGCTAAATGTTTTCTATCAAATATGTTTTGTTTAGTACAACTTATCATGTGATTAAATTAAGGCACTCATATTTCGGACACCCTGTATATGTTTATATCTTTATTTGTTCTGTTCCAGTAGCTATTATAGTTTCTGAAATATTATGTGCTTGTGCATAAACAACCGTACTGAATAAATTACACACCAATAAATGTTAGTCGGCTGAAGTTATATAGCATAGTATTTGATAACTGTTTTTCGGATAAAAAACATTTAGAAATATGTTTTATATAAATTTTAATGGCAAAAAATCATAGTGAAATAGCTTGTCTTCTTCTTCCGGTCAGTTTAAACTACGATTTGATCGGCATTATCCTTTAGGTCGGTGGTGAATCGAGGTGACTTGATCGGTGTGGGTTCGTGCCCCGCTGCCGGTAGATCGTATATAATAAGCTATATTCGTGGAGAGGATTGGCACTCTCTCTGCGGGTATTGTAGGATGGAAGAACGTTACCTTGGGTGAATGTGAGAGATTGACTGATTGATATTTGACTACCCCCCTAATTAATGAGGTTCTCCAGGTTTCCCTCATTCCTGCATTGAATAGTGGTAAGGGACTATCAACGTAAGTCATTCCTGGGCTCAAATGCGGCCTGCTGGGCTAAGCCCTATGATTAAAATGAGGGGTAGAGATATTATTATTTAACGTTTATACAATCCTATTTTGCTTTTGATTTATTACAATTTAATCTTCCAAATCTTTATACAACCGATCCTAAGTAAGAAACTGCATATTAGCTGTATTAAATATAAGTAAGTAAGTATGATCGGTACTTAAAAATGTATCTTAATATACTATGTTTCCACACAAACAAAATCTATTTTATTACTCCCTTCCAATTCTATCCACTCTGATGATACTAAAACAAATAAACCAAAAAAAAATTAAAATAAACAAAAGGAAATAATTGCTAGTACAGAAGTGTTACCCATCCTTTAGTTTCGGGAACTTTTGTGGGATTCGAGTTCTCAGGTGAAGCAAAAAGGGCAGTTAAATGAAATCACATGGCGTACTTTTCACAAGCTTTTAATTAATTTAGACCTAAAACCTTAGGAAGACATTGCTTTGTTGTTTTGTATTTTTTTAATAGAACTGGAAACAGCAGCAGCCAGTATCATAACTTATTAAATAGAATTGAAGAACCCTGAGATTTCGGCACGTTATAAATACGAGTATTCAGATTATTTTTGAATACTTTTCCTTTATTTTTTCTTTTTCAATATAGCTTCTTTGAAATTTGAAATCAAGCAAAACTAATTTTGACAAAGATAATTTTTTATTTAGAGTTGTACAAGAGGTTTGTATTTTACCGGGTAAATTTGAATTGTTTAATGAGAAACTGTTGCCTATCAATTAGACGGGAAAAACTGGTTAGGTTGACAGTTTTCGAGTCAAATTGCTAGAATTTAAGCAACACAAATTTACCCGATATCAATCATCGGATGTAATTCGGCAGGACAATTTAGTGAATACTAAATTTAAAAACATATAATAATAATAATATCTCTACCCCTCATTCTAATCACGAGGATTAGCCCAGAAGTCGAAGACTTGTGCGAGAGAGGGGGCGGCATATTATTATTAAGCAGGCCGCATTTGCGCCCAGGACCGAACTTACGTTGGTAGGCCCTAACCACCATTCAGTGCAGGAATGAGGGAAACCTGAAAAACCTCATTAATTAGGGGGGTAGTCAAATGTCAACCGGTATCAATCTCTCACATTGACCCAAGCCAACATTCTTCCGATATCAATGAAAACTTTATTTATGAAACATTAAAAACAAAATATGCAATTATTGAAATTCATACGAGGAATTCTAATGCCGCTACGGGTGCCACAGCTAATCGTTTCGGTAGTAGATGTTGAAGTTGTTTTTTTCCCAAACGAATCGATTGAATAATGCTCGAATGATACTCTTTATCAACTTGTAAGTATGGGTTTTATTGATAATGAATTGCTGTGTCCTGTTATTTTTATTAGAACTTGTTCTTCAATTCCGCTTTTACTTAATTCGCTAACTGCTGCCGCTCGATTTGAATGATTTGTAATTTTGACGTCTATACCAATGCATGTGTTGATTTTTATACCAACTTTTAGAATTTTTATTCTTCCAAATGGGATTTGAGTGCAATTAGGTGCATTCCATTTGATATCACATAATTTATTGTCGTAACCTTGTTTGGTTTTTGAAAATAGAGGAGTATACTCAATACGTCCAGTTCATTATGGAGAACGTTTTTCATGCAAAAAAAGATAACATTGAAATTATTTATTGACATTTAAATTAAATGTTACATTTGTACAATTTTCAAAATTCATATGAGAAGGAATATTACTTTCGCTTACATTTACAGTTTTTTTGACTGCGCTAGTAGTGGTACCTACTAAAACCTGATTAGCAATGTTGGTCTTATTTTCAATGGAGTTCTTGCCATAACCCTCAGCGACTCACTCAATCCCCAGAATTAATCCAACTTATAAAAAATCAAAATACTTAATAATTGAAATACCTAACAACAAAAGTAATCTTACCTTAATCATTAAGAATTCTTTGTCATCTGCACTTGATAGAAAACGGTCGATTTCACCCTTTGTCAATATTTTCGATTTTTTCGCTTGATATCCGTCACCGGTTCTTTTCAAAAATTCGATCAGCTTGGGGAATTTGCTTATATCTATGTTGTCGTAAATTATCAAGCATGACAACCATAGAATATTGCGCCCATAATGTGAAAGACTTGTAATTCCTTGAATTTTCACTGAAGTATGCCGATTGTAGGCTATATCGTATAAAGATCTTGACTTCGTAGACAGCAAATTGCTTATTGCAATATTTGCAGCCTCCACAATCTATTCCGGCTCACAATTATTCATTGTGCACTAAACAAACTTTAAACTAAACCAAACTAGCACCTTAATTTGACCATTCTTTTTGTTTGTTTATTTTGTAGTAATGACGACGACTACTAAATAAATGCTCAAATCCGAATACAATAATTCTGGTGCTACTTACTTCATAATGATAAACTATGTGTTTTTAAGTTAATGAGACTGTGGAAAAATAGTATATACAATTCGGGAGAGATGTTATTTTGTCCTCGGTAGCCCTCGGGCTTCAAATTGCACCTCTGCCAAAATAACGCATTTCTCTCCCTTATAGTATAATGTACTATTATAAGTACATCGAAAACCAAAATTTTTTTAGAAATGATGTACATTACAAAAGTTTTTGAGTTGAAAAAGTTTATCGAACAATTGCTTTTGATCACTGCACTACGTACAATCGCAGTAACGCATACAGCATGTTGGTTGGAGCTGGTAATGAGGAAATCTAAATTTTGTATCTCCTTTCTAATAAATTAGATCAATAGGGTTAGAGTCTCTTTTAATTATAAAAAATAAATAACAGACTCTTACATAAATAAAATATTAGTTGAAGGTAATATTTATGTAAAATATATTAAAAAACAAATAAACAAAAACTCGACGATTAACTAAAACAATAATTATTTATTAACAAAAATTATTTTTACTCTTTTTGTTAATAAATAACAATTGCATATTTCATTACATATTAATGTCATTTGCTAAATCCCCCTCTTTTAATGGTAAAACTTTATAGATTCAGTATAATATCAAACTGCGTTGTAATTAGGTCATTAAGTTTGTAGTATCAGATACCTCCGAAGTTGTCTAGACTTAAGATACTCGACTAAGTTTTTACTTAATAAATAACCGCGTGAAAGCAAAGGACAAAACTTCGAGTTTTATGCTTTAGACGAAAGGCGATCCCGTCTATAATTTTCATTAGCCTCAATGGGCCCTTTTTAATTAATTAAAAGAAGTTAATTGCCGCCATTTTTCAGATAGGTCAAAAATAATTTATATGAAAATTTTATACCCCGGATCCCTATTATCGGATTGTAGATCCAAAGGGGCTTAATTAATTTACTGTTTTCGTTTACTCCACCGACAACAACAAAGTGGGTGAATGATGAAGAAAACCGGAAAGCACACTTCGATAATTACAATCTATATGTCTACACACTTGTGATTTCTCAGCGAGAAACGCGGCTTATTGGGATTCTTGTTCTTTCGAACGTCTATTAATTTCCACCTGAAATAGATGCTAGGAGCACGTTCAACGCTATTAATTAACCGGAATGCGGGTTTATGGACCACATTAACTTTTATTTGGATCCTGAACTTCTCAAATATCTTTTTCTTTAGAAACTAATAAATTCAGAATTTTACAGTACGCATTCTCATTGTGTACTTAACTAAATTTAAAATTATAGATTTAATTATCCTATCATAAATAGTAATGTGACATCAAATAAAAGCGACGACACGCACAGCGGATTTAAATTAAATATACACACGGTCATATGTAACTAGTTTTGTCGAAGATACAATGGACAGTGGAGAAAAGAGTGATATTTCGACGCAAAAAAAATAATATCAATATCTATAGTAGCTTTAGAAAGACCAAATAACATACAGCAAATGCTTCTGTGTTACTGCTTCAGGCGGTACCAAATTTCTCTATATTATATGCTGCTAGCCCTACACAGCAGTTTTTAAAATTACGAAAATAATCAACTTTTCGAGTGTTTTTTTGTTACCTATATCTTGCCGTAAAACACTTACTTGTACGAAGAGAATAATAAAATTTAATAACTTTTCCCGGTCTTCTCGTGCTTAATTATATACCTATGTAAATAGATATATCCACATGTTCCTACTCCTTTCTTCTTCGAAAATAGACAGAGTGAAATATACCTACACAACATGATAATAGAACTGTTGGTATAAAGCGTATAAAATATAAAATAATTTTTATAGGAGGTTAATAGTTATTTTTTTACTGTTTAAGAAAGGTATTTTAAGCTAATATGTATCAAATCTCCTACAATTCCTATCAATGAAGTCATATGTATGTTCTCTGATACCAAACATCTAGGTATGCTAATGAACATCCACAGACAAAACTCTATTCAATAATTATCTAAAGAATTTAATATATTTACTAACCTCTGGAGTGGGAACTCGAAATTCAACCACAATAGATGAGATCTCACTTATTTCTGCATTTTATTATTAGGATTGCTTCATCAGGTGGCCTCCTTTAACTTGAGTCAAATATCTAACTATAAAGATGATTATACCAATAAATTAAAATTATTTGAAATTGAATGTCAAAATGAAATATCGACAACGTCAAACTGATTAACTGTCAATGAATATCATAACAACCTACTAAAATAAATAAAAGCAATCCTAATAATAAAATGCAGAAATAAGTGAGATCTCATCTATTGTGGTTGAATTTCGAGTTCCCACTCCAGAGGTTAGTAAATATATTAAATTCTTTAGATAATTATTGAATAGAGTTTTGTCTGTGGATTTTCATTAGCATACCTAGATGTTTGGTATCAGAGAACATACATATGACTTCATTGATAGGAATTGTAGGAGATTTGATACATATTAGCTTAAAATACCTTTCTTAAACAGTAAAAAATGTTACAAAAGCTAATAATAAGGAATATATGGGTAGATATTGTGGGTGTAATTCAACGCAAGTTGGGGCTTTTGTCCACTGAGTAGTTAGTTTCACACAATATTGTTAATACCTGAAAATATATGAAAAAATGTTAATAGTTATTTATGCAACAAGTACAAAAAGTAAGTGTTTATTGCACGCGACGCAAAATTGTGCCGAGTGCATTAAGCACTTTTTGTACGAGTTGCAATACAATACAATATTTTTTCTACGTTCATGCAAAAACCAAAAAATGACACTAAGTCTAGAAAAATGTGAAGTCGATTTGAACATTTATGTTTGTCATGATGACAAAACGCTGTAGTAGAATGACAGATGAATGCAATAAACATTTTATTGCACTAGTACAATAAAGAACCTTTTTCCACTAAAAATAGTTCAATAAAGTTGTGTTTTTTGCATGAACGTAGAAAACGATTTTATAAGAAATCGTCGCCGGTGGCGTTCTCTAGAAGATACACCAAAATGAACAATAAAATTGAATTTGCCATCTCAAGAAACCCCCGGATACAAATTTTTGTGAAATTAATGAGAAACAGTCGAGTTATTAAAGAAAATGCGATTTATTTTTTTACCTTTGACACCATGGAGCTCCGTGATTATCAACTTTTAGACTAAGGCAAGTTTATAAAATCAACTTATTTTCAGCTGTACTTTATGTGGCGAAACGTGGTCCCAACCATTTAGGGACACCCTGTATAACATAGCCGCCTCGAAGTCATTTGATATTTAAAGAAATGACAGTTGATGAGGTTAGTAAGAATTTCTATAACTTTTTTCTGTGTTACACGTAGCCATCTAATTTTTGGTGTACTATTAAATCTTAAGGTGTAGCATTTTTAAAATTTAATATTAGATCTAAAATGCTTCACCAAGTGTATTTTTCAGGTAGCATTTTACAAATTTCAATAGAAAACATTCTTATTTCAAATCTTTGCTAGAATTTTTGCCAAATACAATTTTTTTGTCTCTGATATAGACTTTGTAGATATTAAATTTATTATTTTTTGAGATTTTTGCTTTTTTTCTATGTCAAGTGTTTCATAGTAATTTAATTTGGTACAACTTGTAGCAAACACAAAAATCTGTTGTAATTGGTAAAGTACAACCAGGAAAATGGAACATTTGGTGTAATATTTTAGAATTGATATTAAATTTAAAAGTGCAACACCTTAAGATGTCATGATGCCGATATCTAAATGTAACATGCAAAAGGTTACAGAGATTCCTACAAACAATGTCAACTGTGTTTTTAAATGGCAAAACTCCAAAACGGTGGGGTATAGGATATACTACATGGTTTCTACTAAAAGTTTCATGCTCTTTTCAAAAATGCAATAATATATAGAGCGTTCCATTTGAAATAATTAAATTGTCGACTACTTCTGATATTTCCGAAAGTAACCGAAAGATAAAATATATATTTTTTAAAACATCCGTATCTAAAATACTCTACTCTTACTACTAGTAATATTTCAAATTTATATTTCATTTTTCTGATTTTCTCGAAGTTCTTACATAGTCCAGAGGGCGATGAAGAGCGTGGAGTGGTTAGTATATCAGAGTAAGAAAAAAGAAGATGGATGCTTGGTGGGGAAAGTGGTGATGTCAAAGAGGGTGGTAATTTTTTAAATTACAATTGATGCTATTTGAATTACAATTCACTAATCTGAATTTCATTTTACGTTTTGTGAAATACAACTAATAAATATGAATTACAAAAAATTACACTTTTAGAAATACAATTTACTAATTTTACTTTACGCCTACTTAAGGCGATAGATATTGCAGAAAAAATATGTGTAACTGTAAGCAAGTACGAAATGAGGAAGAAGGGGTTATTGTTTTTGAAAAAATTCCAGGCTGCAAAGTTTTATTACAGCCTTCGAAAATAACGTCCGTCATAAATTTGGATATTGAGCCGGGCCTAGTATTGTTGCCAAATAAATAACTTCAGTAGATATAGAAAAAATTGTCCTTCTATTCTTTAGTATACAGAAGTGATAAAAGGCACAATTTTTAAATATAATAACTTAATACTACGCAGTATAATAATAAGAATATTTTGCAACTTTTTAAATTAATATGAATATATTGAATACCCAATCATCATATCACTGCATTATTATTGTTTATAAGAAAAAAGTTGGTGCATTAAAGCTAAATTAATCTTAGTGTTGTATTCCAAATATAATTATAAATACAGCGCACCTATCGGATTACACAACTAGTCTGTTAAACTTTTTGGTTTCAAATGGCCCAAAGTCAAGTCACGTTGTGACATATTATTTAGAAAAATTTTCATATTAATAAAATTAAATATGTATAAAAAATGTAAACTTGCTATTTATTAGACATCTTCTGTAAAATTTTATCATTAAGTGAATGTCATAAGCAAATGTATATATTATATTCTGTGATCTACTATATTCTACATATTTATAAACTTTATTTTTAACCAAAATCTTTCAGTATGCCTCTACCCTTTCCTTTGTTAATATTTCAGAGGATATTAGTTGAACTGAAAATGGGAAATACGTAAATCAAATTGATCGTGTTCTAATAGATAAGAAGCATTGCAAGATAATAAAGAATGTGAGATCATACAGAGGCGCGGATATAGATTCTGATCATTTTTTAGTAGGATTAAAGATAAAGGTAAATACAAAGGTGACATGGGAGAAAAAGAAAAATAAGGAAATAAGGAGACGGGCGTATGATATGGGGAAGTTACAAGACGCAGATATCCAGAAACGGTACAAGAATAAAATAGCACAGGGATATCGAGAAGAAGCCGAAAGAAAATCGCATAGCATAAAACAGGAATAGGCAAATTTGGAATCAATTATTCAAAAAGCCACTGAAGAAGTAATACCAACAAAGCAACAGCAAAAAAAGAACAAATAGTGGGACGATGAATGTGTAAAGGAAACAGAGTTGAGAGAGAAACTAAGGATCAATGCATTACAAACAAAACAAGAAAAGGATATCGAAGCACATAGAAAACAGAAAGCAAAAGTTAAAAAGATTAATAGGCAAAAAAAGAGGGCTATGGAGGAAAGTAAGGTTAAAGAAATAGAAGATTACTATAAAAGGAAAGAAATTAAAATTTTTTACAGATAAAAATAAAAAAGGAGAGGAAATCACAGATGACGAGAAAATCAGAGAAAGATGGAAAGAATATTTTACTTAACGATGGGGATGAGGAGGAAGAAGAAGTCATAAGAGAACAAAATGAAGATATAGTCGTTGAGCCCACAGATGAAGAATTTGAAGAAGTGATAAGGAAGTTAAAAAACAACAAGAGCCCTGGAGAAAATGGAATCACAGCAGAAAATATAAAGTATGGTGGAGAGTTTCTAAAAAATAAATTGAAGAATTTAGTGCGGAAAATTTGGAAGGAAGAAACCATGCCAAAGAGTTGGGAAAGTGCGACAATAATCCCGATTTATAAAAAAGGCGACGAAACAGAGTGTACAAATTACAGATGTATTTCTCTGCTAGATGTAGCATACAAAATAGTAGCGATACTAATTAAGATGAGACTGGAGATTTTAATGGGACTACAAATTGGAGAATACCAGGCAGGATTTAGGAGAGGTAGGAGTACGACAGACCAACTGTTCACGTTAGAGAAAATGATGGTCACGTGCTACGAATATAAAATTCCAGCAGTAGTTATGTTCATAAATTTTAAGAAAGCATATGACTCTGTAAAAAGAACAAGCCTAATGAGAATATTGACAGAACTTAGAACTCCGGCAAAGCTCATAAGATTTGTAAACATGACGCTAAAAAACACCATGGGTAAAGTGCGGGTTAAGGGGGAGGTAACAACTGGTTTTGAAATAAGAACAGGGCTTAGACAGGGTGACCCACTCTCTACGTTACTATTTAACATAGCTTTAGAAAAAAATTGTAAGAACAAGTAAGCTTAACAGAGAAGGGCATATAATGTACAAAAGTCACCAGCTGATAGGGTATGCAGATGATGTTGCCATCATAGCTCGAAACAGCAGAGAGTTGAAGGAAGTAGTGACACGTTTCATAGAAGCAGGACAACAGGTGGGCCTTCAGGTTAATGAAGAGAAAAGTAAGGTAATAGATATAGGAGGAATTAATGTACCACACAAATTCGAAATTAGGACGCGGCATAGAAGAATGGAATTTGAACGAGTAGACCATTTCGTGTATCTGGGGGCACTTATCTCAAGTAGTTGCAATGAAGAACAAGAAATCGAAGCTAGAATAAGTAAGGCTAACAGATGTGCGGGAGCAATGAATTACCTGCTGAGATCTAGACAATTGTCAAGGAATACAAAAATTGGAATTTATAAGACCGTTCTGAAGCCAACGGTATTGTACGGATGTGAAACGTGGGTACTAAACAAAAAGACTCAAGAAATGTTGATAAGATGGGAAAGGAAAATAATTAGAAGAATAGTTGGAGGGAAAAAAACGGAAGATGGATATGAAAGAAGAACGAACCGGGAGATATACGAACTATACAAAGAACCTACGATAGAAATGGCGGATAAAGCAAGAAGACTACAATGGGTTGGACACATTGAAAGAATGGAAGAACACAGAACGGTGAAATTAATAGCCTGGAGAACACCAGAAGGAAGGAAAAAAAGAGGGAGGCCAAGGAAAAGATGGAAGGAAGCTGTAGAGGAGGACTTGAAGGATAAGAATATAGTTAACTGGAGAAGTAAAGCGAAAAACAGAAAGTTATGGAGACGGATCACACAGCTATGGGCCTAAAAGGCCTGTTGAAAGCTATATATATATATATTAGTTGAACTGAGTTGTAGATTCAAATGAAAATTAAAATAGAAAACAAATGAATACTGAAACAAAGAATACTGTTGCTTAGGTTATTGATACGTTATAATTAATTTGATTATTGACTGAATAATAACATTTCAAGAATTACTATCCATTCCATAACAAATCTCATTTTAGTAAACATCCGGTCACTACAGATAAATTGCAATGCTTAGAGTTTTGCTTTTTTATGGGACGCAATGATAAATAACTTAATCATTACCCATGAAATGCCTAAAAAGAGGAAGTTGAGTTATAATATCAAATAATTTATGGTATGTTGTAAAGTGCTTTGGATAAGGGTGAAAAATTACCTTAGATATTAAGAATATGTTCTAGAAATGCATCATTCTCGTATGACTCAATAATTATTTGGAACGTGAGGCGATCTTTCATATTTATCGCAGTTTAATTCATTATTTAATGAAATACGTACAACGTAAGAGTTTTCAACGATAAATTTATGAAATCATAATAATTATTATTAACTAAATATTTTTAAGAGAAAATTAAAATTGACGGAATTGCTGTATTAGAAAGGTTTTTTAAGCTAATATAAATGAAATCTACACTTCCTATCAATGAAGTCAAATTATACCCTTTATGTAATCGATTTTTATATATTTTTAGGTATTAACAATATTGTGTGTAACTAACTACTCTGTGGACTAAAACCCCGACCAGCGTTGAATTACACCCATATATTCTTTATTATTAGCTTTTGTAATATTTTTGACTGTTAGTACTATTGTCAGCTCAAAATATCAGACATGCTTCAGACCAACAAATAATGCTTGTTTTTGCGCATTGCACTAATCTGTTTTGAACTTTTACAAGCGGCATGCACAATGGGTCACAAGACCTGAGTGCTGCGGGAGTATTATTGTGGTACTGAATGATATTCTGGTAAAAGGAGTCTGGATATTGAGAAATACAATAAAATGTATTTGTTGGATTTAGTGGAAAGACAAGAAAGAGATCTATGTTACTATTGATTTGAAATAAAAATAAATAAATAAATAAATTATCAACAAGTATATTCACATATTCACAGGTACTATATTTAGTGTCGGCTCAGTCACCAGTTTAATAAGATTGTTTGTTTAAATAAATAATTTATCTACCACGTTGGCATTGTAAATTAAATCTGTCAATAAGAATTGAAAACTGTATTTATTATAAAAATAGCCCTCCAGATAATAAATAAAGATTTATTAATTTAAATCTGGTTTGTAAAAGTATTAACATACATTTAAACGTTTTCGTCTTATCGACATAGTTTTTGTTCAACTTAAATTTACGCATGAGGAGAGAGAGAGAGAAATTGTAGAATATAGTATGTTAGAAGTTTACCAAGATGTGCATGTATAGTTCATCAATTCTTGTAAATTTTACCCACAAAAAGGGCATCTACATTGATTCTAACTATGAAAACGTAACTTATGGTAGTAGTTGCAGTGGTTACATTTGGTTTCGCTTTGGGCGGATTTTGTTTAGTGCACATTCTTTGGGGTTAAAGAAAAACGCCTTTCTAATTGAAAACTGTATTTATTGTAAAAATAGCCCTTTAATCCAGATAATAAATAAATAATTATTCATTTAAATCAGGTTTGTAAAAGTATTATCATAGTTAATCATAGGAGACGTTTATCTAAATTAGATCAATGTCAAAGGTCACTCAGCCTGAGAATTTAACAGATCTTAGTCATACAAAAGACAAATTGTTTTTACATTTAAAGTACTTAGTATAATTAGAAGATATTCATGGTGGTTAATGTTTTATTTCAAATTCAATTTTATTTGAAAACATTTATTTTTATATTATGAAATTATATTTAAACCGAAATGCATTAAACGATTAAAATTTTTTGTTGAGAAATTTGATGAATGGAAAATATATTTTAAGAATTTTAATTAATTTTATTATTAACAAAAGGACCTCGTACGCAATTGCGTTCAAGAAGATGACAACATTTGTACGTTTCTAAAATTAAGTTGCATGCTTTTCAAAAGAATTTCTGGAATTAAATTGGATATAATTAAAAAAATATACGCAATTTAAAATATTATGCCGGGGGAGTTTGCTTTTATTCTTGTTGAGAATAATATCTTTTCAAATATGATTCACTGTCAGATGTAAATGAACAATATGGACAATATAGAGGACCCTAATGGTCACTTGTCTCCAAGAGGGCTCCTCTCTTGGAGATACAGGAAAATACCAATATCATTAGTAGTAATATAATTATAAACTTCATTATCCATATCTGATCAACAGTTACTTTTGTTAATATAATTTTGGCAACTTACAATAATGGCAATTTCGTATTTTATTTGACTGATTCTCCCGACGGGAAAATTTAAATATGATAAATCAAAAATAATTTAATTATATTATTTGATCTGTAATGATTTTCCGAGTTGTTATTTCGTGACAGATTACTGCTAACATAATTAACGTGCACGTTTATAGCATTCGCTGGAAATATTTGACCTGACCTTGTTGTCATCGGGCAACAGAAATATTGATTTCCTGTTGATGGTATTACGGCTGCTGTGGTCGAAACCGCTCATCGGATAATGGTGTTATTTCAGAGGTTCCGTAGGAGCCTTTGCATCTGATTCCGCTAAAATGTTTCACCATTTTCCACTATTAGCACTGTCGGCAATAAATCGTCGCTTTTTTATTAATCACTAAATGCAAGATACTATAGAGACTATTCAGTTAAACTTATAAGCCTGACAATGACCATCCTCGCCAGCGCGTTGACGAAGTCGGAGGGTGCACTCCACGCCTTTTGGGGCTGCTGTTGTTTTGCGACCCCCCTAGGCGCCGCGACGGAAGCCTGCTTCTGCCTCGCGGCATCGGCAAAGCTCTTCGTCGCCGTAGTCTTGGGGGTAGCGGATACTTAGCTGGTTCCTTTCCAGCTGCTGATTTCGCCGCTACCATCGTTGCCTTTTTCGCGGCGGTCTTCTTGGGGCCCTGGGGGCAGCCCCTATAGCTCTCCGGGTCAGGGCCGCCGCAGTTCGCACACTTGGCCGGTGCCTTCCTGGGCTTCTTACATTCGGCCGAGTGATGGCCTTCGCCGCACTTCGTTTGAGCGGTGCAGCAGCTCTGGCCATGGCCGAATTTTTGGCATCTGCGACATTGCGATGCCACAGCTGCCGCTTTATGGAGCTCTAACCTCACCACAAGAGAACAGCATCTGGAGACCTTCAAGATGCTTTCTTGGTCCAGTGGCACTTGCATTGGAACCAGGGACATCTGCTGCCTCGTTCTCTTATTGGTCAACCTCGCCACGTTGACGGGGGCGAAGCCCTGGCTTCGGAGGTCCTCGATCACTTCCTCCAGCGGGGTGCGACAGGGGATGCCTCTTATGACGACCCTGAGTCGTCTGTCGTCTTAGAGGAAGTATGTATAATACTCCTCTCCCTTCGAAGCCAGTAGCTTGGTTAGCTTCCTGTGGTCGCCGGCGGAGGTGGGGGAGATGGCGCCACCTTCCCTGACCATTTTGGCATTGGTAAAGTTTACCTTGGCCTCTTTGAGGAGCTGCAAGACAGCCGTCCACGCTCTCGCTTTTGCTCAGAATAACTGGAGAAATTTTGCAGACTTCTTCTCTTCTCCTGCAGCGGTTGCGGTGGCGGTGGGGGCGGTGGCGACGCTTGTTGACGGTGCAGGGGATAGCTCACTCTTCTTAAGAACCTTGGAAGGTTCTTTGTACCAGGAGACTGCTCCACCTGCAACAGAGAGAGAAGCTTGCTTCTTTCTCTTGCCAGACTTACCTTTCCCGCTGGCGGCGGTGGTGGGTGCGGCTGGGGCAGGTAATTCGTCCATCACCTCAGGGGAGATCGCCTGGCTGGGTGGAGCACTTGAGCTGGCCAACAGGCTCTTAATGAGCTCTTCTAGAGCTTGGTGGCGGACTTCTGCCGCCGCCACGCGGGTCCTGACCGCCTCCTCCTGATCGCGGAGTTGCTTCGTGAGCTCAGCAATACATTACCTGAGCTGGTGGTTTTCCTCTTGGAGCCCTTTGAGCTCCTCGTCATAGAGTGGCAGAATTTGCCCAGCGTTGGATTGTAGACTACTGCACCGGCTGTCGTCGGAGCTTCCTCCACTGGCCTCGCTGGGAGACGGAGATTGCGATCGGGATCGCATTGCGTCGTCCTCCTCGACACTTTCTCCTGGAACACAAATATCTGAGACCTCGCTGCCTAGGCTGGGGGATCTCAGACGGTTAGCCAGAATTTCTTTTAAGAATAGTCTTAAGAAAGACTAGAAATGCTTGTCTTAAGACGAAGTTTTTGTGGGGCCTCCACTTCACATTAATTAGTCTAGCCGATTTTTTTATACATTTAATGTGTGTATTACTCCACGATAGTCTAGTGCTTGGTTTGATGTCACTAGTGTTCTTAATTTTTAAGTATGAATAATTTCTAAACATCAGGTAGGTACGAGCTTTCGTCACAATTGAAATTATTTACTGTATTTATATTGCCTTTCTGCAGAGTCCTGCATGCATACAGTATGCTTGGATCTTAGTATTTTATTACGAGATGGTCTATCACATCAGTGAATCCTTATATACAGGGTGTTCCGCATAACAATCGACAGAGAGCAAGTGCATATAAGGGATCCCAAAATATTGCAATTAATAATAATAATAATTTATTTGCGACAATTACATTATTT
This sequence comes from Monochamus saltuarius, assembly GCA_025584915.1. Lineage (NCBI taxonomy): Eukaryota > Metazoa > Arthropoda > Insecta > Coleoptera > Cerambycidae > Monochamus > Monochamus saltuarius. The sequence continues at coordinate 37,907,512 of CM046722.1, read as the reverse complement.
ACAATTATTCCATATATATATGATATCTATACATTAACACTAATATGCAACCGGCAAATAAATTGAATTTGAACCAAAAATTGAAAAATTTGACCAAATATACCTGCTACTATATACAAAGTTGCACACAGGCGGAGTTACGGGCCTTTAAATTACAGGCCAATTACATTAACTTGCAATAACCAAGTTTGGTACATGATTTAGGTTTATCATTGGTCTTCTTTGACTATAAGTTCAAGTAAACAGACACTACAAGGTGTTCATTGAGAGTGAGTCGCCCTTAAAATAATACCAAACTTTTTTCCATTCATCGAATTTAAAAGGGATGATCATATCTTGCCCAAAATTTAATTTAAAAGATTCTTTTACTCTTGCTAAATTTTAAGAAAAAATGTATTACCTACTTGAAAGAAGATTCTAATGTAGTTGTGGCAGGAATTCAGACGACTTAGGCAATTGTTTTTATTGTCAACACAATTTGCGATAGTTTGTCGCATCATTCTTTGTAATTTAGTGCAATATATAGGCAAACATTTAGTCTAGTATATAGTTTTATTATTCTCAGTCGCAGTTTCTTAAATGTTTTGATTAAAATATAATGAATTAATCTTTTGCTCGAGTCATCTGAATTATTGCTGCAACTATAGTGTTTATTAGAAGAAATCTAAGAGTCAGTAGTAGGCTTTGTCTTTAGAATTTGACAATTAATAACTATTTTATATCTCCTACTGTTAGTTGTTGAAAATGGCTGGAAAATTTACATTTAGCGAACAAGTTGACATGTTACTTGTGCTATGTTTCTGTGAAGGAAACTGTAGAAGAAGTGTAGAAGAATATCGTAGGAGATTTCCAAATCGAGTGATTCCTCATAGAAAAACATTTTCTAATGTTGAAGGACGGGTTCGAGAGAGGAAAGTTTTGCAATAATATCCGAGAACGTCCTAGTGGAATAAGAATGCAATTTGAAGAAAATATTTTGTAAACATTTGAAGATGAAGTACTAAACTGAATTATTTAAGAACTTCTGTACACCCGATATTTAAACGTAATCTACTACATTCATATCATTTTCAAAAAGTGCAAGAGTTATTGCCTCAAGATTTAGATCGACGTGTGGCTTTTTGCGAGTTTATCTTGCATCAGGATATTAATTTTCACAAGAAAATTCTTTTCACTGATGAGGACTTACAAATGTACACTATTTTCATGAATATTCCGATGTAAACCTCTACGCAATAGCTCCTAAACTTTTTTAACGCGAGTATAAGATAAATGGGCCGGTATTATTGATCTTTATTTGACTGGACCAGTTGTTTTGCCAAATCGATTAAATGGCGAAAGTTATTTGGAATTTCTGCAAAATATTCGTTTAGTCGTAGTTATTGTACACACATAATTACGTTATGCCTGCCACATTTAGTCACCGAGAATATGCTGATGTTATTTTTATATGTAGGTATCGCAACGGTAGCGCTAATCGTGCTGTTGCTGAATATAGACGTCGCTTCCAGAGCAGAAGAGTGCCAGATAGAAGTGTATTCCAGACAGTCTTCAACAATGCGCGTGAAACTGAAATGTTTCCCAGTGTGAGAATTACATCTGAGAAGCAAACTGGTCCTGGTCTAGCAGTGGAAGAAGAAATTCTCAATATGATGAATGATGATATGAACGTAGCCCGAGTGTAAGTACAAGGCACATTGCAACCCTTCTCCAAAGTAAACTACGGCATGGGAAGTCATTCACAAAAATGAAAACCTCTACATATTCAGCTCTTACAGTTAACATCGTTGGTCAGATGAAAATCTGCTACAGTTGAAAGTAACTTTCAGCATTAATATGTGGTGTGGTGTGGTATGATTAATAATCAATTACTTGGCCCAGTTCTGCCAAATGGTCGTCTTACTGGAGCTAGATATGTAGAATTTTTAGAAAATAATTTGAGAGGTTCATTGGACGATGTTCCATTGGATATTAGGCAAAACATGTACTTTCAGCATGATGGTGCTCCTGCCCATAGTCGTGGTAAGATCAATCATCTTAATAATCGATTTCCACATCGCTGGATTGGCCTAAGTTTTCAAAATTGGCCGACAAGGTCACCAGATTTGAATCCCCATGGTTACTGGCTTTCGGGATGGTTTACATCATTAGCACAGAATAAAGGAACTACCAGAAGCGAAAGCTAAGGCGGCGCCTTTGATCTTGGATGGTCACAAAAATTTAACCTTGAATTTGAAATTTGACGTATCTAATACACTGAGAGAAAGTTGTATATAATATCTACAGTCTACACTAAGAAACAAATTGACACTATATTTATTTAGTCATATTGAAGCTTTAAGCAGTATAAAATACCTACTATGTATAAAATTATTAAAATTATTAAAATACATGGATAAATTGCATTTATTCCTCTGTTTATTTTTATTGCTTTGAAAATTATATATTTTATTTAACGTGGGAGAGCTTTTCAGATACATTTGCCATACATAAGATTTGATACTGCAATAGATGTTTTAAATTTTATAGTAACTAATATTTACTTTATTTCAATTATGGAAGCTATTTTCATTTCAATTATAGATTTCAGGTATGAGTACCTACTTGGTGGGCCACGCTAGATGCAGGTCAACTCAATCAGACCGCAAAGCACACAGCAATCATCCGACTTCTCTTACATCAATATTATGGGAGTTATTTTGAAACTAGTTTCAAAACACCTAAAGTTTTAATTTTGAATAAAAGTAATTTATTTTTCAATGTTTACAGAATAACAACGGAATAATAAAGAAAACACAAATATGGTTCATGAAATATATATTTATACAATACCTATTTTACATAACTATAAATTAAAAGAATCTATCACTTTCCAAAACACACCAAACCGACACACATAAACAAGAAAGCAAAGCAAGGTTGATTAATAAACAACTTGTAAAATGGCGGCGCCGCACATGCGCACTAAAATTGTGTTTTGGCGGCAGCTCTCTCCTTCGCTTCTGGTAGTTCCTTTATTCTGTGTCATTAGTATATGCAACAAAAGTGAACACAAGAGAGGCGCTCGATCGGACTGTCAATTGTACAGCACTCATAAGAGAAAATCGCCGTGCACTTCAATGAGCTACCCGTAGAATTCACAAACGAGTTGATGCATGCATCGAGGCGAACGGTGGTATATTTGATAATTTAATTCATTAATTTCGGTTTATTAGATCTTTAATGAATGTTATAATTTATAATACCTACAGAATAAACACTTTTCTCTACTGATGCATAACCCTCGATATTCGGCCATACGTTTATTTGGCTCTTATATTCACTTTTTGCCCCTGAACATCACTCTGTATAATCAATGACATGGAATACAGCGGAAATGTAGACAGTTTCACATATCGTTTTACATTCAATTTAAATTACAATCTCTGTAGAAAAAAATATTTTATTAAATTGTCGTTAAACTATGAAATGTCAATTAATTACCTATGTTTCTTTTTTATGTTATTAACTATTCACAATTTAAGTGCCATTCAATTACTTCTGATTCTAAAACTATAAATTTTCATTCCCCATTATATTCCAATGCACATAACATTTATATTATTATTTAATGATTCATGGTTCTTGCCAATTAGTAATATTTCAAATCACTGACTTAGACATAAATTTAATTGATGTATTCATATCGCCGGTTAGCAATTAATATAAATTGCAGGATTTATGGACCGATGATGATCAATATAATACATTAGTAAGACAATGGAAGGTAAAGACATATTGGCTATTGCCGCAGGTGGTGTAGTATTGTTATATTTATCAATTATCTACTATTAAGTACACTGCTATCGATACTGACATCATCGGCGAGGTTTGGTGTTGGAAACTTATTATTGAAAATCAGTTTAATAGTAGGAAATTTGTAAAAGCTTCGGGGCGAGTCAAAGTTGGAGAGTAATTTTGATAAAGGGGTCCCGATAATGTTGATTTCGGTCCTATCGCTAGCGATTTATTTTCATCTAATGATTGATTTGTGATATTAACAGGTATTGCTAAGGTAAGAACAATATGATAATGTGAATCTCAAATTTTTACATATATTTTAAACTGAAGTAGATTTTATTCCGTAGAATATGTAATCAATAGTTCTTGCAAAAATAATAGGAATAAGAGAGTTACACATAGTATCCCCAATTTTATAAATAGGTTTTACTAATTTCTTTAAACTTCATATAAAATACCAAGAAAATAAATAAATAAGTAGTTTTATGTTTGAGAGATCCATTGTTTTTAGATAATTTTTGAACATTATGAACGTTACGTATCAGTAACACGAAGCAGCAAAGCTAAATCTAGCGGACATTTGCTACTCCATGCCGGACTAACAGGCCATAGACACGAAGCGTTCTACATCGCAGTAGAAACCATTCAATCCTAGCGACCTCTATCGCGATTCGGCGTTAACGATATGTTGCAAACACGGAATTCCAGGAAACAATTACTCTTGCGAGCTAATGCCCCGATCAGCATTGAATTAGACAATTAGACCTATAAAAGCTAAAGCAAACAGTTAAAGTCACTCGTCAGCAACCCACCAAACATATACCAGGTTTACCAGGCTTATTAGATCTCATAACAACTGACTTAAAACAGTTAAGGTTATTCGTCGGTTACCTCACCTATACATATTGATGAGAGCTAATAAGTTTGAAACCGACATATGTCTGATGGGCTGCTGACAAGTAACTTAAACTGTTTGTTATAGGCTTTCCAGGTATAATTTAAAGCTGGTAGGGGCATTATCATGCAGAGTAATTGTTTCCTGGAATTCCGTGTTTGCAATATTTGGAAAATTTATTTGCCATTTGCATCAATCTGAGTAGTAAAATTTTTAAGGCATATGAAAGTTGCTACGATCAGAATCGCTTTTGGTGGTTTTCTGAGACGCTTTGTAGTAGCCTTTACAAAACTGGTCGCATCCCATGCGTTTAAAAATTTCGAAGCCTTTCACTGTTGACGTTTTCAGTAGTCAATCCTCAAAAGCTTCGCTCCAAGTGAAAATGTTTGTGACCTCGTCACTTTGTGGTAGCAGCGGCTTATGGGCAAAAGTACAAGACATGCATCGATAGGATTTCCATCTTTCCATTCATTCATCAAAATTTTATTTGATATGTTTAAAAATAAAGAGATAAAATATATCAGTATAATGACTGCAGACCTTCATCAATTCGCTTTTTTCTTCAGAATTTATATTTGATAGTGAAATATATGTATAATATTTTGTATATAAATAGTTGTTAATATATAAGGTTACGAAGATATTTTGTAAGCAACAGAAGCAGATCTAATAAACAAACATTGTATTTATAATGTGCAAACAATGTGTCTGTTATATTATTATTATACAGGGTGATCAGTTTTGGCTCAAATTAGAAAAAAGTCGCTCCCTTCCTTGGCCATTATACAAATCAAATAGATCAAAAATCAATGAAATCAAAGTATATTTATTGTGTATAACTACAATGGCTAATACATTAATCTATACTGTAATGTAGTGATTTTTAACTACCCCGTATTTATTTATTTTATTATTAAAATAGTCCGTTAAACCAGTTTACCAGTATTTAAAAGTATCCACATTGAGAGCCTGTCGACGCTCGGACCCCAGTCAGCGCGAGTTAGACCGCTTGAACCGAACGCGCATCACCGGTCAGATGCGGCCACCACTACGAAAGGTATGACGTAGATATGCGCGCTCGGTCCAGCGGGCGATTCCAAATCAAGCCCAATATTTTCGAATATACGAAAATTCAGTACCTGTCCTGGCCCACATCGAGCAGCTGCGTTGTCTCTAGCCGTCCAGTGACCGAACCTGCGAGTACTGTCCGAAAATCGACTAGCGCGCAGCCGTTACTTCCGCATCAACGTTAGGGCTTTCAAACGCCGATTTGTATATTCAGTTCCTGTCCTGCTGTCACCGGGAGAAGTCCTGCCTATCCGCACCAGCACCAGAAGACCTGCCAGGCCGTGAAGAAGCCGTATTAGGTGAGAAGTTCAGATTGGGAACTAGTGCGCAGCCGCGAACCTCACAGGCGTATTAGGTCTTCCAACTACCGGCTAGCTAGTTCAGTTGCCGTCCAGCGAGCGAGCCGAACAGTCCTGTCAGCAGACCAGCAGAGAAGACGTTCCAGCAGTCCAGCATACTGCCAGTGCGCAAGTCTCCGAATTCCGCCGGGTGAACTGGTAAGAGAGCGGAACTCGAGAGTTAGTTTCGTCCTGCCGTTCGTAGAAGGAAGACGTGTCCGACCACAAGCACTGGAAGTAAGTAGTTGTAAGTAACACTTGGCTACTTTTAACTCTCGTCCGTCTTTCCTGTTTTGTGCTCTGTCTGTTTTACGGCGTGGTGACGCACACGGTTCCCTTGATCACGTGTGTCGATCCTAACTGCGCGTTCAGAGGAAGGAGGAAACTCTTTAGTCTGAAACGCAGGTCGTCTCCGTTCTTCTCATCTAACCTGTATTCCGGCGTGGTGACGCACACGGTTGCCTTGATCACGTGTGTCGATCCTAACTGCGCGTTCGGAGGAAGGAGGCAACCCTTTAGGCTGAAACGTAAGCCGTTCTCTGTCCAACCTACCTGACCTGTTCTCTGTCTGTTTTACGGCGTGGTGACGCACACGGTTGCCTTGATCACGTGTGTCGATCCTAACTGCGCGTTCGGAGGAAGGAGGTTGCCTTGATCACTCGTTGCTCTGAAACGTAGGTCGTAGACTGACTTGTCTTGTCATATTTCTTTCAGCGCAACAGTTAGCCGTCCTGCCAGCCTGCCCGAGGGATCATCATCTGTCTGTAACTTGCTATTAATTGTTCTCTTTCAGGAGTGATTGTAGCCAAGTGTATTAATTAATAGCAGTAATTGCTTTTGCTTGTTTGCTTCCTCCCTCGTGGTATTGAGTCCGTAGCTTCCCACCGCTTGTTTATTACGGACCGGCTAACTCAGTAACTCTCTTTCCGGGACCACCAATAACCGAAACCATCCTGCTTTTAGCGCATGTACCGCCCGTTTAACTTGTTTTGATTGCAGTTTCGTTTTTAGTTTTAAGTTAGAATTGTAAATTAGGTTTGGTAGTTAATATATAGATAGTGATATATATTGTGCCTTTTGATTCTGTCCGTGAAGTCAAACTGTTTTCCGTAAGACCCGCTGGACATACCGTATCTTCACTGTAGCTACCTGAGTAGTGGTGTTTCTACACTTTAAAACAGAAACTGGCGCCCGAGGAACCGGACCACCGTAGCTCAGGCGTCATAGTGACACCGCGTCGCAACGCAAACGTCGCCGAAGCGACGTAGGGGCACGTCACAATACACAAAAGGACTAGACACAGATAACTGAGATCTGCTGCTGCTGCTGAAATATTGGAAAAAAACTGAAAATATTTGTTATATTTTGAAAATTCCATATAGAGTCATTATTTCTCAATAGATAGGAGCTGAAATTTAGTACAGAGATGAGAATATATGAGAAATCGATTTTCGTGTAAAGAAAATTTGACTGTATCTGGTGTAGAATAAAATTACGAACACGTGAACAACCTATAAATAATTACTAGAAGTAATTTGTCTATAAAAATTGTCCCAAGAAATAATTTAAATTCCAACAACCAAACTAACATTTGCAATATTAATAACTAAATTAAAAATGCATATATTGAAAAACTACTAAAATCGTAAGCCATAGAAATGGTCAACCAATAAGTTGAATAATGTCTTTAAATGCAAAATATGAAACTGCTTTCTTTGAAGTAATTGTGATTTGTGATTTCTATTTCTGGAAGATACGATATCTTGCTTACTGAAAATGTATTATAAATACAATATTTTCGAGATATGTAATATTACTACTACTAAGTAGTAGTAGTAGTAGTGGTAGTGTGTCGGGCGGCATCAGCCTGGCAATTAGGCCACACGTGGGCTCTTTTTGCCTACTGTACGATCCCATCACCTTTCCATTATCTGCCTTCTGCCTGATGAACGCCAGAATCTTGGTTCATGATAGGCATCTCATCTCTTCCCTTTGCAGCCAGCTCCTCGGCGCCAAAAATCCTATATCTTAGTCTTCCAAGAGCCGCACAATATTCTAGAAAATGGATAAGGGCCTCCACCATCTCTCCACATTTAGGACATAAGAGACTCTCCTCTACGCCTATCAAGTTCAAATGCCTTCTGAGTCTGCAGTGACCTGTCAGGACTCCAGCGCATATCCACACTCCTTAACAAGACTAGATCTCATCCTTGGGGAGGTAAGGGCCCTGAGCGCACAATTCCTTACTTCTTCCTTTAAATAGCAAAAACCTCCGCCTGGAAAACCGTGGACTATGTGCCCAGCGAAAGGCTCTGCCGGATATCCAAGTTTTCCAGATATATTCCTACTCATACCCTACCCGGGACCCATTTGTATAGCATATCAAAGATCCCGGGGGAAACATGCCCTATGTTCTCTCTCACCGTTCTCTCGAAGGAAATACAATGGTATATTTCCTTCCCAACCTTAATTTATCATTCGCTTGAATAACCCTCAAAGCATAAACTGGGATCTCATTCTCTAAGCCCTAAAGGCTGCAGAATCGTGACCTTCTGCGTTCCAGCAGCCTGCATCCCTTATTCTCCGGTACGTCGCTATCGCCTTACCTTACAATCCATGTTGGGAGGGGTGGCAACCCCAACAAAACTTCCAGGGCGGCAGTTGGAGCTGTCCTCATCGCCCTTGTGATACCTAAGCAGGTCAGCATTTGGATCCTCGACAACACCTTCACCACAGTCACCCGACCCACCCTCGGCCACCAGACCAAAGCAACATATTGTAGCCTCGGCCTGATCACCACCGTGTACACACAGTAAAGTAGATATAGAAATGGTAAATGTGGTGTACAACCAGTAGAAATTAATACTATAGGTCAGTTACAACAGATGATTGCTCAAATGTTCGTCGAATTGTGCACTGTTTCAGAAGATCTTCGGCCATTTTACTTGCAGATTCTGGGGGCAATATTTTAAAAATAAAATAACACGGCGGCTGGAAGTCAAATTCTGTTGCAGAAGGATATGTTGAAAATTCTATACAAATTAAAAAAAATAATAATTTCCGGTGATATTCTTGGTGAACCGAGTAATACCTACCAATAACATATCACGGAATATTACTGCAAGTTCAACAAATAAGATTTCTTCTGGAACTAGTTTCACTAACTGTACCAACTGCGTCGTGATTATTATTATTATTATTTTTCTGTTGTATTTTGTTTAATTCTCTTTTGCAATTAGTGACATAACGAACTTTTCGTAACCAGTTGCATAATGGTTTTCATTATGTAACTAGTTACATAAAGTAGAACGTTTTGACACTTGTTTCGATAACAAAAAATGTTACTTTATATGTCAAAATTAGAAAAAAAATATTATTTTTAGGGAAATGTTTCACTTATTTGGCTAATTCCTACTATGGCCTACTTAATAATAATATGCCGCTTCCTCCCTAGTGCAAGCTTTCTACTTATGGGGATAATCCTCTTTATTGTACTCGTAATAAGAGTAGGGATATTATTATTATAAATATAGATTTTGCAAGTATATACATAATGTCTGAAAAGCATAGTATCTGAATTTGCAAGAAAATACTTTTATGCCCCGAGACTATTAGTGTATTTTTTACCGGTTTTCCCTCTATGTTAGCTTATTTCTGTATAGTTCAATAGATACACAAATTTTGTTTAATACGTTTGAATGTGTATAAATTTACTCAACTAAATGCTCACATTTAAACGTATTTCATTATTACCAGGACGCAAGTATTTTGTTAACTTTAATTTATATAACGCTTTGGTGCATTCACTGCGTAAATATTCGGGGAATGTGATTTACACGAATTTCATGTGCAGCCCATGTTCTCAACAAATTTGTATCGTAACTAGAATTTTTGACGTTGTTGTGGTGATTAAAACAGACATACGCTACAAGAGCATCGGTATAGGAAATAATATTTGACCAGAATCTATATAGAGTCGTGATCCTTTCAGATATTATACAAATATCTATATATCTATATATCAGAGAAGACTGTTTAAGCTGAGAAAAGAATTGTTATTCGGGTAAATCAGTCAAAAAATAAAGACGATCTAGATCAAACTTTCGAGTACTTTATTGTCTCTTCATCAGGAACTCTAAAACGTTACATTATGATAATTTGAAGAAATTGTAAAATGTAAAAAACAAACTTACAAAAACGAGGTTGTATCACTACAATTTTATGGACCATCACGTATTATAATCAAAGATCAACAACAAAAATTGTAACATTCCTTTTATTATAAAATTAAGAATGTCACAATTTCAATATGAAACGTCTAGTAACAAGGTATTTTTGCACATCCTGTATAATGTTGGTAGATTAAGTAAGTGTAAACCATATCCAGTGTACCATGTAACTTTAGATTTCTTCAAATAAGCCTGAAATGTAAACACCTTGTACAATTAATATTTTATTAGTTATTTACTTACCATTACTGTGAACCAGTTACATCGATGTATACGTTATGTTATAATTTTTTACTCTGTATAACACCCTGGAAATTTGTTAACAGTTTATTATTTAATTAGTGTCACTTATTGTAATAAGCTTTGTTTTGGCAAAATCAAGGTTAAGGTAACTGTCATAATAATTCAATTCGATTCGAACTATTGGAACAATGTGCTGAGATCTCGAACCAGCATTTGACCGAACTTTCATAGAAACCGAACCAATCAGATTTCAGTGAGTTTTTAGATCTTCGTAGGGTATAAAACCTACAGGAATCTAAATTCTAGTCCTTTTTCGTTCTGATTTTGGTCGATTGAAGTATTTCCATATTACAGATTTAATTATAGTGCGAAGCCACATTTTGAAAATAAATCTGAATTTATTGTTATAAGGATGGAGGTAATATGTTTGACTAATTAAGATTATTATCGATAGTAGATTTCATTTTAAACAATATTGTATATTATTTTTTTGAAACTAAGAATATAAAAATACCTAACCTGATCTTGATCTTTGCTAAAGCACATGCTAATTATTTTTCTTTTCTTTTGTTATTTTTCTTAACTTTAGAGGCCAATTAAATGAACAATTAAATAAACATTTAAATGAACAATTAAATGAATAATTAAATTAATTAAATAATTGAATAATCAACAATTAAATCAATCAATCAATACATTTTTATTGATGTTACGTCGAATGATGTAAACTTTTGAGAATTTCTATTTCTCAAGTTGTAATATTTTGTTTAACCTTGATGAAATGTTTTTTCATTGAAGAATAAAAATTGAAATAAGAAGGCAATTCTAAAGCTTTTAAATCTAGATTGTAAGCGGCACTATCCAGGTACGACAGGAAAGCTGCTGTTCTCGAAGCACTGCTTTGAAAATCCAGATTTTAGCGGCCCTAGTCCAGGTGCGACAGGAAAGCTGCCCATCTCGGAGTCATCTCCAACGTTAACAACGGATGAACTTGTCAACTGCTTCAATTCCACTTCTGTATGTCAACTTCTTCAATTCCACATCTGTGTATCAACTGGTGGGCAAGTTAATAAACTGTGTTTATTTTTATGTATGTATTTTATTTCACTTTTTGAATTCAGCAAAATTAATCATCCTCCTACAGGGGTCAAAAAGGCAAACCGAACAGAATATTCTGTAGGTGGCGCCAAATTATAACATCATTTTAAACAGTTTGCTAGTCAAGAACCCACGACTTTAAAAAAGTGCCCCGACTAAAAGAGCAGCCGTCCGCAACATTGTACATTTATCGTTTGTAACAAACGATAGGTAACAACATAAAATAATCTACGTTATTACTAAATTTTGTTAAGAATCTAAAAAAATTCTTATATTATCAACTAACCCCAGAAAGGAGCACATGGTCAATCAGACAGCATGGCCATGTGGACAATGGACACAAGAGAATTGGAAACCTAAGAACGATAGAAAATAACTGAGATAAGCCAGGCACTGCCAACTGTGAAATTTGAAACATTGAACTATTAAATACCAACTGTAAAAAAACAAATTTTAGTTGACAATATTCTGGCTGCTGTGCCAATGTAGAAGATACGTAAAGATGACACTAAGGCCATCAATGTCTGATCTCATGTTAATGCAATCAGTCTTTTGATCAATAAAACACATTTCCAAAAATGTTCTCTTGTGTAAATTGTCCTCATTGCATAACACCTCTACTTCATCGAAATTTAAATTTCACAGTTGGCAGTACCTGGCTTCTGTAGTTATTTTCTATTGTTCTTAGGTTTCCAATTCTTTTGTGTCCATTGTCCACATGGCCATGCTGTCTGATTGACCATGTGCTCCTTAGGTTAGTTGATAATATTTAAGAAGTTTTTTAAATTCCTAACAAAATTTAGTAATAACGTAGATTCTTTTATTTTTGTTGCTTTGATTATAATACGTGATGGTGTATTTAGTCCATAAAATTTTAGTGATACAACCCCGTTTTTGTAAGTTTGTTTTTTTACATTTTACGAGGCATTTTACAATTTCTTCAAATTATCATAATGTAACGTTTTAGAGTTCCTGAGGAAGACACAATAAAGTACTCGAAAGCTTGAAGTAGAGTCCTCTTTATTTTTTGACTGATTTACCCGATTAACAATTCTTTTCCTATCTGTATATCAAACCAGAGATGTATTTGGGAATTGCAGTCAACAGTGCTAAGGGCTAATACAAAAAGAACACTGTGCTGTTATCAAGCTTTCGGAAATGTTTATTTCCTTTCTCAAGACATCTATAAAATATTGACAATGTGTTTAGCAATAATAAGTTATAAACGCTTATTATATACTTACAAACGTGAGATTAAATTCTTAAAACATTAAACAAGAGAAATACCAGGCTGTGGCTTAAATTTTTACACATAACCATAAAATATTACTAAAACCATTATAACTAATGTCACATTTTTAAAACCAATATACTGAAAAGGAGCATTTCCTGTGAATAGTGGACTAATTTTTTATGAACTCAAATCTATCAAAAAACAAGTTTTTTCTAATACAAATTTTTTTACAATAATATTCAAACTGACTACAAAACAACCAATGAGGTTCAAGGATACAATGATCGGTAGCATTGCCAACCACAGTACCAACTTAATACGGAGGCGGTAAATCACTCCGAATTTGAAAAAGCTATTGGTATATTTCTAGAATGATCTAAATATAATAAAAAACTATAAATACTACTTAAATTGTTTACATCTGACTTTTTATTCAAGGCATTCGAAAATTCATTGATACGGACCATTTCCAAAAAAAACACGCTTATTATAATTACTTTCATTCTCCAAGACTGTGACACTGTTAAAATTCATTTTATGGCCTGTACTTACTGTATGTTCTGAAAGGGCACAGGATGGTTTTTTTAAATTACAATCGCTCTTATGTGATGTAAGTCTACCTTTTATTGTACGACCTGTTTGTCCAATATATGTCTGGTTACAATTAAAACAATCAATTTTATATACTACTCCTGATTTTTCCAATTTATGATATGGTTCTTTAGTTTTCTATTTAGAGTAAGTGAATTCTTAAAACCAATCTTTACATTTAAATCCTCAAAAATACACATTAATTTAGGAGTTAATTCTTTCAAAAACAAAAAAGATTTATATTTAGGTACAGTGATTTGTGAATTGTTGTCAATTTCAATACTATTGTCAGTAAGTCTATTATGTATTGGAACACCATTGTTAGAATCAGTATTAAACAGAATTCTATTAATAAGATTCTCTGGGTAGGAATTCTCTATCAACAGTGTTTTTAATTCAAAAAGTAATTGATTTAAGAAACTGGGGTGTGACAATTTGTAAATCCTAGTTTTAAGGGCTGAGATTAGATTCATTTTCATTTTGTTTTGGTGGTATGAATGGAAATTAAGGTACCTGCCACTACTCATAGATTTTCTATACCACTTCGTGGCTAACTTGTTGTGTTGGTCCCTATATATTGACATATCCAAAAATGGGATGCAGTTGTTCTGCTCCCTTTCAACGGTGAACTGGATGTCATTATCATAACTATTAAAAACCCTCAAAGTGTTATCTATCTGATTTTGTGGAACTGCCAGAATCAAATCATCCACATAACGTTTCACAAAAGGTATGTTAAAATGTAATTTTGATAGACAATCCTTAACCAAATCATCTAACACGTAATTTACTAATATAGGTGAAACTGTGGAGCCCATTGGGGTACCAAAAATTTGTTTATAATAAATGTCTTCAAACACACAATAATTCGAATCAAAAATAACTTTTAAAACTGTTAAAACATGAGTTCATAGACATTATTTATTGGTCTTTGTTCAATAGTATGTTTTATCGGTCAGTGGTCGCGCGGTTTAAGGCGTCAGTACTTGAATCGAGGTGACTCGAACGCTGTGGGTTCGACCCCCGTAGTCGGTAGACCGTATATACGCTATATTCTTGGAGAGATTGGCACCCTCTCTGCGGGTATGGTAGGGTGAAAGAATGTTGGCTTGGGTCAATGTGAGAGATTGATACCGGTTGACATTTGACTACCCCCCTAATTAATGAGGTTTTCCAGGTTTCCCTCATTCCTGCACTGAATGGTGGTTAGGGCATACCAACGTAAGTCGTTCCTGGGCGCAAATGCGGCCTGCTTAATAATAATATGCCGCCCCCTCTCCCGCACAAGTCTTCGACTTCGGGGCTAATTCTCGTGATTAGAATGAGGGGTAGAGGTATTATTATTATTATAATTAAGGGCATAAGACCCTTCAGAACGTTACCTGTTTATGCAGTTTTAAAAATATATTCAGATTTATGGTCTACATATCGATTGATTTCCAACCAATTACTTATTCAGTTAAGGCCTTTTAAGAATATAAGAAAAACAAACAATCATTATTGTCTAAATAAAAATGTAATTTATATTTAGTATAATAATAGTGACCCTAGCACAATATCTTGAGATTCTCCACTTTTGATCTAAATTTTTCGTTTCTGGCGAAGGTAAAGAGACAGTACTTTATTTGAAATAATTTATAACTCTGCAACGAGGCTTCAAAAGAAAATATCTTCCAGAACCCTGGCGGATTGTCCGCTAAAGGATTACTGTTAACATTTTATAATTTGTTTATGAATGATAAGTTCAAAATTCTTCTATAAGCAAAGTACTACATTTGAGTTTGAGAAAGACTTTGCAAGACGAATTTAAATCACTTGTTAAATCTTGTTCGTAACTTTCACATTATTCTATAAAAGAAACAGGAATAAATATGCCTACGTATTTAGTTTATTAAATGTATCGTCACTGCCAATTTTTGTCACATTACTGTTAGATCATGTATCGTGTTGATTTAATGAACGCTGTTACTAGGCACGCTGATCTATAGCAACAGCGAATTGTGTAATGTACATTTGAAAATTAAACTGAATGAGAAAAAAGTTAAAAAGCAATAGTGTTTATTAAGTTATTGTTGAAATGATGACTATTTACGGTGAAAATCAAGTTTTACAAATATACATATTTGAGCACCGATCTGGTCACAATGAAGGCGTAAACTATTATCATCAAACACAAAAAATGACCATGAATAAAGATGACTTTGTTTTTTAAGCATATACAAAACTATACATGAAAAGTTGTACAAGTTAGTGTCCCCTTTGGTAAGTCCATTTCAGAAGCATCCTTTGAAGAACATGATGTTGATATGTTAATCCGTAAAATTATTTCATCGTATATTTCTTATGTTATATCCGGTATCACTTGCATGTTCTCTAAAATTAAGAAGTTATTTTAGGAAGGCTTGTACTTACAGAAAAGAGAATAATATACATATAGTTTTTGCAAAACACCTTAGTAGAGAATAAGGTAACAAATAGAGTAATACTATAACTCTTTGTATGTTGGTCCACCGTATAGTGTACCTACACATTTATTAAAATTCCTAAACATACTTTTATGATGAGGTGATCAATATTCTGTTGGGGTTTCTCATTTAAAGTGCTCGTGAAAGCGTTGTTAAAGACAGAAAGTTAATTCCCACACAAGTTTACTAGGAGACAGACCTGACAATCTTAGTGGTTATGGCAAAAAATCATTGCAACATGCTTCTGCTATATGTGGCCAGGCATTATCTTGTTGATGACATTGGACTGAACGCTCTAAGGTAAGGAATCAAACGAGGCCTCATCGAGCTTGAACTGGGCCACCCTGTATGTTTTATATAAATGAAATTATATCTACCATCAACATCAAGAACACTATTTACTATCTCGAATTCTCGACCTCATCAGATAATTATATATACCTAAAAACGCAATTTATTATTCAATGCTTTACATTAAATGTAACATGACCACCAAAGCTGTCAAGCATGCAGGAAATTGTTCAACGCGGAACAATATTTATTTAGGATTTCAACTGCCTACACAAAAAAAATTCCAATTATAGGGCAAGAATTACAGAAAAAGAGAAGAAAATATACATATATAAAACCAAAATTAAAAAAAAACAAACAGTAAAAAACAAAAAGTACAAAAATACAATAAAAAGTTAATTGAAAACAAAAAAAAATCATAACATAATATTCAGTTCCAAATACGTCGTCTTAACAGAACAATTCAAAATATTAAGCTGAGAGTGATATTTCATAAAATTAGTACACATATCTTTAAGGATGTTTGATCTAGAAATAGGCATATAGAACAATGAATAGGTGCGAGTCTGAACATGAGGAATGTTAAAGTAGGTAAATATTACTCAAAATATCCGGGCAATCTACTAAATAAAAGTTTGTACAAAAAAATAATGGAAAAATAAACACGACGAGAGGCTAAGTCTGGCTAATAAATCAAATTGTGGAATGCCACGAAATGGATAAACACCATCTACTCTAAAACTATTTAACAAATTTTCACACTGTCCAAGCTGGTAATATGGATATCATATTGAGGGTCCCAGACAACTGCAGCATACTCCAATTTAGGTCTAACATAAGCATTATAAAGTAAAATTAGCATAGATATATCTGAAAAGTGTTGAGCATTTCTTATAATGGAACCTAAATTTTTATAAGCAGCAGATGTTATATGATATTGTAACCTCTACATTGACTTTTCGTGAGAACACGTTACGTAGACAAACAAACTTTATTGTCATTCTTGATTATACAAGAAATGTCCTTCAAACAAACTCCACACAAACTGTCAACGCTTTATTTTGAGGTTTGTCACTCGTGTTTGGCTGCTCAATATAAACTGACTGCAGCGGCAAAAATGATTAGCTTATATAGGTTTTTAGAGTTCTAAGTTTTCGGCGGTCTTAAGTATCAAATAGAATGTGACCGAGAATGTTCCAGAAAACGTCAAAATAAAGGCATCACAAAAATTATAAATTCAAACATAAACAGAAACGTAATTTACAAACTAACGAGGTGTAGGTGAGCTTCAATTATAAATTCTAACGTAAACAGGAACATAATTAGTAAACTAAAAAGGTAGGTGAGCTTCCGTATCAATATTATGCGCTACAAGCTTTAATATTGAGTCAAATATAACACCCAAGTCTTTAAATTGAATGCATCTATTTAGAACAATGTTACCAATATTATTGGATAGGGGAGATTTTCCTTGTAAAATTCATAACATCGTGTTTCGATAAATTTAGCGGCAATTTATTATCTTGACAGGTAGATATACACTCGATCGATGCAAATAATTTGTCATGTCATCAGCATACAACAAAACATTTGCTTGAATATTAGTAAATGCATCATTAATAAATATAATAAATAAGAGAGGGCCTAGAACTGATCCTTGCGGAACCCCAGACGTAGCCACCACATTAACCGAATTAAAGCCACAAAGTTGTACATTTAAAATTCTATTAATAAGTATGAGGTAAAAAAGGTTAGAAAATCACATGCCAGTTCTACGGATGATAATCTAAGTAATAAAAGACCATGATCAAGTCTATCAAATGCTTTAGATAAATCCGTATAAATTCAAAATGAAGTGCGCAATATCGATAAGATTTGTTGTTGTGGATTTCCCAGAAATAAAACCATGCTGCGAATATGTAACTTGTGCTTTTGAATTAAAGAAAAGGGTATTATATAAGATAACTTCAAATAATTTGCCAAAGTTGGAGAGAATTACTATGGGCCTATAATTGTCCATATTTAATTTCCATAGGAAACGTCAAAGTTACTAAACATACCTTTTAAACAAAACATAGCTTAGCTGGCGAAGTATTTTTACGAGATACTATGAATTCACATTTTGTTTACTATTCTATTTTATTTTCAGTTTCAATTGTGTAATAATATGACTTAAATTTCAATATACATTACTTAGTTGAAGTTAAAACTCTTTTGCCAGAAAAATTTGAGGCAGGAAAAGCCAAGGGGAGAAAACTGCAGACGTGTTTCGAAATAATGATTTAATTTTAGCGCCTTAAGTGAAAATTGTTTTGCTTTTCAAAGAAATTTTATAAAATGCGATTTCCTCTCGTTAAAAACAAAGTTTTAATAAGAAATTTGTATTCATGTGTCACACTATATTAATATTTTAATGAATTTGTTATAAGCAGTCGAATAATCTACAGGTCTTGAATAAATTTCCATAGCCAGATGATTATTTACGAATTTGATATATAAATATACAGTAGCCCAAAATAAAATACAGAAACATTTTCAAAAATTTTTCATTTAAAGTGTTTACTGCATTTAAATATTATACAAACTGTATTGAATATAAATAGAATAGAATAAATGTTAGTGTTTATAATTTTAATTACAATTTGACCGTTGTTGAAATAGTAATAATAGTTATTTGCACAATAAGTGTGATATAGACATTATTACCGTACGTATGTGAGGTGCACGACGAAGACGTAGGCTGAATTTTAAAATTACAGAAGTGCGGTAATAATGTAGTATCCCACGTATTGCGTACAACGTTTTATCTACAACTGTCGAGGTAAATAATAATAACATTTATAATTAGTATTATTGTACATATTTATTTTTATGTATTTTGATTTGTATGGAATTGAGATGAATATGTTTTATTTTGATATAGCATTTTCTTTTATATTAGAAATTTTTTATGATGAAAATATTTATATTGCCCTAGATTATGAACAAAATTCTATATTTAAAGGTTTTATGATTAAATTTAAACTTCATTTAAAATCGTTGAGCGCAAATTTTATTTTTTTTAATATTTAGATTTTTGTTTAATTTGAGCAGACTTTTTTCTCAGTTGGATTCTCTCAAGGGCAATATATAACTTATATTTTATACACTGTTTAATACTATTACTTACTGTTCTTTAACACAATTAATTATATTACAAACTTTGAAAACTGTTGTACAGATAGATAGTTGAAGATTTAAATTACTAAATTTAATATTATATTTCGAGAATTCTCTTTAAATTCTTTATTTCTGATCAGATTAATTTATTTAAATTTTTATAATTTTCAATGTCAAATTGTACTATTTAAAATTCTTATTTAATGGTCAATTAATAATTTTAATATACTGTAACTCCTTTTCTTGCGTTCACGAAGTCGGCATTGTTGGTTGTCTATACACAGCACATTTGTCACCTTCCTTTGTTGTGTGTGATGAAAATCTAAGATTTTCTGTACCTCACGATTAGATTCTCTCCTACCTACCTGCACTGGTTTTCATTAATTATTCTTGTCGTTGCACTATACTTAACTTATAGAGTGCTTTAATTTAAATTTTACTTTATTTCCTCTACGCTTAATAGCACTGAGATACATTTTATGAGTTGGTAACACTTCAGATAACAAATAGTGTTATTTGACAGATTTTTATGTATTTACTACAATTTATTTAATAATTTATTATTAAATTAACTTTAACTTTAATTTAGCTGCCTGAGTTGTGATGTGTCTAGTTCGATGTTTATTTATCAACTAACTAACAATTGTTTTTCGACTCCTATTTATATACACTATGGAAAATCTGACACTGTTACTATGGCGACCACAACTTGACATGATTGTCATTCTTAAATTTGGAAATTCTGGATTTATTTGGGATTTTACTTAAACATTATGATTATTTATTTACCTTTTTTAACAAATCTTTTTAACAAAATCTAATTAAACTTTAATTATACACATAAATTATCATTATTGAACTTAATTACACCTTATGCATGCATTTCATACTTGGTATTGTCTTAAAATTCTAATTTTGATTTTTTTTTCTCGCTTTCCGATGAAAATATTCCAAAGTTTTTCCACTACTGCGTCTCATACATTTGATATCACCACGTCTCACTGGGAATATCCTTTACACCACACATGCAACTTTTTATAGTTCAACTCATCTCAATTCATACACAATTTTACAATTTTATATTGACACATGCAAGTGTCATCGGTTTGTGCCTCTTTTAAAAGCCTTGCAATATTTAATTAAACTTTATTGGACTATATTTAAAATCATTTCCTTGTTGAACGGTATCGACATGTGTTCATTGAAAATTTACTATCCCACTTTATTATGTAAATAATCTTACATACGGATTCATCAACAAGGCGTAACGTTAGTCAGACTAGCGGAGGTTACGCGAAAAATGTACGCCTCTGTTGCACCAATTTAAATAAAAGCCATACTCCTATTCATTACTATGTATAATACTTACTTTATGATATGTTAACTAATCCGTAGCACTGAAAAGTACTGTTTTTGAATATAAATACTAAATATACAGTGGGAAACGCAAGGAACTAGAGGCCGAAGTTACGCGATTTTTAGACAGGTACAATACTGGGTCTAACTTTTTGCGCAAATATGGACGTAAATAAACAGCCTACTTAGCAACGCATGTTTCGTGAATGAGCGCAAAGCTGGTTAGGCCGACTAACGCGCTTTACACGGGCGTATAACTGCTTAGTCCGACTAGCGCTACGCCCGTTTCATGAATCCGGCTGTTAAACTTTATATTTACCTGTTAACTCTGTGTATTATTTACTATATTTTGATTATATTTTAATTTGAATTTTATTTTATTTCCGTGTATTACAAGAATATATTCTTTTTTAACGTGCGTTGCTGAGTTTATATCGCTACCTAAATATTTCTGAAAACACACAGTGTTTCTTGGGCATATTATTTATTTATTGAGCAGTTTATTTTCATTTTAAATTTTAATATACCATATTTTATTAGAAATGATATATTTTTATTCTTAAATTCTATATTACAAAGAAAATCAAACTAATTTATTTTTGTATTGTATTTTATTTTTTAGCTAGGCTATCTTGGAACATTGTTCGCATGACATTTTATTCTATTACAGTATCACATAATGTAAACATCGTCTATTGAAAAGAAGTTACCATAGCAACGGGCAGCGTAGCTGTCATTGAATTATTTCTTGTAATTATTGTGAAAATGTAAATATGAGTTCAAGCGATGACTTCCTATCAAATATTGAGAATGGAGCGTCCAACGTTGTGTCCAAACTCGTGCCAGACACATTACGGTTGCTATGAAAAATTGTGTAGCGAAAATATTGAACATAACTAACGCAAAAGGATTATTAGTTATCTCTTAGGTGCTATTACTCAATGATAAGAGTAGAAATTGCACTCAAGAATATCGATATCAAATAATACTTATAATTAATTGCATTCCTGAGCCGAAAATCAGGAAGATACAAATCTAAACAATGTAAGATATTAACAAAGAAGGAAATATCCAGATTTTTTAATGAATGCAAATGACGAATTTTTGTTCGTGAAGGTGGTTTAGTAAAAACGTTTGATAATCAATATTTATTATAGGTTATTTTGATTAATGATTTGGCGGGTACATGTCGGGGGAAGAACTCACAAATCTGATGTAAAAGATGAAGGAACTATGCTCTCAAGTTATGATATCCAACACCAAAAGAAATGTGTCTGGAGAGTTTTTTTTTGTAACATATGGAAATATTGATGGTTTGAATTTAGTAGAACTCGTAAGAAAGTACGTATAATTAAGAAATAAAAACTGTGATTATGTTCGCCTCTTTCTGCCTTATAAAGCTGGTAAATATACCAAACAACCTATTGCCATAAATACTATTCGCAATGTTCCGAAACTGATTCTATAACTTCTAATCCAAATGCGTATACTGGGCATTGTCTTCAACTTCCATTTTAGATGACGATGATTGATTAGGAAGATTGTTTGAGTATAAAAAGAGATGGTGACTGGAAGTCTAATTTTGTCACTGAAGGCTGCATCGAAACTTCTACTGAAAAGAAGAAACGAACAGCTATAAAAATTCTATGAGCAAAGTATTCTCTCAACATCCAAAGTTATTTCATCTGTATCTAAATCTTATGTTGACTCTCAAAATATTTCCACCTATTGAAGCAAACCGTTAGGTAGGTATGTCAGCATCTGGTATTATTGATCCAATGGTAAAAATTTTACTCTCAATACATTTAATAAATGAGTTTACATATGAGTCTAATTTAATTTACAAGTCTTTATGGCATTCGAAATAGCGTGAAATTATAGTCACCATGTGACAGTTGTAGATAAAATTGCTCTTTTCGATACAAGTTGCGAAATAATGGTGTTTTAGGTACGTGTGACGTGAAGTTGGCCAAACAAGACACAAGTCTTGATTGTTGGTATATTTGGAGCCTGTAGGAGAGAAGAATTAAATTATTTACGTACAAAGAACATTAGAGATGCTAAGTTGTTCAATACCAAGGAGCAATTTTTTTTGGAAATTTTCCGCAAATAAGCAAATCTACGTTCATTCACCATTGATCACAATCGATTTTTTTTATCACGTACAGGAATTAAAAATATACTACACAAGCAGTGGGTATAATTAACAGGTTCCATTTCAGATGTTTTATTTTACGCACATGTTTTAATCACATGTGCCTTAAAGGTCATTTTTATACTGAAATCACAATAGAAATGTCATTATTATGCAACGATTTTACGAAAAAAACTATTAACAACAATTATAATAAAAAAATTGAGAGTGCCTTCAAAATCATATTTTTTTAAAATATTTATAATATTGTAACTTTTATCAACATGTGCATTATACCATATATATAAAGAAACAAATGCGAAAGATATGCTGGCAAAATCATCGTCTAGTTTCACTATCTCTAGCAGCAAGTAATTTTGTTGCTCCCAGATTCCCCACGGTTTATCCATTTCACAATTTTCCCGCACCGAGTTGGGGTCCTTGAATGAATGAATATAATAACCATTCGTGCGACCAAAGGAGCGGAAATTTAGTTTCCGTTATTGACGCTCTAAATTGTACTAGACTCCTTTATCCAGTCTTAGAGCGGAGCACCTACCCTCGAAACATATTAGCTTTTTAATGACATCTACATTGTCTTGAGATGTGCAGCGTATAGTAATGGTATTTACGCGGTGCATTCATTAAAGCGGGGTAAAAGTGCCCCGGCGTTCAGATTGTTTGAAGTCTATAAGATCCGTTCGGGAAATTCATTTAGAAATTACATTGGAATAGGATGCGATAAATTGACATTGTCTGCAACACATACTGTTGAAAATGTAGGGTGAACATTTTCTATATTTTTTACTTTGTAAATTATATGCCCATGTATATGTCCATGTTTGTTTACTTACTCATTCGCCACTAAACTTCAGTCTGACTTACGTTATCTATGTCAGTTGCCATCGGTTAGACTACCTAACCCACAAAATTTTATAATTCATACCACACCTTTTGTTTTTAATGTAGATACTTTACGGTACGGTATGATCCTGCAAGTCTTCGAAGTTGTGCGTATAAAGTGTGGCGCTTTTAATGAATAAATTTTAAAAGAAAGCGACTTCCATACCATCACTGTTACAAACTCAATACTTTCAAGATAAACAATCACTGAGTCTAAGGATTTGGGCGTACTTTTTGCAAGTCAACTTTCGTCAGCATAGTGACAAAATTACGCTGTACGCATACATGAGTTTAGGGTTTGTTATTCACAATTCTGTGGTTTCAGTAATATAAAAACTTTCTATTATCCAATGCCTTTATTCTACCTAAGTTGGAGTATGCAACTGTTGCTTGGAATCTGGGTATCAGGCCCGTATTAAAAGTACTATACTATTATATTATTAATTCAATATATATTAGAGGTGGTATTTATTATGAGACTCTTTAGAACGATATTGCTTATCCTTATATATTAAAAGCTATAGGTAACTCTCGCTCGCACACTTGACTCGAAAATTTTACCGCCACAAAGGCTTTTTTTGCGAGCTGTGCAGCGCCGAAGGTCTAAACGCTGTCTTTCTAGATTGCTTACGGCGTATTTTAATGCCGATTTTTTCACGTTTTGCTAGCTAAAGATAGTTGAGTCAGTTACGCCCCTTTATAGAAGATAGCGAATTTTTCGAGTAGAACGAGGATAGAGCGAGTAGGTTACGCCCCTTTCTAGACATTCGACAAATAGCGTTTTGCACGGCATAAAAGTCAGAAATGTCAAACTAATTTGTTGTTGTTTACGCCCTTTTGTAGAAATGAATTTCTTTTGTTGAAACAAACCAAACGTCAAAATGAATTCAAACAGATTATGTGTTCTTGAACAATTTTCGGGCCCTTCCAGCTACGAGAAGTTGTTATTGTGTTGTCTGAGAAATATCCGAGTCCCTTGGTGATGATTCTATAGCCCAAAATCTGAATTGCTATCTTTAAATTTTTTTGTTAACATTATTATGTGGTAATATAGATGCTGAAATAATATGGCAACAACATGTGCAAAGGTTGTAGTAGCTCGATTGGTAGCATTTAGATTTATTAGTCCAGATGACGGTGGTTTGATTCCCGCACAGACCAACTTTTTTTATAATATTTTTTTTTAATTTTTTTTACTATACCTACTTCATGATTTTTTTTTTTTGAAAAAAAAATATATATATAAACAGGTCAAGAAAAGACAATAATGCTTTTATAGAAACTTTAAATTTGAACCTTCTAAAATGTCTAGCATGCCTTAGGTCTGGGTTTAAAATTCAATTTTATAGCAAAAAATTGCTTAAGTTTCAGTCAACTACGAGGCGCACTGCCGATCAAAATCACTGAAACGTCAAACGTATGCTCCGGCGGTGACATCTCGGAATAAAACGTAGGAAGTTTGGAAAAATGGGCCGACTGGAGGCCGGCAAAGATCAAAAACTGTAAATTTGAAGTCTCTAGAAAGTTTTCCCTACCCAAGCGCAGGGGTTTGAGGTCGTCTTTACATTGAACTTTTCATAAATACGAGTGAAAACGTGGTGAAATTGAGCTAGACAATATGGCGGTAGTCATTTCATTGCTGAGTCGCATCAATAAAATTGACAAAAAAAATTAAATTCCAAATTCGAGAAAATTTTCGGTTTGTTCGCTTCGAAACGGTTGTCGAACGTGCGAAAGACTGTTTCGTATACAAAGTGTTGAAAAAAATGTCACCGTGAAAAAAAAACTAAAAATTAAGGGAATTAATTATTTTTTTTTTGATGAAACTTCCATCAAGGATCTGTTATGACACTAACTAATGGAGCAAATACAGAGTTTTTAAAAATAACGAACCATTTTCTAAAAACTCTTTAGTCTTGGAATTAAAAAAATTTTTTTTGATGAAACATTTAGCATCACGTAAAGACCACCCGATTCAATACTTAAAATACAGGATGTCAAAAAAAAATAATCAAACTCGGGAAAACACTAAAAATTACCAAAACATGCCAACCACTCTTTTAAATTATAGAGCGCCGGACTTTCCCCACCATAGAGAGTTCAGCCAAGGTCACGTTTACATTTTATTATTCACAGGCGTAGAGCCGCGCAATTAAGTAAAAGGCACTACGTAGCGGTGGTCATGAGAGGGCTTTAGTCCGAAGAAAGGTCAAGTCGGCGATAGCCGACTTGCCACCTTTCTATTTTTTTTAAAAGAGAAGTAAAACAGAAAAAAATGTCACCGTGAAAAAAAAACTAAAAATTAAGGGGATTAATTTTTTTTTGATGAAACTTCCATCAAGGATCTGTTATGACACTAACTAATGGAGCAAATACAGAGTTTTTAAAAATAACGAACCATTTTCTAAAAACTCTTTAGTCTTGGAATAAAAAAAAATTTTGATGAAACATTTAGCATCGGGTAAAGACCACCCGATTCAATACTTAAAATACAGAATGTTGAAAAAAAAAATAATCAAACTCGGGAAAACACTAAAAATTACCAAAACATGTCAACCACTCTTTTAAATTATAGAGCGCCGGACTTTCCCCACCATAGAGAGTTCAGCCAAGGTCACGTTTACATTTTATTATTCACAGGCGTAGAGTCGCGCAATTAAGTAAAAGGCACTACGCAGCGGTGGTCATGAGATGGCTTTAGTCCGAAGAAAGGTCAAGTCGGCGATAGCCGACTTGCCACCTTTCTATTGTTTTTAAAAGAGAAGTAAAACAGAAATGTCTCTACTGGAAAAAATATAATTGATGACGTCATTAGTCGTTTCAGTCAAATCCGAAAGATAATACTTTCTATTGAAAATGAGGTGAGAACCTCATCCCATTTAACACCACGTGTCCCAAATTTTATTTAAATATTTTGTATCATCACAGTAGGCCCATACTATCGAGACACACTGTACACAAAAATATATACAGTAAGTAAGTAAATACATCTAAAAGATAAGTATTAGTTATACAAAAGGAAATACAGAAAGGAGTATGTAAAACGACCTTAAAATTTTTCATAAAACCGATAAATGCAATATTAAATAGGGTGTCTCATTTAAAATAACGATCGACGCAGTTCCCGGTGAAGTATTTATTTTATTTTCAGTACACTTCTCTTTGAAATCCATCAATTTCAGCGGACAACAAGTAACAACTCTACATCTTCTTTTTAAAGCGCAGCTTGAGAAAGCGAAACTGAAATAAAAACACGGTATTTTGCGCTGTGCTCAACTGAGTCCATGCTTACTTAGATGTTGCTTTAAGATGATGTGACGTCCAAAGTAAATGGCAGGCAATATGTATGTGTAGTGGGCGATATGTGCTCTCCCAGGGAAATAGTTTTACTGCCAGCCTGGCAAAGGAGAGCCCGGAAACTATTTCGCTAGTCCGGAAATTGAAGCACTGGCCACCGGAAACAGCTATAGTTTGTACACATTAGACGATTATAGGAGTTTAGTTGAATTATGGTTAGATGATTAATTTATCTTTTAACTCGCCTCCGATAATTGTTTGCCGCGATCATTTGCAGCGCAACTGCAAAGTGATTAAAAGTGTGTAAATAGAAATATTGGCGAAAGTTTGAAATCAAATATGTTTGTAAATAGGTAATATCGTAACATATTTCTTGCGTTTCTAGTAAATATGGTGCTAGCAAATATTAAAAAAGAAATAAACTGAATTTAAAGTATTGCATAACAGCGAGGCTACAACATTGCCTTGAGAATTTATGACATTTTGTTAAACATTCATCGTAATACAGTCTCCACGAGATGTGGAAAAAAATGTGGGTTTTTAAATATTAATTTTTACACATGAAATGCAATGCAATGATGCTGAAGTAGAGAATATTTCATACTATCAGATAAATGTGCCGCTTAAAAGAAAATGCAACTACAGTTATCCCCCCTGGTTCACTGTGTCTTCCAACTTAAAAAAGAAACGAAATATCTTAAAAAAATATAAAGTAACGAGGCGCCAACGATATCTTGATTCCTTTAGGAATCTGCGCTCTGTAATTAAGTCGGATGTTAAGTGTGCCTATTATTTACAAAAAGTTCAAAACTCTCTTCATAATGACCCACGTGGTTTTTGGGCGTTTGTTATTAGAAAAAAATCAATTAATCGAATACCTCAGACAATGGTGATGGATAATCATACATTTGATTCACCACAAGATATAGTTGATGCTTTTGCTTTATATTTTCAAGATGTTTATACTGTCTCAGATGATAATTTTCCACCATTTAATTTAAATAATGTTAACAATTTTATAAATATTACATCTGTCACAGAAAATCAGGTATTGGAGGCAATTAAGAGATTAAAGGCTAAACTCTCTCAAGGTACTGATAGTGTTCCTAGTTCTTTTATCAAAGACTGTGCAAATGTTTTGGTACGTTAACCCTAATATTCATTTTGTCATTAAAAACGCGTACCTTTCCTGATCTATGGAAAGAGGGGAAAATTTGTCCTATATTGAAGGGAGGGGATAAAGAATTAATTTCTAATTATCGACCTATAACAGTATTATCAAATTTTGCCAAAGTATTTGAAACAGTGCTGCATTCACTCATATATAATGAAATTCAATCATACATATCTAACAATCAGCACGGTTTTATTAAGGGTCGATCAACGGTAACTAATATATGCTGTTTTACTCAGTTTATTTCAAATGTACTTGATGCTCAAGAACAAGTACATGCTGTATATACAGATTTTACGAAAGCGAAGGTCGATCATAAAATCATTTTGCATAAGTTAGGCTGCTTAGGATTCAGTGACAACATGATTTAATTTTTTAATTCTTATTTACAAAATAGATTTCAATTTGTAGAGTACATTGGTTATAAATTATCTAAATTCATGGCCACGTCTGGAGTTCCGCAAGGTTCCATTTTAGGCCCTTTATTTTTTATAATATTTATAAACGATTTGGATAAACGATTCACGGTTAATTCACTCTTTTATGCGGATGACCTTAAATTATATGGAAAAGTCAGTAACATCCAAGATTGTATTGAATTACAGCAAAATCTTGATTACTTAGCTGAATGGTGCAAGCAGGACCGACTATCTTTAAATGTAAAAAAATGCAAAACAATGATATTTTCGAGAAAATCTAGTCCAAGAACTTATAAGTATTCGGTTGGCTCCACTATACTACAATTATGTGATCAAATCCTTGATTTAGGTGTTACATTTGATAGTAAATTGTTATTTGATATTCATGTCGATAATATCACAGCTTCTGTCCTTCGTTGCTTAGGTTTCATTATGAGATCTTGTAAAGATTTTAAAAATGTGGATTGTCTTAAAACTCTCTATTATACATATTGTTACGAAAGTTCACCTACCTTTTTAGTTGGTTAATTATGTTCCTGTTTTCGTTAGAATTTATAATTGAAGCTCACCTACCTCGTTAGTTTGTAAATTACGTTTCTGTTCATGTTAGAATTTATAATTTTGTGATGCCTTTATTTTGACGTTTTCCGGAATATTCCAGGCTATATTCTATTTGTTTCTCGACACGTTCTCGAAGTCTCAGAAACTTCGAGAACTGTAGAAACCTATATAAGCAGATCATTTTCGGCCGCTGGAGTCAGTTTGTATTGAGCAGCCAAACGCGAGTGACAAACGTCAAAGTAAAGCGTTGACAATTGAAAATATTCAACGCAAGTTCTTGAAGCTCCTTTATTTAAAAAAATATGGTATATATCCCGAACAAGGCTACAGTCAGCAAAATTTGCGATGGGAGTTTCATATCCCTTCTCTTCATATTAGAAGAATATTATTTGGTCTAACTTTTCTATATAAACTTTTACATAATAAAATTATATGTTTTCAATTGACGTCACAATTATATTTTCGTGTTCCTCGGTTAACTTCAAGGAATAATAATCTCTTTTACCTAGCACCAGCTAGAAGTGTAACAATTGTAACCTTTTGGGTGATTTTATCGATATGTTCACTGTATCTCAAGGAGCTTTAGTAAAATTTATTTATGAAAATGCTCATATTTTTAATTAATAGTGTTTCAATTCACTGTTTGTGGTTGAAGCTATATTAGACACATTTATATGTTATTTTAGTTTTTAGTTAATAGTTTTAGTTGTTTAATTTTAGTTTTTAGATATATGCATGTATATGTATGTGTATCCTGACCCTGTTAGTGGACTTGTCTGTTGGGTTTTTTCTCTAAATAAATAAATAAAATTAACTTAACTATCATTAACGCTCAAGAAACAGTTGTCATTAAATAAAGTTTTTAATAAAATTAAATTGCAAATGCTATGTCGTCTGTGCCGCACATTTGTTATCTGTCTTTTTCCAGCTTATAATACTTTATTAACACTAACGCATGATCAGTAAAGCATTATTTACAGGAGTTTAGTACTAATGATAAGTACTAATCAGTTGCGCTAATCCCTAAGCACTTGTAAGGTGGGAATAGAAGTTCACGCTAGTTGGGAGTGTGAACCCGGTATCGTTAATGATTAGTGTGTAGAAATCAGTTTGTCCTAACTCATTGAACACGAATCTACCGCCAAGTTTGACCATTCACACGATCTCGCAGTGTAAGTGAACGGCTAGAGTAGTGGTTAGATGTCTACTTATGATTAGTATTAGTAAAATAAAATTCGTTTCTATTCACACTCACTTGCGTTATTACTAATGATTAGTACCAGTGCTTTGACTTTACATGTCCCGATATCAGTGCAAGTAATTAATACTAATGATTAGCACTAAGCTCGTGTAAAAAATGCTTAACCCTGCTGAAGAAAATAAATCATTTTTTTGATAATGGTTAAAATTCAATTGTAATTCACTTCATGTTTGTAAGCAAAGTCACATTTCTTCACAGAAAAATTGCAGTATTAACTATTTTTAATGTTGCTTTCGAATACGGTGCGCAATGCAGGCGATTAAAGCAGCCAAACAAAACCATGCAACATTTATGTGAAGTGTAAATTTTGTAAATTATCTTACATTATCTCACATTTGTTGTTTTATTTCTAGTCACAAATAAGAGTTATTTATACAGGGTGTCTCAGGTATTACTGACACCCTTAGAAGGGGTATACAGTCCAAATAAATGAGATTTTCCTAAATATACCAATATCTAAAAGTTCACCGTTTCCGAGATACAAATGTCAAATTTCAAAATTTTTATTCTATTTTTTATTTATTTGGAAACCTATCGTGATAAAACAGCAATAGTTCTAGGTTTTAATGAGATATCTTTACTCTAATTATTCAATATTTATTTATTTATTTTCCCAACAGGCATGAGTACCTAATTACAGGAAATAATTATTATAATAAATTACATTACATAATATGGCAACACTAGAATAAAAGGTAATAAACTAGAATACAAAGCACTATTCAAGAAGGGCAAACAACACCCATACAGTTGCTTCAACAACAAGTCACGCACAAAAACTAATATTAATTTATTGCAAATTATCTATGGAAAAATTTGCTCGATTTCTTTTAGAAATATATTTTGAGGTGAAAACAGATTTAAATATTCCTTGTAATACAGGGTGTCCCGAAATTAATGCACCATAGGACAAGAGTTAATTTCTGACGACAAAATAATACGATATAGCTAAACTTACTTTAGTTAAAAGTTGATGGTTAAAAAGATACAGGGTGTCAAAATAAAACATTTATTTTTGATATTTGTAAATAATTTGTTTTTAAAATTTAAATATTTGGATACATTTTGGAGATCGGGTGTTTTGTGGGAGCAAAACATTCAAATTTTTCCTAATTTTGACACAACTAGTAGAGGGCGCCACTTGTGGCACATCATGATTCATTTAAATGGCTTAGTGTATACTATAATGACGCCAGATGGCACTCTAAAATCGTTATTTTCAGTTTTCACAATATTTCAACAACGGCAGCAGATATCTTGAATCTGTTTGGTTGATCTTAATGGCCATTCAAAAGGCGCAACTTTTTCTAACTTGAGCCACTCTGGGCATTTTACGGTTTCTAAAATGCCAATGATGAGCCGTGAAATACCTCTATCCTCTATTCTCCTCTAGGAAACGGTCAGTTTCTTTGTAATCGTAGAAGCCTTTGTCCCGCTAAATGCACATGGGTTCTAGCTTTTGTTTGGAACATAACATTCTATTAAAGTTAAGCCATTGTTTTCTGTTCTTCACCTGTACTAATCCAGAACAAAGAGAGGAAACATGACGAACCAGAAAAAGATATAAATGTTAACACGCCGAATTTTGCTGTTTTTGTTTAAAACACATTTAATTTTGAAAATGTGATCATATTGTGCACATGTACTGTGGTCGATTAGTCACAATTTCCCAAACTAGCCAAGTCCCGGATTGGCTAACGTGAGAGATAATGAAATAAAGCCTTCAAACAATCATCATCTTTATAATATCTTCCTGAACTTGAAGAATCAAAATGGCTCTATTTACGGTGATGTTCTTACTGTATTTTCATCTGAAGAAATCTCTTCATAAATGGCAAAATGGCACAAATGACTAGGGGCATAGGATGTTTCAATATTGAACTTTAGCAAAGGGATATGTTGGAACTGATATCTTATTTTCTTTTAGAACCACATATTACGCAACCCCTGTGCAAATTGACAATTTCGAAGAATACTGAGTTAAACAATAGTGTAATCATAATTGAGTGCAATGCAATAATCTGGCAAGCCTACTTTTATGATGAAATGGGATAGTGGCATGTTCTGGCTCAGTATAAAATTTCTTTTGTATTGCGCAAGAACGAGGTTACTATCACTTAATTAATATACCGTTGTAATGACGGTTGCCTGCAAAGTTATTAAAAAGGGTTAGGTTGCCTGGTAAATTTCGACCAACCACAGTGAAGCAGACGGACACGTCATTTGGAGAAATAATCGGAGCGGGACTAGCGTACTATTCAGTATTTATACAATATTTATGCAAAATAAACTGTTCGAAATCGACTTACATTCCGATTTTTTAATTAATTCGATGGATCTGGAGTTCAGAATGTGTTGAGATGAATCCTAATATTTAGAACAGCTTCCAAATTTTAAATTAACACGATTAAATACTCTGGCCTTTGTATTTGAATTATGGATGAAAATACCTATATCTTGCTATAGCGCAATTAAAGTTATTAAAGTTGAAATAATGAAATTAAATATTTTGTTACACATTACTGTACCTTTTTTATAAATAGAAAAAATATATTATTATTATTATATATTGTACTGTACTGTAAGTTATTGTAAAATCTTTTAATTTCTTGAATTTCTTCTCATGTCGGAATCTTCAGTTATCTATGTATATAGTAGTATTAATTGTGAATAAATGATCGTGTGAACCATCTCTGGCACTTATCTAGAAAACAAAATAATTTTTACCGACCATTAAACTTATAATAAAATATAATAAATATTAATAAAAACCTACCTGAGATAAAAAACTTCAGTGGATCTTGATTTAACCCATGCGTCAAAATGTAAGAGATTTTGACCTTTTTCTCTAACTTGGTATTAATGCTTGCATATAATTATACTTTTTTGGAACACCTGAGGAGAACTTCTTCCTCTACAATGTAGCCCACTAAAGGATTCTTTTACTTGATTTAAAGTTGCTATTTGCTGTTGAATATTTTCCCATAAAGTTGGACGTTCGTATAATATATGTATTCATAATTATCAAATCATAAATTGATTATGTTAATAATACTTATCACCGAAATCGTCAGCTTGCTGTTTATTGCTGAAAGCGTACCTGTTATGCAGAGTTACTGTAGTATTTGACAATAATTGCGCAGCCAAGCGAACATAAAATATAATAACATCAAATATAATTACGAGTATAAATAGGTACTAAAAGTCTACTGAACACTAAAAGAACCGTTTTGACAATTTTGACTTTGACATATAGGTAAGCACTACATGCAAACTTTCCTCCGAGTGACGCGTAGTAATCAGTACTCAGTTATCAGGTAACCTTGATACTTGACGATTTAAATCTATACAAAACAAATATCCAGTACTGGATCACAGCTTTCTGCTCTATGATCGCAGCTATGAAGTGATTGAAATACAAGAAAGCTTTGACAAAATGCACTTTTCAAGTGATTATATAAAAATCATTGAGGAGCAAGTCAGTACTTTAAAGTTGTACCTGAAACTCAAAATATGCTCATAAATTTCAAATATCGACTGTTTTTGTTATGCGAAACACTTCTGAGAGCCAAAAGTCTCTGTCAAGATATAGTCTAATAAAGTACTATAAACGGGATCTGAAAACGTAATGTAGTGAGTGAGAATTCGAAAACCATCATTACCGAATACTAACCAAAAGTTATATTTACAGAGGAAAAAGTTAAAAATAAATTTAAACACGTAATGACCCAAGCTAAATAGTATGCACCAAAACGTGACATCTGGTTCTATACAGATATTGCCGATTATCACTTAAAGCTTTTGGAATCTGGCAATGTCACTTCGGTGTCAACGATGAGTAGATGGATTTTTGATAATTTAAAAAAATAATATATGCTATTAAAGTTATTATGACCCAACACCAAAGTGGTTTACTTTTTCTGTTTTTTATCAATAACTTGAATTTTTTCGAATATTATGTAACAACCAGACAAGTCCATGACTTTTTGTCTTATATTTCTGGCACAATTTATCTTTAAAACTTGGAAATACAAGTACTATTTACCTGAGGTCACCTTCACAACCTACCTTCATCACCTTATTATTAATATTAGCAAGCCTTATTAGCAAAAATACTATTGTCCGTTTATTTCATTTTAACAGTTTTTTAGTTTCCTGAATATTTTATTTAACTCAGTTACCAGGTTATTGCATAGAACCCCTCAATTATATAGAATCATTCAAACAACTTTGATATATCACTATCATTGATATATGACAATATATATAATTTCCAAGGCGATCCTCTAAATACTACACTGTTAATAGTTTAGCTTTTAGTTCGCAAAGACTAAGATAGAATTGTTAGTATTCATCTTCATTATGCAACATTCTGTAGAATCTAGCTGCTGAATTGGAGGACACTCTGTGATGTGACCTTTGTTTCTTTTTAAAATTTAATTGATATAATAAAGTGAAATAGTTCTACACAAGCCAACTTCACTATTACTAGAAAAAATATTGTAAACTTTTACACTAAAATATAAATCTTGGAATAGATCTAAACGAAAACTTTAGATAAAAATATGAGTAGGTTTTCAAAATCAACCCCTTCAAATCCTTTTGCTCCAACGTTTTATTTAATTGACTTCAAATATTGTAGTATGGGTTGGTATTGTGAAGCTTTAATGAAAAAGTCTCCCGAAATTCTTATAATGAAATTGAAGTTGTCGTTTTGCACGCATCCTGGATATTAAGGCGTAATATGTATGGAATATCAAATATTATTAATAAAACTGGCCACAGTAAACCTAAATACGGGTAATATGAAAAAAAAAACTATTGCTATCAGTACTTAAATTAAAAATAATAATTTGTGATGTGATGTGTTCTTATCGTTTGATTAAAAATAAATCTATCTATTCCGTTAGTACCTATTGTCTTAAATTAGAAAAGATACACCACT
Organism: Monochamus saltuarius; assembly: GCA_025584915.1. Lineage (NCBI taxonomy): Eukaryota > Metazoa > Arthropoda > Insecta > Coleoptera > Cerambycidae > Monochamus > Monochamus saltuarius. Next base: position 37,872,071 of record CM046722.1, on the reverse strand, counting down.
GAATAATTGTAAATTTTCATATTGTACTTATGTACAAATAATATAAACTAGAGATCTTGAAATATTTCAAAGAAGTTTCGGTTAACTATTGACAATAATAAACGACACTAAAAGTAGTAAAACCCTAAATACACTACCTTCACCAACAACTTTCACAATAGAAACACAACATTTGTTTCACGTTTCACTTATTATTTAATAAGAATTTGGCCTAGTTCATGAACTCTTAAAGAAAAATGGGAGAACCACCCTGCATGGGGTAGGTCCATCCTCGATTGTTCCAGTAATAGTCAACCGCCGTCATGACAATGTATAGTTGTATACAGGGTGTCTCATAATTAGCTGCCAACCCTGAATAGGACGATTCTATGATCAAAACTAAGTAAAAAAGTTCATATGAACATGGGTACGGAAATGCTTCCTAAGAGCACAGAAACCCATTGAAGAGGGAGGAATGGAAATCATTTTTTTGCAATTTCTCTCAATCACGTTGTGATAAATGAATGAAATTTAGTAAACACAGCTAAATTTTGATGAGCAATTTGATGGACTAATCCAGTTATTTCCACAAGGTCCATTGGGGTGGGTACGGGGATATCCCTTGGTATTTTGCGTGTGTAACTTTTTTGCTACAATCGATTCTCATACCTGTTTTATTTAAAAAAGGTATACTTTGCTGAAGTCGGTAGGAGTAACCATTTTTGAAATAATCCTATTTGAAATGCTCAGTGCACCGAGTAAAAACTATTTTGGTTTTAGGTAAAGTGCCTTTTCTGCTGAAAATATAACAAAATGTTACTTGAAAAAGTTGTTTATAACGGTAAATTATGAAGACGTGCAAAATTTCGAGAAGATCGGCGAGGTTTGATGAAACCGTTTTTCAACAAAGTACAAAGTACAAAAATTTTATTTTTTTATTTTATTATTGCAAAAAAAAATATTTCCATTCCTCCCTCTTCAATGGGTCTCAGTGCCCTTAGGAAGCATTTCCGGACCCATATTCATATGAACCGTTTTACTTAGTTTTGATCATAGAATCGGCCTGTTCAGGATTGGCAGCTAATTATGAGACACCCTGTATACAGGGCGGCCAAATGAGAACGAAATAAAGCCATTTTCAGGAACTGCGTCAAGCTTGTAAAAAAACGCTCAGACCCGTCGATTTTATATTAAAGGGGGACATTCTTTGCTGGTATTTTTGACTCCTCCACTTTCACCTCCAAGCAAGGGTAAGCATCACCTCAAAATATTTAAATGGCATTGGGGGTTGAGTAACATTTATTTTGAAAGTTCTTACAATTCTCTGTACAACAGACTTAAAATTTTATAATTCCGCCCAATACAAAAAAAATACAATTTAAAATTTAAATTGTGTTTAGTTGCTTTATAACTATGTACTTAGTTGATTATATGTTCAAACTGAGAGATTTTGTTCTAAACGTTCGCGCACATTCTGAAGCATTTTCGGAGTGGTTCGACGGCATTTGCCGACGATTCTTTGACGCAAATCTTGCAGTAACGCTGGCTGAGTTTTATAGATTTTACTATTTAGGTATCCCCACAAAAAAATCAAGGGGCGATAAATCCGGTGATCGTGGAGGCCACTCAATGCTGCCTCTTCTCCCAATCCAATTCCGTGGAAAACGTTGGTCCAAATACTGACGGACAATTAACGCATAATGCGGAGGAGCACCGTCCTGTTGAAAAATCAAATGATCTTCATCATACTCTGGAACATTTTCAATAATATCAGTCAAGGCAGGGTCAATAGCGTCTTCCAGTAATTGCAAATACATTTGGTCAGTCAAATTACCAGGTAGAAAAAAGGACCCACCAGCCGGTCACCGAAAATTCCAGCCCATACATTTAATTTTTCCGGTTGCTGTGTATGCACCTCGTGAGAAACTCTTGAGTTTGAATTTGACCAATAGTGGCAATTGTGACGATTTACCGCCCCGTTCGAGAAGAAACTGCATTCTTCAGAAAAAAAAGATGTTCAAAAGGAACTGTAGATCGTTCTCTGCTCGCTCACTCATTATTTCGTAAAATTGCAAATGGCGCTCATAATCATCCTCATGAAGTTCCTGGACTAAATGTAATTTGTATGGATGGAATTTATTTTCGTTCAAAATCCCAGACACAGATGCCAGCTGCCTCGTACTTAATGTAGGATCAAGATGAACTTCTCCCAAAACTGCAACTTCACTAACTTCATTAACTATAGGTTTTTCAATTTCTCGATTTTTATTGGCTACGTTCCCTGTCTCTTGAAATTTTTTTTACTAACTTTAGAACGTACTTCCTCCTGACATGTCGATCTTGATGTTGTTCATTAAATAGCTGAGCTGTTCTATTCGCACATTTATTGTCCATAAAGTAAAGCGAAATGATATCTACCCTTTCCGCAATGGAATCTAATAATAATCATAATATCTCTACCCCTCATTCTAATCACAAGGATTAGCCCAGTAGTATTTAATTTTCAAAAACACAATTAAATAAACTACCGACCAACGCTTTCAAATAATATTATAAAATAAATTTCAAATCCACTAATTTTAAATTCATTATGTGTGTATAGTATTCATTCTGTTTTTACAATTTTTTTACGAAAGTGACAACAAATCTGCAAAAACCAATGTAACGCAAGAAATACTAAATTTATACCATTGACGTACTTAACTTGAATGAGTGACATTTTTACCGTTACTAATTGTTTGTACATACATTAAAATCAGAATTTTTATTAAGTATTGGGCGGAATTATAAAATAGTTTGTTGTAAAGAGAATTGTAAGAGCTTTCAAAATAAATATTACTGAACCCCCAATGCCATTTTATTTTCAATATTTGTAAATAACTTTAAAAAAATCCAAATGTTCAAACATTTTGGAGATCGGAGTTTTTTTAGCCAGGAAAGTCAAAGTTTGACGAAACAGTGGTTTCATCAAAGCAGGCCAATATTCTTGAAATTTTGCACGTCACCAGAATTGACCAATCTGAATAATTTTCAGCAGGTGCTTTCCCTGAAATCAATATAATGTTTGCTCGGTGCACTGACATATTTTTCAAATAGAATAATGTCGAAAACGGTTACTTCTAACAAAGAAGGTATACCTTTCACAGATAAAAAGATAGGAGAATCGATTGCTTCAATAGTCAGATGGATATACCAAACTGCAAAATGTTCTGATACTTAAAAGAAGCATGATGGGTCATAAATGGCCTTCTCTACTAGTAATGTCAAAATTAGAAAAAAAAATTATATTTGCATGAACTTTTGGACTAAGGCAAATTTGGCTGACCGCATTTTTTTATTGTCTTGCTCTGTGTCCCATTAATTTCGGAATATCCTGCATAATAAATATGATGAAATTATCAATACAAACAATCATTAAAACATAATCCTGTGTACTCTTAGGTACTTCTAATGCGGTATTTACATAAATATTTAAAAACGGATAGGTTGCGCTGAAATTACAATTTTTGCAGTGTGGTAAAATTAAAGACCAAAAGCTGCTGCCGTACACCTTTCGTAATAGCGAGAAACTATCTTTTATCATATTTTCTAAAGTACCTAAATTTTCTGTAAAATATTATGATAAAGGAGTATTAAAAAGCATCAAAATAATGAGCAAAACTAAATTTAAAAATGTCAAAAAAATATGTTTGTCTCTTAAAGACTAAGAACAATATGAAATTAAGGGCAAAACAGTTTTCTGAATAAACAAAGCTACCTTAAACTTTCACTTCGATCAAACCAGTAAAACAGGATATATATCCTGTATGTATGACTGTATGTCAGAAAAACGTCATTTTATAAATACCTATTACGTCTTTGTCCAAATTTGTTTGTTTATATTCAAAAAAAGAAAATTTACCCCTTTCCTTTGAGGAGCTGTAACTCTTTAGAGGAGGTTCATATTAACAAATTTTATATGATTTTATATCCTAAAATATAGAAAAATTTTAATAAAAGGAAAAAGTAAAGAACAGGAATGCTATATTATGCCACCTGGATATTTTGAAGCATACCGAAGATTATTTGAAAAGAAATAAAATAGTAACAATGAATAATCAAAACCTGAATAATATTATTTTTGCGCTTAGTTTTATTCTAGATCTTTTATTTTTGGAGATTCCGGTACCTAAAAACAGTGGAAATTTTTTTCTAATTTAAGCCACCTAGGTATTTTACGGTTTCCAAAATGTCAAAAGCGGACCACCCTGTATAGATAGATACCTACTATATTTGAATGTAATTAATCAGTATTGCAAATGTGAGCATAAATGTGGTACAATTATTTAAATGTTCAATATTAAGTGACAATACACTCAATAATTCAACTCAGTGAACCCCTTTAATGAATTTATTCACACGAATTATTTAACGATATAACCTATTTCAAAATAATTTATTATTAATAGATATTACTTAAACAGTAATACTGTTACGGGTTTTCTACCCACTTCTCCTATTACCCTATTACACTACTGAATACTAATTACAATTCAACTAAACACTATTTCACTTTGAAACTCCAGGAAATTTCCAGCTAAACTTCAATTCAAGACTGACTGACTCGGCCGTTTATTTTATAGACCAAACAAATATTCCAGGTATTTTCTAGCAGCTCTAGATCCATTTCTCGAACGATTCTCGTCGATTCTCAATATTCCAGTCACGCCTCGATACACGGCATTATTTTGTTTGTATAATAGCATCGCGTAGGGGTGATTGGGGCAATCTAGCGTTTTGCGGTACGAGCGGGGCAATTTCTGTGACAATACATTGGATGAAAATCGCTAGAAAAATGTTGAAAAAGCCCTAAATTGAAACAAATAGAGTAACACAGCAAAAAAATTGCTGAACTTTTTTAAAAAAGAAAATGGTAAAAAAAGCCGTTTTTTTATGGGATATCCTGAAGATACTATAACCACGTTATTCCACAAAAATGTTTGATTTATCTAGTATAAGGTGTAAAATTGTCACACTAATTGAAATGATGTTTCATAGATTAAAACACATGAGTAGAGAGTAAATACAGAGTGCCACCGGTTTTTCGTTTTTAACTTTGGGAAAAAATAGATCACAAAAAAATAATAGTCTTTCTTATAACATTTTTCTCGGTGACACTTCGTCTTCCTGACAGGGCGCTCAACTTTTATAAAATTATTTAATTTAATTTTTTTTCTCCTAAATAAACAAATATTTTTTTTTCAAATTTGGTATGCAATAATCATAATAAAAGGTTAATATTTTGACGTGAACAACTTTTTGAACTAAAGCCAGTGGCGCAGGTATGGGTCTTCTTCACCCTTGAACCCCTAAACTTCTACACCAATGGTGAAAAGTATTTTTTCAATGCAAATATTAAAATTTTATTCTATCTTTTGAGAAAAGTGCTATTGAAGAAATATATTAAGAAGATTTGTATTTCAAATAATTTGACTTTAACATGTCCAAATTTCAAATAAAAAAATACATACTTATACATATAGTGTGGCCCACTTAAGATGGAAACACCACTGTAAAAATTACATCAATTATTCGATTTGGTTCGGGTTTTTTTAATAAAAAAATAGAGAATTTAAAACTATTTTGGCTCAAAATATGAAATTCTATTGTCTATAATCAAGCCTTACTTTGTTTTTTTTTCAATGTCAAAGTTAGCAATAACTTTAACGATTTTTCTTACCTAAAATCTGACCACGTCACTGGATTCAGCACACCATAAAATGATATGTACCAAATTTCATAAAAGAATATTTATTATTAACGGTAAAATTGATATTTATGGTTTTTATAATTTTACCTTGAAACAGCCCTGTAAAAATTGCGTTTATTATCCGATTTCGATCAGATTTTTTTTAAAGATAAAGAATTTGAAACCGTTTTGGGTTACGATATGAATTTCCATTATATATAATCAAAGCCTACTTTGTTTCTTTTTTCATGTCACAATTATTATTAATTATTTGCCAATTTTGACATCGAAAAAATCAAAGTAGTATTGCAAATATAGGCATAAACATAGCAAAATTATCTAAATGTTCAATATTAAGTGGCAATACAGTCAATAATTCAACCCAGTAAACCTCTTTAATGTATTTATTTAGACGAATTATTTAACGGTATAACCAATTCCAAAATAATTCATTATTAATACTTAAATAGTAAATACGTTTTTCCAAGGTAGTGAGAAAAACGTTGAAAAAGCTCCAAATTTAAACGAATAGAGTAATTTTCTCTACTAATTGCTGCGCCCTTTCTAAAGAAAGTCATTATGTGAATGCGAAAACGTTAATTCATCAGCAGCAACAGCTTTGGGCCTGGCTGACCGCTATTGATTCTTTCGGAAACTTGGACATCTACAAGAAAAATCACCCACACGTACCATTATTTACGCCATTACAAACCGTAACTAATGTATTGTATTTGGTGAAAATTAAATTGTTTTTTATTGGGCCGAATTAGATTTACGTTTCGATTAGTGTTCATCGTTTTTCTAACACAGTGGAGTGGCAATCCGGTTTGATTAAAGACGTCCAAGAAAGAAAGGTATCATTAGGAAAATTTTCATTAATCGCACATTTATAAGAAGCAGGTCTGGAAAGAAATATGTTGTAGATGTTGAAACAATTGTTATCTAGGTTATTCCTAATTTTGTAAAAGCAATTTATTGTGGCAAAATGCTTGTTATATTTCAACCATTATCAGTTACTTTTGTAGCAAATGTTATATTGAACATTTCTTATACATGGAACAACACTTCCTTTCTGAAAGAGCGAATAGAAGAAGTTTTAGGGGTAGCATTATACGTATAATGTAATTGTGAAACATAACTATGGAACTTATAATTTCTCTTTCGTTTAAGAGTCGAAAATGAATTATTGTAATTTGCGCTTTAGTGGAAAAAGTGGTTCTTTATTGCACCAGTGCAATAAAATGTTTATTGCATTCATCTGTCATTCTACTACAGCGTTTTGTCATCATGACAAACATAAGCGTTCAAATCGACGTCACATTTTCCTAGACTTAGTGTCATCTAAAAATCATTTTTTGGTTTTTGCATGAACGCAGAAAAAATATTGTATGCAACTCGTACAAAAAGTGCTTATTGTACTCGACGTGTTGTCCTACTCGGCCTAAACACTTTTTGTACTTGTTGCATAAATACCTATTTATAGTCGACTGTCATAATAGTTCTGTTATTATGAACGTCAAAACTATTAATAATCTGCCACTTTCTAGCATCGGTGCTGTGATGTAACAGTTTTGTGCCATACAGTTTACTTTATGGCACGATAGTAAATAGTAGATTTTAACCTTTTAAACTAAATTACCTTGGTATTTAAATTCGATTTTGATATTAAATTATTAGACTTCCTCTATTTTATAATTAAAAAAAATTAAAATTTATTACATATTTTTATTTACATTTGTATGTCACGAAATCCAATGTGGAAGTTATTTAAACTTAAAACACAAATTATTTATTTATATTAATAGTAATACTACAGTTTGAATTTCCAGATATAGAAATTCCTAAACTAGTTTTAAGACCACTTGAGCATACACGCGTAGATGATGAAATACAAATTTGCATATTCACGTTTTCTACGTGACTTGAAGGTCCCAGTGTCCTGGCAATTTTGTTTTTATTTTATAGTGAATCTACTACATATCCTTCGGCAACAGCGTCACTCTTCCAATCCCCATACCTCTTAATAGTTCTAATATCTGCACCACTATTTGCTAAAATTGTAGCGGATGTTCGCTGAAATGAATAACTCGTATACTGCATTAGAAATGTTTAGTTACTTTGCAATATTTCGGTGAATCAGACCGAATGTATTAATGCCAATAGGGTTATAGGTACATTTACCCGCATTGTAAAATAAAAAGAACTTCTGAATTTTCACCTGTTACGGTCTTATATTCATATACTTCTTCACTGCACTATCATCAGTATTTAAAATTATAAATGTTCTGGGTCATTTTAGTGTCTCTCACATAAACCATAAAAAAATGCCTTCCTCTTAACATCATCAACACATAAATTATATAATTCTATACGTCGACAAGCACCAAATAAACTAAAAAGAGCAATGACCTAGAAATAACCAACCGAGCGGTTCTTGAAAAAATGCAGTAAGCTCTTCGTAACATCAATGTCATTTTTGATTCACAACATACATTTTAATTTCATACACATACACCATAACGATGATAACTTGTACTTCTTTGACTAATAAAATAAGGTGCACTTAATTTCTTTATTATCAGTTTAAAAACATCAATGTCATTAATTTACCTGGTCAAAAACATATGCAAATAAGGTTTTCTCGGTATCCGTTTCCCTAAATTCCATATTACTAACTCACATCCATTGAGGAAACCTATCCAATTATTTTTTATAAAGATTTTCTGATTTTTTTGGAATAAAGCTTGATTCAGCTTCATCAACTCTTTTAAGAATTTCTACTTATTATAGTATAACTTATAACTCTACACAAGAATACATATTTTTAGAAAAAAATAATTTTCTTTGTGTACACAATACAATGGCAGCCACAAACGAACATTTTACTATTGTTCAAATAATGATTTTATAATTATAATAAATTTTTAAAACTTAAATTGTTTGTTAAAACCACAGTTCCACTATAAAATAACGTATGAAATTCATTTATAATGCACGATTATGCCATTCGTGAAATTCACTGATGCTATAATTTGTTGCATTATGTATAAAACTAATTTCATAATATACTATTTCGCATTTTATGCTATTTTACTAAAACAAAATCTTTTACTAAAGTGGTAAATTTTTTATTTAAATATTGGAAACATTTATATATACTTATTCCAATTTGAAAAGTTAACAACACAAAATTTATTCAATTCTCTATAATGCATTACTGAATGATCTCGAGGTGCCACTAGTTTTTTCTGATAAAATATACTTTTTGACGCTGCTTTCCTTGATATAACCTTCAGCTACACTAGTTGGCTGCCATTCTCCATGTCTTTTAAGTAAGTGTTTGAATATCCACTCGACTGTCAGCGAAGATGGTGGCCTCCTCAAGCAATGGTGAGTTTAACTGGATGCATCTGGTAGTTTTAAGTATTCTGCAACTCTTTGGGGAATTTTTGCAAAACTGTTGATGCCAACTGGTGATTATAGTATATGAAACATTTATTGTAATTTACTTGTTTGTTTTCAACCTAAATACTTATAATAAATTTCATATCAGTTGCACTGTGATTTTACGGTAAATACACGTTTATTTTTATTTTTGGTATCATGTAAAGATATAACAAAAATTGTCCGTGTCTATTATATCTTTTATAGTTAAACTGCACAATTCTGCACGTCGGCATGCCCCATTTAAGCCAAATATTAGTACCACATTCATTAATAAGAGCCTCTTTTAAAATCATAATTTTCCATAGTCTAAACTTCAGATTTTTTTGCTTGATATGTGCCATTTTGACGATTTAAAAGGCAAGTAGCTTTTAATATTGTGATATATCCATATTTTCTATCTCGTATTTTTCCTAGCAAGTAAGCTCGAAAATGCTTCTCGATTGGCATTTAAAATGTTTTTAGAACAATTTTCTAAATTGTTTCCAGTCACAGGACTCATTTTTACAATTAATATATAACTTGGAATCAATTCAGTTAGTCCCAGCTATAAGAATTTAATTGATATGATTTATTTAGCTACAATCAAAATGACAGCTAAAAAATTATTATTTATTTTATGTTTTAAGTAGCATTTTATTAAGTGGAAAAAAGGCTATTAAAACACGAATGCAATACAACATTTTATCCATAATCACATCATAATCACATTTGTAGAGTCCAATGAAACACAAATTTGATATTGCAAGGAAAATCAAAGGAAAATATAGCTGTTCCGACAGATGTTATGCGTTCCGAAAATGATGTCAACAATGCTAGATTAATTTTTTTAGATAATTATTGAATATAACTTGGTCTGTGGAATTATTCATTAGCATACCTAGATGTTTGGTATCTCTTATTTTTTGTATTGGTCACTTTTCTATGATTTGTTGGTTTACTTCTACCCTTTACCCTATAATTGGATTTTCTGTTGAGTGATTGGACTGAAAGCATCGATCTGTGTAAATTTATAGATTTAATACTTTAACAAGGAATATAATTTTTTAACCGGTTAAATTGCTGGAATATAAAAAGTAAAACGACAAAACTATAATATGTACATATTACAAGAAACAAACATTTTTTGGCTATGTATGCATTAATTGTAAATACAAAATGCAGCAGGAATTATTATTAGATTACAATTAATTGTGAATTAAAACCATGATTGAAAAATGTTTTAATTGTATTATGTCTCATGTACAACACAAGGGTTTAATGTAAAAATATAATATTAACTATGAATAGTAAATCATGTATTGTTCCACTAATACTTTGACCTGTCAATAACTGACCTGATACTATATTGAAATTTTTATAAATCACCTGAAACAGACTCGTTTATTTTTCACGAAACATAACAAGAGACACTGATTTCAATAAAAATTTAATCCGGGTTTTAAAATCGGACATGATGACGTCATATCAAGCGGTCATTTGAATCCCTTTAAATGCTCTGTAATTTTTTGAAACCAAAAATATATCCACATATGCAAATTGCATTAATACTATTTGACAAAATGTGTGCTTTTTTATAAAAAAAGATTATCTATTTACAATGCTCTACTATTTCTACAAAGTTCTCAGAAATGAATAGACTGTATAAAGCAAGAATTTTAAATTTTTTGGAATTATCAACACATGAGTGTGTACTGGGAATATTAGCAATGCAGCACAGTATTCGCTTCTGGGCAACAAATACGTCACGGGATAGCAGAATCCCCCCAGAAGACAATCCCATATCTCAATCTGCTCTCTATCTGTGCATAGGATAATTTAATGAAATGGTCACTACTAAGTACACTTCAAATACTAGAAAAAATATAGCAGATGGAAGCCAATTTAGATGACAAAAATTCACAATGAGATTTCCGATTCAAACACGAGGCTATATGCAAACCCAAAAATGTACAGGAGTCCACATCCTGAACAAGGAATTCCACATTATCATCATCAGAAAGTCTTGGGTTGTCAATTTGTTTCTGAGATGTATGAAATCTCAGTATTTGTGTTTTATCCTAATTAAAGTATAATGAGATATTTTAAAACCATTTAATTTTTGAGATTGTATCTTCACATTTATGTTTTAGGGTACTAGAAGATTTATCAGATCTATCTTCTGCATAGAGACTAAAATGTGTATCGCTAAATGATTCAGTTATATCATTGATATATAAAATATAGAGGACAGGGCCCAAGACAGAGCCCTGGGATACTCCCATTTCCAAATCAACTAAATCTGGGTTGTACGTGCAAATACTGCCACTGCTCAAATGATTTATACTCACATATTGTTTGCGGTTCTTTAGGAAGGACATTATCCAATCCCGAATGTATTGTGTACTTTTTATAATACAGACCTTAAAAACATATTTTGAATCTTTTTTAACATATGCATAAACTTGAGACATTGTGGACGGAAGCCAGATAACGGAAGCAAATTCAAGTTTCGGTCGTTACGTAAAATATAATAATTTTAATGTGTTGATACTCTGCCCTGTTACGTACAGAAGTCGGAACTGACAAAAACTTCATTGTGAAATACTGCCTGTATTGGGTAATTTGCTATGACATCAAATTTTAAATTTTGAATAAAAATATTATTTAATATATACTATATGTTTCACATTAGGTTTTATTAGAACGAGCACCTTATTTTGTCATATAAGTGGAAATTAGATTTATTATTGATACGACCTTTTGTACTAATTCCGTTTTTAAAAATAACATAACAATAAAATTATAACTTAAAAAAAAAGATAATACGACTTTCAGTTTTAACATGTGCATACATATACTAAATACCAAGTTGTGGGTTTCATAAACCGGAAATGGTAATAAATGTAGATACGACTTCTAATTCTTAACAGAACAGAATAATAAATCCTAATATTATATTCAGAGGTTCTCCTCTCATTTTTAAAATATGATGTGCAAAGTCTAGTTTGGAGTCTTAATAAAGGCCCAGATCTTTGACATCGTCTAACTTTTTTTATAGTGTGTCATGGATTTTATAGGTTAATATATATTTTCTTTTTTTCGAGAAAAAGATATTATAGAACACTTGAAATATTAAATTCTAGTTTATTTACTTCACTCCATTTATAAACTCTATCAATATCATTTTGCAGATTGTTCTGTAGAATTTCATATCGTCTGCAAATAGGAGGCACTTTGAACAGCTCAGTACGTCAGACAAGTCAGTTATAAATACTAAAAAAGAAATGGGTCAAGATTTGAGCCTTGTGGTACGCCAGATTGTACTAAAAAATGTTTAGAAGATACGCCATTATATACAACTGCAAAGCATCGATTGACTGAAGAAGACATAACAAAGTTTAAAGTTAGCTTGGTCAACCCATACTTGTATAAGTTGAACCGATGAACCGCTTTTTTAAAATCAGTCCATACGACGTCCACTTGTCTTTGATTATTCAAATTAGTAGATACGTCATGGGGAAAATTAATTAAATTCGTGATAAGAGACTTCTTTGGCATAAACCGTGCTGGAAGAATGAAATATATGGAAAAATATAAAAGAAAAGTTTGTTAAAGATAATTTGTTCGAATACTTCAGCTGCAGCAGACAAGAGAGCTATGGTCTATAGTTGGATACTTTGGTTTTTTCACCCGATTTATAGATTGGTATAACTAGCACCCTTTTCCACAAATTAGGAAAAGTGCGCATCAAAGCAGTTCTTAATAAGCACATACCTTTACAATATAAGGTGAAATCAAGTCAAGGCCACTCGCTCTTTCAGGCTTTAACTTTTTTACAGTTTTTGAGTATTCCTCATCAGTAACGACACTGCGATTAAAAATTCCATCTGTCAAGGTATTCTGAACACCTGGAAAATATAAAGGAAATGGTGATTTTATTTTATTGTGAACTGATTGAAATTGCTCGCCAAAACAGTTTCAATTATTTTGATTACTGTTTTTACTTTTTATAAAAGACCAAAAATATGAAGTATTATTGTGTGTTCACATTTGCGTTCTCGAATATACTTATTATATGCACTTCTGATAGCCTTTTTTATTTTGGTTACAATGATCTGAGATGAGAGAAGTTCACCAAGTGATCCATTTATATTATTAGTAGTAAAGTATGGACGGCCTCAGCCTGGCAATTAGGCCACACATGGGCCCTTTTTGCCTACGCTGGCTTCCCATCACCCCTCCACTATTCGCCCTCGGCCTTCCTCGAACCTACCCAATGCCCTAATGAACGCCAGGATGGTAGGCTCCTCATCCCTTTGCAGCTCCTCGGTGCCAAAGATCCTATATCTTAGTCGTCCAAGAGCCGCACAATATCCTGGGAAATGGCTAGGGGTTTCCTCTATGCCTATCAAATTCAAATGCCTTCTGAGTCTGCAGTGGCCTGTCAGGACCCCCACCGTTTGGTTCAGGGACCTTCGACTAAGGCTCAGCAGCCACTTCTTCCTAGATTTATTAAGTTCATTGAAGAAGTCGTGGGCCTGTCTACATCCTCCGTTCCTTCTCCAATTCCCTCCTAGTGTTTGATAGGCCCATTTATTAAGGGCACTATTCATACTACCTCGTGTAATTCCCAAAAAGAGTTCGGGTCCCTGGCAAGGTGCCCCAGATCCGAGACGATCTAGCAAGTTAGCAGTCTCATTACCGGGGATTCCCTTATGGCCAGGAACCCAGACCAACTCCACCTCCCTTTGTCTGGCCAGGGACTCCAGGGCATCTCCACACTCTTGAAAATTATATTATTAAATTTAGATATATGGAAAACTTTAATAAGTAGGTCTTAGTTTGGTTTGGTTGTTTCCAAATTTTCGGTTGAATTATTTCGTTCTTTTATATCTAATTCTGTTTGTAGAATTACGACCAGAATCTTCTTGACTACTGACTTATCACAGTTGTAATTCTTTAGATGCCACATGTGTTTTTTCAATGCCTTTCTAATATGTCTCTGTAAGCCTTCGACATGCCTGTATAGCCAGCGATACACCAGTAGCGAGCGAGATAAGCCGGGTCCGGAAAAAAGGCCGGCGACAGGGCACCACAAGGAAAAAAAGTAGGAGCTAGCAGATTAGCATTTATTTAATTGTAAGGAATTTCTATGCCTCAATTTATGTGTTTGGAAAATTTGAAAATACTTGAAATAAATGATCCGTTTTAAGGAAACGGTAACAAAAGCCTAATAGGTCTATATTCTTAGTTAGAGACAATAAATAAGTATTAAACTCAAGTTTAAGTGTTTCAATGGCACATTTAGCCTGTATCACAAATGACGTCTTAATTGCATTATTTCAGAATGTACAGAGAAAGATATGCTCAAATTATAATTTTCTTTTTGCGAAAATTATTAGTCCTTTGTTTTCTATCTTGTAAGCGTATTTCTATTAATATCCTGTAGGTTTGTTTAAATACATGTTTATGTTCGTGCAATGTATTATTTATTGTTGATATAGGTGCCGTTCAATTTGAAATCAGAACATTTTTTTTATAATAAAAAAGTACATGCCATTGCTCTGAGTTTCTAAAACCGACGCCTATTACAGCGAGGGCCCTTTTACTTTGATGCTAAGTTTCAGCCGAGGGGAGAATAAACAAAACATAGGGAGCAACTTCCATAACTCAGATGTTGGTTTAGATAATAACACTGGTTCATCGACCCACTTATATTATGTAGTTCCGACAAAATGTAACTTTTCTGCATTTCTAATAACAATAAAAAAATTCTTTTTAAATGATAATTTATATAAAAGTTGGTGAAGCTACTACACTTTCCATATTTAGGTCATGTGCATGCATATTTAGTTAAATTTACCTGTTATAGTTTGAGTATCTATAAGGCAAACTTACGGTTAAACTGTAGCATATCGTGGATTAAATTAGTATTTAATACAGTTTACTATTGTCTGTTCCAAATAAGACAAAACGATACTACTACGATTCAAGTTATCGCTAAAACTAATTATTTATAGTCCTTTCACTGAAGTCAAAGCATAATATAAAGTGAACTATGATTGGGACCAATAGAAAACGGCTCAACGTCAGTTTAAGAGTCTTGTGTGACAGAGTAAACGTCATGCTTGGAAAAGAAATCGGGAATTTCAGATTTCCTCATAGAACATATCGTGTGCCTCCAATAAAGTATTGGGACATCTATACATCATCATAATTTCACTGAGTCCGTCCTAAATGAAGATACAACCTCTGGCACTTCTCCAACTCTGGATTGGAACAGAGCCTCGAAGGTGTGTAAAGAGTGGTACTTTTCCGGCCCTTCTACAACAGGGAGTTTATAATCCCCCTTTAATAACTCTGGGATATATTTTGAAGTCTTGGAGAAGGGCGAGTGTTTTTCATTTCCAAAGCAGGAGGGGCTGCATATGATGAGGCTAATATTTTCAGACTTATATGCTTGACATCTTACCATTTGAAAGTATAGAAAACACTCAGAAAGGTATGTTAAGTAGGAAGCGCTAGTGACTGGGTCTCTCCACAAGCCTATCAATCTGATAAATCTATATATAGTGATTTTTTGGGTTGTTATGCCATTGCCAACGTAACTAATCGCTGCTAGTAACATAATTAAAGTGCACACCCCTAGACTTCGTTGGAAGTGACCTGCCTTCATTGTTCTCAGACTATGCTCTGCGGAGCAGAGCGGAATATCCGCTATTAGTACCGTAGACCCGCTCATATATTGATTAAATCTACCTAAAAAGCATTACATACTGTGGTATACAAAACTGAAAAGACCATTCATTTACTAACTTGTCAGACTGACAGTACTTCTTATGACTATTCAGAGAGAGGCCTCTCTTTTACCATATTGTGAATTGTGGCCATGCTTCGCACCGTCAGATTCATCATATTCTTGGCGAGACCGCGATCAGGTTTCTTTCTTCGCTGCTGTGGTGCCTCGTGCCCAATGGTCTTCTCGGTAGGCTCAACGAGACAGTGATTTATTCTTAAACCTATGTCGATGACCTTATTATGCTTATGTCAGGCAAATTGCCAGGCATATTAGTGTCATCAATGATAGATCTATCCTCTTCACCAGGAGACGGAAGATGGTCGGTTCAGGGAGCTGATCATTCAGAGGACACGAAGGGTAAAATTCGTAGAGGTTACTCTGGATGAATAATTAACCTGTGTACCCCATATTAGCAAGCAAAAGCAAAGCTACTGCATTTAAATTTGCAGGAGGCATTTTGGGAATATATGGGGGCTTAATCCTAAATCCAAGTTATACTGCCGCGGTAAGGCCCTCTTTCATGTATGCAACTGTGGTGTGGTACCTGCGGATCGGAGGGTCCCTATTGATCAGCGGTTAAATAAATTACAGACTCTGGTGTGTGGTTGATGAGAGGCGAGTGGGTTCTCTTATTGGATTAAACAGTAGGTGATGTGGGTTGATAAGGATTACGATAAGGGTCACACGTGATCTTCTAGGAATTAGTAGATACGGAAAATATTATTGAAGCTGCCAGCGACAAGATATTCCCCACTTACATATTTTAATGAAATTTTAGAGCACATATACCGGCTAGAGACGCCTGACTCGCTAATCCTGATTAGAACGTCTAAAAAAAGCTCGTCTGGATCACAAAGGGGTATAATATGGACCAGACCTCAGGAGCAGGGATCCATGGCATGCAACCGGGAGTGAATTTATCTTACTCTATGGGGAAGCATGCCATTGGCTCTCGCGCTGAAATATTTTCTGTTTCTGCATGCGTTCAAGAAAATCTCAGAAGGATCTACATCAATCAACATATTTAAATACGCTCAGACAGATAGGCGGCTTTGCTTGCGCTTTTGTCCCATAGGGTCACCTCTCATGTGATTCTTGATTATAGCAAGGCTCTCTCCTGTCTAGGAAGAGATGATCGTGCTACACTGACCTGAGTTCCGGGTCACAGCGGTGTGGCGGGTATATATACATAACGTATGACTGACATGTTGGCCAGACAAGGATCAAGTAGTCAATATTTGAGACCAGAACCAATTTTGGAACTACCATAACATCACCTTGCAGGATCTATTGGTAAATGGATAAAAAATCAATCAAAAGAAAAATGGATGGGTGGATCCGGTTTGCGGCAGGCAAGACTTCTCGTAGAGAGTCCATGGACCATGCAAATCGAAATGTTATCATACTTAACAGAAACAATATTAAGAGTTGCTACGGGTGTCCTTACGCGTAACAGACATCTCAACAAACACCTTGATAAGATTGGCCTGCACACATAAGGATTCGGTACAGAAGGGGCAGCATTTATTCCTTCTTAGTATGATAGAGAAATTCAAACAAAGCTAGTGCTGGCATTTGCACACAGTACGGGCCTATTTTAAACTCTATAATAAGCGGCATGCACAATGGGTCATTATATCTGAGTGTGGCTGGTTAAATGCGCCATTTTTAATAACAACCAACCAAGGTATTGCGTTATTTATTACTTGGATTTGTTCAATATTTTATATTTGTAAGTAACAGTGTAACAATCATTGAGTTAAATTATATAAAAACTTATTATCCACCTATTTAACATATTAACTCCCAGAGTAATCCTATAGAACTGTCATCGGTACATCCTATGGGACAGGGACCTCTTATCGCAAAGTAAATTTATTAGTATTTGGTGGTTCTGTGGTGTCTTAGAGACCGTTTTTAGCATTTACATTGGTCTGTTAGGGTTGACTGAATTTTACATACATTTGACATAATTTTACTACAAAAGAAAGATATTTGACCCAACAATTTTACTCCTCTGAACTGTACTGAACTGGAATAAATGTTAAGAGAGCTCATAGCTACCTCGGAATTGATTGAGATGTGATGTGTCACCAGCAAGTGACTTTAGATCATAAAATCTATCCACATGAATACATCGGATCTACGAACGGACTTAACCTTCAGTCTCAAAGTATTTCTGAACAAGAAAGTAATGTCTCTCGAAGCGTCAAGATACCTAAACTGAAAACGTGGAAATTAGCTTCAAATTATTCAAGTAATGACAACTGCCGCGGAAGCCTGCTAACCAAACTGTCTTGTATAATTTTTTCGCTTCATGAATGGACAATGCACTAATAATAAAAGAAATAATTTGAAACTTAATTTAGTAAAGAATATAGGTATTACTGACCAACATAAATAATACAGATATTAACTTGCTCAGAGTTTTTTATTTTTATTCAAGACAAAATGGAACTCTTAGGATCCATTATTAAATGTATGAAAATTTACGTATTTTTATCTAGAGAAATGTTAAATTTGATTAATGGTTTAATATAACCGAACAATTAATCGGTCAGTGGTCGCGCGGTTTAAGGCGTCAGTACTTGATTGGAGGTGATCGCTGTGGGTTCAACCCCCGCAGCCGGTAGACCGTATATAAGCATAAGCTATATTCGTGGAGAGGATTGGAACCCTCTAGTAGGGTGGAAGAATGTTGGCTTGGATCAATGTGAGAGATTGATGCCGGTTGACATTTGACAACCCCCTAATTAATGAGGTTTTCCAGGTTTGCCTCATTTCTGCACTGAGTGGTGGTTAGGGCCTACGAGTGTAAGTCGTTCCTGGGCGCAAGTGCGGCCTGCTTAATAATAATATGCCGCCCCCTCTCCCGCACAAGTCTTCGACTTCTGGGCTAATCCTTGTGATTAGAATGAGGGGTAGAGATATTATTATTATTATTATTAAATTTTTTTGTATATTTTATAATTTTGGATTTATTTGTATTGTGTTTGCTGTTATGAAAATTGTTAAAATATTAATTATCGAAATTTTATGGACAAATTTAGTGATTTACTGATTCATAATAAATTAAATCAAAGTTTTAAAAAATGTAGGTAGGTAATTATAACATCTAATGATATTGATTCTTTAGCGAATAAATATAGTTACGTATCAGACTGTTTTTTTTATTACAAACTAACTGTATTTTATACTAATTTATATTTTAAGCAAAATGATTTAATCATTTGTTTCATTTATAGTCAATGATTCACGCATCTCCTTATGGATTAGTAAATAAATTAAATTCTCGGAAATTTCTTACAAAATGTCGGATTAAATGTATTAGTTATAAAGCAAATGTGAAATCAATAAAATGTAGTATAGAAGGGATACCGATATTCGTTCACTCTCTGAAAGCTATTAAGGTGGGCTGGTTAAGATGTCTTGAAATGACGCTCTATAATACTTATCGGGTATAAAAAGTAACGATGGATAGAATAACCCCATAAAGATGGATTTTTTAATATCGGGGTATTAGCAGTTTTATCTTTAATATTACCTGATTCAATAATATTTCTTAGATCAACTTGTATTTACATGAGTTACTATTCTGGGCATTCTATGATTAATGAGATTCACAGTAACATATATAGATTTAGAAAAAAAATCAGTTGAACCTAACAAAATTAGAATTTCTTATTGCCTGTAAAACTTACAAAAAATGTATTGTAATAGCCTTTTAAAATCGAACAAAATATATCTTTGGATTTTTTGTTCAGAAGAAGCTTATGTTAAGAGGAAAATATAATTCTATTAATAATATGAAAGGACTGCTCTTGTCATATTGTGAAGATTTTGAGACTTAAGATTTAATGATAAGAATAAAAATAAATCTAGATAACAATGTGTAAGGGTAATTACAAGGTAGTTAACAGTATAGGGTTATTTCGTCAAGTCTCAAATTACAAAATTTGCCTAATTTTTAGGAAGCATTATTTATAATGTTTGGTCAAATCAGAAAATTTGAAATTGACCTGATAAGTAGTTTTCGAAATATACGATGCAGAATGTCTGTTTCAAACTTGGGTAAGGGTCTTTCTGTGTTAAAATAAACCAGATTAGCAAAGCTAACTACTCATAAAATTCACGTGTTGTTTAAAAACATATTGACCTAATCTATCAATGGCATTATAATTACGGCGATGGAATGTTTTAATATAAATCACCAATTTGTAAGTTATGCAATGAGAAGTGTAAAAATGTAACGGCAAGTTCTAAGACATTAATAGCAGCTAGGTTTTTCAAATAATATAGGTAACATACATTGCAGTAATAAAAGCACTCCCTCAATCAGTTTTTGAACTACTGGATGTTCTGAGTAGAAATTTTATAAGCTCTCTATTGGTGAGTATATCAACTAAGAACTAATTTTGAAAGTAGATTTCATTACGAATACGTTAGCAGTTCGAAATAAATCGCCAAATTCATTTTAAAAATGCCATTATTATTGCAATAGTTTCATTACTTATTATACCTATAGGGTGTGTAAACAAACCTTCAAATTTATTCTTTCTTTAAACTTTAAATATTTAAAATATTAAACGAAAATGCCTTTAGGTCTAAAAAATTGTTTAAGATCTTCACAAAAAAACTACGTAGACAAAGCAGTACTTTTGTTCAAAATAAAACAGCAATTGTCTTATAACTAGAAGAAAACCCCAGTTTCACACAATAAACAAGAAATAATTAAGTAGATTGATTTTACTTAATGTATAAACTTCATTATTCAGTTTTAAATTGCATCTATTAGCTTGACTTCATTTATTAGGCAGGGCACCATATAAAACCAGAAATGAAGCAATCTAAACACTCGGTATTAAAAAGACTGTCTAATAAGGTACTTAGTTATTAATACTTAGGTATGTTGTTTAGTTTTAAAGGTACGTATTTATGTAATTTAAACTTTATATCAACAATAAGTTATATAGTATATGAGTAAATTATTATTAAACTAATTTCATATAAATTATACAACACATATTTATTTGTTTTAGGTCGAAGGAATATGTCGCGCTTCATTGCTTTTTGCCACAAGTTTCGCGTACTGGAATTGCGGTTTAGCTAATAAATAATTTATCTCTCTCTCGGCATTTTATCATTGTACCTACTGGGACATTTTGGTTCCATACTATATCTATATTTTTGATTGTTTCCATTTTTTACCTTCAATATTAGACTTTTTCATAATTGAAATAAAAACGTATTTCTAACGACACCGACGACTCCCCTACGCTTGGTTTCTAAAAACAAACGGTAGCGAGCGCAACCCGGCATGCTATAGAAGGCAGTGACGTCATACTGCAGTTTACCCGAGTCTATATTCTTAAACTACCTTATTTTATTTGGCTTTAAAGGCATCAGAAAGTTATAATTTTTACAAAAATCAGTAAAAGAATGCTGAATAGCGCCAATGGCATATTATTTAACATTTTTTTTACTAAATTGGACGATAGGTTTTTAATTCATGAAAATACATTTTTATTTTTCCATGTTTCATCAAACATCCTGGATTTAAATGTGCACTTTAACAATTTGAAAGAATAAACTGCTCAATTGCCGTCGATGACTGTACGGAAACGATGTGGAACTTTCAGTATTTCAACGACGCGTCAATTTGTTTTATTTAGTAACAGTCGGTCTGGAGCAGTTGACCTATTATTTTGTGAAATAACATTCCCTTCGATTGAAGCAGTATATGGCTTTCCTTTAGAAAATGTTATTTTGCCTGCTGGGTACACTTACAAAATTGGCAGTGCAGCTACAGAGCGCATCTAGTACAATTGTATTTACGATAAATGACACGACTGTGAACAGATCTTGAACACAATAATTTTCATATAATTTCCAGATTTAGTGGTATTTTCGATGTATATTTCAATATACCAACATAATATTCAATGATGCCTGTACTTGAAACCCTAAATCTAATAATACTACGTTTCTCCATCATAAAAGTGTCGTGTCATTAGCGCCTACGGGGTGTTTTCTAAGTCTGCATCACCATAATCTTAGGGTTGTTGCTTGGGTTATGTTAAATCAAAAATACTTAATGAATTAAAACGGTTTAAAGTCATTCTTCTCGAGATATAGAATGATGAAATAAAAAAAATATCGCACTTGAATATCTCTTATGGAGTTTGACTGGGACTTTTCAAATTCTGGGTACAAGCTCACTGAATTGGTATATAGGTAAGAGGGGGAGATGCTAAGAACCACTGCCTCTAAAGTATCCCAAAGTTTTGTCTTCACTGGTCACTAATTATTCAAATTCCATATTATGTTAAATCTATTTTATATAATGACAGATTTGTTTTGCTTTTGCATGAAAGAATGTAAAATTTGATGTTGATGCTTATTGTTCTGAAATATTGGTTTAAAGACAAATGCAATGCCGAACTTAGTATTCTTTGAAGAGGGACACCTGCTTTTGTTGAAAGTTATGTGATGCAAATAAAGCATTGAAGATTGTTTAATCAATATTTAAAGTTAAAGGAGAGCCATCGAGGTGCAAGTAATTAAAAAATGAAACTGTTTGAAAATAGAAAAATATAATTGCAATATCCGAAGATAATCATTTTAGTTGATGCAATCTCCAAAACCATTTCGTTATTTTCTGATCGTTGTAAATATACCTTCCCCATTTCATGTACATTTTAAATTTCTTTAAAATTAGACAGTGATATTTTCCGAATATTAATATTTAAGATTTCTTATACTTCCAACAATTATGTTTAATCAAACCATAAGCATATTTTCAGTCTTTGTTCCTATTTTCTAAATTTTAAAATTTCTATTGTTTGAAACGTTTTGACCGTATGTTATTATTTATTGTTGTTTCTGACTATATAATATAAAGAATACATTATACTTTCACTATAAAGTTATAAATTTTCTTATAAAACGTTTTCAATATTATGTCCTGTGGTACAGACTATTTAATTAAAAAAATAATAATTACACAAACTTGAAGCAAAATAAACTTTTCTTTCCATCTAACTTTCTACTTTAGTTTAAGAAAGCTATAAAATAAAATCTTCTTATTCCCTTACTGAATTATATGCAGATTATTCTCAATTGATGTGACGAACAAAATGTATACAGGAACAGGATAGCAATAGTATAAGATTTGGCATATGATCTATAGTTGCGGCAAGAATTCAGGCGACTTACGTTACGGTTGAAGTTACGCGATTGTTTTTATTTTCCACATAATTTTAGATATTTGGGCGCGTTAAAACAATAATTTTTTGCAATTTAGTGCAATATACAAATTTTAAATAAAGTAGCAACAATGAGACCACATATTCCTTATAAATCGATTTAACCTAACATACCTATATCCCAAGTCGCATAATAAAAACGATACAGGATGTCAAAGTTAAAATTTTATTTTCGATATTTGTAGATAACTTAAAACCTAACCTAATATCCAAATATTTACATAACATTTCCAAATTAGGGGTTTGCGGGCGAGAAATTCAAATTTGTTTCTAATTTTGACGTCACTAGTAGAGGGCGCCACATATGACACATCATGTTTCTTTTAAATGGCAGAACTTTTTTGCTGCTTAGTAGAACAAAATTTGACACCCTGTATATTTTTCATTATGCGACTTGGGATATACGTATTTGATATATAGAGATTTTTTGGGTTGTTAGGCCGTGATCTGGTCGCTGCCAGTAATAAATTCTTTGGCCTGCCCTTGTTGTTCTCAGGCTAGGTTCTGTAGGTGCATACCGGATATCGCTATCTCTGGGCCCGTTTATATATTGGTTTCGACTCCTGTTGGTGGTATTGCGACTCCTGCTGTAGGAACCGTTCCTCGGATAATGGTGGTCTTCCGAGACGTCCCTTAACCGCCTCTGTAACTGGTCGCATCCCACGCTTCCATACGTTTTGCCGCTCTTCACTGTCAGCATCTTCAGTGGAGACTCCACAAATCCTTAGCCGCATTTGAGGCTCTTTGGGACCTCGCCAGCAGTCTAATAATGTCGATGCTGCTGCGTACGTCCTTGCACCTGAGCAAACGGGCAGGAGGCGGGACCTCAAGCTCAACATTAGTAATGATGCACGTCCCATCATGCACACGCCCATGTGTCGTGAGCGACCAGTTACCAAGATCACGGCATGACAACCCGGAAAATCCATATCCAATGATCTACCTTTAAAGTAAAGAAGATATGGTCATTTGAACATTTAATACGTATGCTATGATAGAAAAAAGGCTTTACAAAGAGTGATTGGTTATAAAATGTCGGTTATATATTTCTGAGAAGCCTTGTTACATCAAGTGCACTCATGAGACATGTATTCCGCTGTAATATATGTGTCGTAGTAACTGAGCATAACGCGTAATTTCTCGGAAAATCTAGTCATTGGTTGTATTGCCGGCAAAGAACTGTAATCAAATGAATATTACTTTGCTGGACTGAAATTTGTGATTTAAGAAATTTGCTCTTTAATTTTCGTTAAACAAAGTAAAAGGGTAAGCAATCACAGTTACATCGTTTGACGGGCGTTTGTTAAATCATTTTAAGTGATTCCCAGGAATTTTACGTCGGTATTAAATTTCATATAATATGCCTTGAACAGTTCTTTTGTTGAAAGTTCAGTTTGTTGAAATAAAGATGTGCAGTTACAAGCCCTTTTGATCCTTCACGAGAACCCGCATTCCACTATGTGAGTCTTAGTAGGTGATTTTGGTGTGAGTAAAAGCACATCGGGTAGATTTCTCCACAAAAGCAAGTACCATCCCTACAAAGTTCACTTTGTGCAAGAATTGTCCGACGACGATTTTGGCAGACGGACAGAGTTGTGCGAAATGATGATAGAATAATGTCAGGCAGATCCGGATTTTTTCGGACGCTTAGTTTACTTGGACGAGGCGTCTTTTTATCTGAGTGGCACCGTTAATAAACAAAATTGTCGGTACCCACAACCCACACTGAACTATGGAAGCACAGACTCAGCGTTCCCAGAAGGCCAACGTTTGGGCCGGAATTGTTGATAATCAAATTGTGGGGCCGCATTTCTTTGAAGGAGATTTAGATGGCGCGTGATATTAGATCCGATGTTCTTCAATTTGATTTAGTTTCTTCCTTGGTTGTACTGTTCTCCAATGAATAAGAACCAGATATGCTTAATGACAGAATTTAGTTACAGCAAGACGGTGCACCGCCGCACTATGCCATCGCTGTTCGCCGCTACTTAGATGACATGTTTCCTCATCGATGGATTGGCGGAAGAGGACCTAAGAAATGGCCCGGCAGATCGCCAGATTTAACACCGCTAGATTTTGTTCTTTGGGATATGTAAAAAGCAAAGTATACGTCACTAAGCAAAATCACGCTTCTATACGTCTTTCTATGTAGCATGTTTATATATTGAGTACATTCCAGTAGACACTTTTCAGTAAATTTTGTAGTACGTTTATTCATTTGTAAAGAACATCGGTATTTGTAAATAATTTGGGTATTGTTGCCCATCATGTAACAATTGGGAGCAACTTGTGATACATTTTTGGAAACAGCTCAGCTAGGGTAATACGAAAAATTGGAAAAAAATTTGATATTCCATTTTAGAAAAATGTGATGTCATTAATCGAAGGAAAGTAGGTAGGTATATTATATTATTAATTGAAAAAAGAGTAAATTAAAATCAAAAATCGACCTGTTTCAGGATTCAATAATATTTTTTATTTGCCTAATAATGAATTTGTGCGTGACTGTACACTGTAAAAAAAGTTGCTGTGTAAACGAGATTTTCCAGTGTGAAATTTAGGATGTGTAAAAATTCCGTGTTAATAGCTTTTGCCACACTATGGCTTTTTTGTACATTTTACACAAAGTATGTTAAAATTACTAGTATTATAATAAAATATACTGAATTTGTGTAATATTTACTAGTTGTGTGTTAAAAGTACACCAATTTGTGTAAACTTAACACGCACACAACTTAATTATGTTCTATATCTCTACTACTGACTGGTGGAGCACAACTGCGCAGCTGCAGTGTATCAGCTGATCTAACACACGTCACTACGCCATATTGGTCATGTAACGGTGTTGTGTACAGTTACCTCTCATTCACTGTGTTCAAATGGAGAATATTTAAATATAAATTGGGGTTTAATCAAGGAAAATGGTAAGTACCTACCTAGCTATAACAAATATTACTGATAATTGTAATACAGCTAAAACTAATTAGAATATAACTATTAAACATATTAGGAGTTTACTCTGACGTTTTAGATTACTCTGTAATCTAAAATTTTTTTTAACTTTAGAGAGAGAAAATTATATGTTCAAATCACTACCAGTTAATTTTCGTAAACTCCTATTATGTAGTGCCTAAATACGTCTTTGTTTATTGTTTCATTGTTTATGATTTACTTGAAATTATTAGTCCTTTATTAGAATATGTACCTACTATTATACTGTTAATTTTAATACATATATATTTTGTAAGCAGACTTGGTTGTTGTTCATTTGAACTGAATGTTATTTTTTTAATAAAATCATAAAAAGTAAAATATCTTTCATTTTAATAATTACACCATAATTCTGAAAATTCTCTATATTGATAGGGAATCTCACCTACTTTGTTAATTATGTTCCTGTTTGCTTTTGTAATTATAATTTTTAATACATATATTCTGACGTTTTATAGAATATTCCATGCTATATTTAAGGCATTCTCGACGTAGGCAAAACCTCTAGAAAATGTCAAAATAAAAGTATTTCGAAAATTATATTTATTAAAAATTATTTCGAAAGCAAACAGTAACATAATTAACAAATTAAAAAGGTAGGTGAGTCTTCCATATAAATATCTATTATTATACAATAAAATTAACATGTTAATGTGTAAATCCTACACCTTTAAAGATACAAATAACACTGAAATGTGTAAAAGTTACAGATGACAGTTGTTACATTAACACAGTGAATTGTGTTAAACCTGTAACACACTGCTACATACAGAGAAATGTGTAAAAATATACACAATTCCGTGTGGACCTCGATTAACACAGTATTGTGTTCTTTTGTGTTAAAATGTGTAATTATTTTTTTACAGTGTAGGAATGCATTGTATATGTTTGCATTGTTCCAAATGAACGAAACTAATATTTTACCAAAATAATAGTTATTTATGCAACAAGTGCAATAAGCACTTTTTGTACGAGTTGCATAC
This sequence comes from Monochamus saltuarius, assembly GCA_025584915.1. Classification (NCBI taxonomy): domain Eukaryota; kingdom Metazoa; phylum Arthropoda; class Insecta; order Coleoptera; family Cerambycidae; genus Monochamus; species Monochamus saltuarius. Next base: position 37,844,900 of record CM046722.1, on the reverse strand, counting down.
AATATTTTTTCTACGTTGATGCAAAAACCAAAAAATGTTATTTAGATTACACTAAGTCTGGAAAAATGTGACGTCGATTCGAAGGTTTATGTTTGTCATGATGACAAAACGCTGCAGTAGAATGAGAGATGAGTGCAATAAAGAACCACTTTTTCTACTAAATATAGTTCAATAAAGTATTGTTTTTTGCATGAACGTAGAAAAAAATATATATTTTGTTTACTTGCTTCTAATTTGCATTTCTACAGATAGTGTTACACATTCCAAGACTTTTCAGCAAATGATTAAATAAATAAACCTCCGTCAAATGCTGTAACGTGTAACCTTTTAACCGTTTACTTTGTTTGCCGAGAATTAAATTATCAATCCCTGAAATAACGTACAAGTTTAGTCGAGCAAAGTAATATTTATTTGACTACATCCTTTGCCGGAAATACGATTAATGAGTAGGCTTTCCGCAAAATGTTCAATGACTACAACATATGCATTGTTATATTTACTGGTTTATTATAACAATAATTCATTATTAATGCAAAGTGCATAACTCAATGTACCTATTTAGTATGATGCTAGATTCTAAACATTTTACGAAACATTCAGACAGGGTGCTGTAAAGCAAAAGTTTTCTATTACCTACTAAATCCAGTATTACATGTTAGAGTTGTTAATGGACATTTAATCCAAAAGATTATACAAACCAACCCGAACATTCCACTGTAAAATTAAAACAATGAACAGAATTATAAACGAGCAGGTTAAATATTTGCATAAATGGTCCAAACATACAGTATTCAATACGTAAATGTTTACACACATTGTAATTGGACTTATTATCAATTAAAGTTTCAAATGGGCTGTGCGTCATTGGAATATGCATACGTTGGTTCCCTTTATGCATATTTATAATCTGGCAAAATATGTAAATATTTATTTAACAATTAACCTGACGGTGTGTAAATTTTGCGAGAAAATGTTTGTAGAGTAGACATATACTGAATCAAATTAAATTTTTTATTCAACAATCACTACTTATACAGTCATTAATCGCATGCATACATACACTTAAAAGGGGGAATAACACATGTGTGACTTATAAGTCATAACACACTAGTGCCACGCATTTTTTTTTCTAGAAACATTCAGGCTTTATTTATAAATTTAAACAATTTATTTACTGAAATTAATTGAGAATGAAATGCAGGATGATAATTCAGAAATGGAAAAACTCTGTGTGCTTCCAGTGCTTGGACTAGGCTCTGCTATCACTTCAGCTCGTTTGGGACCACTTGCAGCACTTTGAATTTTTTTTGCAATTTCAATTGTATTGTTATATCCTTTCGCGACCCTTGCAGATCTTCATCCTCCATGTAGTTTTAATGATCTGATGTTCGCCCCTGCATTTGCCAATAACGTAGTGGATGATCCTCTCATACAGTCACTGGTGTAAAACTGTATTTAATAAATAATGACCCGCAGCAATTTCGCTGGAATAATGTATTTAACACAAGTAATTCGATTGATAACTCCAGTTTGGATGAGAACATTTCCTTATTTTTCAATGTGCTTTAAAACATCATTCAAGATAGAGTACCAATATGCCGAAGAAATATTAGATAACCAGTTTACTTTTCTAATGCAACTATAAAGATAATAAAAGAAAAAAATAAGTACCATAAAGAATGGAAAAATACCGTAATGTTACTGAATATATTCAAACTTGAGAACTAGATCAAAGCAACTAAGTAATAATTTAGCAATTTTTTGAGAGTAGTTTCGTCTGCCTTCAGGATTCAGTAAATAATTTTCTTTGTGCCAATCATTCTAGTTTATTATCTATATTTTTAACTGAAAGTGAAGTGCACAGAGCTCTTATGGATCTAAATCCAAAGAATGGAGTGTGACCTGATGGTTTATTTCAATTATTTGCTAAAAATTGTGCTACTGGTCTTGCTCATCCTATATATATTCGGTATAATCAATATTTATACAATTTTCATAACAAATGGAAACTGTCTGTTGTTCCCATACCTACATTAAAGTGGACTAAAAAACAATTTTGCTAATTACCGTCCTATAAGAAAATTATGTGTTTTGCCAAAGTGTTATTAATTTATTAATATATTTTTACATTAGTTAAATGTCAAATAATTCCCGAACAGCATGGGATTTTCTCTGGAAGATCTCTTGAAACATATTTTTTTTATTTATAGTAACAACCTAGATTCTAGATTGCAGGTTGCTTCTGTCTACAGTCATCTAAGTAGCCTTTGCTAAAATAAATCATGAGATGCTTATTACTAAACTGAGGATGGTTGGCGTAAATGGAGTTTTCTTCAAACGGATAAAGTCTCATTTACCTGGTTGTAAGTTTTATGTAACAATTAATGGAGTACAGTCCAATATTGTGTCTACTTTATCTAGAGTCCCTCAGGGATCCCATCTGGGTCTTCTTTTCTTTTTGATTTATATTAATGATGTCAGTGAATGTTTCCATTACTGTAAATATCTTCTATATGCGGATGACTTAAAAATATTTACAACAGTTAAATCTTTATCTGATTGCCTTCATTTGCAGAGGGACTTACAAAGCTTCTTAAAGTACTGTAAAGAGAATCTCATCATAAATATTAGCAAGTGTTCATATATTTTCTTAACAAGAAATCGATCACCTTTTAATTTAAATTAAATTATTAATGGTTGTCACATAAAAAAGCTTCAGAGATTAAGGACCTGGGAGTAATATTTGATGATAAGTTAACATTTGATTCGCATGTTAATAATTTGATAACTAAATGTTTTCAGTTGTTAGGCTTTATAAATAGACAGACGAGACCGTTCAGAAATGTTAACTCATATTTACACTTAATATTTTACTACATGGAAGTGAATAGCGGTCATTTCCAGCATTTAATAGATTAATCACAAAATATATTTTTTTGGAACGTTCCCGTACATTAGGTTACATTTCGTGTTGAATTCTCTAGTGATTCGGGTTGGGTAGCATAAATCTTAGATTACAGATGACCCCAAAAAGTCCAGTGGATTCAAATCAGATCACCCATGTCACCTGATTCACCACCACCCAATATGTCTCCTTCTTCTAATCTAGCTTTGAGGAAAATTTTTGTCTAAAAATTGTCGCACAAGTTGTACGAAATGGGGTGATGCGCCATCTTGAAAAATGATCGCTGGATAAATAGCATTCTCTAATAATTCCAGATAAATTTCGTCATTGATATTACCCGGCATAAAGAAGGGGCCGATTATGTGATTTTCATAACTCGCCCAAACATTTAATTTTTGAGAATGCTGAGTACCTATGTACTTTATGAAATAATTTCGGATTTTAATCTAATTAATTCAGTTATGTCTATTTGCAATACCATTAAGGTAAAATGAACACTCGTCCGAAAAATAGATATTGAATATGTAGCTTTGACTATCGTTAATAATTTCACTGACCACTTCACAAAGCTGGAGTGGGCGATCAAAATCCTGAAAGAGGAACTTAAGAAACTCATGTTTTTTAATGATCCTCCTCATTGTTGTGCGTGATACACCAGATACGTCGGACAATTTCCCAGTACTAAAGGTCGGATCCATTGTTACATGACCTAAAACAGCCGCTTCCTTCGCTTCGTCCCTTTCATACAACCTCTTTTTATTTCCTACTGAACCAGTATCGTTAAATTTGACAATCAGTTGCATAGCGTAAATAGCGGATACATTTTTTTCAGGATGCCGTCCTTTAAATGAAGTCGCTGTTACTCGCGCAACCGTTACTTTTAAAATATAATTTTATAATTTCCACCCTTTCCGCCACGGAATACACCATTTTAATTCTACTATAAACTAACAATCGATTTGACATGGTGCGTCCATAAACTTTTTTTAAAAAAATAACAAAAAAATAAATACTTCTCAAAATGGAAGTCTCAATAGAACAATATCCTCGAGGTAAATTCCACATTGCCTCTTTCACTATTTTAGCTGTCATTTCGTTATCGATGACAATTTTGACGAGAAATTATAGGATTAGATAGTACTTCATAAGATCTCCAAAATTAGGTACCGCAACACCCCCCAGCCCTATTCAAAATCAGGGGGTCGTGCTTCCCCCCGGTAGGGGGTTGAAGTTAAGAGGCCCAACCTGTTTATGTTATTGTATACTTTTCTACTTATATTATTGTGTACTACTATCAAATAACCTTTATATTGTCTCATGTATATCTGAGTGGATACTATTCTCGGGCTTGTCCTGTAAGTATTCCAAATAAAATAAATAAACAAATAAATAAATAACTCACGGTGTAGATGCAACAACTAAGCAATTTTTAATGGCATTTTTTGACAAAATGTTATTCCAATGCATTCTCATTGTCTCGTATACTTGCCATTTTCATAAATTACAAAAAAACTTCTACGGGTGATATATTTTGGTCTTAAAGCTAGTACTTTTTACAAAATTTTACAAGATTGGTTCGAAATTCTTCCTGAATTGTTGTGACACTACAAAATTTCTTGGTCTTTGTATCAGGTATAATTACATACAACTAGGAATCCTTGGCCTCAACATTTTCCACATTCAAATTAGTCAGTTCCGGTACATCTGCAAGTTCCCGCGATTCCCATAATTAAAGCTGATTTCATGAGCAAAAATTCATCAGATGCTTCTATCAAAAACTTGTTAATATCACTTTGGAAAATTAGAGACATCACACATTAAATTAAAGACATCATTAGTAAAGATGGTTAGTAAAGCTGGAGAATTGACTTAAGCATTGTATACTTGGTCCATAATGATGATGCAACAAACTTTTTGAGTAGTTTAAGGTTCAAGAAAGTAAGCAAGCGAAACACATTCATCTACCTTTAAAGTGCTTAACTTTCATCCAGTCTTCAAATGCCTTGAACTCCTCATAGGTAACGCAACAACCTCTGTTTCATCAATAATTTCTCGCGGAAGTTCTTCCAGATCCATTTTTGTTTAAAAACTGCTTTTTTGTATTAAAAATGTACCTACTATTTATCGCCAGCAAAGTAGGAAATAACGAAATCACGTCTGAATGATAGGTATTTTTTCTATTATTGTATTCCTTTTTTAGCTTTTTTTTTTCACTTTGTACGATATATTTATTCAACATTTTTAAAATTAATAAATTGTATTTTTAAAATTTTAAAAACTAATTAAATTAATGAGTTGCATTTTATATATACATGTAAATATATTCAAGATAATTTCATTGGCAATCTCCATCTGATTAATTTTCTTTTATTAGTCTCACTATATGCGACAACCTTTAAAGGCTTTGAGAGAAATTTCCTTTGACTCCTGGCTTTATGGCCTAATGGATAGCGCCTTTGAGTTTACTCTATAATTGGGTTGAATCCATTCTAATATCCTATAAAAAATGACAAATTATGATACATATGTATTATAAAACTGTATACGAATGATACAAATTATTTTGTAGGTATGTCTCTAGATAAAGATAATAATTACACCGGCACACAAAAATATTAAGTAGCGTATGCGGTAGGCAATACCACCATACCTATATGTTTTTTGGATCGTTGAATACGAATCCGTAGTCGTTTTGACCCTAGCATGTCAACGTTTTTCCCTAACCTCAAAAAAAGTTCTTAAATCGTCTATTTTGATTTGGTTAAATATACTACGAAACAGAGGGATAAAAATTAATTTTATATTTGAAAAATATATTTTGAGAGTACTGACAAGCTTCCCGACAGTATGGTTTTTGGATGATAAATTGACTGCAAATATAACAAAAAAGATCTGGGTTTCTGCAATGATGTTGGGAAGATTGAACTACCTATGTCAGGGATCTTTTGTTGCATGTATGAAAAGAAGATTTTGATATTTTAGTTTGAGGTGCCACAAATAGTTCTAAACGTTAGAGATCTTGGTCCGCTCGCAAGCGAGTTTGCTATCCTAGGGGTGATTCCTCTCTAGATCTAAGTATGAGGGCTTTCCGACTTTGATGAAGACAATCAACTTGTCATCGGATCACTGAAAACTTGCGTAGATCTATGGTCATCAAAATCTATATTTTCTAAAATATCCTGTGATATCTGCATCATACATAGCGAGAGCGTACATCTTATTTCCTGGAAGTTTCTCAAAATTTCTTTATTATCTGGATCTACCAGACTCTTTTCAAAAGTATCCAGTATTACGTGGTTACTAGGCTCTACTCGTGTGCATATGAAAGCTTAATAATAATAATAATCTTTATTCCTCTAAAAAAATATAAAAAACTTTTGTAGGAAGAAGTACTGCTCTATATTCGGTGACAAAAAACAGAACGGCTCACATTAAAGTACAAATAAATAGAAAGCAATACTTAAGATACAATTACTATGCTAAGTACAAAAAGAGTAATTAAGAAAGAACAAACCTACAGACCATAAACACTATATTACTGGGTTATCATTCACTCAGCACAAAAGAGCGAAATCACAAAAATCCATCCAACAACTTGGTATTACTTAGTTTTAAAGCATAGCAATGAAATAATTAAGCATTAGGTTCCTTAGTTCTGGGCCTTTTAAACCGTCATAAACAGGACATTCCATAATAATATTCTCGATAGTTTCCAAATTACGCTAGTTGCACAATGTACACAATTCAGAAGGATTGATAGCGTATGAGATGCCATTAAAAGTAAAACTCATACAAAATTTGTTCAACGACCCAAAAAACATATGGATGGTGCAATCCATCGGACATGATACTTCATTTTTTTGCGTGTCGCTGTTATGATGATAGATTTAAATGCATGGACGTAAACTGTGTGCAAAGGTATAGATATTATTTTAAACAAAACTGGCTGACATAATTTATTTGTGGTATATTTAAATTTTGTTTATGTATATCCTAGTGTTTTGTATATGCAAAAAAAACTGCAATTATTTTTATATATTTGAACACAAGCAGATTTATTCAATGAAAATTATTTTTTCTGTAATATGAATAATAAAATAATAATAGCTTTATCGAACTCTATTTGTAAACTCGCTGTATGTATTTGCATGGTGCAGATCTTTTATTCAATAAATAAAATTTGATTACTTCACATTATAAAGTAAAAATTTTAATAAACGCCACTGTCCTTACCAAAACTTTTCCAAGTTCCCACATAAATCTCATCAGCCTGAGTTATAAGGCTAATAAATTATTTGAGGAAACGAATTATCGGCATAAGCGTTTAAAACTACTTCGTCATACTTCATAATTTTTTTATTACAGTTTTTTAAGCCTCAAAGTAATTAATTTCATTCTTTTTAAGTAACGGAAGTATTAATACTTTGCCTGAATCTAATTAATTTTTAAGATGTACATTTATTCTTAAAAAGGTAACAGTATTAATATTAATTCCTAAGAAAAAAGGCACGGGGGTTGAACAAAGTGTCTGCAATCATTCTTTTGAAACGGCATGATGGCAGATTCTATTACTAGCTCAATTTCTTGTTTCTTTATTTACATGTCTGGAAAGTACATTAAAGGTCAATTCTGCAAATATGTTAAAAATAAAAAATAGTTATATGTAGTTAGATTATTTAACAATCTCTACAGTGTGGGCCGCTGAATATTTGGCACCTATATTTTCTTCGTTTTGATACAAAAAATAAAAAATATTCTGTGGGTTCAATCATTTACCAAATTTCGATCCCCAAACAGGAGTGACCTTCAAACATAAAATCTTAAATAAAAAATGTTACTGTGTGAGTACATCATTGTAATGTAATTGTTTTGTGTTGCAAGCAATTATAATTTCAACGTAATATACTTCAATTTTGGATTATTTGTCCTAGAAAAATTACTGTTCATAAATTATTATCTGATAGCCACGTTTGTCCAAAGTCAAACAATGTGTGTGTAAAATATCTAGACAAAAATTTACTTCTGCGTAAATATTATCTTTTGGTGATATATATTTTCCCTCAGAATAATGATACAAGATACTAGAGCAGCTGCAAATTTTGCACCCAGAAGAACTCAAAATTTGGGCAGGCATATTTTAACATCGCGTTGCTGGCTCATTGTTTTTACCTATAAATTTAACTATATCGATCATGTTCCCCGAGTTCCCCTGGTACGCTACACAGGCGGGTTCCGGGTAGAAGATGGCTATTGAGATGCAGGAATATATACTCGCGTCAAGAAATCAGACGTCTTACGTCACAGCTGACGTTACACATTTGTTTTTATTGTCAACGTAAATTTCGATATTTGGTCGCGTTGAAAACAATGATTTTTTGGAATTTAGTGCAATATATAATGCAAACTTCTAGTGTAGTATATAGTTTTATTACTATCAGTTGCAGTTTCTTAAATATTTTGTTGAAAATATAGTAAATTATTCATTTGTTCGTATGACGTAAGTCGTCTGAATTCTTGTCGCGAGTGTACCTGTAAAATTGGGATATCTGGCAGAGCTTTTCGCTATTGATATTTCGATGGTAGCAAGCAAGGAATAAGTAAGGAATTGTGTGGAGGAGAAAATCTTTATCTGTTCTGACAGTCAGGCTGCACTCAGGGCCCTTAGCTCTCCAAGTACGACATCTATCCTCGTTCAGGTGAGTGGAGATGCTCTGGAGTTTTTGGCCAGACAGAGGGAGGTGGAGTTGGTCTGGGTTTCAGACCATAAAGAAATCTCTGGTAATCAGAACGCTAACCAGCTAGCTCGTCTCAGACCTGTAGCTCTTGGCCAGGAATCCAAACCCATTCTTGGAACTGCGCGAGATAGTATTAATAGCGTCCTTAATACATGGGGCTATCAAATATTAGGATGGAATTGGAGAAGGAATAGAGAATGTAGACAGGCACATGACTTTTTGGATGGATCCAATAAATCTAGGATGGTGTGGCTGCTGAACCTCAGTCGAAGGGTATGAACCAAATGGTGGGAGTCCTGACAGGTCATTGCAGGCTCAGAAAACATGTAAGTTTGATAGAGGGAGTAGGATCTTTTAGGTCTACTTAACCGGAAAAAAATGTTGGAAAAATCTTTTTTGATTTCTATATATTTTCTTAAAACAATAATACCAACTTAAAAATGTCCATCTATCGTGTCGTGGAGGAACATAGAATACTTCATTATTTAAAAGGAGTGATCAAATATCAACAAATATCAGTCAATAGTAGGTAGCATTATAATCACTGACCGATATATTTGTAAACCATTTCAATGAATTCTAAACTTTTATTAATCTACAGTAGACAAATTTGGAAACATTTGATTAAATGTGATTTTGTCAGTACACTGTTTATTTCAAAGACCAGTAGCATTAGACCATTTAGTCTTCAAGACTGGTATGAAATAATTCAAGAAGCAACTTCCTGAATTTTAACATATATATGAAACTAATTATATATAGTTTTATCCAACTTAATTTGTGACATCATTTCATAAAAATTGCTCTTCTATTTGACATCCTCTGACGTTGTATCATCCGAAATCCAATGTCACAAAAACTTTCATCGTAGACTTGCTTATACTGACCCCTACATTGTTTTAAAGAAGTTGTAGGAGGATGCCAAAAATCATATGTGTAAATTTTAACGTTTTTTGTACATCCGCAATATATTACAGAGAGGGCAGCTCGCAAAAGCTGTTGCTGTATATTTATTATACCGCACAATATATGATGTGGTATTTTTGAAATCTTGCAATATACGTAACCTAAGTTTTCTATCGCGCTTGTGACATCCACATCCTTTTCGTAGTGCACTGCGATTTGACAACGCTGTAGGCACTATATATTTAAAATCGTAAGAACATATTTAATGAGCGCCAACGTTATGTTTCTTTTTAATTATTTTCAGTATTAATTTACTCAAAATACCAACTGAATAGTTTAACATTTTTTTGTTCAATTGTACATTAAGGTTATAGTACAAGTAATTTGTGATATATTTCCTTAATATACCATATTTTGAAAACACTTTTCCATCTACAGGGTGTTATAAGTTTTAGTAAAAAAACCAATTTTATTAATATTGCAGACACCGCTCGCATTTTAATGAAATTTTGCAGGACAGTTAACGACACGTTGTTAAAGTTTTATTTTTGTAAAAATTCATAAAAACTTCGCTTATATGAAAGAAACTGATAGATTTCCATCTAACTTTAGGAATTTAATGAGCTTGGACAGTGGTGACATCAATTCTTTCACTTAGCATGGCATTATTATTAGGCTCTCAGAACTAAAATACTTATAGTGCAGTCCCCTACTCCTCCTAAGTAAATCTGAATGAACAATTTTTTACAACCTGACCTGGATATTGCATATTATATTTACTATTCACAATGATCAGTACATGCAAATAAATTAGACATTTTAAAAGGAAGTAATTTGGTAGATTTATATTATTTAGAAAAACACTAAATCGACATACACGATTTTATGTGCAAGCAAATATAAGATTTTTTAAATTTGGCTAAGATATCTTGTCTCAGACAAACACTAGAGTCTTGAAAAATTGCGAGTGGAAAAATTTGCAAGATTCTCGCAAGACAATAAAGGACATGATCTTGCAAGATTTAGCAAAATACTTTAAAGAAACTCATTTCTTGACTCATGACAAGACTTTTTTAAATTGGGCAAATTTGCTGTCTCAGCCAACACTTGAGCTTGTAAAATTGCGAGAAGAAATTTGCGAGACTCTTGCAAGACAATACCAGACATGATCTTGCAAGATTGAGCAAGAAACTTTAAAGAAACTCTTGTCTTGTTTTGCAAGACAAGATTGTTTTAAATTTTGCAAGATTTCTTGTCTCAGCCAACACTAATGGTTACACAACAAATATGCCAAACTTTCTTGTAAAATAAACCGATTTAGAAGATGAAGAAAAAATATTTCTTACAAATGCATATAAGTCTATTGGAGATGGTAATCGTTACAATAGCAAAATTTCAGGAAACAACAATGTAATGACTAATGATACATACGGCACGAGCTGTAGGCAAGTGCTGTAAATCACCCGAGTGAATTTCACCCATTATATCCAAATAGAGAATCCTATTATTTATTTACGACTATTAACAATATTTTAGCAAACTTTTTACTCAAATAGCAATATTTTACCAGTCATAATATGAATATGATATAACATAGCAAGTTTGACATTCGTTCACTTGATAAATTTAAAAAAACCAAATCAATCTTTAATTAGTAAACTTTTAGTATCATTTGAAAAAATGTTAATGTTGCCGTAGCTTGTAGAGTGCGTAGCGTTTGGCTTTCACAAAGAAAATTCAGGTTCAATTGCTGACACTGGATAATTTTTATTTTGTTAGTTAATTCCCAACTATTTGAAACGAATAATGATTTCATATATTATTATTTAGGAAACATATGTATAATGAACATTTTATAGGATAGTCGTGGATAAAAATTATTTATCTGAAACATTGTGACTATTTTATGAACCATTTTTCAGCTACTATTAAAATGTAGTTCTTCCACTTCCAGTAGTCCTGTGTAAAATACTATAAATCATAAAGTTTGTACATTTCCCTAGAATAGATTAAATTACATTTAATGTCGAAATAGAGGGCATTTAATTCAAGGGTTGTAAGGATTAATAAGTCAATTGTTAATTTGATAGCATCAACCGTAAAGTTTATCCGCTTCTCCTTTGAAAGCAATTGTATAATACTATTGAGGCCATAAAAGTTTCCCCAAGGGATTTCGTGTATCCAGAGTGACCCATATAAACGTCTCGACCTTTCTTATACAGAGAAATTGGATGTTTATTGGAATCAACTACATTTAACGGTTTTCGTATACCGATCCGTATCTTATGTGCAAATATTAATTCGATGTTTTTCCATTTGTTTAATTGAAATTGGTGTTTAATAATTTATAATATAGAGAGGATTTAGTAGCTTGTGCAATATAATTTCTAGACTTTTTGGGAAAATTATGCAAATAATTATAGACTGTTTCCAAATGACTGAATCGACATTCTTAATAAATGCAGAAAAGTCGAAAAAAAATTCTACGGGTACCAGTTTTGGATATGCAACATTCAATTATATTTCTCTTATAATAATAATAAATATTTATTTATAATAATAATAATAATAATAATAATAATAATAATAATAATAATAATAATAATAATAATAATAATAATAAAATGATTTATTTACTCTTATTTACAATATATCATAACAATATTAATAAAATTTAAGAACAATAGTAGTAGTAAATAAACATTTAATTCACAAAAGTGTAAACTTGTGCGTGAGTACAAATAACACATATACTGATATACTAATTGACAATAGACAAGCTATTCAATATCAAGTAAATCCTTGTAGTAGAAGAAAAGCAAAATAGAAAAGTGAAAACAGATGAAGTGAAAAAAAGATGAAAAAGTGACGAGGAGTGAGTGCAAAGACAAGTAGACTATATTCATATAAAATCCTTTAAGACATTATACAATGTGTAGGACAAGTCAAAATATACAGTGTAGACAAACCATAAAAGTCACACATGCACATACAAACACATAATATCAAAAAAGTTCAATTATTGGATAGGATTAGACAAAAATCTACATGACATGATTAATTGTGTTCCCAATATCAATTGATCAAATAACAAAATTCGTCCACTGCATAGAAACATTTGTCCACCAAATATTTTTTCAATCACTTTTTAAAACTACCTATTCAATTTCATTTGGCAAACCATTAAAGACTTAAGTCAAAACAATTAGGTAAATTAAAAAATGTATTACATTTACCAAAAGGTATATTAAAATGGTCAGCTTGCCGTGTGTGAATCTTATTTCTACATACAAAGTTACTTAAATTAATAAAAATATAAAGACATATTTCAAATAGAAACACCCCAGGCATTGTCAAAATACCGTACCTGATAAATACTTGATTACATGACTCCGTGGGTGACATTCCAAACATGCACCTTTTTACATGTTTTTGAGAAACAAAAACTTGATGTGAATGGCAAAATAGCCCCCAGAAACAGACACCATACCGCAAACGCTACTCATCTGCGCGTAATACAGCTTTAGCAAGTGATCTACGTTTAAAACAGTTCTTATATTTCGAAATTGATATGAAACTGCGTTTAACTTCATTAAATTGATTATTCCACGTTAGCACTTGTCTAGGGTAATTCCTAAAAATGTAACAACATCCGTGTTAGTAATATGAGTATCATCAATGCTAACGTCAATATTACTACAAGACTTTAGTCTATAATGAAATCGGATAACCTGAGTTTTGTTAGTATTGAGAAATAACAAATTTTGGCACCACAGGCAGACACCACAACGGTTGTATCATCAGCATAAAAAGTAAAGGAATCTGACAACTTGTCCAGATCGTTAATATATAACACAAATAGAGCAGTGCCCAACAGCGATCCTTGAGGTACTCCTACACTAACTTTTATATTTCGGAAGATACATTGTTAACAGCAGTTATTGATTGCGATTTCGAACAAAAGATGACACCCACATTAAAGGATTACAACGGATTCCATATCTCTCCAGCTTATCTAGCAAAATATAGCGACTTACACAGTCAAATACCCTGCTAATATCGCAAAAGATCCCAACAGGATTTAATAATTTGACAATAATACGAACGCCAAGCAGTAGCAGTACTTACTGCTTAGGAAATCATGTTGATTGGTAGATATTACATTATTTTTATCAATATATGATGATGATAACAGTCTATGTAGAAAAGCATGTGCAAATGTCTTGGAGAATGCCGAATAAACAGTAATAGGTCTATAATTTTCCAAGAGACTGATATCATATTTCTTGAAAACCGGGCTTATTCTTCCCATTTTCAAGTAATCTGGAAATCGATCCATAGCAAATGACAAGTCAACTAGATAGACACAAGGATGTATTAGCACATGCAGACATATCTTCAGGATATATGTAGGAATCTCATCATACCCCGATTAATACTTACCATTAAGTTTTCTGGAAAGTGACTCATATAGCTCCGCAGCAGTAAACGAAATCAAAAAGAATGATTTATTTTGTGATTTTATGGACGCCAAATTGGATCTTGACAGTAACAGATATAGAACAAAATTACGAACACGTCAATAAATAACACTACTATAATATTTTATTTGAAGAATAACCCATAAAATTATAAAAATACAATAATTTAAATAAAAAATCTAGTCTTGCCGTCAAGTGTGAGTTTCCAAATATCGGCTTAGCTTTGAAATTACCAACCAGGATGTGACCTGAGTGCCACATACAGTGCTTTCGAAAAGTTACGAATAAATTCATTATTTTTGAAATTGAGTAGTTTTTGGAAATATTTCCTGGCACGTCGATTTTGTTTTAAAAAAGGCACTTTTTGACATACGACCCATATTTGTGACGTCAAAGTTGTTCGAGATATGACGTCATCGACAATTTTTTTAATTAGCAACCCCCATGCCATTTGAAGGAGCGTGTCAATCTACAAACATACATCACGCAAAATTATGGTGGTACATAACAAATATTTCAAGAAAATAATGTTTGAAGATTTTAAAATTCAATTTTCACAATACTGTGCACCTCCCCATTATGCAACACCTGTTCGTGCTTATTTAGATGAGCTGTTCCCAAATCGTTGGATAGAGAGAAATGGCATGGTCAAAATTGGGGGTTTGTATTTAAAAAAATTGTCGATGACGTCATATCTCGAACAACGATGACGTCACAAATATGGGTTGTATGTCAAAAAGTGCCTTTTTTAAAATAAATCGACATGCCAGAGGATTTTTTCAAAAACTTCTCAATTTAAAAAATAATGAATTTATTCGTTACTTTTCGAAAGCACTGTATAAGGAAAGAGTGACTTAAAAGAAACAAAGTCATCCATTTGTGGCATATCAGACATATACCGCTTTTGAGCTTGTTAGTTCTCCTCAGTATGCCGTAGGAGGCGAGGTAACCGACGACTTATCCGACAGAAGGGAGTCTGAGTAGACGTGATGCAGCATGGAACTACATCTTTAATTTAATTTGTAGTAAATAATACTACAATTACTATGCTGTCTCTATAGTTTTGGTAATGATCACCACAAGTACTGTATTAATATCGACTGTAAGTTTTATTTTGCACTATAGCCGCATTTTAACTTTTGAAGTATGATTTATTACAAAATATTAATAATTTTAATTCGTGATAATGTATAAACCTATAACTTAAGGAATAATATTGTATTCATAATTTAGTGCCATTTTAAGAAAGAAAAGTGTTGAATTAAGTATATGAATGCTTGGACGTCAAGAATATGTAAATGTTTATATCGAATATACTTTATTACTAAATTAATGCGTACGCACTTGAATGAAGTTAAAATTGTTAAATAAATAAATCATTATATTTAAATACAGATTAGATTTTTTCAGTCCAGTATTGATGGACACAATGTGTTGAAATTGAAAAATATTCGAACAAGCAGCAAATCATACGAGAAATATATTGATTTCTACAAAAATCAAACGTTGCCGACGTATCAATCGAATATTGTTGTACTCTGTAGTTGGAATTTACGTGGGAGAAGTCTCCGCCGGAGAGCAGAGTGACGCCTATCGCCACGGGACCTAGGAAACCCAGGCCACATTGTCCTTTAGCTCAGTTTTCACCCGAGGATGAACGAGAATCGTCACGTTTCAAGTCCCTCCCAAAAAAATTCCCTCAATGCTAAGCTTCTCTCTTAAGTTTTACGTCAGTTTTTCAGGATTTCATGTTACAGAGAAGAATAAAACAGAATCTACAATTTGATAAAATATTTACGTTTAATACAGTATGTTACAACTATAACATATAATTGTATACAGAGCTGGGCGAATATATATTTTGACATCAGGTCACTTTACAACACTACTTCTCAAATTTAAATAATTTAAAATGAGAATATAAAAATATATATGCCTCCGCAGTCATACTAGAACGCCACCTCCGAAGTTGTTTAATGGTGGTGATATCGATCCCTGTCTTCTAGAAAACGTCAAAGTAAAGATATTAAAAATTATAAATTCCAAAGCAAACCGGAACATAACACTGGCGAACAAAATTAAAATAATTTTTTGTGACATGGACAAAACAAGGTGGTTATTATGTAAAACGTACCCAAAAAGCCGGAAATAGCATTCGATTTTTTCTACACCCACGGTTTTCTTGCAATAAGGCATTTTATTTGCTGCTTATACTAGTAAAATATAATATATGTGTTAAGTTTACTAATAAACACTCGAATAAACATTAATCTCAGAATGTTGTTGTCGATGTTTTACGGCGATATGTTGCTCCTGAAGTATCTCTTAACAATGTCCAGCAATAATCAGCAAGCAAATTGACACTCCATTTGCCTTGATACCGTTTTTCCATAGCAGAAATGTCTTGGTGGAACCGTTCACCATGTTCATCACTTACCGCACCTAAATTTTCCGGAAAAAAATCGAGATGAGAATCCAAAAAA
The DNA here is from genome assembly GCA_025584915.1 of Monochamus saltuarius. Classification (NCBI taxonomy): domain Eukaryota; kingdom Metazoa; phylum Arthropoda; class Insecta; order Coleoptera; family Cerambycidae; genus Monochamus; species Monochamus saltuarius. Next base: position 37,828,390 of record CM046722.1, on the reverse strand, counting down.
TGAATTTTTAGGGACATGTTACATCCCATTCCTTTATAAGCATTAATTCACTCACAATATCTTTATAATTGTCCGCCTTCACAATGCCTAAAAAATTTGCAGTAACTGATTTAAAAGCATTCCAAGCTCGTAATTCAGTTTCATTTAGAGCACTGTCAAATACATCATCCTTCATGATTTTCCGTATTTGTGGACCTACAAATATGCCCTCTTTCATTTTTGCCTCACTAAGTCTCGGAAACATTTGTTTTAAATACAGAAATCCTCTTCCATTTCGATCCATAGCTTTCACAAAATTTTTCATCAGTCCCAACTTAATATGCAAAGGTGGAAGCAACACGTTTTTGGGATCAACTAGTGGTTCATGAGCAATGTTTTTGAGGCCCAGAGTTAATACCTGACGTAGTGGCCACTCCTTCTGTTCATAATGACGATCTCGCGCACGACTGTCCCATTCACAAAGAAAACAACAATATTTGGTATACCCCAGTTGCATTCCAAGAAGAAGGGCTATTACCTTTAAATCTCCACATATGGCCCATCCATATTCATTATAACGGATATGCTCTAACAGAACTCGCATATTTTCATATGATTCCTTCATATGAACTGCGTGCGCTATAGGTACAGATGGATATTTATTACCGTTGTGTACCAATACCGCTTTTAAACTAAGCTTAGAGAAATCAGTGAACAAGCGCCAATCATTTGGATCATGTTTCTGTCCTAACGCGTCAAACAAATTGTTGACATCGGAGCAATATATCAACTCCCTTCTTGAAACAGTGTGTGAGGTCTTGTTGCCGTTTTCGGTAAAAAGTAATGTTAACATCACCGTGGAGAAGATTCCATCCTTTTAATCTTGACGCTAAAAGTTCTGACTGGGATTTTGACAGATTTAATTCTCGAACTAAGTCATTAAGTTCGCCCTGTGTGATCAAATGCGGCGCTGTTGAACATCCTGGCAGGTCAAACGAAGGATCGGAAATTTGTACGCTTTCTGTACCATCACTTTCAGAATCGGTGGATTCGACTTTTCATCTAAAGACCAAGATTTTGGTGGAACTGGGACACAAAGTTCATCACTATGCTTAACGGGCCGCAAAGCTGATGGTAAATTAAAATACTTAACAGTATGTTTCGATTTTGGTCCAATACCTTTAATATTTGTGAGGCAAAAATAGCAATCAGTAATATGGTCTCTCGGTTCTCTCCAAACCATTGGTACCGCAAAGGGCATTTTACGATTGTCGCCTCTTAACCAACCTGTTAACAACGTTACACAAATCTTACAACATATATGAGGGCCCATAGTTTATCTTGGTCGCCAACTTTAATTCAAAATAAAGTTCGTATGCTTTCAACACAAGGGGAGTAAAATTACGTTTTGGGATTTAAAAGTTAGCTCTCCGCACACATAAGAACACTCGCACTATTTACACAATTTCTAGGCATTGTTCATAAAGCTAGTCTCGATCGATCACAATAAACTAGAAACAACACACCGTTTTAACAAAAATTAACAGTACTCAGAACATCTCAGTACTCTTCAACACAGAAAACGTAACTGAATCGGCTGCTATTAGTCTACTCTCTGTCTTGCCTGTCTTTCTATGGAGTAGACGTGATTTTTCACACTAGCCAAAATATATAAGTTTTAAGTGGGTTTTTATGCAAGTTAAAGTCTGACTTTTTGTCCACAAATGTGTTAAAGTAGCATCTACTAAGTGGTAATAGTGAATTTAAAGTATTACTGGCATAGTGCATGTATTTGCATTCCGTAGTTGTATCATACATTCAGAAACATGGTTCTAAGTAAGGCACAGGAATCTGAATACAAAAACTTGTGTAAAGAAGTTGTAAAAGAACTATTAAGTGATAAGGATTTTTTGGAAAACTTTTGTGATAAAATTATTACTGTTGTGTCTAAAAGTTAAATGCAGATGTGGATAAAATAAAAAAACAACTTTCCACTTTAGAAACTAAATTACTGAAGGTTCAGAATGACTACAAAAATATAAAAGATGAGAATCGAGTTCTTAAGGATAAAATTGTCGAAGCTACACAGGGTACCAGTTTACGTGACGATGAACTGTTTATAAATAAATTAGATAATCTTGAACAACATTATAAAATGTACTCGTTACGTGTATTTGGAGTACCAGAGTCCAATAATGAAAAGTTACATGATGTTCTTGTTGATGTGTTTGAAGAGAAATTGGGTGTAACTAATTGCCAAGTGGAATATTGTTACCGTATTGGAGCTATGAATAAAAAGAACAAAAAATGCAGGCCTATATTTGTGAAGTTCGTAAATATGAAGGATCGTAATGAAGTTTTCTACAACAAGAAAAAATTAAAGGGGAATGGAATGTTAATTACTGAAGAACTTACTAATTTAAAGTATAAGTTGTTGCTTCTAGCCAAGGATAAATTTGGACAAAATTGCGTGTGGACTACAAGAGGAAAGATTTATGCAAATGTAGGTGACAAGAAACATTGCATAAAAACCAAAGAAGATTTGGAAAGAATACCAAATTAATAAGGGCTTGTATTTGATATAACCATATTTTCATATATATATTTTTTTGTACTTTTTTTATTTGTCTTTGCTTTTCATTAATATTTTATTTTTTTTATTAATATTAGTAATATAATTATTTGTCTTTCTACTTCTTTTTCAGATAGTTATTTCTTATAATATTTACTGTGGGTATATGCAACATGAGGAATTTAAGTATTGCTTTTTTTAACGTGAGGTCACTAGTTTTACATTTACCTGAATTCAAAGAAATTCTTTTAGCAAATAAATATGATATAGTTGGAATTCAAGAGACTCGACTGTCAGAAGCTGTTTCTAATGCAACTGTGTATATTGAAGGTTACAACTTAATACGAAATGATAGAAATAACTTAGGTGGTGGTACAGGATTTTATTTGCGGTCTAATTTAAATTATGAAATAGTAAAAATATCTAAATATGAAGCCTTGGAACAACTTTGGGTAAGCATAACACTTAATAAGGATGTTTATGTTTTTGGCACGCTATATAGGCCACCTAAACAAAATGTTCTTGACTTTTTAAATTTATTTGAAGATTCTGTATCTGATTTATTACCATTGTGTTCTAAACTAGTATGTGGAGGTGACATTAATATTGATTTGCTCAATACAGATGATCGTAAAACTATGCTTTTATGGACTCTATTGATTCTTTTAACTTAAAACAACTAGTAAATTCACCTACACGTGTCACAAAAATACGGCAACATTAATTGATGTCATTTTGATTTTAAAGGATATGGACTATCAAAAATGCGACATAATTAATATACCAGAAAATCAGTCTGACCATTTTCTAGTCTTTTGTTCATTAAGTGATGAAAAAGTTCGACTTGTTAAAAACACTATAAAGTTATTTGAAACGTGTTGATAGAGAGTTATTAAATGATTTACTGTCACTTACGACGTTTCAAGAGATTTCAAAAATGCATAATGTTAATGAAAACATTAATTATTGTAATGATTTATTTATAGGTTTGTTTGATACTGTTGCTCCAGTTAAAGAAGTTGTAATTAAAAACCTAATCCACCGTGGTTGACTGATAATGTAAAATTGCTAATGTCGCTTAGGGATAAAGCGTTGAATAAATTCAAAAAAACTAGCAATCCTGCTCATTGGGAGTATTACAAAAGCTTACGAAATCAAACCAACATTGCATTAAGGAATGAAAAAAAAGCATATCTTCAGGGTTTTCATAATATTGCGTCATCTAAAATTTTATGGAAAAAATTAAAAAATTTAGATATTTACAGAAAATCTAATAATTCATTACTTCCCGAAAATTTGAATAAACCTGATTGTATTAATAACTTTTTTTTGCAGTACACAGGAGTAAATGTTGCTCCCGACAATGACCTTTACAGTTCTATCGTAGTCATACTAAGTGCGATTTTACTTCTTTGTTTAAATTTAAAGTTGTCTCTGACATTACAGTTTATAAGTCTTTGCTTGAAATTAAATCTGGTGCTATAGGTTCTGACAATATTAATATTGATATGCTATTAATGTGTTGCCCATATATTTTACCATATTTGACAGATATTATTAATAACTGTTTACTTTCTAATGTTTTCCCAGATTGTTGGAAAATTACGAGAATTGTTCCATTACCTAAGACAGGTGTTGTAAGTAGTCTTTCTGACTTGCGCCCAATAAGCATTCTTCCGGTATTATCAAAGGTCTTCGAAAAATTATGTATTTACAAATATCCTCACATTTACAAACTTATAATATTTTGCCTGAGTGTCAATCTGGTTTTAGGAGGGGATACAGTTGTGCTACTGCATTGATTAATATAACTGATGATATTTTTAGAAATATAGATGAGCATAAAACTACAGTACTTGTTCTTTTAGATTATTCAAAGGCCTTTGATACTATTAGTCATGACATACTTATAGCTATATTACATTTTATTGGATTTTCGTCTCTTGCTACGAAATTAATTGTAAATTATTTAAATGGTAGGGCCCAGTTTGTCGAGACTTCACATGGTAAGTCAGATTTAGGCAACATAAAGTGTGGGGTTCCCCAAGGCTCTATTTTAGGCCCACTGTTGTTCAGCATCTACACTTGTCACATAGTATGTAATTTAGAACAGGTAAAGTTTCATTTGTATGCAGATGACACTCAAATATATGTTTCTTTTATGATCTCGGAATTACAAAACATTAATTTGATTTTAAATAGGGAATTAGATAGACTGGTACAATTATCACAACAACATAATCTGAATTTAAATCCTAACAAGTCAACGGTTTTGGTATTTGGTGGGTCTGGTCACTTGGTGGAGCAAAACATGAATATATTGATTGGTGGCAAAAGGTTATCTTTTTCTAATGTTGCAAAAAATCTTGGTATTGAAATAGATACACAGCTACGTTTTGAAAAGAATGTTTCTAAATGTCTGCAGAAAGCATATTTAAATTTGAAGATATTATATCCTCACCGACATGTACTATCTGTTTCTTTGAAAATAAAATTAACTGATGCACTAGTGTTGAGTCATTTTAATTATTGTGATGCCTTATATGGCTCATGTCTGGATAATATGGATAAAAATCGTATACAGAAAGCTCAAAATTCATGTCTTAGGTTTATTTATGGAATTAGGAAATATCAACCAATCTCTCATAAATTGGTTGATGCAGGGTGGCTTAATATGGCTGAAAGACGTAAATATCACTCGCTAGTGTTTTCATAGAATCATTACAAGTAAATGTCCTCCATATTTGTACAATAAAATAAAGTTTCGAACTGATGTACACACGTTGAACCTTAGATTTAGAGGGCTTATATCCCCACCTCGTCATAAATTAACCATATTTCGCAGATCTTTTACTTTTAATATTTATGATTTGTATAATAAATTGCCACCTGATTTTAAGTCCCTTTCCTTACAATGTTTTAAAAAAAAAGTCAAACAGTTGTTACTTATCTCTAGAAATAATTGAATTTTGTGTTCTCTAGTATATACCTATGAATTCCTTTATGTTGCATATATAAATATCAATATTAAAAGGATGTAGAAAAATATTTAAGTAAGTCAAAAATAATACTTTTTTTTTTTTTGTTTATCTCTATAGAAAACAGTTTTGTATGAATAAAGTAAATGTTAATTTTCTAGGCTGAAACTTTGTTCAGCAGGTAGTTCTTTTCTACCATGTTGTTTTTCAGTCTATTTTGCAGTTTGTGGTACTATAAGAATAGATTAATAAATTTGTTGTCAACTTGCAAAATAATTTTTGTATGCTTAGTGATCTATTTGTATGTTTATAATTCGTGTGATTTGTGAATTCTGCAAATAAATATTATTATTATTATTATTATTATTATTATTACTAATAAACGCAATAACGCTCTCTAAGCATAAAGCTCGCATATAATAAACAGGAATAGACAGATCTTAACATGATATATGTGCGTCATCGCATAAACGCCGAGAAATGCAGCAATATGAGATGTTACGTATTGTAATTCATAAAAATAGATGTTACCGAATATCTGTGGGTGATAGAATAATTCTGTTTTTAGATTTGATTTTAGGGTCTCAAAATACATAAGATACACCCAAAATTGTCATGTCACAAATCCTGTGTTTATCAGTGAATTAACAAACTAAAAGGCAAGAGTAAAGTTGTAAGTATATCAGTAAAACAATAAGATGGATAATTCGGTGACAATTTATTAGCATCAAGTTACAGATTGCGAGCAAATACTACACTGCCCTGTAAGTGAAACGTCCTTAGTTTAAATAGTATTAATATTCACAGTCAGCGCATTCCTGTGATATAAAAAAAGATGATATTACAGGAATGCTGATATTACATTATATGTTATATTAATAATCCATACAAGGTGGAAAAATAAAATAAATGATCAAAAGAGGTTTATACTACAATTCCCTCCTAAGTGGAATCCTGCAGCTGCAGAAGGAGCTGAGGGATTCTTTCTGTGACAGATATGTATTTTCTTATGAAGGCATCTGTAGTATAATAATAAGGTGCAAAATACAGTTATAACAAATAGAAAAATATACAGGATAACATTTCTTGATTTCATATTTTCAAATTCACTGAGATGCACAGGTTTTAAACTCTTCGTTAGACGTTGTAGCTGCTGAAAGTCTTGAAGGTCCATTTCATGAAGATGAATGGTGGGGCCACTGGAGGGTTCCAAATTAATCGTTGGTAGATGGACCTGGGTTTGTTGGACATAGTCGCTTTGAGGAGAGAAACGAATGTCTCTGATAATTACATCACATGAGTCTATGGTCACTAGAGATGGTTGATTTACAGAGTAGGTTTGTTTTACACGACATTGTTCGTGAACTAGTTCTTCATGATATGGGATAATCAGTATCTGATTGTCCTTAAGTTGTTCTAATAGTGTAGTTTGTGACTTAACGTTTGTCGAAAGGCATTGATGTGGTTTGTTTTGAATTAAAGAAAGGAAACATTGATCATGTTGAAGTTCAAAAGTTCCTTTACATAGATTGTATTCTTCGATATATGGACATGGTTGAGCTGTCCATAGGTGCTGTTGAGTATCCAGATTTGCATGTAGGTAAGGTTGGAAAGGAATAATAGTTTGGTCATAGATAACAGATGGTAAGTGTTATAATGCTCGGAAAGAAAAGTGGTACTGACAATTTCACTATAATTTTATATTCAAGAATAGTTACTGAGATTAAAAATAGATTATAGTAAGAGTGTAGGTTAGCTAATTCGATTATTTCCTTGCGATCATAAATGGCATATAACTGATTTAGTATAGGTTTAATATTTTTAATGGTAAAAGAAATTGTGTATAATGTTATGTTGAGCGAGATTTGTCGCCGTTTCCAAATTTGAAAGTAAGTCTTCCACTTCTGTGAAGATTTCTTGTAAATTTAATTGAATTTTGACACACTCAACATCGTTTTTTAGTCTCTCGATTACATGTGAAAGGATGTTGAAATTTTTATCAATTCTAAGAAATGAATCGTTAAGCTTTTTATTCAAATTAATCAATATAGAACTTTGTAGGTCTAACTGTGTTCTTATTTCATGTTCATTTTGTAGAAGGGTGTTAAATTTTGAATTAATAATTTATAAATCGTCGTTATCTAATGTTCCAAATAGATACTTATGTAATGAACCAACGATGTTAATTAGTCCTCGTTTCTGTCTGGTCTTTGGGTTTTCAAAATTTTCAAGTTTAGTTTGTATATAAAATAAAGATTGTTTAATTTTTGATAAATTGCAATGAGAAGCACCCAATTCAGATAATAGTTGAGTAGTTTGGTTTTGATTTTAGTTAAGTCAATGACCTGGATGAAGTCGTGGCAATGGGAGAAAACACGAGTTTCCTTACTTAATTGACTCATTAGAAGGGGGTTTTTGATAGTTTCGATTTTTAAAAAGTTGGCTAAGGGGAATGTTATCGTCAGGAGAGTCAGGATCGTCAGTTGGGAGGCCATGTCCTGAAACGGAAAGAGGATTATCAATTTTCCGTTTTCTTGGTTTAGGTTTGCGTTTTATAAAAGCTTTGTGATATTTGTCACCTTGATGTCCGGATCGTTTGAATATCTCTACAGTGGGTCCTAAATCTTTAGATGTTAATTCTTTTGTATATCGGGGAGACAATTTATTTCGATTTGAATTTTTAATATAGACATTTTCGTCAGCTTCAAAAGTATCGGGTTCTCTACGAGATTCATTTAATTTAGTTATAGTTTTGTCTTTTGTGTTTCGATATTTTGTTTAATTTGGTTATACATGGTTTTCATGATGTTTCTATGTTTTTCAATATAGTCAGATGTAATAATCTGTTCATTTATATCAAAAGCGTCGGGCCTACTGTCGCCGCGAGTAATATTTATAGGGGACTCTTTGGTTGTCGTATGTATCGTATGGTTATAAGAAATTACTGCCAAAGATATTAGGTAATCAATTGGTGCATTTGGTTGCTCAGTTTTTATGCATCTTACTAAGTCAAGTAAGGTGGAATGAAACCTTTCAATATTTCCGTTTGTAGTATGTCCCTGTATGGAAGTGAATTGGAGAGATATTTTGTGTAGGTTACAAAAATCTTTAATCATAATGTTATTAAACTCTACGCCAGAATCTACCAAGATTTTATACGGGTAACCATGACTTTCGATAAATTTTAAAAGACTACGTTGAACGTTAACTCCAGTTATTGCGTCAACAGGATAAGCATGTGCATATTTAGAAAAACATCAATGATAGTAATAATTTTCTGATTATTAATCGAAAGTGTATCTATATTTAGGAGTTCAAACGGAGAAGAAGGAGTGTATGTATGTTGAAATTTCGGGTTTGGTGGATGACGATCGGTTTTCATGGTAATACATGTTTGACATTTAGAAATATATTCTCGGATATGCTCAAACATATGAGGCCAGTAATATTTTCGTAAAAGAGCTTGATGAGTTGCCGTTACTCCACGATGGTATGTTTTTGCCTCATGGTTATATTTAATTTTTTGTTGTTGCTCTTGTTCCGTAAGGACATCTTCAACTTGTTTTTACAGATAACAAATTTATATCCAGAAGGGAGATTATTTTGTAGTGTTCTAATAATTTTTCGTTCGAGTTCAATAGAGTCAAAGAAAAGGGCATGCTTAGTGGAGTTAGCTTTTATGAATGTTTTGAGGAATTTAAAAATTTCATCGTCTGATTGTCTATTAACTAATTTTATAACATGTTTTGTTTTACCGGGAAAAGTTTTTTCGGAATAATGAGTATTTAATTTGTTTGATTCATTTTCTGAAATTATAAATTGATGATTGAAAAGGTTTAAGACATTATCTGTATATTTGATTTCTAGGATAGGATTAGAACGAGACGTATGGATAGTTTGTGCATCACTTTCAGGATGGCTTTCAGGCAATTGTTCAAAATCTTTTAACAAGGATTCATATGTTTCACGATTACAGTCATTAAGAATATCTTCAAGAGGAATTTCGAAAAGTTTGTCTAAGTCTAAGTCTGATTCGTCTACCTGAGTTATCATCGAACTTGTATCATTTTGTATTGAACTTGTTTCAATAGGATTAATTTTTATACGAGAAAGAGGATCGGCTTGGTTGATTTTCCTTTTATATTTAATGACATAGTCATACTCTTCTAATTTGAGTCTCCAACGGACAAGTCTGGAGTTAGGGTCTTTTAAATTAAATAACCACTGTAGGGGTTGGTGATCTGTTTCAATTATAAATTTTGTACCGAAAAGATATGGTCTAAAATATTTTACGGAGTTGACAATTGATAAAAGTTCTTTTCGATCGTCGAATAATTACATTCGGCGGGATTGAGAGTTCTAGAGTAATATGAGATTGGATGACCGTCCTGGCTTAGAATACTTCCGATTGCGAAATTAGACGCGTCACAAGTGAGCGTAAAAGTTTTGTGAAAATCGGGATAGGCTAATACAGGTTTGTTACAAAGTAAATTTTTGCAAGTTTCGAAACAATCTAAATAATCTTGAGAAAAGTCGATTTTGGAATCCTTCTTTGTGTTAGAGGTTTTGTTAGTTTAGCAAAATTGGGAATAAATTTACGATAAAAACCTAAAAGTCCCAAAAATGATTTTATCTCTTTTGTCGTTTTCGGCAAGGGAAAATTCTTTATGGATTCTATTTTCTTAGGGTTCGGCCTAATACCTTCCGGTGTGATAATATGTCCTAAAAATTCTACCTGTTTACATAGAAATTCCGATTTATCTAGCTGTATTTTCAGATTAGCTTCTGCTAGAGTTTTAAATACAAGTTCCAAATTTTGTATATGTTCCTGAAGGGAAGTACTAAAAATGATAATATCGTCCATGTAGACAAAACAGATTTTATGTTGCAAATCTTTAAGTACGTTATCCATAACACGTTGAAACGTCGCAGGAGCGTTCTTTAACCCGAAGGGCATCCGGACATACTCATAATGTCCATTTTCAGTATTGAATGCCGTTTTTTCTATAGAGTTTTCGTGCATTTCTATCTGGTGGAATCCGCTTGCTAAGTCTAGGGTTGTAAAATATTGACATCGTCCAAGTTTGTCGAGGATGTTAGAAATATTGGGTAAAGGGTACCTGTCAGTTTTTGTATTGTCATTAATTTTCCGGTAATCTACCACTAGGCGCCATTTTTGTTTACCTGTGGCGTCAATTTTCTTTGGTACAATCCAGATTGGTGAACTATAGGGAGATTTAGAGGGACGGATGATATTATTTTGCAGCATTTCGTCAATTTGTCGTTTTACTTCCTGCTGATGCACACGAGGATATCGATAAGTTTTAGTATGAATGGGTATTTCGTTATGGGTCTTGATTTCATGTTTAACCTGGTTTGTAAAGGTTAACGTATCATTAGGGAAGTGAAAACAAGTTTCATATTTTTACAAAGTTCAAAAGATGGAATTTTTCCTCGGAATTCAAATGTTCGGTTCTAAGCAAGGTTGTAATATCTTTTGAATTTTGATTGATATGGTTTAACATAGTTCATTCTTTAGTTTTAATCTGTAGTGTTTGAGTAAAGTATTCGTCAAGTAGTGTTGCAGGTAAACTTTGGTCAGGGGCAATGGACTGGGTTTCTGAAGTAGTATTATATATTTCAATTTGTGCTAATCCGTTTTCAGCACGTGTTACGCATGCAGGAATATAAAACTTGGAGATCGTTGAGTTTCTATAAAAATTTCTCCAGATAAGATATTAACAGGGAATTTTAAAATTCTGACAGAGTTAGCCTCAATATTTATGGGTTCATTGTGTCTTTGTATCTGCAAGGGAATTATACAATTTGTATTTGACAGTGTTAAGTTTTTGGGATCAATAATTAGTCCCAAGTGTTGAAGAGTTTCAAAACCTATCAGTCCGTCAAAATCTTTACTGAAGTCAAATATTATTGCTTCCATCGTATAATTTGAATTAAATTCGTTAAAAATTGGAATATGCGCCGAGAAATAAGATTTTTGAGAACCAGTGCAGGTTGTGATGATGTTTGTTTCAGGATGAGTGCATTTTGGGTAGAACTGTGAAATTACAGAGGGGTTAATGATATTTTTCCACATCCAGTATCTAAGAGAAGTCGAATAGGAGGGTTTTGAATTTGAATGAAGGGAAGTTTATTATTTTCAACATTGTTCAAAACTATATCGGGTCCTGGGGAGTATGAGTTTCTTGAAAATTTATTTCTTGGGATTTATCTTCCGAAAATTCCTGGTAAGAATCATAAGAATAATTGTTTGACTTTCTTGTTCAAGAGAATAGGCTTGGTCGAATCCTGATTCATATTCAGACGGATTATATTCAAAATTATTTTGTTCAGGTTGTTTTGCTCATAGAGTTCAGTATTAAATAGTTCTTGTACTGCAGGTAGGGAAGCTTTATTGTCAGGAAGGTTTTCCTTTGAAATTGTGTGCGCTGGGGACTATAACTAACACCAGATGTTTGAGGGTGAGTGTAACTAATACCTGACATAGGTGTAGGTTTGGGTTGAATTTGTTGTTGAGAGGGTTTAAAAACATTTTGAGGTTTTCCAAAACATTTCGAAATGTTGAAGGTTGCGGTAAATATCTTTGCTGGTTATTAGGTGATTGATATAAATTTATAGGTTGCGATGGAAATCTTGATGGGTTATTAGGTGATTGGTAGAAATTAGCGGGTTGAGACGGGGTCTCGGTTGATTATTCTGATAAAAATTTTGTTGTGGTTGCGGTTTAGGACGCTGTGGTCTCATTTGCTGATTTTGTTGTTGAGGTTTCCTAGCTTGTCTGTTTTGAAAAGTAAGTCGCTTGTAATTGTCGTATTTAATTTCATCTTCTATGAAACTAACAGCCTGTTCTATGGTGTGAACTTCTTGTCTAGCGTGAATAAGTTGTTCATAGTGGTATGGTAGATTTAATTTGAAAATGTTAAAAGCTTGAGTTGAAAAGAATGAAATACGGCCAGTTTGTTCAGTAGCCGAAAGAAAAGTTTGTTGTATTTTGTTTATAATTCTAGCCTTAAGGGCTATCAGTTTTTGACCAAAGGATTGAATATCCTCTCCAGGAATTAAAGTCGTATATTGCAGTTCTAGTTCTAGAGTTTCTAGAGATTTATTATCTGAGAAATTTTGTTTAAAGAAAACTTTGATTTCGTCCCACGTTTTAATATCGGGTCTACCTAATAATGATTCGCGTGCATTACCTTGTATCTTGGTTTTAATTGACGCTAGTATAATGGTTTGCTGTCGAGGGTCATTAGTGCTAAGGAAATGAATCAAATTTTCAGAATTCTGAAGGAAATCTGGAAGTTCTATATCTCTGCCAGTAAAAACAGGGATAAGCTTAGTCAATTTATCTAAAGTATCTAAGTTAAGAGGACTTGCCGATGTTGGCTGTGTCATTTTGTTTTGTTTCCTTCTTGTTGATATAAAAATAAAAATAATAAAAAGTCTTTTTCGGACTATCTGTCTTGCTCACGCCCTATACAGGAGAGTCAAGATAGTATGAAACCTTATACTAAATTTCGCTCTAATCGCCCTGCTAAATAAATAGCATTTGCAAGATTAAATTGAAATTTCTAACCTAATTCTCACTTTCAAAAGCCGGTTTAATAATTAAACGTTGCAACTTGAAATGTGAAAAATTTCCAAAATTATACACTGTCTTGGATAATCAAAACTTGTCAGTATACTTAAGGAAAAGAGAGTAAAGAATTTACAAATCTCGTACTTACAGTGCTGAGACTAGTTAACCAACCACTAGTAGTTCCGTTCCAATAAATTTCTTCAACGATGCCAAGTGGGTGTCCTTGTTCACGATTCGTTTCGCAGTTGAACTGTTGAAACAGAGACCTCTTGGACCAGGAAATTTGATGCTCCAAATTTGATCCAAAAAGGCACTACGAATCCTACCGACTGCGCCAGTAAAGTTGTAAGTATATCAGTAAAACAATAAGATGGATAATTCGGTGACAATTTATTAGCATCAAGTTACAGATTGCGAGCAAATACTACACTGCCCTGTAAGTGAAACGTCCTTAGTTTAAATAGTATTAATATTCACAGTCAGCGCATTCCTGTGATATAAAAAAAGATGATATTACAGGAATGCTGATATTACATTATATGTTATATTAATAATCCATACAAGGTGGAAAAATAAAATAAATGATCAAAAAGAGGTTTATACTACACAAGTGAGTACTATTGCCTAACCTTCTTTATTTAACATACAAATACTACAGTATCGGCACCATTGCTACATCGGAACGACTTTCAAGCCAATAAAATCGTTTCATGACTTTGTTCAAAGTCGTATTTCTTCTTAAGTGCACGCCACCTATAGTTTCAAGAACTTTTGGCACTCTTTTAGGGAATAATATAGTTTCGCAAATCCTTTCTTTGCTATTAGGTCTCTCCAATACTATTTTTAATATGTCATCCTGTATTAGTAAGGAATTCCAGGGCGTCCAATAATTGTAGTCTTTCACTGAAATACAGCACCAAAGTCTTATCTTTTCTCTGTTCTTTAGCAAGAATTCTATTATCCTATCCGTTCGGACCATGCACAAAACTTTGTCTGTTCTCTTTCTTCATTCAGTTCAGTTGTTAAAGTTACTACGCTGTTTTGTAATTCTTGTTCCACTGATGATTTTTATCTTTCTATTTCCTTTAATCGGGTTTACAACTTGTTTCTATCAGTGTTTAACTTCCGCAGCAACTGATCTTTATGTTTTAAGTTTTTCGGCAGTTCACTTTTCCTTTAATCAACTGATATTCTTTTGGTTTCATTTGATCCTCAATTAATTTTATCTGGCTGAAGAGTTCCGCATTAGTTCCGCTTTCTTCACATTTTCCAATTCCTGTCCCAATTTAATAATTGGTTTTTCTGTGCCTCAATATTGGAACTCAGTTCTGGCTGCATTTTGCTCCACAGTTCCAACACTATATGGGTTTTCGCCTCTTGTAATTGATGAAATAAGCACGGCCTCGTCCTTTATAAACGTTATCCAATAAATTTTGCAGACTCTTTACAAATCCTTCTACATCCTTTTGAACTCCAGATCACCCGCTTTCTTCACCTTTTCCAATCCCTGTCTCAATTTTAATAATTGATTTTTCTGTGCCTCGATATTGGTACTCAGTTCTGGCTGCATTTTTTGCTGCTTGCCCTTTGCTCCACAGTTCCAACACTTCATGGGTTTTTGCCTCTTGTACATGATGAAATAAGCACGGCCCGTCCTTTATAAAATTTATCCAATAAATCTTGCAGACTCTTCACAAACCCTTCTACATTCTTTTGAACTCCTCGTTGTTTTCCGGTCTGAAGCCTAATTCATCTTGTCCTACCTTGACCACTTCTAGATGCTTGTCGAGCGGCTTCGATTTCCAGCGCCAGGGCTAGAGTGTCGGATAGATTTTTATATCTGGCTAACCTCAACAAATGTACTTCGAATGATTCACAACTGTCAAATCTTTACTTTGATGTTTACGTCTTTCGCATTTGGCTACGGAACATGAACTGAACTGTGGAGGCAAAACTAATTTGATTATTATATATTTTTAAGGTTTCCGAATTTTCCTAGGCCCTCGAGAATGCATCTAGAACCAAATTAGCTTGATATCTTCCAGAAAATGTCAAAATAAAGGTATTACAAAAAATTATAAACTCCAACTCCAACAGGAACGACATTAATAAACTAAAGGTAGGTGAGCTTTCATAACAATATGTTGGCTAAGGACATCTAGAAGATGTCAACTGTTACAGGAATATTCCAGGGCAAATTTGAGCACACTGTATTTACGTGTTAACTTTTTTTATTATAGCGGACAGCTTGAGCCTAAATCGATCATACTGTCATAATTATCATATCTCAATAGATATTTAATAAATTACATACATGTTACAATATGGTACAAGCAAGGAATGAAACTACGATACAATATGAATACAATAAGAGACTTCTTGATGATCTCAATATTAATAACTAGAATTCGCAAAACGTTTGTTACTAATATTTGATTGATAATAGTGCAAAAGAAGCCTATAACAAATCTATAAAAAGTATTAAGAGGAGTGTTTACTATTTCTTTTTTGATACATATATAAAATGTAGACCTCTATATTTTTATATAATCGACAAGTAAAGCAAGAGAGAGTTTTTTTTCTAATCACCTATTAGGCAGATCGGAATTAAAACTAAAACCTTATCTTATTTAGTAGAACCATGAAGTTGACCATGAATATAAAAGCGTATAAATGTGGACAGTACATTTTATAGAAACTAAAGAGGAAAAAGAGAGTAAGAGATAACTTCAAATAAAATCACGTAATTTCCATAATAAACACGTTGTACAAGTAATTTTCAAAGTGTAAACTAAAGCAAACTTAGCACACGGGAATGTTTATTTCAAGTTTTCTGCTTCTCTATAATTTCAAATTGCAAAACAAGGCAAATAAGCTTTTGTGCCTGAAAAGAATAGTCTTTTTGAAACAAAGATACAGCACGAATATCTAATAGAAAGATGATTGCCTAAAAGACTGCAGTTTTATTCAAAACATGACGGGAAAACAGAGAATAGCATAGCGGCTTGGTTTATTTTTCAATTATCTACATTCCTCTTAGACAAACAAGAGCAATGCATGTATAGTTATTACAGGGTATATTGAATTCCTTGCCAAGATTGTTTTGTGAACGTTCTGTTAAATTACCCTCTGTTTCTGAAGCCATCTCTACATTATACTATCTTAAAGTAGAATAAAATTTATTCTGCTATAATATTCAAGACGAAATATTTTGACTACTATTTTTAAAAATTTAGTTTTGACATACACTGTGTCTATACTCGCGTCAAGAATTCAGATGTCTTACGTCATAGCTGACGTTACACATTTGTTTTTTTTGTCAACGTCATTTTCGATATTTGATCGCGTTAAAAACAATAATTTTTTGCAATTTAGTTCAATATATAACGCAAACTTTTAGTGTAGTATATAGTTTTATTACTATCAGTTGCAGTTTCTGAAATATTTTGATGAACATATAATGAATTATTAATTTGTTCGTATGACATAAGTCGTTTGAATTATTGTTGCGAGTATTAGCTTTCGTGCCTGGCCTGCTACAATATTTTATATGGGTGCATTTTATACAGTGTTAACTATGACTAAGTACAAAAATTTTAACCACGTGCTCAAGCAGGTCTAAAATACTATACAAAATTTGTAAGATATTAGTGGGCTGCTTACTTCCTGCTCGGCCTAAGCGGCTCGACTTACAGGAAGCCACCTACATTGCAGCAGGTACTTAACGCAGACCTCTCGCCCTGGGCGACGAGCCATTAAATCTGTAAAAGATACTGCAGGAAACATCTACTTCACAAACTAATGCCCTGACCGGCATTGAATTACTCCTGCAGTATCTGTGTGAACAGCCAACCACTTATATCTCACCTGCACTCAATTTATATGTGAACATACATATGAAGGAACAGCCAGTTCAATTGTCGGTCATCTCACCTATGGCATACTGATGAGGGCTAACAAGCTCGAAACCGATCTATGTCTGGTGGTGTGTCCGACAAGGGTTCTTGGCTGTTCACACAGATACTGCAGAAGTAATTCAATGCCGGTCGGGGCATTAGTCCGCGGAGTAGTTGTTTCCAGCAGTATCATTTACAAATACAAAATTTATTTCGGAATTCTGAAAAAATGGGGCAAAACCCTCTTGTCCTACGGAAAGTCGGCGCCTATAACAATCAATCATCGTCCGAAATGGCTAGATATGTCAACTACATTTTCACTCCTTGCAGATTCGTCATAATTATCCACTAACATATCCGACATAAAATACTTTATTTAATTACTATAAAACGTTTAAAATTAGTCACTAAATGTTCTAAAATAACATAACTTAGAATACTGCATTGCTAGTTGCATACTCTCCAAACCTCAAAGAACATGCGAATATCAGTTTTATCTAAGGGTTTAAGAAACATTTTTACAGAACACTGTAACATCTTGGGATGTCATAATTTATTTAATTCCTCATCAACACAAGAAGTTTAAAAAATTTCCGCTGTGAAGTGCACCTTGCATTTGTGGCCTACAGATGGCGTCTGCAGATGTCAAAAAATATTGCATACGGCTACGGTACTGTGATTAGTTTCAAATAATTTTTCAGTACTTGCTTTCAGCAAATTTCATTGTTCGAGTATTCTTTAGTGCATTTACAACCATGTCGTATTCAAATGCCTATATGACGGATAAGGTGCTGATTTATGGGAGTGTGACATGTGCGTATGATCGTGTGGCAGCGTAATACCAAATACGTTTTCCGAGTACACAAAATATTATGCTGAATACTTTTTGAACCACATTTAACAACTGTTATAATGCCTTGGTAAACTATGTACCACGTGTTCTAGTATTAATACCAAGGGATTGGACGAGGAGGGCCGGTACCATAACTGCCACGACCTCCTGACATTAAATCCTTTAGATTTAAAAAAAATGTCAAAGAATAAAAATTATTGATTAAACAATCAATACACCAGTGCACACAAAATTTATAACGATTAAGATGCATGTGTTGTAGGTGACGCCCTTAGGCCATCATATTTTGACACCCGGAATAATGTGTTTTTTCTCAAACTTTTACTTACACCCCGTATAAGTATGGTAATTTTCTATGTAATTTTTATCAAATGCGAAATTCTTGGAAACTCTTGAAATTACCCGGAATTCCGCGAAATCCCTTGCAAATCTCTATTTTGCTAAATCTTGTCACAATTTTGATCCCAGTGGTTACCCCTTCGGGAATTTCTTTAAATTTTTTGTTCGGTCGCCGATTGCATGCTTTGCCTTGTCAGGTTTTACAGTGGACCAGTTTCCAGTGCCGTGTAAAAGTGTATTTTTAAATCATTTTCGAACTGCCTTTTTGATTTTTTTTACAAACTTGTATTTGCAAGAATCCCCTGTACATTCAAAAATTCTTTTTTAAATAAGTTCTGAATCATCCTATGTAGTGACTAACAGTTAAAATGTCAAACTTGTTTGAGAAAAAGTAGAATTACCCTACACACAAACTCCATAACTAATACGAGAATCCATCCGAATATAACAAACTAGGTGGGGATTGTTTTGTTAGTACATTTATGATATTTTTAAATAATCAGAAGAACATGAAACTAGATGACTAGATATGTAAAGGTTGTATAGACTTGCTAAAGTAAAACCACAAATATTTCTAGATAAAGATAGAACTTATTAATTTGCATTTAATATATAACATATAAACTAATTTAATTACAATTTTTGCCGTCAAATCAGGACAAGAATTAATCTAATCGGTTTGGAATTTTGCTAATTAGAGTAATGGGTTGTGGAGCTGATATCAAAAGTTTATACCCATCCCTATGAACGATGAAGATAAATACTTTGGGTTATTAATGGATATACATTAACTAGTAATTTATAATACCACTTACAACTTTATTTTTAATTAGACCATATATTTCATGGAGAAATTAATTCGCACATAAAGGTCTGCTTAGGAGATTGGATAGGCAGGATATCAGGTACTCCAATCATTAACCAATAATGAGAACAAAGCAATGATGGTAATGATTTTGTCATTTCATAATAGTAATATTTGTGACTATTTACAATTTTTCATTTTTCAAAACTAACCATGGTATGGATAGGGAAATTGCATGTTTTCCTCAAATACGTACACGGAAGAAAGAATGTACATATTGTTCTGGAATGTACCAGCATGCCACCAAAGATAATGATAAAATTTACACCATAGACAAAACTACACGAAAACATAAATTTGATATAGACACCAATGAAAAATGTCACAAATATGAAATAATTTAAAGAAAGGTTTAATAAAGTATAACAGTGATGTACAAAGACAATTTATTATGAAATTTGTATATAAAAACTTGCAAAATGCATACATTTTTTTATAATGTCAAGATATCAAGAATAGCATAACGTAAAGTGTACTTACATGGAAATAAAAAGGCAATTAATAAATAGTACATATGTTTGGCATGACTAGTCATCATGCACATACAATTTCAGATTCCGTTAGAAGTTTGTTGGATAAAATCATTAAAAATATTTTCCAAGTTTGACAGTTCGAAAAAAAGGTAAAAATTTTCTTTCTGAAATAAAAATAAATATTCATGTTGACTGGCAGGAGGACCTGTACAAGCTCAAGTTTAATTTCCTTAATAAGATAGTTCATTTTGTTTGGTAAAAACCTAAAAAAAAATATAAATTAAGAAAAATGTTTAACGTTAGAATTTTAAATTTGAAAACAGTGTAAAAATGTGTGTAGAGATTAGTAATAAGGCAACAAAGACTTAAAGA
The DNA here is from genome assembly GCA_025584915.1 of Monochamus saltuarius. Classification (NCBI taxonomy): domain Eukaryota; kingdom Metazoa; phylum Arthropoda; class Insecta; order Coleoptera; family Cerambycidae; genus Monochamus; species Monochamus saltuarius. The sequence goes on along the minus strand of CM046722.1, from coordinate 37,808,466 downwards.
TAGGGTAAAAAACAGCCACAGTATAGTTTTCATGCATAAAAGGTGAGATTTCGGAGGTTAGAGACATTAACGAGAGAAGTCGTGAACAAACTCAAAAATGCTAGGTACGAAATCAAACACACACCAAAATGTGCATAAAAATATAAGTAATAAGACTGCAATCATAAAATTAAGGTTTTATATAAGCATAAGGGCAGATATCGCAAAAAAAATAAAAATTAAATGATAAACTAATGATTCAAGTGTCAAATATTCAATAGTTTTTTAAAATCCTATAAATAGGCACCATGAAATTAGTCAGGAGCTCTGTACAATTTTATAAGCCAAAGAGGCAACAACTCATGTGTCAAAAATAAAACAATTGAATATCTCGTAACCTAAACAACAAGTTTGGTGGCAGCAGTAAAGCTACAGGGTTGGGATTGCTATTACAATCGTAACAGATCTATTACAATTCATAGACTGTCATTACGCTATTACGACAAACCAGAAATTATGCTGGATCTATTACAAACTAAAGAAAACAGGTAAATTCTATTACACTTTTTCGGTTTTTTAATTTTAGTAATAAAGAGTACGTGATTGACAAATAATCCTTTTCTATGAGCCCTCTGCAAATAACTGATAACAAAAAATAACTGATTATTCGGTTATTGCAATAACCGAAATCACTCGGTTATCAGTTATATGAGTAACGAATTATGTATTAGATTTTTTTTCCACTGTTCACTAGGGTTGCCACCTTTTCATATGCTCAAGTAGGATATTCTTATCTTTTATATTCTTCTTTTTACGTTCAATCGTTATTTGCAATTTAATGCAATATATAGTGCAAACATTTACTGTAGTATATAGTTATTTCTTATTCTCAGTTGCAGTTTTTTAAATATTTTCATGAAAATATAATGAATTATTCATTTGTTTATATGACGTAAGTCGTCTGACTTCTTGCCGCCACTATAACAAACAACGAAAAACTGTCGTAGCCATAGATCAAAATAAAATTTTGTGTTGACGGAACAGTCGTAAAATAATTGATACGATTGTAAACTTATTATCGTACGCTTTTGTACGATAATTTCAGTCGTGTACGATTTTTAAAAATATTAGACTTCGGTCGAAGCTACACTCACCTAAATCGACGCATACCGCACAACATGAATGTTGTGCAGCAAAAAATGAAATTTGGTAGACAGTAGATAGGGAAAATACATTGAGTGGTAAACTCTTACAGTGTATGTTCTTTGGTCTGACGTTGCGAACTTCGTAAAACAAAAAAAAAACATTTTTATTACCTGTTAAAAAATTATAGTGGAACGTATTCCCTATGAAATTATTATGTAAATGTTATTATATATTATGTTATTATGGTGTACGATAATTTCACGTTGAGTACGATAATTTTGAGTGTGCCGATACGATAAATTAGGGTACCGCAGTTGGCAACGCTGAGTGCATCGAAACTGGTACGAGTTTTCAGAACCAGTGCTGCAGTCCCAATAGCTGAAATTTGTAGAACCCAACTGGCAGAATTTTCCAGACAACCAACGTTGGAAATTTTGTTCACCGCTGCAGTGAAAACATCGAGGAAAAAACAGGCCAGTATGTCAAAAAACAACTAAACTTTAGATAAGGCTTTTATAATCATTAATTTGGAACAACTTACCTGAGAGTAGAAATAATGGTGAAATTGTAAATCTGTTAAGATATCTTTGTTAAACGTTAACCTCATCAGGTGTTTTGTTGTCAAGAGACTTTGATACAGGGCCTTCATAAATAATTACAAGCCACGTGATCAGGGCCGAGAATCTCAAATCAATCGCAGAGCAATTCATATGCGAATATCATTTTCCTCACTACGGCAATTGAGAGGGACAAGAAATCTATTCGCATACGAGTTGCTCTTCGAGAATCACAGTCCTGGTCACATGGCTTGTAATCATTTATGAAGACTGTATTTCAAGCTCATTGGCTAGTGTAAAATTCTCATTTAGACATCTTTTCATATTATAGAATTTTCATAAGTTCGAATTTCTTTTATTTAAAAAACCTTCATAAATCAAATTGAACTATCATTTGAAAAGGGAATTGGTAGTAAACTAATTTGAATTGAAAGAGAATTTTCTAAAGATTAACTTCAAAAGTATTTTAAATTAAGAAAAGGGTGCTTTATCTTAAATTAAAAATTTTAACCACAAGTTTCATTCGTGAAATCGCTACTGAGATAGGAAGTCATAGCCGGAGACAAAAGCAAGAAAAAGTAAGTACATTCAAATTTCAGAACAATAATAAATTAATACAAAACTATATGCTGTCGATGTTTTTATTTTTTATTCATTACACAACACATAAAACTTTTACGACATGATTATCACACTTTTCAAATTGAATTCAAGAAGCATAAAGTATTTTTAGAAATTTTGACTCTCAACATTAATATTTAAATAATAAAAAGGAAACAAATAAATAATTTTTTTAAATAACACAATACATATTTATTTGGCAATAAAAAATACATCCTACATTCCATTACAGTATATTTTAATCGAAATAGCGTTGGTCCTAGACAATTTCGTGGAAAAATAAGCCTAAAAACGGTATTTAAAAGTTTAGTCTGGCGACGCCCCCAGAAAACGGACGACGCCACAACGAGGACCTGTGATGTCAGGGACGTTTATACCTAATACAGCATTGTACCTTATATCTGTATACTATATCCATTTTCGGACAACACAGCAGATACGTCTATAAGAGTTAATTTTTCATTTGTGAAATTACTGTTATAGTCTAAGAGCCAGTGGCCGGCAACCTATAAGTAAATGATTATACCTGAAGTTTTGCACAGTGAGTCTCTTATACCTATCACTCATGAGGTGAAGACTCGCTAAGCCCGGCGAGGCCGACCCAACTGTTACTCAGGTGCGAGAGGTATGAAAATTTAACCAACTTCGTTATTAAATTAACAAAGCTGCCGTTTGAAAATTTTAAAATTTCAGATATAACAAATTAGGCATTTATTTTTATTATTTATTATATTTAGCACCTTTTTATATTAAAATAATATAAGTAACAAATAACCTCTATTTCTGGCACAGGTTCTGAGATTTGGTGATGTCGATTACAATGCTTGACATTTCTGACAGTTTTTTAACGTCAAAAATCAGATTTAATCAAATACTATATATATATTTATAATTTTTTCCAATTTCACAAGTGTCTGCCATGCCCTTAGAAGCACGGTAATCGTCTGTCTTTGTTATTTTTATATAGTAATAATTGAATATTTTAAAATTTTCAAACGGCAGCTTTGTTAATTTAATAACGAAGTTGGTTATATTTTCATACTTCTCGCACCTGAGTAACTCTTGAGTCGGCCTCGCCGGACTTAGCGAGTCCCCACATCATGAGTGGTAGGCATAAGAGACTCACTGTGCAAAATTTCAGGTATAATCATTTACTTACAGGTTGCCGGCCACTGGCTCTTAGACTATTATTGTATTAAATATTAGCATTGAATAAAGTTGCAAAATATACTCTTAATAATAATAATAATAATAATAATAATAATAATAATAATAATAATATGCCTTTATTACAATTTACAGAACAATACAAATAGTAGATAATTACGGGTGGCGGTATCCAGCAAAGCTGCTCCTATACAACCACCCTTAAAAAAAATAAGTGACCATAACCACAACTTGTACATAAGATAAGTATACATATATGCAAGAATATAAAAACAAATTAAGAAATACAGTCAACAATCTCTCTGATTAACAAGAAATGTTTTAAACTTTCTCCGAAAGGTGACAGAACTAGTAACCCCATTGATGCTATTCGGTAAAGCATTGAAAATTTTAACAGCATTGTAACTAAAGCTACGTTGAAACATCGTTAAAGTATGACAGGGAACAGTTAGGTGATCTCTATGACGCGTATTATGTTCATGTACATCTCGACCTTTAATAAGCTTATCATAAAGGTATATAGGTAACTTATGATCAAAAATATTATAAACCAATGTACCTAATTGAAGTTGAAAACGCTCATGTAGTTTAAGCCAACCAGAATTTCTAAAAGCATTTGAAATGTGATCAAATTTTCTAATGTTATAAACAAATCGAATACAAGAATTCTGAATTTTCTGTAGACGCTCTCTATCTTTCACTAACAATGCGGGCCAGTAAACTACAAGACAATAACTAAGGATAGATAATATTAAGGAGTCACAAAGTCTTAATTTAACTTCAGTACTAAGAATATTTTTATATAAGTATAAGATTTTTAATTTGCTATAACACCTTCTCAATAGATTAGATACATGAGTGCCAAATCTAAGATCTGCATCTAAAGAAAGGCCCAGATTTACACCACTGTCAATAGGTTGCAGCACAGTATTATTCAGCAATATTTGAAATGAAGGATGGTTACGAATAATTAACAGCTGAGGGCCAAACAATAAAATTTGAGTTTTTTTTTCATTAAGGATCAGACCGTGCGCATTAGAAAATTTGCTAATGATATTAAGATCGGAGTTGATATTACGAACAGCCAAATCAATATCATTGACAGGAAATGAATAATAAATTTGCGTGTCATCGGCATACTGATGAGATTTACAGAATGTTAAATGCGAACATAAATCAGAGCTATATAAAGAAAACAGCAACGGTCCCAAAATGCTGCCCTGAGGAACCCCCTTGTTCAAAAAAGTGAGGCCAGAAAAAGTGGTATTAAGTGTAACTCGCTGTTGCCTCATGTTTAAATAATTGTTAAAAAATTAAGAGCATTATCATTGAATCCAAAATATTTCAGTTTCGTAACTAACGTAGCATGATTTAAAGTATCGAACGCCTTGCTATAGTCCAGTAAGATTAAGCATGTATTAAGGCTACTATCATATGCGCGGAATAAATCATCGGTTACATTAAGCAAAGCAGTAGCAGTACCATGATGAGAACGAAAGCCAGATTGACTAGCAGATAAAATATTATTTTTATTTATGAACCTATTTATTTGATCCTGTGCAATTCTCTCCAACACTTTAGACAATACAGGAAGTATACTAATAGGTCTAAACTGAGACACATCCGAGGGACTACCAATTTTGGTACAGGGACGACATACGCAAGTTTCCACGCGTTGGGAAATACTCCTGTCAATAGACATTTATTAATGATAAAAGTAATGTGGTTACTTAAATAAGGTGTTAAATATAATAACATCTTAATAGACAAACCATCAGATCCAACAGCATGCGATTTAATTGCAAGTAAATATTTTTCAACATCCTTCACTTCTACCGAGTTAAAATTAAATTTGTTAGAAATATTAGGAATAACGTGTTAACATAAGCTGACTCAATAAATTCCTGATCAACAACATTAGCAGTGGGTAAATTATTTACAAAATGATCACTAAATTTATTGGCATCAACAATATCGGCAACCGTTGCATAATCAAATTGATTTTCAGAACAAACATTTAAGTATTTTAAGGCACGCCAAAAATGTTTAGGATTAGATTTAAATGTTTGTTGTAGATATGCTTTTTTCTCAGATTTAACACTCATATTGACCAGATTTCTTAAAGTCTTGTACTAAATATGCGCTACTTCAGTTTTCAACTTTTTGTACTTTGCCAAAGCCTTATCTCTCATATTCATCATAAGCTTCAGATTATCTGTAAGCCAAGGGGCTGGAGGCTTAGTTATCTTAGAAGTCTTAAATGGGGCATGCACATTAAATAATTTTAAAACGTTGTCATTAAAATATTTCACCATATCATCAATTTCCTCGACTTCGTATATGAAATCCCAATAAATATTATGCAAATCAAGCAAAAATAAATTATAATCAAAATTACGGAAGTCTCTATATGTTTTATATATAGTTCGGGGTTTAGATTTATTTAATTTAATGTTACATTTAACCCAAGAATGATCAGAAATATTTTCTACCTTAAGAACTTCAACAGAATCCGAAATATCAGCACAAGAAAATACAAGTAAATCTAAAAGAGTTTGAGAAGATGCTGTAACACGCGTGGGTTCAGCAATAACCTGTTTCATACTATACCTATTTAAAAAATTATGAAATAAAGTATAATTATAGCTATCAGTTTTTAAAAAGTCTACATTAAAATCTCCACCGAAAACAACGTAATCAAATTCAGGTAACAAACTAACTATAACATTTTCCAAATTATCCAAACATGAGTTAAAATTAATTTTAGGCGGTCTATATAATGTACCCAAGCAAATTTTCTTACCTGCGATGCTGATACTGATCCACAATTGTTCTAACTGGCTGGTATGGCTAACTTCAACTAAAGAATATTTTAAAGATTTATTTATATAAAAACAAACGCCTCCACCTCTTTTATTCTCGCGATCATTACGAACAATATTGTAACCCGGAATAGATATACTATAATCAGGCAGGGTGCTTTTTAACCAAGTTTCAGAAAGACCTACAAAATAATGAGAACCATCCAAAATCACCTCGGAGAAAATATCAAAACGTGAACATAGAGATTGAACATTGATATGTGAGAAACTAAGCCATGTGTTTTGCATAGTAGCTTATCAAGCTACAGTATAAATTCTTATTAGATACACAGACGGCAAAAGCAAACCAAAACAATTTTAAAACAGAATAGAGGAAATTGCAGTTGCATTTAACTAGTAATAATATTTAAATTTAATCTAAGTAATATAATATATCTAATTACCATTACCAATATATAAATAATTTGAAGACAAAGAAAGGTATTAAAAACAACTCCAAATATAAAAAGGTAAATACACAAAAAAAAATCTAAATATATGATATAGAATAAAAAAGTGAATATTAAGGCAGAGCAAGAATTTATGAGTATATTCCTACCATGCTAATAAAGTATTAAAAATAATTTTATAATAAATCATTTTTTGACTTAATCAATATTTTCTTACGGTCTTTATCACACCAAACAAACACATTACCACCGGCGGACCATGCCTTATTCTTTCCAAATTTGGCCTTCGCAGCAACAAGAATTTCATAGCGACCAGCAGTTAAATCCTCGTAGATCGAGTATGGAGTATTTTTCAAAACCTTCTTGGCACTAAAAACTTCATTTCTCTTAATATTTTGAACGAAAGTCACCATAATACTCCTCGGATTATTACATCTGCCATGTGGTTTCGGCAAACGAAATGCACTATCAATATCACTAATGTTACAGTTAACCTTGAGAATATTGATAATAAATGATATAACTGTATCAACGACATCCTCATTGTCCAATTCAACAATCCCCAGAAATCGTAGTGAATTTTTCTTGAGAAGCTGTTCAATATAATCATTACGCTCATTAAGTTTCACTGCTTGAAGCGAGTGTGAGGAAACTCTCTCATCCAAATCTTTGATGGAGTTAGTAACTTCAGATAATTTGTCCACTAATTTATCAAATTTACTGTCAATCTTAGCTTCTAGTTGTGTGACACAATTACAACAGACCTTAGTGATCAACTTCTCCATAGCAGCATCAGAAGTACTGTAACTGTTATCCTCAGTATTAGCACTTCTAGTATTCTTACCACCGACCATGATGACAACTTTAACAAGGTGGTAGAACACACAATTTTAACTTCAGGAATAATATCAAATAATGCAATTTTCACAAAGAAAAAAGCAATTTGAGATTTGAAACTATGAACTAGGATAGATAACCCTGCCAATAAACTACTGATCCAGTGCAACCAAATTAAATGCAACTAGTTACCAGATAAATTCACAAATCTATACTGAGCTCGGCAAAGCAACACTACTCGCACATAAATATATGTATATTAATGTAAGCACAAACAGTGTATCTCACTGGACAAATGGAAGAAGTATTGCATTATGCCATTATGTACGAATACAGCATACAGCGCCTAATACAAAATATTTCATCATGCCAAAAAATGAAAAGAAAAATTTATGTAGGGCGGTGAAGCGCGACGAAAGAAGAACGTTAAGCTTTACAGCATTCCAACATTGTTGTAAGTTTAATTGCAAATTCATAAGTAGGCAGGTTCATAGAAAAAATTTAAATGTAAAGTTGTAAAGAATAAATTAAACCTTTCTATTAAGCTGCCAGAATGTATCAGGGCGATTAGAAAATCAATGGAAAAGTAAACTTACATGGACATGGAATTTATGAAAAACTGACACATGCCACCTAGATTATTGTTTTTTAATTAGTATTTCAAAGTTGGTTTATTATATTGATTAATAAATTATTTTTTCTACAAAACTGTTAAAAGTGGGCTTTTTAATTGTCATTTTTGATGTTAAAAATGTCATTTTTTGACACGCGTGTTAAAAGTAAATCAAGGTATATTTAAATTTTGTTTTGAAAATTAATAAAACGTTTTAACAAACACATGAACAACTTTTTATTTTAAATAAGTACAAACCAACATTTTAACTAGTTATTACTATTAACATTTATAGTAAAATTAGAACAATTTGAAATTGTAATTCCCTGCGTCATCATCATACATATGTTGGTTTTACTGTCAACATGTGTGACACATCTATTTTCTGTCGAAATACTACTGTAGTACTGGTGGTCTTGCTAGTAGTTGCAGCAGTAGGAAGTATTTGGCACGCAATTTCCTTCTTCTGTTCCAGTGAATTTTCAATGTAGTCTTCAGCTACCGTCGAGGATTTCCATCCTCCATGTCTCTTGATGGTAGTAAGATTTGCACCAGTTTAAAGTTCTTCCGATTGTTTTGTAGAAAAAATAGTGTATGATATACGTGTTAAAAGTGATTTTATTTTGTTCGTGAAGTTAAAAAACTCGCTACGCTCGTTTTTTAATCATCTTCACTCACAAAATAAAATCTTACTTTTAATACGTATATCATAAATAGCTATTTTCTCTCGAAAACGGTGCGTCAGGAGGAAAAGTCCAAGAGACACTTTTTAACTTGACATTAAGAGAGCGATACCAATATTTCCAAAAATCAGTGGCCAACATTTTTTCTTCACGTTACCATATACAGTAATATATTGATCAAGCAATCTCTTGTTATGCTACTGTGCGTAAGGTATTGGATTTACAAACTAGGTACTGTACTGGTTTTGCTTATTTTAGTTAAACAGCAGCATATAGAAGTTTTGATTTTCCTTGTTTAAAAGTGAACAAGAAAACTTTTATTATATTTTCATGTTTATAAAACTATTAATTTTATGAAATTGTTAATTATAAAATAGGTTGTTGCAAAGCAATCATGTATAAACTGGTCCAGATGAACGAAATTAAATATATGGAGAATATGTCAATTTGAATATAACTAAACTACTAAATATTTCATTATATACCTCCATATATAGAACATAGTATACAAATTTTAAAGCAGATGCCGTAGTTTTTAATTTTGTGATTATATATATTCTCTTCCATAAATAATACTTATGGTTAGTGGGCATCCATAATAACCAGTATCATATAAATTATTGTTACATGAATAAATAAAACATAATTAGGTATATGTAATATCTATTTTATTGTCGGTTCTGATATTATTTTACAAATTAAACAAAGTATTAGCTCATTAACTAGTTTAATAATTTATTTAAGCTAATTATTACTATCGGTAGATATGGCTATGTGTACCTAATTTGTTATTTAATTTGGATTTTAGTGGATGATTGTAAAAAAAATAATTGCGGGAAAATTCAAAAGGTCATTAGATATCAAAATGATCTTGCCTGCGACATGGAAACAATTAATCAAGTACTGGTATTTTTCCTTATTTTAAGCTTATTTGAACAGCCTATAGGTACAGTAACTCTTAGTTTTTATGAGTAAAAGCTATACAGAGCGTCTCACGTATTACTGGCATCATTGGAAGGGGTGATTGTACAGTCAAGATAAATGAGATTTTCCCAAAAATACCAATATCTAAAAGTAATTATTGTATTTTTTATTTACTTGGAAACCTCTCGTAATAAAACAAGAATAATTCTAGGTTGTTTAAATATTCGCATATTCCCCAATATTCCCATTATCACCAGTGGCGTAGAAATCCTGTGTCACTTTTTTTATTTACAATAAAAATAGTACACCACTGACTTAATTATAAAAAAACATAAGATTGTTTTGAAAAAATAATTATTCTTTGCAATTTCCTTTAAAATGCACCTAATTAATTGTTTATTTAAAATATCACTGCATTTCGTAGTTTGTGTATATTCAAAGATATGTGTCAAAATTTGAAAATCCACTCTAACAACGACACAACAGTGCTAAAATAATTTTTGAAAAGTATAATTGTCTATGTTATCAGTCAGAGAATATTACTAGTAGCATAATTAATAGGCCTCACCACGCACAAACTACGAAATGCAAATATATTTTAAAAAATTAATTACTTAAATACGATGCATTTTAAAGAAAATTTCAAAGAATAATTATTTGTTCAAAATAATCAAAATATAAGATATTTTACGTTTTTCTAAAATTAAGGCAGTGGAGTACCATTTTTATTGAAATGATGGAAGAGTGCTTCAGGATTTCTATGCCGTTGGTGATAATGGGAATATTTCAACATATTGAATAATTAAACTAAGGATATCCCATTACAATCTAGAAGTATTGCTGTTTTATAGTCAAAGGTTTCCAAGTAAAAAAAAATAGATTAGCAATTTGTGTGACACCCTGACCTAAAAAAGGCAGAAAATTGAAAAAAAAAATGTTTAGTCGACCTTTAACAAAATAAACAAATCACCCTATAAAAATCGGTAACACGACGCTCCTGGTACGCTACAAACTTTCTGAAGCCATACGACAATCGAATGTTGAAGAAAACATTGTTGCCACATCATGCTTACATATATAATGTCGTCTAACACTTCAGCGTGCTATTCATATTTACCACCATTTAGCCGCATTTTCTGCATTTCCCGCATTTCTTTTCCCCTAAATTTGGAGATCACACCACACATTTGGAGGGGTGATGAAGAGAATACAAGCTTACATTGCTTACAAGCAGTAGTTTGTTTATTTCGGGTCTCTTGTATTGGTCGTAAATTCACAATGCCTAATGTTAAAAATACCATTAAATGATGAGGATCGCGTTCATTTGATCATGGGAGGTATCGAAGATACACAAATAAGATTTACAATAGAAGCAGCATAAATGATCCATATGTTTTGGCAAACCATTTTCGACGTATTGATGAACAAAAGAAAATTAACGAAAATATTAATCAAACAGTGGCAGGTTCAAAAGTACCATGTACTGAGGTTTTTGACTTGTTGAAGCATCAATTGATAAACAAACCTGTGCTTGCTCTGTTTGACCCAGTATTAGAAACGCACCTTTACACAGACGCAAGTGTACTCCGGCTGGCAGGAATTTTAATTCAAATAAAAGACGGTAAACAACATGTTGTAGCATAGTATAGTCGTCATACAACTCCTAGTGGAAAGAAATTTCATTCATTTGAGCTTGAAACTTTGGCTGTGGTGTCCTCGGTCAGAAAGTTTTATCAGTATCATTTAGGACGGCCTTTCACAATCTTTACAGATTGTATCGCAGTAAATTATACTTTTGACAAAAAGGAATTGAATGCTAGAATAGGACGTTGGGTCCTTGAACTTAGTCAGTTCGACTACAAAATTAAGCATAAAAGTGGTCACCAAATGCAACACGCGGATACTCTCAGTCGCAATTCTTATAATATATCACAACAGGTCAACACTGTGGCTCTTATTGCCGAGGAAGATTGGTTGCTTGCCGCTCAACAACCAGATAAAAAAAATCAAGAAATAAAACACATATTACTGTCGGGTGAGCGTCACCTGCATAAGGCCATTTTTAACGATTATCCTCTTAAGGGTGGTAAAGTTTACCGTGTCACACCTACTGGACTACGTTGGTGGGTGCCAAAAATTGGGAAATATCAAATTCTTCGTATGGCTCATGACGAAATTGGATTAATTAGTAATAAATATTGGTTTCCGCGTATGAGGCGCTTTATTATTAAATATGTAAAAAATTGTTTAAATTGCTTATACTTCAAATCTAGTTCAGGTAAACGACCATCCCATATTTAAAACGCCAAAACCATTCCACACTGTTCATGTGGATCATTTAGGGCCGTTCATCACAACGAAAGCGGGGAATTCGTACATTTTTGTAATAATAGACGCCTTTACAAAGTTTATATTATTATATCCAGTTCAAAGTACCAAAACCAAACATGTAATTAAGGCATTTAGAGATATGTTTAAAATATTTGGTGTTGTCACTCGCATAATTAGTGACCAAGGGAGGTCTTTTACATCAAACAAATTTTTGTCATTTCTAAAAGAATACGGCATAAATCATCATTTGAACGCGGTTGCTCTTCCAAGAGGAAACGGGCAGGTTGAGCGATATAATGGTGTAATTACAGATTTATTAACCGCAATGGGAGGTAAGGAATGGGATGAGAATATTCATAATTTGCAATTGGGTTTAAATAGCACTATAAATAAAGCTATCGGAGTTTTCCCTAGTGAAGCTCTAATGGGTTTTCGCGTCTGTAGTAATAATTTATAGATATAGGCAATGATCTCCTAAAAGATGTTTTAGCTATACAAGAGCATATGCAGACGTTAGCCACCAAACATCAAGCTGAAGAGAAACGGCGATTTGATAAAAATCGCGTCCCGGGCCGACAATACTTTGAGGGCGACTTGGTGCTCCTACGACTTACTGCTTCGCCGAATACGAGAACCAGTAGGACATTACTGTCAAAATGGCGAGGTCCATTTAGAGAAGCGAAGGTGCTGGAGAATGACAGGTACGAAGTCCAGGACATCCCGGGTGCAGTCCGCTCTCGCATACCGTATAAGGGCATTTCTGGAATCGAGAACATGAAACCATGGATTCGGTATGCAGAGGAATAGTAGAGGGCTGGTGGTATACCCTAAGTAGGCAGAACACTACAGGACAAAAGCGCCTGGTACTTTGTTCTGGACAGAGTATGGCATTTTTGCTCTGGTTAGGAGAACACTGCAGGACGAAAGCGCCTGGTACTTTGTTCTGGACAGAGCATGGCATTTTTGCTCTGGTCAGGACGACTAACTGTAGGTAGTCCTACCTGGGTGGAATGACTAATTGCAGGTGAAATTCCTGGTACTTTTGGTCTTTCCGGTAGTTTAAGTTTACGTTTAATTGAGTTTGGATATTTACGTGTTTTTCCATTTAATTTTCTCTGTGTATGCATACACTTTTATTACTTATCCTTGTTTAGGTACTATTTACAGGAAATATTCTACAAGCGGAGTGAGTCGACAAAGTTACATGCCAGTACATGTTTAATTGTTATACTATTTATTTATTTTCTTGTCTCAGTCCGCAAGTAACTTGTCTATCCTTTTGGTTTAGGTAGCTGGAATTTGGTTTCGAAATAGCAAACGCTGTTAAGAGTGAGGACACTCCAGAAGTCAGGAAAGGCCGCGTAAGAAATATGTTGACTGAGTATGAGCGGACATGCTAGAGTGAAACCGTGACCTAGGCTACCGTCCGTTGCGAGGCCGGGGAGCCGAAAGGAATAAGGCGGCATGGAGATATTTTTGTTGAATGAAGTGTCACCCAATTTTGAGAATCCAAATTGTTCTGTAGCAGAGCTTAATAAAATATATTTATAATAGTTAACTTTGGGTAATTTCTAACACCTGTATATTGCAAACGGTAAACTTTTACATAATATATATTTGGGTAAATCTCATTTATTTTCACTGTATAATCACCCCTTCCAACATTACCAGTGTTACCTGTATTGTTTTCTTAAGGTTAAGTGGTTTTGTATTATTGCTGTTATTTTAGTTTTTTAGCATTTTATGAGGTCTCTTTTCTATATCCATTTTAATAATTTAGTTTTCAATTTTTTTGCATATAAATCTATTTCAATAAATAATACAGGGTCCATAACAATGAGTAAATATTTTATACAGGATGTTTCAGTTTGATATGTCACAAACACGAGAGCATATTTTGGGAATAAAAATAAGAATAAAAGTCTGGTAAACTTTTGTTTTAACTTCCTTCGTTATGGAGATACAGAGGGTTGAATTTTTTCTATAAATTAAAATTTTCTTGCATAACTTTTAAACGTATTAAGATATTGTTATCAAATTTGGGGTACTGTGTAAGCCAAGATATTGCATTTGCTGCCAAAATATGGCTCTTTAAAATTAAGCAGTGGCGTAGATACAGGGTGAGTCTGTCACTTTGGCCAAAATAATAAATATGTGACGCCACTGGTTAAATTAAAAAAGTGATCATTTCATAATTTTACAATTCATTTCCAATAAAAATGGTCTCTTTCATTTTCTTCGCGTCTCTCATAGTTTAATCACAAATTGGATATTCATAGAAGTCTGTTTTTCGACGACTGTGTTAACATGCGACAATGCTTCTGAATTCAGTATGCCGTGAAAACAAAATCCAATTTATTATGTAGTTTTGAATTTGACAGTTAATGTTTATTATACCTAAATAGCGTTTATGCAGTTTATGCTTTAATTGTTATAACAGTAATATTTTAAGTTAATAGTTAGCAATTATTTTAAGTTTCAATTATACGGATTACTGTGGCTTTTTAATAATGGCGCAGGTTGAATTCACAAATGAAGAGCATGCAGATATGCATTTGATGTATGGTGCAGCCTGGGGTAATGCTGTTGAAGCTAGACGATTATACGCAGAAAACGTTGTGCAGAAGAGCCTAACTTTGTAGCACACATATTATTTACTGATGAAGCCAGTTTTGCAAGAGATGGCATAATGAACTCACACAACATGCATTACTGGGCTGACGAGAACCCTAATTGGACTGTCGCTGGTACGCATCAACAGCAGTTCTCGCTAAATATCTGGTGTGGTATTATTGGCGATATTTTAATCGGGCCACATGTTTTGCCAAACCATTTAACCGGCCAAGCCTATAGGCATTTTTTAGAGGAAATCCTACCAGGATTGTTGGAAGAGGTTCCACTTGCAACAAGAGTATTGCTCTGATTTACGCAGGACGGGGCACCTGCCAACTACAGTTTAGCTGCCAGAAATTATTTGCAGAACATTTATCCAAATAGGTGGAGAGCTCTAGGAGGTCATGGAGCTTCGCCATGAACCCCCTTGAATTCTTTTTGTGAGGTCACTTAAAAAGTTTGGTATACAAAACAGAGGTTCAAAGTATTGAAGATCTACTGCTTCGCATACAAAATAGTTGCAGAGCAATTTTAAATACCCCAAAGATTTTCGAACGAGTTTGGAGATCGTTATTACGTCGAGCTGAAGCGTGCATCTTAGTTCAAGGACTGCACTTCGAACAATTATTGTAAATTTATTAGATAGAGGTCGAATATTTAATAATAATAAATTATATTGAAACAAGTTTTGATTTTATCTGACATGAAGTTTTCTTATAATAATTTTGATCATATGTATATTATCTTAATTAAATAAAAAGGACAAATAATGTGTTAAGTACTACTACATACCTCTTCTTAAGATTATGGCAATAGGATACATAAATTATTACTGCGCCAGAAATTTTAAAAATTAAGCGAAATATCATATTACTTATTGTATGTTTAATAGCAGTTAACAATCGAATAGCAAAATTTTGCTCCACATAAACATTTCAATTTGTGGCCAAACTATGAGAGACACAAAAAAAATGAAAGAGACCATTTTTATTAGAAACCAATTGTAAAATTATGAAATTATCACTTTTTTTAATTTAACCAGTGGCGTCACATATTTATTTTGCCCAAAGTGACAGACGCAGTATATACGCCACTGCTTAATTTTAAAGACCATATTTTGACAGCAAATGCAATATCCTCGGCTTACACAGTACCCCAAATTTGATAACAATATCTTAATCCGTTTAAAAGTTTTGAAAGAAAATTTTAATTTATAGGAAAACTTCAACCCCCTGTATCTTCATTACGAAGGAAGTTAGAACAAAAGTTTACCAGACTTTTATTCTTATTTTTATTCCCAAAATATGCTCACGTGTTTGTGACATATCAAACTGAAACACCCTGTATATATATTATTTTCTAGCCGGTGACTTGTTGAAATATCCCACAACAAATAATTATTTCACCCGTATGTCGGCAAGTTGCCCTACAGCTTACCACTAATCCTAGTATAAACCACCAAAGGCAAGAACGTTTGGTGGTTTGTATTAGGTACCTATATTTAATCCTTTCTGACACGTCTCTATTTCTCTACTTTCTTGTTAAATCGTAAAAGATATACCTGTAAGAATAACACGTTTTAAAAGTATCTTTTAAAGCAGAATATACTACTATTGAGTACGTACTATTAACTAAGGAAAAAAAGTTTTCTTCCCGAAACATTAGCTTATTTGTGCAATAAGTTAGGAAAAGTGACTTTTTTCCGCATCACGTTCAGGTTTTTTACAAAATACGTCATATGCGGAAAAGATACTTTTCTTACGAGTTGCTTACATGATTTTTCTAAATAGTGTTTTGAAAATAGCTCAAATAAATATAGTTATCAGCATTTTTTATTGAAAATTGTGAATTTCGAAAATGTGAATCAAGAATCCTGATGGTATGTTGATATAGAAATGAGTTTGATTTTTAGATTTTCGTTAATATTATTATCAGTGATTTATGAAAAATGGCAGAATCTTCTGCTTATAACGATAATATGGATGATGATATAGAAGAATCATCAAAAGTTGCGTTTCAATAATTATTGCCGGCAACATTCAAAGATAAATTTGGAAAAACGTATCGCTTATTTAGAACAAAAATTCAGAGTATATCAGAGTTCTACGCTGTGGAGTCTTTATCATAAAAACAACATTGTCAGTGAAAAAGAATATTAACATAAAGATATTTTCGAGTTCAATTGCTTTCCGTAAATGTAAATCGGTAAGAAATAGATCCAGGAAGTCTTGTGTTTTAAGTAAATCAGGAGTTGACAAATTTTTGAAAGAAGCAGACGATCATGAAGGTAAAGTGTAATTTTCACTCTCTAAATACTGAAATTGTTTCTTATTTTAGATAGTGTCGATTATTGCTATGAGAGGAGCATGCTGTCGTGAAGAATTAACATTTCTTTAGCTTGAACGTACAAAAGACATGAGAGAATATACAGGGTGAAAGCATGTCACAAACTTCAGGGGATGATAGTACGTTTAAAAATAATATTAGTTTTCTCTGTAAACTTGGGTCCAGAAAGGCTTCGTTTTCGAGATACAGGGTGGTAAAGTTATAAAAAAAATGAAGTTTTTCTGAGCTATCTCAGTGACCCAGTTGATAATTGTAATAAAACTTGGTGTGGTTCATACCTGCTAGGAGGTCTTTTATTTAGTATAATTACTGGTGTCAAACTGCTAACCAGTGGCGTGCAACAAGGGAGATGGCGGACCTTTTTTAAAACAAAACGTACGTCACTGAATTTTTAAAAAATTTTGTTAATAATTTACGTTCTACTAAATAAAAGAACAAGTCAAGTTTTTCTTGTAAAACCCACCGTTTTCGAGTTATTTGGCTTTACATTTTAGTCGTTATTTTTATTTAATGTAGGAATTTATAACTGTGTCATTTATAGTCTACATTTTTTTCTCATACTTACTCTTGATTTATGCCATTCGTTTTCGAGATCCGAGGTGTTGAAAAATATGTCAAAAAGAATTCATAATGACGCATTTGTCAAATCTTCTCGTCTTAGAGTTAAATAATTATTATTTAAATTATTTTTAATTGATAATTTTAAAATTATTAAATTAAATACATAAAATTAGTGTAGAAACAAACTGTTATTTAATAACATTAAAGAAGAAGGCAAATAAGATATTCTGTATTATAATAAATGTTCAAACTGACGTCCTTCTGCCTCAATACATGCTCGCAACCTTCTCATAAAATTAAATCTAATTCTAGTAAATACGTCATGATTATTTCTAATACTGTTAAACGCTTCTATTATTCGTTGTCGAAGTTCTTCTTCTGAGTCAACTAATCTGTTATAAACAAGATATTTGGCATAACCCCATAAATAAATATCAGCAGCATTTAAATCAGGCGAGCGAGACGGCCAGGATATTGGTGCATAATTTCCTCGTCCAATCCATCGATTGGGAAAGACTATGTTTAAATGTCTTTGTACTTGACGACTAAAATGGGCGGGTGTCCCATCATGGAGGTACCATAGACGCTGTCGTAGACCAATGGGAACATCTTCCGTTAATTCAAAAAGATTGAGATATTCGCTAGCACCCAGTTCTTGGTAGAAAAAAAGGTCCCAGAATATGATTGCCTATAATCCCACCCCACACATTAACTGAGAAAGTTTTCTGATCATGACTTTCAATTATGGAGTGTGGATTTTGTTCCATCCATTCACATTCACAATATGCATATTGTGCAAATTGAGTACGCCATCTCGTGTAAAAGTTGCCTCATCCGTAAACAAAATAGAGAAAAAATCTAAATCCTGTCTATAAAAATCCAACATTAGCCGGCAGAACTCCATTCTAAGTGGATAATGTTGAGGTTGTAGACTTTACACTTACATGATAGGGGTGCAAAAATATTTAAGCTCTCCATCTCGGGGTAAGCATGAGGTTATTTGATTTAATGTAAAAGCCAAATAATTCGAAAACGGTGGGTTTTACAAGAAAAACTCAAGATACCTTTTTTTGTTCTTTTATTTAGTAGAACGTAAATTATTGACAAAATTTTTTAAAAATTCAGTGGCGTACGTTTTGTTTTAAAAAAGGTCCGCCATCTCCCTTGTTTCACGCCACTGGTTAGCAGTTTGGCACCAGTAATTACACTAAATAAAAGACCTCCTAGCAGGTATGAACCACACCAAGTTTTATTAAAATTATCATCTGGGTCACAGAGATAGCTCAGAAAAACTTTATTTTTTTTATAACTTTACCACCCTGTATCTCGAAAACGAAGCCTTTCGGGACCCAAGTTTATAAAGAAAACTAATATTATTTTTAAACGTACTATCATCCCCTGAAGTTTGTGACATGCTTTCCGGGACACCCTGTATATTGATAAAGATTCGCAACACATAGACGAAGAATCAATCAATCAAGTTGTAACTAGAAAATATATACATATACTTTGTTTAAAATGGATCCGTTTATCAGAGATTTTAAGAGTAATATTGTGCAAACAAATGTAGTTAAAGATATTTCAGCTTGTAAAAATGTGTTACATGATAAAAATAAAACATTCAAGATATTGCACAATAATATTCGAAGTATGCATAAAAATTTTAATACTTTTCAGTTATTATTACACGAATTAGATATAGATTTTGACTGCATTGTTCTTACAGAAACATTTAAAATATATGATGAAGATATATTTAAATTGAAAGGATATGACCTTATTTACAGTGAGGACAATTTAATAAAAACGATGGGGTAGTAATTTTCATTAAAAGTAATTATAACTATAAAGCAGAAATTGTAAAATTCATGAATCTACTGCAATTAAGCTCATAATAAAAAGTGGATAATTTAGATTTAATAATAACTGGGATTTATAGATCGCCGTCTTTAAATATTAATGAATTCAATAACCATCTTAGATCATATTTACACATACTAAGAATAATGAAAATGAATACATAGTTATCGGAGATATCAACATAGATATATTAATGGAATCGGATGATAGTGATAATTATTTAAATATTATGTACGAGTCCAACTTTATTTCATACATTAATAAATATACCAGGGTTTTGGAAATTCACTTAGTTGCTTAGATCATATTTTTGTAAAAAATATTTATACGGATATTAAATCATTAGTTCTCCATACCTATAATCAGATCATTTTTCGACGGTTCTTCAAATTAAAAATGATTTTGGAATAAAAACAGAACTGGAACAAGTAACTTATACACACATTATGTATGATAAATTAAAACAAGCGTTAAGACAAGAAAAATGGCTTGACGTTTGTAACTCCGATAATGTAGAAATGTCTTCTAAAATATTTATGGATAAACTCTTGAATTATATAAAAATTAGTTCAAAAGATATTGTTCAAAAATACGTAAGAAAAAGAGTGGATATCAGTAGGATAAATAAAATCGATGAAAGAAAGAGATAGGCTTTACAAAAGATGGCAAACTAATATAGATAACATTGCTTTAAAAGAACAGTTTAAGAATTACAGAAATAGGTTACATATATTGACAAATGAGGTTTGACGAAAGTGCTTTCAAAACGTTATAAATAAAAATAAAAGTTATTTAAAAACTATAAATAACGTAAGTTCCAAAAAATCAAAGGATAAAGAAATAACAGAAATTAGACATAATAGCGGTAGACTTACTAATGAAAGTGATATTTCGGATACATTTGTTGATTTCTTTACTGACATTGGTAATAACATGGCCAAAAACATTGATAATAAGAACAAAAATAGGACATCTTTATTTCGGAGACTGACGAAGATGAAGTAAAGGAAGTAATATTAAGTTTAAAATCACATAGAGCACCAGGTATTGATTGTATAAAATCGGACACTTTAAAGGAAGTTGTAAGTTATATTGTGAAACCAATCTGCGTAATAACAAACAAAATAATAAATACAGGAGTCTTTCCCTGTGCATTAAAAATGGCTATAATTAAGCCTTTGTTCAAGGGTGGCGATAGAGCAGAGTGTGCAAATTATCGACCAATTTCATTATTATCATCTTTAGCGAAAGTCGTAGAAAAGATTATTAAAAAAAGGATTGTTTGGACTTGGACAAGTATAATATATTAAGCGACTTTCAATATGGATTCAGGCAGGCCAAATCTACTGAGGATGCAATAGCAAACTTAACAGCTAATATATATAACCATATGGAAATGAGTAATCCAACTTTGTGCATATTTGTAGATTTGGCCAAAGCATTTGACACGTTTAGCCATTCTGGTCTTGTCAAAACCCTTGAACAAATTGGTTTTAGAGGAGTAGCCTTGACATTAATGCGAAGCTATCTGTCTGAAAGGAAGCAGAGGGTCATGGTAAACAAAAGCTTAAGTAAATCCAGAATAGTTCAGTGTGGCATACCACAAGGTACAGTACTAGGACCATTGCTGTTTAATATATATCTGAATAATTTATTTTATCAAAAGTTTGAAGGACAAATATTTAGCTTCGCTGATGATACGGCTGTTCTGTATACCGATAATACTTGGGAGGCATTATTAACAAAAGCAGAAAATGACTTTAAAAATATTAAAAATTGGTTGGATGCTAAAGCTTTAACAATAAATTTCTCAAAGACTAAATATATTCCTTTTTCAATAAATAAAATTGCTGAAACTAGACCACTAAGTATTACGGAAAGTTTTAAAATTGAACCTGTATCTAAAATCAAATATCTGGGAATAATTGTTGATGCCCATTTTAAATGGGATTCGCATATTAACGGACTTGTGGCAAAAATTAGAACATTGCTTCCCAAGTTTAAATATTTTGCACAAATTTTAAGTTTACAACAGTTAAAAGTTCTGTATTGTGCGTTTGTGGAATCACTATTGAGATATGGTATTCTGGGATGGGGGAGTGCCTTTAATTGTTACATAAAAAGGCTAGAGGTTATGCAGAAATGGATTCTTAAAATTATACATAAAAAATATATTACTTACCCTACAGAATCGCTATATCGTATAGCAAAAACATTAGATATCCGTCAATTATACTGTTCTGCCATTTTATTGCATGAACAACTGAAAAAAATATATAATTAGTCATTGCCAGGGAACCAGATATAAAAATTATGCTATAAGAATACCCAGAGCAACAAAAACCACTACTCAGCGATGTTTTACTTACCTTGGACCTCGTACATATAATGAAATTCCCCTCGACATTAGAAATATTAACTCGGTTAATTTATTCAAAAAAAGAGTAAAAATATGGTTACTGAATTCAGACAGACTATATATTAATCAACTTATAGATTTGAAAAATACTTACCTCATCAAATAGTTGATAAGTACCTACCTAAATATAATGTGATATGACTACCGAAATATAGCTATGTGTATTATATTAATGTATTATCATTATTAGTATTAATTTAGTATTTAGTATTGTATTATCTATAAATATAAGCGTGTGTAAATGATTATTCATTAAAAAACCAAACATTCAAAGAGAAAAACCACGGACAAAGTTTACTTTTTGTGGTATCTCGGATGGATTGTTTGTTTGCTATATTTATATAACTTATTTTGTTTAAATAATTTGTTTTGTTTATTATTTAAGATTACATACATATGTATGATTATTATGTATTATTATGGCAAATAAATAAATTATTATTATTATTATTATTATTATTATTATTATTATTATTATTATTATTATTATTATTATTATTATTATTATTATTATTATTATTATTATTATTATTATTATTATTATTATTATTATTATTATTATTATTATTATTATTATTATTATTATTATTATCAATCTTGTCGAAATGTTTTGAAAATATTCCTCCCTTCGTCCGTCACCAGTTGAGTATTCATGATTCTTCCTAGGATATAGAAATGGAAATTGTACAAGACAATGCATTGGCATATATTCTAAAACATTGCAACATTTTTAGGAGGCAAAAGGATATATAGAGAATTCCGTTCAACAAAAACTTAAAGTAGCTTTAAAAATATTGTGTCAAATGTGACAAAGAAAAATCAATATAAATACAAACTCGACCTCTACTTCATTAGACACATGCGCAGGGTTTTCTATAACCAATTGTAAAAAAGCTATAGTTAAAATTTATAATAATGATAAGAAGAAATGATTTGACAATAAATGGTTAGTTCAAGAAATATAATGTATTTTTTGCGTGCGGGAAAATATTTTGTACTAAATATACAACTTTTCAAGACAAAAAAATATATTTTACTACACTCCAGCATTTTTTGTGTAAAGTCCAACCCTAGTATTTAGAATTTTTGTTTGTTAAATATAATATGCATTTTTGTAAACTGGTTAAAAAATCCTCAATGTTTGCAGCAGTTAATCAAATGTTTTATACTTTAGCAACCAAAGTTGATTTAGTAAAATCGTAGTTAAGTTTCATTTAATAATCTGGCCGTAGTAAAATGTTTATAGGTACAATTGATCAAAATTTTACATGAAATAGTAAAATACTTTTTTCCAAATAGCTGGATATTTTAAATGATATAGATATAATTCATTATTACTAAATACCGAATGGAAAAATGCTAATACAATTTAAAAAAATGGGACGACAAGAAAGTTACATAGTCTATTTAATAATACATTTCAGTTATTTCTCTACTGAACTATATTAAAGCCCTGTATACCTAAAACAAGTCATCTTGTTTGTTTATTCTAAGCTTCGTCTATTTAGTTAGGTATGTTTAATAAAATTTTGAATGGATGTGGTTTCGTAATTAAATAGTTTTATTCATTAGATTATTGGTCTTTCTCTGTTCCTTATTTGTATCAGTATATTTTCTGATCGCGCTTTATCGAAATAAAAAAATAGATTGTTGTTGACCATAAATAATAAACTTAATGGCTGTCTCCTTTTAAATTATACGCAGTACATTTCTTCCATCCCCTTACATTTTCCATACCTTTCGTGAAACCGCTCTGTCGTATTTAAACGACGTGATTTGCCCAGAAAAAAGAAATACAATTAATATAAATCGTAAGCAGTTTTCAGGAAATATTCGTAGCCGGTCTACATTTACTACGTAATATGCCGCAAGTTACGACCTATTCCGTTGTGGATGAGAATTCGCCTCCATTCCTTTGTGTTAAGAAGAGTACTCGATTTCCTCCTCCGTCGAGTAAAAGCATTTGTTGGAGAGAGTGGATAGGGCTTGTTTACACTTCCACAGTATTTTCGCTACGATACACATTTACTAATATCTATTATATTGTAAGAATATCCCAAAATCCTGTTTTGTATTGTCCTTTTTTGTTTTAATGATAAATTACTAATACAGAGTGTTCGAATAAATATTTCAATTGACAATAATTCCTTGCATTGCTCAGGGTAATTGTAAACGTATCTAAAAAAAAATTGAATGTACAGAAGACTCATACAAGCACCATTCTGTAAAAAAATCAAGAAGTGCAGTTAAATCACGAAAAATACACTTCTACATGGCATTGAAAACTTGTCCACTGTAAAACCTGACCCTACGCAAGGCAAAGCATGCAGTAGGCAAACAACATGGCGGCAAAATATAATAAAAAATGAAGGGACAAAAATTGAAAGAATTTCCCAGGAAAGAAATAAATAAAATTTTATAATAAATATTTTGAATCAGCAAATTCAACTGCTTCTGCCACTATTGTTATTATTTATTAATTAAATAAATTTGTGGTTTTAATTAATAAAATAAATTCACATACCTGATGTTACAACTGTTCAAAATTTTTTCCACCGACGTGTAAACACATATGGGCCCGCCTTACCTAATTTTTACGAACTAACACAAATGTTTCTGGTTCTTGTCCGTTTTGAATTCATCGTTCAAGTTATTGGCAGCAGTGATACGTTTGCGTAAATCATCACTAGTGCCCACGTTGGGGCGATACCGTTCATTTTTAAATATTCCCAAAAAAAGCCCAAAGGATTTAAGTCAGCAGATCGTGGCGGCCATGGTGCCGATACTCCACACCACATACGAAGTTGGACAGCTAAGGGCACATCTTCCAGAAGTCCAGGCAGATCATATCAAAGGAACTCGAGATACTAAACCCCATCCATTCAATTTGGTAATATGAATGGTCCAATCAAGCGGTCATCGATAATTCCTGTCCAAACATTTAAGGAAAAGCGTTGTTTAAATTCTCAAACATAAGTATTAAGAATGTTATACAATCTGCGTAAAATATCCTGTTGCAATACACCGTGAACATCCTGGACCACTATATCTTCCTTGATTTGGTTGCAAATTTCTCGTACCATGCCCGCGTTGCACTACCGCGGTAAAACTAGCTGCATTTGGCACATATATACGAGGAAATCGTTCTTTATATAGACAAAAAGCTGCTAAAGCGTTTTGCCTTACTTCAGCATAAACTAAAACGATATCCATCAGCTCTGAGAAAGTGGGGTGAGGTAAAAATACCAGCATTTAATCTAAAATCAACGAGCCTGAGCGTTTTTCTACAATCTTGACGCAGTTCCTAAAAAATGGCGCTGTTTCGTGTTCATCTGATCACCCACCACCAAGTACCTAAATATTTTTTTTCTGAATTTCTATACAGTAATGTCAGAAATGCAGAAACGGAGATAGTTGGAGATTCTGCCACTAAAAATTTGAAAAAATTTTCCGTTCAAATAAAATGTTGCCTTATCAGAAAATAAAACGTTAGTAATGAAATTGTTATTTCGATTATTTTGGTGCATCATACATATACAGGGTGTACCATTGAAAACTTTGCACCCGGCTTATTTTGAACTACGTTCCAAAATATTAAAATTGCCGTGACACGTCCATTTTGTTTTCGAGGGGGACACATTTTAGCGTTAAATACAGACTCGCCCGAACAACCCCCTTCGCGGTGGCGCATTCACCTTTAGAATCTTAAATGGCACTCTAGGTCGAGTGACACCTCATTCGAAAGTGTTTTTAATTCTGGTTGTCCTCATGTAATTTTTTTTCAATTTTAGTTTATCCGTGGTTGAAAAAAAAATGTTTACTTATGCTTAGGAATAAAAGACAATTTTGTATTAATCATTTAATTAATTGTTCAAAATGTCAGCCTCCCACTTCCATGCAATAATAAAAACGTTATTCAACATTTCGACGAACATTGTTAAGAATTTCAGGGGTAATTAGGTGGCCATTCTTCAATGATACGCCGCGCCGCCTGAGTTCTTCTAAAGACTGGGGCTGAGTGGCATAAATTTTAGACTTTAGACTGGGTGGCCACTCAATAGGTCCGCGGCGACCTATCCATTGATTTGGAAAATGTTCCTTTAAAAACTGACTAACTGCAACTGTAAAATGTGGAGGTGCGCCATCTTGTTGCAACCAAACATTGTCTTTTAAAATGTTATCATCATTTTCCTTAGTTTCAACAATCATTGGATAAATGTTGTTATTCAAAAGCTCAAGGTACATATCAATTAATTAAATGATTAATACAAAATTGTCTTTTATTCCTAAGCATAATAAACATTTTTTTTCAACAACGGATGAACTAAAATTGAAAAAAAAATACATGACGACAACCAGAATTAAAAACACTTTCGAATGAGGTGTCACTCGACCTAGAGTGCCATTTAAGATGCTAAAGTTGAATGCGCCCCCGCGAAGGGGGTTGTTCTGGCGAGTCTGTATTTAACGCTAAAATGTGTCCCCCTCGAAAACAAAATGGACGTGTCGCGGCAATTTTAATATTTTGGGACGTAGATCAAAATAAGCCGGGTGCAAAGTTTTCAATGGTACACCCTGTATGTGCAGAATTCAGTTCTTCGATCAACGCCGTTTTCAGCCAATTCATGGCTGAGACGTAAGATCTCTAATAAACGTATTTAGAGTGTTTTTAATAGTTTATCAAAGTAGTTGTAACAATAATTCATAATTTCATTTCATTATTAGTACATTTATTAATTTGTAAATAACTTGGGCATTGTTGCCCACCCTGTACCAATTTGAAGGAACTTGTGATACATTTTTGGAATCAGCTCAGCAAGACAAATCCGGAAATGGGATATTCCATTAAAAAAAAGAGATGACGTTATTATTCGAAGTGAGATCACCCTGTATATTTTCCGTTTTAAAATTATTATTACTGATTTTGGTAAATTATGCGATACAAATAAACTATGTATTTTTATCTAAAGATACAAATTACAAACTTCACATTAAATTAAAAATAATTTTAAATGGTGCGCGCAATCGATTGTTATAGGTGTAGCGGTGCGCCACCTGACGAGCAGCCACTGGTTAATCGAGGGACCGGGTAATTCAAATCTTGATCATTTTTTGAGTTGAAGTAGAGGGACTGACTGTAAACGAAAAAACAACAAACTATCATGTCAAATAACAAATAATTTGTGTTATTAAATTTAGTTTAATCAGATCGAAAGGAAACTAGTACCTAATATTAATAGAAATTCAGTTACTTTTAAATGAGAACTACATATTTGTGGCCATTAACGTTATTTTGATTTATTTTTTACCTCAGTTACTTTTATGTACAGTGCGTTTCATTAACTTTGATAACATTTTGATGAGCTGTAACTTTTCTGTTTTTAAAGATATCGGAATGAAGCAAAAACCATATTGCATAGTGGACTAGCAAGATTTTTCTTATTTGAAAAACAAAACAAAGACCAACGATTTTGAGAGATCTTACCTAACTTATATTTTTAAATGGAACGCCCTGTATATTATTGGATATTTAGATTCTACTCAAAATTCCAAGCATATTTTAATAAGCATATCCTATACCTATCTTCAACTGTTTCTGAGAAATAGTTTTACAAACATGTCAAATTATCATAAAAATCGCTCTACTTGTCTGCCATTTTCCTCAACAGAACAAAATACTAAGGGTCGATTGCTACCAGCACGGCTCAAGCAATGCTGAACTTCAGCTTTAGCTCAGTGCAAAGTGTGCCATGAACAAGTAGAGCAATTTTTATGATAATTTGACATGTTTGTAAAACTATTTCTCAGAAACAGTTGAAGATAGGTATAGGATATGCTTATTAAAATATGCTTTGAATTTTCAGTAGAATCCAAATATCAATAATATACAGGGCGTTCCATTTAAAAATATAAGTTAGGTTAAGATCTCTCAAAATCGTTGGTCTTTGTTTTGTTTTTCAAATAAGAAAAAACTTGCCAGTCCACTATGCAATATGGTTTTGCTTCATTCCGATATCTTTAAAAACAGAAAAGTTACAGCTCATCAAAATGTTATCAAAGTTATTGAAACGCACTGTACATAGCGGACAGATATGCTGGGGTATAACTTAGATGCGTCTTGTTTTTCAGTATAAAAGTTTTTAATACCTTCTTTTACGTGTTCTTCTTGGCCATAGTAAAAGACATTGTTTGTGTCATTCACTTCCAGTGTAAGCCGGTTATATACTAAAACTCTAATCTGACTCAAAGCAGAAATACATTCTGCGGGATTTAAAAGTTTTCAGCTCATACATACTTATTTCTAAATTAACAAGTCACTACACTGGTGCGGCTTTGGGTATGTTTTAAAACGTGCACTACAAGAAGTACTATAAAAGTTTTGCTCATATTTTACTACACTTTAATAAAGGAGAAATATGCTTGTAAATGCAGATGTAATTGTAGCTATTTACTGGTAATTTTATAACTTTAAATATACAGCCGAAGTAAATTAGCACACGTAAAGAAGTAAACGGTTTTAGAATACAAATTAGACAGGAACAGCATTATTCATACAGTTCCCTTATTTCTGATTTATAATACGAAATCCGTGTCTTTGCAATCTGCGACAATTTGATGAATAATATTCCTAAATTATTATTTCTCTCACTTCCCACTCAGACATCGGATAAGTTTTAATAAAATATTAATCTTACCCCATAACTCATTTAAAATTTTAACACCTTGGCAGAATGTTCTATTTCTTTCTAAGACATTTTAGGATCAGTTCCATTAAATGTGAGTTCAAATATACCGGATTAACTATGACTAAGTACAAATATTTTAAAAGGGGATAGAAAAAAATAAGAATTAACAGAATTTCCTTTCAAAAAATTTCCAATCTTATTTATAAAGCAAAAATTTTTTTTTTTCGATATTATATTAAATATAATATATGGCTCGTATTCGGCTGCCCAATATAAACTAACTCCAGCGGCGAAACTGAACCGCTTATACATGTTTTTAGGATTCTCGAAGTTTCGGCGACATCGAGAATGTGTCGAGAATCAAATAGAATATAGCCTGTACTATTCTAGAAAACGCCAAAATAAAGGTATTACAAAAATTATCAATTCTAACACAGACAGGAACATAATTAACAAACTAACAACTAACAAGGTAGATGAGCTTCCGTAACATAGCCACCTTCTTAGAACTTATCGGGATAATCCTTTCTTTACCATTAGGACTTTCCAGTACTCTTTTCTCCATTCTGTATTTCTAAAGAGTCCCGTAGGATCCACTAATTTTTCAAAGACGAAGAACTGTTGGAAAATTCACTCCAGTTAGGTCTATCCATGTTTTTAATCTTCCACTGGTATATAGCTCCGAAGTCTGACTCACTCTATTCTTTAGCAAGAGTTCTATTATTTCATTCATTCGGGCTCTTTAATTTAGTTCTTTGGCACAAAAGAATATCAGAAGATATTTACTGTACACCTATACCTGTAGTGTGGTCACATCAGAGCTGGTTCATATATCGTTTTAGGTTACTCCTTCCATATTCTCTCAGTAAACGTGGAAACATGTTTACCACATAATATTATTATTCCATCGCAAATATTTTGATGTTTCCGTACTGTGCGCAGTCCGGTCAATTGTGTCAGCAAAGAGTTCATGTCTACATTTGCATAACCTTCACGCGAAAATACTGACATTTGTTGGAATGATGCGTACTTCGCCATATTCGCTGTGATGAGATGCGATCCTGTCTACACAGTCGCTTTGAAGATGCAGAATAAGATTTACGATAAAGTTCTGTAGTAGGTGTATACGTGTTTCATTTATGGAAAAACAGTGTTACATTTTTGTCAACATATGGCCCTCATCTACCCATGTTTCAGCATAGTAAAATATTCTTTGATTCAGATTTCAACCTTCTAATATTTTCTTAAATAATTTCTTCACCGTATCACCATTTCGTTTCTTTCTATTATCACACTCGTTTAGTTTCTTTTTCTAAATGAAAATTCATGTAACACATAATTCGCAAAGGCACCCTTCTAAATATTCTGGGCAAATTTTAGTCCTATGAGATCCAACCAAATTTTTTTTTTATTTGGAAGATCATTTTTAAAATACCTTTCATGAATTGTTCTACGAATTGCGTATTTTGTATAATCAACCTCTATCTTCTTCCTTCCACAAATTTCTACCATTTTCCGTTTCAGAGTCTTGCCTATAAATTCTTCTTTGCCATTCTTTATTTCAGGATACACTACTCACAGACACGCTTGTGAATTAACTACATATCTATTGCAACTCCATCACTTACACTCATATTTTGGTCTCGATGCATAATTCCTTCATACATTTTTTTATCATCCTATGTACCTCAATGGTTAAATTAGTACATTTGCGATTTTGAGAACACGCTGTAGAGCTCAAATTATTCTCCATTTTGAAGAACACGAAGTCACTAATATATTAATTATCTATAATGACATTTAAATT
This sequence comes from Monochamus saltuarius, assembly GCA_025584915.1. Taxonomy (NCBI): domain Eukaryota; kingdom Metazoa; phylum Arthropoda; class Insecta; order Coleoptera; family Cerambycidae; genus Monochamus; species Monochamus saltuarius. Next base: position 37,778,045 of record CM046722.1, on the reverse strand, counting down.
AGCTCAATGGTATACCTGAAATTTTCCACACGTACACCCATGGTCCCACCCAATTATTCATCATAACCAATAGAAATCGAGTATTAATTCTGATGTTGTATTTGTTGCAGTAGAAGCTGTGTAATTCGGTATGCTCTCCCTGATATGCGGACCATACAATTCAATACAATTTTATAGAAAAATATACAGACAGCACGAATTTCTCTTTGGGTGGACGGATTTATAATATGAATTACTCTCTAATATTTTCAAATTCGACTATAATGTCGCTAATGTGGAGAGGGCTCCGAGCGTAGTTTGAGCGTTCAGCTCGTAAACCTATACACGCCTACAATGATTCAATAAGTAATCTTTAATCCTCCATACCGAGTTATTATACTTAAATTGTTTAATTAACTCTTTGGGTCAATAGAGCTAAAATTAGTTGAAATCATTATAAAGTTAAATAAAGTATTTAACGAAAGAAATACATGATTCTTTATTCTAATAGTGTATGGTTATATGCTTGAAGGCATGGCATAAAAACAGCTTCAGTCAACACTATCCATCACAATTATGTCCGTTTAAAAACTTCCTCTCCATATAATAACTCAGATCCGAAAAGAAGTAGCAAGCACTGTTTGTTTCAAGGGGGAAACATTTTGACGTAACGATCATCATTCAATCACCACCGCAACTTCTAGTATCCTCTACATTAATCTTGACACTACCCCACTTGTTATACGCAATTTTAGATTTTATTTCTATCACAGTGATGTATAACGGGAGAAAGCGCAGGATCAGTGGGATTTAGATGTGATACTGAATACAGAAAAACGTTTACCAACTTTGGAAGTGTAGTTTTATCGTACTCATTTGAGGACAGGAAATGGTACTTTATGTGCCCAGTCAACGAAATTCTTACATCAAACTGCCACTGACGGTTGGATACAATATCTATAAATTAATATACAGGCTGTCTCACATAAGAGGGCCACTCCCGTGTATCTCGCTTAATATGCGAGACAAGTAAAAAATCTTTAAATGTTTTTTGTCGCATTTTTGGAGGCCTTTATGCTCGAAAAAACAAATTTCAAATCCATGACCAACTTTATGAGTCATAATAAGAAAAATCTGTAAAGTACCCAAACTTTAAGGCTGTCACACTTTTTTATTGTAAGAGATAAAGAAAACTTATTGGCAGTACGTTTCACCTGATATAATCAGATTTTTGAAATATCGTATGTGATTCACTGCGCCTTCTAGGCAGACAAAAAAAAATGTATCAAAGCAGGCTCTAGCCATAAAATATTGCTTGTTTTATGCAATATACTACATATCGCTTTTATCTTTTGTATTTATGACAGTTTTTTCAATTTTAGTATAAAAAAATGTACCTAAATATTTTCGTGTTGCTCAAGATAATGTAGAACCTGTTTTGAAGACGCCAACTTCACAGATATTTTACACAATATTCACTGAACGCCGTAACGGAAGACTACGCCGGCGGCCTCAATGCTCCAAAAAGCCTCAACTCAAGTCTAAATTTTTATCAACAAATCTCAGTAATACCATTGTGCGTACGTAAATTGCATTCAATACATTATTTACCGTTATTTATGCGCAATAAAATATTTTATGGCTTTAATACTTGACAATTCATAGTTTTGACGTTTACCGATGTTAGTTTCTTCTGTGTAAGTCTGGCTCAAGGCTACACACATTTTACATGACAAAACAATGCAATTTGGGCACTTTCTGCCGGCGTTTTTAATGTTAAATTTTTAAATTTTTGAATGTTTATTTTTCAGAATGTGTTCATAATTAAGTATATTTCAATTTAAACATAAGTTTTAAAGGGGGTTGACTACCAAAAAATCAAAATTAAGTCGATTTCCTGAAAATGGAACACCCTGTATAAGAACTGTTATTATCAGATGCTACGCGCCATCTAGTGTCTGTATACCAAATTTCATCGCGCTGGCTGTGATGGTTTCCGAGATATAAGCACTGAAAGTATTAGAGGGAACACCCGGTATATTGTTTTACAGGTAACATTGATATACATGAAATGTAAAATGAAATGATGTTTGAATATATTTTGTTTCTCTATTTTGCATTTATTGATTTTACATACTTAGATCATACTCTGTCTTGATCAAAGCCACTCCACTTTACAAATCAAGCTGTAATTCCAACATTCTTTGCTTTAGGGAAGTCAAAAATATATTATGCTTATTAGCAGAGGGGTGACTTTAAAATGTGCCCTAGAAATCATAGACGATCAAAGTAACCTCACTCAAAGTTTAACTTTGTTCAAGGACTTTTAAGTTTTTATCTCGAGTTACTGAGTCATTTCGTTTGTGGAGATCTACCAAGTCATATGGTCTAATGGCACATATATTTTTTTTTAACTAACTGTTGCTTACAGAAAAAAATATGGGCTTTAAAAGTTTTAAATTGATCAAAGTCAACCCATTTTACGGTATGTCAGATTCTTACCAAGCATCTTACAATTTTCTTCAAGAATAACTCAAAAATCATCTGCCCAAATATAGTTTCTTTACATTGATCCTAGCTTGGTACAAACTTTCCACATCCACTAATGATGCTACTTCGATAATATCGATATAGCATAATACCCGAAAGATGTAATATATTTATTAAACATTATCTGCACATGTCGCATTCTGCTTTAATCAGCTTTGATTTTAACTCCCTGTGACTATCTTCCGTAACTTAATTTTTGCTTGGTTTGTCTTGTCTTACAAATGTTGCTCTAAAGCAGTTCAATTATTAATCTAATTAACAAAATTGTCAACAAGTTTGAACAGATAAAGTGACGTTCGAGACAACGATTTATCATCGGAAAATAATGCAATTAGTAGTCTAGCTGAGCTGTTACGTTTCCGCTTGACAGGATTGTGTTTTAAATAGATTAGTACACGTAAGCTCGTTGTAAAATTTGTTAAACCTATTAGCAAATGAATAACTTTCTGCACTTTGCAGTGAATATAAAACTGTTGAGGTATGTTTAGATAAAATCATGTAGATATTACTTAGTGGGCATCATTTTAAATCATTAGTTAGCTTATGAAATGAATTTAAATTCAGTAGATACCTATCATATATAAGAGGATAAATATGTTTATGTTATAATCTATTTAAATACGATGAAATAGTTGAGGTTGTATATTAGATGAAAGTTCCGTTTTCGGTTATCATTAAGTAATAAAAATTGTCATTAATATTACAGAAGTTAACGTGAATTCAAAGTTATTTGGAAAAGCAAAAGTGCGCAAAAAGTCATATATTTTATATATTTTTGTATGCAGAACTACCACCCATCTTAGGAGATTAACTAAATATATCTTTCTTCATTTAGTTTCTAGATCGTGATCACACTAATCTCGCATTGATCTCATTCCATAAAATGCCACTTTCAAATTAAATGGTCTGTAGTTAGTCTTGTACAAAGTGATTCACAACATATCTAAAAAAAATTGGGAATAGATGTGCCATGAAAAATGGAGTCAATATGGTACAGAAGATTTGTGGAAAATCCTTATAGTTTCCGAATAAAAAGTTATACAGCCGGATTCATGAAACGGGCGTAGCGCTAGTCCGACTAACGAGTTTACGCCCGTGTAAAGCGCGTTAGTTGGCCTAACCAGCTTTGCGCTCATTCACGAAACATGCGTTGCTAGGTAGCGAAGCATGCGTTGCTAGGTAGGCTGCTTATTTACGTATCATAAAGTAAGTATTATACATAGTAGTGAATAGGAGTATGCTTTTATTTAAATTAGTGCAACAGATGCGTACATTTTTCACGTAACCTCCGCTAGTCTGACTAACGTTACGCCTTGTTGATGAATCTGTATGATAGTATTTTCAACCTTTACATCACTGGACTACTGTAGTCGAAGTCCCTAGCCAGGCGATTCCGAATATTAAAATCCGATTACATATAGGTAGTACGTATCAACGTTTTTATGATGCGAGTATTTAGATTAGTTGTTCAAGTGTGAAAAATGACTTACGTGTATATCAACTCGGAGTTGATGGATATCATTTTAATTTATGCTGATGTGAAAATGCTTTCGCAGAATCATTTCCCGGTAAACATGTGCCAAATGCAGCTACCTTTACTGTATGCAGTAAGTGCAAGTGTAGTGCAACGCGAACATGACACGGGAAATTTAAAACTGAATCGTGGAATAGATGGAGGCCCATGGCGTCAACGGTATATTGCAGCAGTGTGGCGTATCATAGACGAAGTTCAATGATATCTGTACCATGTACAGCGTGTCAAAGCATTAATACCAAAGGATTTAACGAAGAAAACCGGTACCATGGACGCCACGATCTCCTGACTTTAACCATTTGGTGTTATTTTCATGGGGATATTAAAAAAATTAAGTGTATCGCGCTGATGTGCTGCTAATATTTGTGTTAGTTTGTAGAAATTGGGTAAGACGGCCAATAATTGTCTTGTTCTAGCATCATCAGGTATTTCAAACTATCTTATTAATTAAAACCTCAAATTAATTGTATTAGTAATTAATAACAATAGCGACAAAAACAGTTGAATTTGCTGTGTAAAATAGGTGTTATAAAATGTTGTTTCTTTCCTTGGGACTTTATTTCAATTAGTAGCATTTAAAAATGTACTAGGTAGATATATTGAAAAAGCGCAAGAAAAAATAAATCATTGGTTAACATTATAAACTTTGCCGCGAAAATAGATTTGTAAAAAATATTAATTATTGGTATTTTAGGGCGTTGATAAAAAGTTCATTATAAGTTTTGTTCTCTTTAAGCTGCTTTAATTACATTATTCTTATATGATAGGAAATTAAATTATTTCGATTAGTTTTGATAGAAAGTCTTCAATATTTTATTACAATTCTATTATTATTCAAAAAGACCTCGCCAAATTACAAAATTTAATAAAGATAATAATAATAATGCCATTATGTTAAATAATTCTTATATTTGTGAATGGAGAAACTTGCCTGTCAAATTGCAGAATTACTTCTCACATTTACTCTTATTTAAAAAAATAAATTCAACACTTTTTGTTCGAATATCATATTTTAAGATTTATTTTCAGTCAATTTAAAAATTATTTAGTTGCCATTTATGTAAAAATAATAATATATTATATAGTCATAAATTTTAAAGTTTGATAAAGCTCATCCAATAGTGTTTGTTAAGGCTGGGATTTTTGTATACATACTTTTACCGTCTAACAGGGCTTCAAACGAGGACACAGAACTCCAATAAAATTGAAATAATTGGTTATATATATCAACGTATTCACAAAGGTTCCCGCTAGTGCGTGATATAATTTTCATTGCTCATAAAATCACAAGAATAATTAAAATAAATGTTAAAATATTTCAATTTAGCCACACAGTTACTACTACAATATATCACAATTACGGCAAAAAAATCACAGCCACAGCCACCAAATTACTTCACTCACTAGCCAGGACATATAGGACAACTTGTGTTTCACTTTCAGATTAATGTTTATTGGTAATTTTACATTTTGTGTCCTCGAGTAAAATCATAACATATATCACGGCTTCCATTTTTATGTACGTCAAAATGCACGATAAACTTCAGAGAACCGTGCGGTTCGGGCCTATACGAGTTGTATACTGTCTCATAGGTCTGATTGATTCGTCGTTTCGCTCACTCAGGCTGTGCAATTCTTTTTGTACAAAACGCCCGCCTTAAATATGCGATATAATTGTATTAGGTTACAGTTCGTAGTTACAATATAACTTTGTATCAAGCATTATATATTTCACTTCTACATCATTTTTTAACATTTGGTAAACAAAATTTACTGGTTAATGTTTAATTTTAATTTAAACTAGCTTTACGATTAATAAATATTAAAATAAAATCCACAGTTCATTATGTATTGTTGAATAACCCGACAGTGATTTCTATAGGTACTCTGCTGATGCATGGCATAGCAACAAAAAATGTACTGCTGCCAGTCCTACTTATGCGTAAAATCCACAATAAACTATGTGTGTGTGAAAAAAAGCTGCGAACCCAGCGGGAAAATATGTTTCTCCACACTTGCAATATTCCTAGTTTAGTTATCGCACCCTAAAGAGATTGACTCGATCGCTTTAGTGTATGTACGTGTCGCAAAAGTGCTCCGGCATTAAAGTCCAATTTGAACCGTGCCGAGTTATTTTTAGGATACAAATAGTGTGAGTTTTGGTGGTGCAGGAAAGGGGCAAGCAGTAGAATAAGAAAATTTTGAAAATAACAGAGTAAAAGTAAAAGAAAGACAGACAATTTTCGGAGGTTAGTGAAAGTAGGTCATCAATAAGGTTCAGTGTTGCTTACAGAGATTGACAGAGAGTCTCCGATTGGTCGACAAGAACGACTCTGTCACGCGCGTTAGGTAGGCAACCAGTAGTTCAGAGACGTATTGCAGAAAAATATACCTGGGGTGGGTTAGCGAGCTAGTGTCAAGTGAGATAGGCAACCAGTAGTGTCAGAAATATAAAAAACGGAATGTTAAGGAAAACTGAAAAACCGGTGGTCAGTAAAAGGGTAACAAGGACACCCGAGCAAAGAAAGGAAGAGATTGAAATAGAAACAGAAAGTGATGCCAGTGGAACGGATGAGGGAAAGAAAAAGAGAAGCATGGAAGAAGTAGCTGAGGTATTCAGTTGCAGTAAAAAACTATACTGATATGGAGCACAACATGGAAAAGGTGCTGCTAATGTTGGAATGTTTAACACAGGAGGTAAAAGAGGTGAGAAGAGACGAGAAAGAATATAGAGAGGAGATAAGACAACTCAGAGGAGATTGAGGACATGAGGCAGGAAAATAAGGCGCTTAGGGATAAGATGAGAGAGGTAGAAGAAAGAGTAGAGAGTATAGACAAAGAGAAAAGGAAGAAAAATATAGTGGTTCAAGGTCTACAAATTAGAGAAAATTTAGATCAGAATGAGCTAAAAGGACAAATAGAAGAGTTTATAAGAAACTTCGAGAACAAGATAAGGATAATGAAAAATAAAAGTAAATTAAAGGAGATAGGAGCAGCCAAAGTCTATATTAACGATGATATGAGCAAAAAAGAAAGGGAAATTCAAAGAAAACTAAGAATGAAGGCCAAAGAAGGATGGAAGGAAAGGTAGCAAAAGTAGGATATCAAAAACTCATAATTGATAATGAGGTTTGGAAGTGGAATAATGATGCAAGCAGGCTAGATCACTTGGCATAAAAGAAAGATCGCTGGCAATGGACACGGTTATGAGAAAAGGAAACGACATAAATAGAACCAGGAACAGAAAGCAAAAAATACAGAACGAAGCTAGAAGGACGGAGAGGGGGAAGACAGAAAAAGACGGACAGCAAGAAGGCACAAATCAAGAAAGGGTTAAATGAGGAAGGATCATTAAAAATCCTAGAAAGAGAGGCAAATAGATTCAAAATGGACATAATAGCGATACAGGAGACTCATATAAAGGAGACGGAAACATGGGAATTTAGAAAATTATTTATTCTTTACGAGCGGAGGCGAAACAAGGCGATACGGAACAGCATTTTTAGTAAATAAATATTTGAGGGATAAAATTTCTAAATTTGAAGCAATTTCAGATAGGTTATGTATGATTAAAATCCGAGAAGAAATAAACATAGAGATATTAAATATATATGCGCCAACAGAAGAAGAAAAAGATGAGTTTTATGAGAAGCTAGAAGAAAATTACGGAAAGCTGAATAAAAACACAGTAAGAATGGTGGTAGGGGATGCAAACGCAAAAATAGGGAGAGAAAGAATGTATGAAAGTATAGTAGGAATAGAAAGTAAACACCTAGAGAGCAATGACAATGGGCGTAGATTGATTGAATTTGCAGAAGAACAAAAAATGAAAATAATGAGCACATTCTTTAAGAGAAAAGACATACATAAGGGTACCTGGACCTCTCCGGATGGAGCATATTCGAATCAAATTGATCATGTTTGCACAGATGAGAATCACAGAAGCTTAATAAAAAATGTTAGGTCATGCAGAGGGGCAGACATAGACTCGGATCACTATCTAATGAGGATAGATTTGAAAATAAAAAAACCTATTAAAAGAAAAGGATTACAAAGGAAAAATAGACAACTAGATATGCCGACATTACAAAATGAGAGAACCCAAAAGAAGTATGAAGAAGAGATAAGGAAAGGTTTGCAAGAAAACATACGGGATAAATGAAGAATGGATAAAGATCGAAAATGTCATACAAACAGCAAGTGAGAAAGTAATACCAAAAAAAGAGTTTGCAGGGAGGAAAAGATGGTGGGATGAGGAGTGTATAAGAGAGGCGGAGAAGAGAAATAAGCTAAGAATTAAAGCACTGCAGTCACTACAAGAGGAATATAAGGAAAAATACAGGGAACAAAGACAAAAGGCAAAGAAAGTGTTTAGACAAAAGAAGAGAGCAGAGCAGGTTAAGAAAATAGATGGAATAGAGCAACATTATAAGAGGAAAGAAATACGCAACTTCTACAGAGAGATAAAAAAGGGAAAAAAGTTAAAGAAGGAAGTAATATATGAAAGTGGCAATCTAATTGGAGAGGAAACAGAAGTGAGAGAAAGATGGAGGCAATACTTTGCAGATATGTTGAATGAAGAGAGTGTAAGGGAAGAAGAGGTGCACGAGGAGATGATACCGGGAAGAGAAGAGGAAGTGGAAGTAGAAGAACCTACAAAAAAGGAAATAGATATAATTATAGAAGCTTTAAAGAATAACAAAAGTCCAGGAAAAACGGAATAACAGCAGAGAACATTAAGTACGCAGGAGAGGATTTAAGACAAAGAATATACGAAATGATCCGAATGATCTGAAGAAGAGAATGTATGCCTGAAGATTGGAGAGTTGCTATGATTATACCAATCTTAAAAAGGAGATGCAACAGCCTGCAGAAACTATAGGGGTATATCATTGTTAGATATAGGGTATAAAATTATGGCAACGTTAATAAAGCAGAGAATAAAACCTATAGGAGAACTACAAATAGGGGAGTATCAAGCAGGTTTTAGAAAGTGAGGTCAACAACGGACCAAATCTTCATGGTGAAGGAAATGCTGACTACATGCTATGAGTATGGGATCAAAGCAATGGTTTTATTTGTGGACTTCAGGAAAGCATATGATTCGATCAAAAGGAATAAACTAAGTAAAATTCTGGAACAATTTGGGATACCAACTAAACTGATTAGGCTATTGAAAATGACCTTAGAAAATACTAAATCCAAAGTACGAATAAAAGGTGAATGTTCGGAAGGCTTTACTATTGATACCGGACTGAGACAAGGAGACCCACTCTCAACGCTTCTTTTTAATTTAGTACTAGAAAAGGTCATAAGAGATAGTCAGTTGAACAGAGAAGGACACGTATTGTTTAAAAGTCACCAAATAGTAAGTTATGCCGATGACGTGGCCATAATTGCTAGAGATAGTAAGGAATTAGAAGAACCATCGAGAAAACTTGTGGAGGAAGCACGGAAAGTGGAATTGCAGATAAATCAAGAGAAAAGTAAGCTTCTGAGAATAGAAGAACAAAGAAAGGATACAAATTTTAAATTGAGAACAGAGCATGGAGAGATGGAGTTTGAAGAAGTTCAAGAATATGTGTATTTGGGGGCGCTAATAACAGCTAACTGTGATGAGGAACAAGAAATAAATAGGAGAATAATAAAAGCAAACAGAAGTTCGGCAGCAGTCAACTACTTATTGAAATCAAAAATTTGTCCAGACGAGTAAAATTTAGAATGTATAAAACAATTTTGAGACCGACAGCGCTGTATGGTAGTGAAACCTGGGTTCTCAATAAGAAGTCAAGAGAAAACCTTTTAGGTGGGAAAGGAAGATCTTAAGAAAAATTCTAGGGGGTAAGAGGACAGAGGAAGGCTATGTAAGGAGAAATAATGAGGAAATATATGCAATGTACCAGGCACCAACAATAGACGAATTTGTAAAAGCCAGGAGAGTGCAGGGGCTAGGGCATCTAGAACGTATCGAGGATGAAAGGGAAGTTAAGAAAATAGTAGGGAGTAAACCAAACTACAAGAAAAAAAGAGGTAGACCGAGGCAGCGATGGAGAGAGGCAGTGGCAATAGATCTAAGGGAGAAAAATGTAACGGATTGGAAAAGAAAGGCGAAGGACAGAATGGAGTGGAGGAGAATAACACAGCTCTGGGCCTAAAAGGCCTGTAAACAGCTTTATATATATAAAGAGATTGACCGTGAAGTAGCAGCTACTGTGATACTGTGTACTCCGTTATTACATTTCTACATGAGTATGGAAGCTTTCGCGTTCGCGCTTCGTAAAACCTTTTCTCGACTCCGAACGGGCAACAATGCGCGAAGCCGCGTAGATGCCGGAAAGACCATGCGAAGGCATCCTCATTCACGGTTTTTGGACCGCGGACATAACTGGCGTTTAGAAGAAAGTGTTCCATTGACCTAAATAGATGACAGTATGATGGTGACAAGGTCGGATTGTACGGAAAATGTGGTAGTAATTGCAGCACTGTTAAGAGTTTCCTGCATTAAAATTATGCTGCTTCTATTAACCAATGCGAAATACCTTATAACTCTTTATATAGGTAACCGATCCAATTGCATGACTATTTGTTAAAAATAGATAACACATTCATAATCATGAAAAAGTAGAACGTACGTACAATCGTTTGCAATAATAATGGCACTCGTTAAAACAAATTTCGCGATTTTTTTTTGAACTGCTGACGTATTCGTAATGAAATGTACTATTAACTTTTAACATTAGTTATTAGTTGCTTCATTTACCAATTGATATTTAACTAAATTTCTACTCAGAACTTTCAGATTATTGAAAGCATGTACCTATACTCTTTTCCACAAGTTCTGTAGGCTGGTCACGATTTAATCTCTGATTTGATTGAGCTACTATGTTGATTATCTACAACCACCTCTACACATTAGAAATTAGTTAACTTGTAGTTTTATTAGAACAGAAATAAGAAGAGTAAAGGAGTTTGTACCATTTGCGTGGAGAAGTAATTGGAAACAGAACTGTACCAATATAGATTTCTTATATACGCTCCATTTGAGTCCCTAAAATAAGTCTTCTTTGGACTCAATATGAAAAAGTTGCCATGACGCAATTTATACAAAATTAACGTCAATAGTTATTTTGTGTTTACTTTAAACAATCCAGTTTCTCTGGTGGAAACACTGATTTGTCCAAAAAACCTGTATTTTAGATCCCTACTTGTAACAAAAATAACCTTTTTATTGTAAATCATTTTGGCATGAACAATTTCTCACAGACGATCTGACTTTGATAAAGATCATTGAAATGCTTTAACTCAAGATGATCCACGCCAGCCGACCCAGGAATTGGCTAGTATACGGGTTTATGGATCAGTTCAAAAACTGGGTACACACCTATACAGCTGTCGCATGTTTTGAGCAAAAACAACTAAAAGCAGTGTGTCAACATTAGTATGTTTTTGCTGATTCCTCATCGTTTAGTTCGTCACTAAAATTTTTGTAGCTGACTGTAGTACATCTGAATGTACAAAAAAGGTGTTATCTATTATGAATTGCTTTCCATGAACTATCACAGGTTTAATATTAGACCCTGCTGTTGCAATTTAGCCGGTAAGGTAATCACATAAAAAATTGTGTTCAGTTTTTTTGTCAATCGTTTCCGTTTTTTGAGGTACTTACTAGTTGTTGCAGCATTTATGCTCCCTCAAGGGATGCCATTAGTATTTTGTATTTCTTTTTTATATAAAGTTGTTAGTTCGAGTCTTAATAGTAGGAAATATAACCTTCTTCGGTTCATATTCATTTTTTAATAGCTAGGGTCATGTTTTGAAAAATAATTTTGTGTTTCTTTTGACATAATATTTATTGATTTTTTATCCATGGCATCCACGGCTTCTTTTGTCTTTTTATAGTGTAATATGATTTCGGATTTTCTGCGAACTTCATTGCTTATGTCATTTCTATAGTATTATGCACCTAAAACAATCACTGCTATTTTATTTTTTTAATATGTACAAGGTCAAGGTAAGGTTATTGAAAGCATATAGAAAACTTATTTCTTCTCTCTAATTTTAAGCTAAAACTGATGGAGGAGTATCTGTTTTAATTCCTCTAAGTGTTCTTTACTGAGCCTTAGACCGTACATCCAGAGTTCGTTGGTATACTGGTAATGGCTGGGCACAGACGAACATATATGAATTAAAACATCAACGCGCATTCATCTACCTCGCGCAACAGCATGGCAGTGTATTGGTCACAAACGTTGATTCATGTTTAACACATCAGTTCGCAGTAAACAACATACACGTTCGCACAATCTTCGTAAAACAATGGCGGAAGAATTGCATTTGATTGCAGTGGTGTGCGCGATTATTGTGACACAAAAAAAAAACAAGAAAAAACAAAAAAAGTCTGTTGTAAATGGTCTGCAACAAATTGCATTAAAAGATAGACACAGATCTTTTCGAGTCTTTAACATTTTTTAAATCTCTTTTGAATCCACCATTTTGTATGACTGTATTTTTGGTCGCTTCAGGTTGTACAGCTTTTTACTTTTCAAGTAAAATCTGATAAGTTGTATTTTTCTTATTTTTGTCGAGGAAGTCCGACATTTTTACTGTAAATAAAACTATAATTTATAAAGGCCACATACTTATTTACTAATCAAATAATAAAATTATTAATAATTTAAATAATTATAACTGCTTTCTACGTCACTGAAGAACACCGTGACAATAACATTGTTATTTGACACACACCGTCGAGTATCAACGTACATTCAACAGCGCACGGACATGTTTTCTGGAAAACTAGGTTGATAAGTACGACGCACTTCTTCAGCGCGCAATCATGTATGTGACGTGATTATGTCCATTGACAGACGTTGTTGTTTGCGCGTAGATGAATGCGCGTTTATGTTTGCATACATATACGTTCGTCTGTGACCCGCTAAACAAACTGTGCCATGAAGCCGCATCCGCGTTGAACGCATGGCAGTAGATTATAATCAACTATGTAACCTTGTTCTTTCTCAGCAACATTTCCCTCTTTGCATATATAAATCTAAATATTAGTAGAGTAAGTTGATGCCACATAAGAACCCATAGTTTGATACCATATTAAGCAAGTACGCGGTGTAGAACTAACTACATCTATCGGCCGTTCGCTACTCCATGCCGGACGGAAAATGTCACAGGCACGAAGCGTTCTACATGCAGTAGACACCATTGAAAGCTGTCGACCTTTATCGCGATCGGCGAGAAACGATATTTTGCAAACACGGAATTCCAGGAAACAACTACTCTGCGGGCTAATGCCCCCAGCATTGAATTACACCTGGAAAACCTATAGCAACAGCTAGAGTCATTCGTCAGACGCCCACCAGACATATACCGGTTTCGAGCTTATTAGCTCTCATCAGTATGCCATAGGTGAGGTATCCGACGAATAATCCTAGTTGCTTTCGTCTGTCTAACCCGACAGAAGGGACCATGAGTACGCGGTGTAGAACTAACTACATCTATCGGCCGTTCGCTACTCCATGCCGGACGGAAAATGTCACAGGCACGAAGCGTTCTACATGCAGTAGACACCATTGAAAGCTGTCGACCTTTATCGCGATCGGCGAGAAACGATATTTTGCAAACACGGAATTCCAGGAAACAACTACTCTGCGGGCTAATGCCGTGTTCCGTGTTTGCATATTAAGCAAGGTTGCTCATGTAAGGAACGTCTCTTATGAAAGCCAGTTTGCTATTGTACGTTACACCCTTGTCGAAAGGTCGTCAAACCGCACAAATAAAAACTCTCAAAATATCTATTGGGAGACATTGGTAGTGGAAATAAGGATCTAGTATATAGCGAATTATTAGATTAAAGAAAGACACCAAATACAGCATACATTCCAATGTTATTTGTAGAGATCCATTTCCTTTGTTTAATGGAATTGTCGGCGTTGAATTTTTTATAAATAGCTGTAGTTTTCTGGTTTTTAAGTTCAACTATTTTACGATAACATTTTCATCAAAAATAATTCGAAACTGCTATGAATGGCAGAAATATTTCCTAAAAGAAACTCATTGATGTTTTGACATCTAGTATATGCATATACTAGAATTATAAAAATCAAATATTTATTATATGAAAATTCTTATATACAATAAACTTCATATTTTTATAACAGATATCATTGCATTTCCTAGGGTACTAAAGGCATTCTTAACTCAACATGGTTTCTACCCTATAGATGAATACTTTATTTATTTATTTAGATAAAATGTTCAACGAATATACACCCAATTACTGGACAAGTTTACATAGTATTTATACAAATAATCGCTTACATGTCAATAAGGAGATCAGATACTCGCATTTTATTTTATTAAAGCTAATTTTATGAAGGAAAATAATAGAGTGCAGGGCACGCTTTTTAACTAGACTTTTCATATCGAAACGCTCATATAAAAATTTCTTGCGGTACACCTTTAGCAGGATAGATGTTATTGAACATACAGAGGATTTAAAAAATCTACGTTGGATTTTCTCAAAAGAAGTAATATGTATGAAATAAATTGAATTCCACACTGTATATGCATACTTAAACCTGGACCTCACAAACGTATTAAAAAATAATTTTAGCGTATCGAATGATGTGAAATGCCACGCATTACTAGTAATGCAACCCAGACCCTTCTATGCATCGTAACAACATTTTGAATATCATAATTAAAAGAAAGCTAGCCATCAAAAGTAATTCTACGGCATTTAATTATTAAAGTTGGCCTTGCCATAGTAATAGCCTGAATAACATAGTCACATAGTATTACAACTATAAGACATCACATTACTTTTACCAACACTAAGGAGCAGTTGCTTAGTAGCACACCATGTATTAACCGAATCAAGATTGCTTTGAAGCTTTGCACAATCCTGAGGAGAGTTCACTATACAAAATATTTTCAAGTCATCAACATATAAGAGAAATTTGTTGTCTGGTCTAGCAGCATTATCGTTTATGACAAACAAAAGTGGTCCGAGAATTCAGCCTTGAGGCACTCCAGAGATCTGAGAAAAACGTTTAAACTTGTGACCTTGAATCTGAAGAAACTGTGTTCTGTCAGACAAATATGACCTGAACAGAGATATCAAATCGTTACTCAAATCACCATTATCAACTTACACAGCAGTCGACCATGGTCAAGTCTGTCGAAAGCCTTAGAAAAGATATACGACAACTTGACGTCTACGATGAAGAGATACACTGATGAATTGGTTCTTAGACACTAAGTTAGTTTCAGTAAAACAACCGGTTACAAAACCATGCAGTTAACGTTACTGACATATAGAGATAACAAACTGTAAATTAATATTTCAAATACCTTTGGGAAATTATTCAAAATGGCAATTGATGTGTAATTAGATATATCATTTTTTGAACCCTTTTTAGAGATTGAGTGTATTTTAGATATTTTCCATAGAACAGAACAAATATAAGTAGGCAAAGGATGATAGTAACTAAGAAAGCATGTAATAGGTCAGGTCCAGTAGTTAAATTAGGCTTAATTCTTTTAAGTGATGTCAGTACTTCATCAGTGGTAAATCTTTTTATATTTAATAAATGGTACAAGTATTATTATTTAGCACTGTCATAAATACTCGAGAAAAAAGTGGCAAATTTTTCTACAATCAACTGTGGATCCTTTATACTGTTATTAAAGGTCATGACTAATAAAATTGTAGGCTTTGTGTTACTTTTAATATATATCAGTGGCATATTTATTACAAGCTGTATTCACTTTACCTTTAATGGTAGGTAACATTTGAATTGTAATAAACATAATATTTTCGTGTATTTTTACAACTTTTTAATTGTGTGTTCAGAATCTGTATGTAAATAGTATATGCTCATTTTACTTGTCCTATGCCATTCTCTATGATCTTTTGAAATAATAAAAAAATAATAAATTACGGTTTGGATCATATGTCGTTAAACTGTGTAATGTATGACGTCTATTGAGATAGTTAAGACAAAGTTTTCAAATAACAAACGGTGTAAGTACTTGCTTCGTAATTATAATTTATATGACAAAACTTATTACATTCTTATACATATGATATTATTTTACTTTGAATACTTCAAATTTCCTTAAGAGTTTTTCATTTAATTATTATGCTATGCTGTTGTGGCATACGTAACATGTGAAAAATATAGTTTAATTGAGTGAACTTAATTGAAATACAAACCTAATTAAATACAGCTACATTTAGCATTTGAGTAATTATTTCAGGAACTGTTAATACAAGATAATAGAAAAGAATTCGTCCTATTGTAATCTGGCGAATTGAAGACACAAGACGGTTGCTATAACGATTTCCCAGCAAGCAGGCATTTGAAAGCTAAAGTTTACGTCAACACAGCTTAACTTATCCAATTAAAGCTCTCTCCTTTATATCAGACTAACGAGCTCGGGAACATGCACTGATAAAGAAAGCTCTCATTAACTTTCGAGTGCCTAATCTACAGTTATATATTCAATTGTGTCGGTACACGTGCTATTGAGAAAGAGAAGTGCATTGCGGGAAAAGGACGGTTTTATAATTAATTTTCTGTTTATCTATACTTACTCTAGTATAAAACGAGTTTGAAATCACCGTTGCTTAATAAACCTCTATACATTTTTTATTTTATATTGCATTTAATTTCTGAACGTTTAATTCTAATTATAAAATTTTATAATCATATTAGTAACTATAATTAAAAAATGGACTGTCCAATAAGCCGCAAAAAAATTATACAAATGTGATTTTAAAACGAAAATATACACAAGCGAGTCATTCCTACACCAACAATGAAATAAAATAACACAAACATAGACTATGTGACGCCTCTGGTGCCGGATAAAACACCGCAACGAAGTTACAGGTATATTAGAGATCTCGCTGGACCGCATAGGTACGGATTCGCTGGTGCGACTGCGGCTGCGACTGCGACTGCGACTCGTCGTCGACCAATAGATAGTCTGAATGTTCTCATCAACTCCAGCATTGGTCGGCAACGAGTCACAGTCGCAAGCCGCAGAATATAGACTCCTAAACAGAAAGAAAAACAAAAAATTATTTTTAAGTACTCATATCTTGAGTACCAACATTTTTTTGCGGTCGCATATATGTCAACTTTAAAACTAATAGTTAGATAAATAGTTTAATGTTACTGCTTCATTTATGTTAGTATCGTATGATAGAAAACAAAATTATGTGTCAGCAAAAAATGTTTTCAGCTTGGCAAAATTTGGAACAGATGGGTTTATAATGATGCTGAATAAGAATCCGTTAAAAATTATTTCCTAAAAAAATAGTTAATATCATTTTTCAAAAAGCTGGTCCCCTTTTTCGATCCTATGTGAGATGCCTATGACTAAATTAACACCTCACAGTGTCAAAATAGTTAGTTTATAAGCAAGATCCCTAAAGAGAGGAGGTTGCCAATAATAGCATTGCAGTATATTTGAGACCGGGTGACGTAGAAGATATTTAATTATGATTACCGCCATCCAACTCAGTGTCAGCTATATTTGAATTTTGAGTCGGTTTAAAAATTTATGTGTGGATATATGTTGCTACAACAGTACTATTACAATATTATTAACAGTTTAGTTTTAGTTTTTATAACAAACATTCATGATCGGACAATTTATTCTGTAACCTACATTTAAGTAGTTAGGCATGCCAAATGTTTTCGATGCTGCTACAAAATATGACTCAAGTTTTCGGTTTATATGCATTTAAACTTGCAAATCATAACTTTATGACTTCCAGGATGGACAAGTTATTTTTACTGGGAAAAAACCATGTGGGTATGAGAATAAATATATTTTATATATCTAAAAAATTACAAGTACGAGTGCATATGCAGGAAGCTAAGTGTAAACCACCATAAAAAACCAACATTCTTAACCTTAAAACTGTTATAGTAACTCGATAACACGCTTCTGCCAATTTTATTTAGATTAAAATATTGACGACGTAAAAAATATTTAAAAAACTCCCTCGTAACAAATTTATATATCCACATTAGGCTCTGTTTTAAAAATAATTATAGGTCGAAGACTTTTGGAAACGATTTAAATATAAATTTACCCCCATATTTAACATAAATACAAACTTACAGAATAACAACTAAGCAATTTCTTACCGACTTACACGTCCTTGACTGTTGTTTCTCATCTCATCAAATATTTTCTTATTTTTCTTTCTTTTTTCATTTGGTATTAAATCCGACATTATTTATATTAAATCCTGTATTGTTTATTTAGTATAAATCCTGTTTGTTTATATAGATGATCCACAACACAAGTTTTGGTTATAGTGGAGCATCTTAATTTTTTAATATATGTATAAGCATACTGTAAGAAAATATCAGTTGTATAATTCGGTATGTGAAGTAAACTTACTTACTTTTACTTATTAGTTAGAACTTTCGTACAGCTCATCTGTACTTATATCAAATTACAAAAGAAAAGGAAGTTGCACCAATTTGAGGCAATACAAAATCACAATTTTCTTGAAAATCATACACTATAATAGATTGACCAGTTTTCTTTTTCATTTTGGACAAGTACGCACAATATAAATTGTGCCCCCAGAATTATAACGCAAAATAATTTGAGATTTGACATAAAAGTTTGTATCTCAACAGCATTGAAATAACAACCAAAACACTTCGGTTCGAATACCAAGTCGTCACTGGTGACGTGGGCGGGCGGAGCGAAGGGAATCAGCAGTTTGTAGGCAACCTCCTTTGTTTAAGGTTTATAAGTATGTATAAGTTGTTAAAAATTCAGAACAATTGAATAACAAGTAAGTGAGTTACAAGGGTGGCCCCATGAAAAGTTAAACACGGTGTAGATTAAATTTGTAATTCCAAACATAATTTCTTTATGCCATTTTTAAGTTTATGTTTTAAGGTCAACAACTGACAAGTTATCGGAGAGATAATCTTTTGTGGAAAACCTTCAACATTTGATTTTTTATGAGATGAGATTGTAACGTTGGGACGGTTCATGTGAATCATCCTGTATTAATTACCTACATTTTTTAAGACTTGGAAAGAGAAATTCATCCAAGTATTTAATTTATTCCACCAGTGTCATATCTACTAATTTCATTTGTTACGAACAACCATGAAACTAAGGCCCGAAAGGGATAAAGAACCAGTGACGACCCTTAAATATGCATTTTTCATGTAACCATTCACCAGATCGTAACAGACCAAGAAAAGCTTTATATCCATAAATTAAAAGTTCCTGGTCTGGTGCGAAGAATGTATTATTAATATTCACTTTATAATGACACCTTTCTCCTCGTTTCCCTCATAATTGTGCATTTAAAATCCAAAAACTTTCCAACACCAATGAATGATTTGTTTGTCTCGTTCCTTTGTATTTAAATAATTCATCCAGAGCGAGAGAGAGGACTTCTCAGTAGCTATAAATAAACATGAAAGAGTGTCCCGTTGCGACACGTCCGCACTCCAGAACTTTGCGCGAAGTTTCAGGTTTTATCTGAGAGTAGCTTTTTACGTTGCCTGAAAGTTAATGAAAGAACGCTTAGAAGAGACAGTGGCCTGTTAAAAATCAGAAATTTTTAAAGTTGTTCATGTGAATATAACTTTTCATTGCACGCCTGTAACGCGGATTCAGCCAATCGAGCATTAAACAAACTCCACGAAATATGGATTTCTAACAGTCCGTAACACATATGGTCCTTGTATATGTGATAAAAACTAATTTAACTTTTTACAGATACCATTTATAGGAAATGTTATATGTATGTACTCGTATGTATAAATATAAATTATCTGCGCCTGTAGGTAGGATAAATGTTCTTATCCCACTCAATGGTATAAGAACTTCATTACCACACTCAATGAGATAAGAACTTTTTAGACAATTTATGATCAAACTTTTATTAAATATTAATAAGAACTATCTACATTATTTATTGTAAACATTAAAAACAACATGTTTGCTTTTGAAAACCTTATTCCAGAGGAGGATAATTTGCTAGACGTTTTGGTGGTTTCTAAATTGCTAATGTCTTTACTAACTGAAACATTTATCTGCATATTCTCTACTCTCAGAATGTTTGCAGCAATTTGTTCCTTATTTTCAATAGACGTTGCAATATATTCGTCAGCCACCGTGTTACTTTTCTAGTCTTCATGCCTCTTCACTGTTAAAAGGTCCGCTCCTGAATTAGCAAGCAAGGAAGTAGTGCCCGGTGTAGTTTTTAGATTTGGTAGCTTTAAAAAGATGCAACATTTTTCGGCATGGTGCCAATTGTGTTAATACCCACTGGTTGTTTTGTACATTTGCCATTCTTAAATATGTTTTATTTATTGTTGCTTAGTAATTCATATTAATAAACTGGTCAGTTATTTTGAACAGCTCTAGAACTGTTCGCTATCGAAACCAAAACAAGCCTCTTATATCCAACAAGGAATCTTGATGATCACAACTTGATTATCTCACTCATTTTGAGTCTTTTCACACAACATGTTTGCATTTTGAAAAATGTATTCCGGAACAGAATAATTTGTAACACATGGTCTTTTTATTACTTTTATACGTGATAAAAACCAGTTTAACTTTTTACAGAGACCATTCATAGTAAATGTCATATTATGTGTACTCGAATGTACAAACTGATCGGAATAAAAGTTTTCAAAAATCATATTTGTACTTCAACTGAAATAAAACGGGATGCATTTGTTCTTTTTTAAAATGAATTACAGTAACATAAACACTCAAGGCCTATGTTTAATTAAAAATAAATTCACTTAACATACAATCAAGGATACATTTGGGTAATTAAATATTCAATCTATTTGTTTCTAATACCAAATTATATTGTTGATGTAATGATTAATAAATAATAAAACAACGTAAGTTACTGCAACATCAACTGATCTGTCGAACATTACGAATAATGCAGATTTTATAGTAATCCAACTAAGGGAAGGGCAGGTGCAATCCAATCCAGTTATGTAAAGGTAGGTATTTATGTAAATGGGAAAAATACGCCTGTAAATATTGCAAAACGAGGGCAAGGCGGAGATCTGTGAGTATGAAAATATTGCATTTTCCCACGTGTACTTTAGTACGGAGGGTCATATTAAGCTGTTTTGAAATCGGGAAATCACAAATTGCGAAAATTGAATTCACCCAAAATTTTAAACAATTATTCTCTTATTTATTTAGCAACATTAATAGTGATAGTACAATTTTGATTACTCAATATATTAACGGGTTGTAGTTGGTTTGAATTAACAAAATCAGTTAATGACGAAGTGGATGTTGTTGGTTGGCATTGTCCCCGGGGAATCTTTGTCGCAATCTCTTGCTTCTTAGTTAAAGACCACTCTACATATCCCTCTGTGACTATTGCGCTCTTGCATCTACCATGTTGTTTCAAAATCAGGATATTTGAACCTACGAAAAGAAAATCAGATGTTTTTAGAAAAGCATGACCGTTGCTATTCTTTGGCATGACTCGTGTCGTATTTGCATTTGGTATTTTCAAATAAGTGGCAATTAGATTTGGGATCCTACCAAATGTGTGAATATTGATTGGTTGAATGAATAGAAATTTATGAGGAGTGTATGGATGTCTCAAAGATCCATATTTTCTATAAATGTCCATTACATCCTCACACATTCTTTCTGTCACTGTCAATGTTCCCGTCTTAGAATCGGGTATAGTAATTATTAATATACTTTCATCACCTATAGCCATTCGACAGACACCGGCGGTACCAAAAATTCTATCTGGTGCTTCAAGAACTTGTTTCCGTCGTACCTAACAAATATCGACGACTTTTTTGGTTTATATCCTTTCTTCTTCTTTTTTCTTGCTCTTAATAAATGCGATCAATTTGGGAAACTTTGAATAATGTGTCAAGATCATGTAACATTTTCTCGAAAAGTCAGTATCAACGGAGCTACGTAACTTCAAAGTTATTTTTAAAATTTGTTTTTTGACCATATCTTTTTTAATGCTGGAATAATTTTTTTTAAATTTAGCAGGTTTCTTACTTTTATAGGGATGCAGTTTTAGGTCAAATATTTCTAAAATTGTAGCGCCCTAAAGGATGTTGTTTACATCGTCCCCAGTAAATATCTTCGACTTTTTTGGTTTGTACCTAAAAGCACCGTAAAGTGTGGATAAAGTACATGCTTATTTAAGAAATGATCATTGTCTTTAATTTTATTGAAATTTTGATGGCATATCCTTAAAGATTGAAAGTTTATCTAAAAATTTGATTGATGAAGAAAAAACCAACCGCTTGTGAAGAAATCGACATTAAAATTTTGTGTACATACTGGTGAATCTTATTTCTTTTACGATGGAGTAAAAAGGGTACTGTGAAAACAATTGAATGATAACAATCATTGTATTGCTTTAACGATAATTTCAAATCTTATGCTGGACATCTCAAACAATTGTCGACAATGTTCGCTCAAATTTTCAAAGAAAAAACGGTACTGAAAGTGATGCAGACCTAGGTACTGCATTTCCCAGATATGTGTGTATTGTTCACACTGTTTCTTGTAGATACAGCTTCATTTGTCACAAGCTCATTTTATATGAACCAATGATTCTCTTATGTTTTCGCAACAACCACTTGCCAAAAATTTCAATCTGCTGACAAAATACTGGTACATATTAGATAATAATATGGTATAGAAAACTGCCCTTAAGCTTCAAGAAAATAATAGAACACTAAAAGAACACATGTTATTTAAATACTCATAATCAAAAGGCAATGTTAAACCTCCAAGTGAATATAGAAAAAAATTAAAGGAAAAAAGATATTTGCAATAATTATTTAATAAAAACGTTGTGTGTTTCCATGTCAAGGTTCTACTTTACATTAAATGTCGAAAAAAGTAATATCAACAATAAAATTCTTTTTGGATTATTCATGGTTATTATTTATTTTTTCTACGTTCACGCAAAAAACAATACTTTATTGCACTAGTGCAATAAAATGTTTATTGCATTCATCTGTCATTCTACTACAGCGTTTTGTTATCATGACAAACATAAACGTTCTAATCGACGTCACATTTTTGTAGGCTTAGTGTCATCTAAATAACATATTTTGGTTTTTGCATGAACGTAGAAAAAATATTGTATGCAAATAGTGCTTATTGCACTCGACGTGTTGTTCTACGCGGCCTGACGGCCTCGTTGGACAATTTCACATTGCATGCAATAAACACTTACTTTTTGCACTTGTTGCATAAATAACTATTAATAGTTGATCTTATAATGTGTACTTCAAACTATAATTACATAAAGACTTACTCTTGTGGTATACAGCTACATCCCGAAGCAAACCTATAATACAAAAAGTTTGTTTATCTGATTTAATAGTGAACCAGGCGCTTCGCAGTGTTTCAATTTAAAAATAATCTATTCTTTGGTAGCCGGTCGAATGCCTTCGAAAAGTCTAAACAGATTATATCAATAGGATGTTCACAATCCCACGCTTTGGTTCAATCGTTTGTACAAAGAAGTAAATTTGTTTGAACTGAATGATTCGGTACAATCCAAATTATTGACCTGGAATAATTTGTTGATCTAAAAGAAATGCCACAATATTTCTCGATGTAATTCTTTCATTTGTTTTACATAATATGAGTGCTAAACTGATGGAACGCTATTAGCAGGTATTCAAATTATGTTGTATACGAGGGATGATCAAATATAAACTGGAATTTTTATTTTAATGGTCGGTAGTAAAGCGAGTGACGCCATGTCAGCAAGACGTACACACGTCCGATGAGTAATGCATTATTAATAATTTATTATTGCGACAAGGCGTAAAACCTGTGAAATTTTACGATGACTAACTGTACAGTTTGACAACAAAACTCTTTCAAATACCTAATTTTAAATTTTTAAGTAGTTGAGAATCAGTGGGAAATATAATGCACGACCCCGGACAATCATCAATGAGGCAAACATCTGTGTGATCTCATCGAATGTGCAGAATACTATGGGGTGCTGCAGAGGTTGGAATATCCTACGAAAGTGTTCAATCAATTATGTCAGATAACATGGTACTGAAAAGTCTTGGAAAGATCGGTTCCTCGCCTCTTGATGGAAAATTCGAAAGCAAACCGTCTTATGGCGGCAATACACGTTCGCTGAGAAAAGATAATGACAAAAAAAATCACTGATTAAAATATGTATACCTATATATACTGTAATGCAAAAATATATTATTATAGTTATATAGATAGATATTTATCTGACTACAAAAACATATGACAAACATATTTGTAGCAAGTCATACATGTTTGTTTAGTCTAATTAGGTATTTTGCCACGCTTATGAAAACATTAAGATTAATTGAATAAACCTTTGCGCCAAAAAGATCAGTCAAGGGTTATTTTTAAGACAAAGTTTGCCTAACCAATAATCTCAAACTGAAAAACAAATAAGTTAAGAATACCAAAAATCACATCACTATCGGTCACTTCCGTATTTTCTTCCACATTTCGGAATTATGCCACAAATAAATAGCTTCAGAAATGTCACACATTGACAAAGCAAAATTATAATATCAAACCAAATCAAATCAAAATATAGTTATTGTGTATAACTACAATGACTAATACATTAATCAATACACAAAAGGACTAGCCACAGATAACTGATAATTAAGTCTACCCCTCAAAAATAAAAACATAACCTATAATATAAAGAAAACCACTAACAAAAAACAACAAAAGAAAACGAACCAGAAACCTTTAGAACACATAGATGAAGGAAGCCAAGCATTGTACATAAATTCAGGTACTGATGAAAAAACACAAGTATCAACTAAGTAATAGAGTGAAAAGTAGGCAGTTGTGAAACAGAGGGCGGATAAAGAGCATAGGATAGACCTAACCAAAACCGAAATTTTACTGAGGAAGAGAAAGAAGATGCTCGACAATATAGACAATAGAATTTGGAAACAGTTCATTAGTAAAGACCAAGGACCGAAAAATTTTGATCAGGGAATTTGATTTCTCGCTCCAGAGTTACCTCTGATGATGAAAACGATGAGTCTCGCAAAACGATAAAAAACGAATACTGACGAATCTCGGAAATTGTTGAACTATTGCATACTTTGCTGCTTAATAAAAAACTGTATTATTATCTGTATCATTATTACTTTATTGATTCCATGACCAATACAGAAAATTATAGAAGTCCATATAAAACAAAACATATAGTTTTTTTCTGAAGTTAAAACCCTCTATGTTATGGTTTAGGAGTAAAGGAATATTTAAAACTAAAATGATCACATGATCAGCCTCTGTTAATTTACGTCATGTTATTAAAAATTTGTTTTAGTTTCCCCAACACTAATGCTAATATTATTGATATTTTTTAATATTAGTTATTTCACGCACGGCTTTAGATGTTAAGAAATATTTTCCTTTTTATATTCAAAGTATCCTAAGTTATTAACACTGATAATGACGTTATTATTTGTTATTTTATAATGATGGTTTCTAATAAACATGCTTTTAAGCACTTCCGAACTCCGTCCACAGTTTCGTGAAAATATCGAGATTTTCATCTGCCGCGAATTAATTGCGCAAGCGAAGGCTAATCCTTTATACGTATAAGATCTGTTATGATCATTAATGTCAACTGGCTTACGATTTATTAACTCAACAACTTGGATTCTGAATTAGGGGCCTTTCAGGATTTTATCAAAGTAGCTTTTAAAGGTACAGAAATTACCCAAACTAAATTATACCTAATCATCATCGGCTTAAATCTGATATAAGATTGATGAACGGTAGTTATAAGGGATACTTTAGGGTCATTGACAAGATTTATCACATGTCTTTGTCAGAAGTCCAGACCAATATATCTCAATAAATCAGATAAGGAATACATATGTGGATACAAATAGCCGTTGCTTGTGTTTTTGTGCCTCGTTTGAAATATATCTGTGGGAAATATGTAAGGAAGGAATCACCCCTTAATTCTGGTATCAAATATCAGTACTTTATGCAAAATGAACAATTTTTTTAAGATTGCTATTCAGTGAAAGGATAATTTCAACGGAAAATGTTTTCACATTGTGATCCAATATTTATATTTCAGTGAAATATTGTTAGTTACGGAAAATGTATGCTCGGTCAGTCGTCGAGCGGTTTAAGGCGTCAGTACTTGAATCGATGTGGCCAGTCCCAGTGGGATCGAATCCTACGCCCGGTATACCGTAGATCAGCTATATTCGTGGAGAGAATTGGCACCCTCCTTGCGGTTATGGAAGGATGGAATAATGTTGGCTTGGGTCAATGTGAGAGATTGATACTGGCCGACATTTTGCCGCCCCCTCTCCCACACAAGTCTGCGGGTTGTGGGCTAAGCCTCGTAATTGGAATGAGGGGTAGATATATTATTATGTATCTTTATTTTAAAGTAGTAGTCGCAGCAAGATACGTGAAAAACGGGTCTAAATAGGGAAAAGTTCCGTACAAGATGGATCGGAATGCGGTTTTCTGCATTTGCTTCTAAAAATTATTAATCCAAAATTCACCTAGGTGGGAATATGCTGAAATTCGTAGTTGCATCGCTGCAGCCAAAAATGCATTCGAAAAATGCATTTTTTGAGACGCCCTTTGGACGACTTAATAAATTTGTAAAAAAGAGTCGGAATTGGCCCAGAATGGGTGCCCTGGGGTTTTGAGGTCGCTGATCACGATTATGATGTCCAAATTGCCACCCTGACCACCTGGGGCTCAGGAACGCCGACGAAAGTCATCACCGTGGAACTCTAACAAAATTCATCCCGGGAAGGAAAAACACTTGGTGTCCGGGGGTTTTTTGGGTCGCTGAATTCAAATATGGCATCGGCGAACACCCCCAGACACCTGCTGCGCCACAACCTGGACGTGAACGTCATCTCCGTGGAACTCCCGCACAATTCATGCGGGAAAGGAAAAACACTTTGTGTCCGGGGGTTTTTTGGGTCGCTGAATTCAAATATGGCATCGGCGAACACCCCCAGACACCTGGTGCGCCCCAACCGGGACATGAACGTCATCTCCGTGGAACTCCCGCACAATTCATGCGGGAAAGGAAAAACACTTGGTGCCCGGGGGTTTTTTGGGTCGCTGAATTCAAATATGGCATCGGCGAACACCCCCAGACACCTGGTGCGCTCCAACCGGGATATGAACGTCATCTCCGTGGAACTCCCGCACAATTCATGCGGAAAGGAAAAACACTTGGTGTCCGGGGTTTGGGTCGCTGAATTCAAATATGGCATCGGCGAACACCCCAGACATCTGGTGCGCCCCAACCGGGACATGAACGTCATCTCCGTGGAACTCCCGCACAATTCATGCGGGAAAGGAAAACACTTGGTGCCCGGGGTTTTTGGGTCGCTGTATTCAAATATGGGATCGGCGAACACACCCAGACTTCTGGTGCGCCCCAAACTGGACATGATGGTCGTGTCCGAGGTTCTCCAGATATACTCGAAAAGACGAACGGAAAACTGTTAAGGGGCTTTTTGGGGCGTCTCATGATTTCATACATTATGGAACTAATATTCTGTGGATGTGCAGGAAATTGTAATCTGATGTATTGTACTTATAGGAAGCACGGCCTCCCTTGTAATGTTGCATGTAAAATTTGTGAAGGCGCTACTTGCAGCAATACCGATCGATATTCAGTTGAAGACATTATTGCGGCAGAGGAAGAGACCTTAGATAAGAAAGATGACAAAGAAAATGAACAGGCTAACGATTTGTCACTTGATGGAGAATCCGATATTTAGTAACGAGTTGAAATTATGAATGAAGCAGGTTAGGTCAAGTTACGGTTGAATTGTATTTGATTTGAGATCAATAAAGAGTTTCTGAAACTCAATTACATAAAAATCGACTTTCTATTCACTCTATTTCTTTCCAGGATACATAATTGAACTTTAATCCTTTTCGACGTCAAATTCTGCTTTGGTGACCGAAAAACCCCCTTAACAATTTCTCGTTCGTCTTTTTCGAGTGTGTCTGGAAAGCCTGGAGACGACCTTCAGGTCTAGGTTGCGGTGCACCAGGTGCTCGGGGATCCTGTTCGACGACAAATTCTGCTTTGGCGACCAAAACCCACCTTAACGATTTCCGGTTTATCTTTTTCGAGTATGTCTGGAAAGCCTCGGATACGACCTTCATGTCCAGGTTGGGGCGCACCAGGTGTCTGGGGTGTTCGCCGATGCCATATTTGAATTCAGCGACCCAAAACCCCGGGCACCAAGTGTTTTCCTTCCCGGGATGAATTTTGTGAGAGTTCCACGGAGATGACTTTCGTCGGCGTTCCTGAGCCCCAGGTGGTCAGGGTGGCGATTTGGACATCATAATCGTGATCAGCGACCTCAAAAACCCCAGGGCACCCATTCTGGGCCAATTCCGACTCTTTTACAAATTTATTAAGTCGCCAAGGGCGTCTCAAAAAATGCATTTTTCGAATACATTTTTGGCTGCAACGATGCAACTACGAATTTCAGCATATTCCCACCTAGGTGAATTTTGGATTAATAATTTTTAGAAGCAAATGCAGAAAACCGCATTCCGATCCATCTTGTACGGAACTTTTCCCTATTTAATCCGCAACTTGCTGCGACTAAAGCGAAAATCAGTATCTGAAAATGCACAATTTTATGACAATAATGTTCCTATCACAGGTGATAACATTCCAGATTGTTTTTCTTTAGTTTTATTAGGTTTTTGCCACACTTCTTAAAAAAATAAAGATTAATTACATAAGCCCTTGCGCCAAACGGATCAGTCAAGGGTTATTTTTGAAACTAAGTTTGCCTAACCAAAAAATCTCACACTGAAAAAGCAGATAAGTAAAAAATAACAAAAATCTCATCACTATCGCGTACTTTCCTATTTTTGGTATCAAATATCAGTACTTTATGCAAAATGGGAATCATGAAATATGAACAATTTATTTTAACATTGTTATTCAGTGACAGGATAATTTCTACGAAAAATATTTTCACATTTTGATCCAATATTTATATTCCAGATTGTTTTGCCAAATTCCTACAGGTTACAGTACCACTTATTTGACTATTTACAATAACATTCCTATAGTAAATATCTTATCAATTGCTGAGTCTGATTATAATAAAGCTTAAAAGGAAAAAGCTTCCGAGTCTAACGGTATACCTCCGTATGTCATACATGGTTTTCCTGACTATTTTAAAATACCACTATTATATAATCATAATTTTGTGTTTAGTAACAAGCACATTTCCTCATGAATGGAAAATGTTCAGTGTAACTCCAATTTTTAAATCGGGTCAGAGGACGGATTTTAAAAACTATATGCCAATTTCCGTGTTACGTGCTTCTACCAAGTTTTTTAAACAAATTTTGTGTAATTATTTTGGGTCCACTTAGTGGCTTTATTTCTACGCCATAACATAGTCTTATACCAAAAAAATCGTCTCTAACAAAAAAATTTCATTTAATATTATAATTCTGTAACCATTTGAACGTACATACAGATTTTCAAAAAGCCTTTAATCGTGTAGACAATATTGTTAGAAAATTTTTATATTTATGGAGTCTCTCATAACACATTGAATTTATCGATATCGTACCTAAAACATAGCCGTTTTATGGTTATGTATATATGTACGAATTTAGAACACTTTCTGGAGTCCCACACAGTTAAAGTTTAGGACCGCTGTTATTTTTATATTTCATTAATGATTTACTCGAATTTACAAATTTTTAGAAAAGTAGTACTATCATGATTGCTAATTTTTGCAGGATGATATTAAAGCTGTTGTTAATTGGAGTATTGGTAACAATCTTGGTCTTAATATGAAAATATTCTATTACGGCTTTTACAAGAAATAATACCCCAATTCAGTTTTCTTATGTAGTGAATCAAACCGAACTTGAAAGACTAACTTCTGAAGGGTCTTGGAAAAATTGTGTATGCAAAGTTACCATATCGAAAACATATACAGGGTGTTTTAAAATGAAGTAGCAAAAATTGTATCAATGAACATAGAGCCAAAAATAAGAGGATGGAAGAAAAAATACCTTATATGAAAGTTGCACCCTTGAGGCGATATACATTCTTAAAGGAGAAGATTGAAATTCACATTTTAATTTTTTTCTTTAATATGGGAAATGCTAGAGACACGAAACTACTACTATAAATTTTCGCATTAGTGAACGATAACGCATCGAATTCTTTTACTAGTATCGGCTTTATGGAAAAATTACAAGAGGTAAAAAAAGTTGCGGAATAAATCAATAAGTATTTTTAAATAAATTTGCTTCATATAAAAATTTCTAATAAAATATTGCAATGGGCTTCACTTCTTTATAAAATACGCCAATGATCGAAAAAATATTGAAAAGTTGTCTCTTTATTAGTAGAATCATCATACCTAGCTTCGTTTTAAAGAAAAATTAAAATGTGAATTTCAATCTTCGCCTTTAAGGGTGCTACTTTTATATAAGGTATTTTTACTTCCATCTTCTTATTTTTGGCTCTACATTCACTGATACCATTTTTGCTAATTATTTTTTTTTTAAACATTTGATTAGATGTGAAAGGGTTCGGAAAAAGTTTGTACGTTTTTTATATTAAATAATAATAATAATAATAATAATAATAATAATAATAATAATAATAATAATAATAATAATAATAATAATAATAATAATAATAATAATAATAATAATAATAATAATAATAATAATAATAATAATAATAATAATAATAATAATAATAATGCATTTATTGCCCAACAGAAATAATCCATTTACAGGACAAAAGAAAAAAAAGTGAGAGTATTTCTAACAAAATAAAGGTAACTTAATAAGTTACATACAATACGTCAGTGTGATAAGTGTAAGGACAACACATCTCCGAATTACATCGTTACCAAAATCATAACATTTATGGCAAAATTTTCAATTGAATATACTTTAATCGAAGAAATATTGCATCGTAATTGTTTGTCTATAAAATAATTCTTGTAAATGACTCATATATCCTATCATTATTTCCTTTTTTAGTGGTATCTACGTTTTACAAGCTATGTTCTACTATTACTGTTGCCACTATTCACTTTATTTGTAAAATTGTTAAATATTACCTAATTTTTCAATGTAACTAGACAATTGTATGTTTGGAATCAATAAATAAATAAATGATCTGTGCATTAGTCCGCAGAGTGTTTGTTAGCAGTTATCCTTCTTCTGTTAATATTATTATACGATGTATATAAAGCTTGCACAATATTTTGTTTAATTTTTTGTTTAAATTAGTCGTATATGTCAGTATATTAATGAATATGTCAAACTATGATCAGCTGTGGTAGTTTGCAATAATTACTTTGCCTTGATATATATACACTTTCCAAAACGCCCTTTGTTAAATATGTGTTATTACACATGTAGTAATTAAATAAGTTGCGGACAGAGACTAATAAAGTTTCTGCCAGAATAATTTCTGCACTTGACAGTTACAAGTTATGTACTCACAGTTATTAAAATGGTGAAACTCTAAATATTTATTTAGTGCTCTAAAAGTCCTATCGATGTATTAATGAGGGTGTTTTTATATCTTTCATATGGAGAATGTTAAAACGATGCCGTATTAAAACAGACAATGTTATTTTGGGAAACATAAAAAGTCATTTTGCTGTAGGTACCTTATCATTCATTAAGCCGCGTACTCACTTGTAATAGAACCTCGTCACGAACTTTATCGCGTGGCCTCAAAACGACCGTGTGGACGGAAGCCTGTAACCTCATCGCGTTACTTCACAGCGAACATGAGTGTTCGCATTGAGTTTCGCAGTATTTCGATCACTTGGTGATATCTCTGCGTCGCATTAAGTATATCTACTATACGTGAGGTAATTGTTTTTTTTGTGTTTCGTCTTATCATGGGGTATATCTTCTCATACTTTGTCAGTGTAGAACAGACTACTTGTGTTTTATAACCTAACTATACCTGTAATTTTTATTTCACATTTTTGTCTTGAAATGTACATAGCATCTGTAAAAATGTTAGAAGCATAAAAAAATGTAAAATTGTTTCAAGAGTGTCACTATTTAAGAAGAAATTAAAGATGTTATAGAGAAAAGTTGTTTTTAATGCCAATATGAACTCAGATATGATTTTTTTTACTGTTTTAAATATTTAGATGCCTGTGTTTGTCCAAACTTGTATTTAATAATTAAACGTGGCAGTTTTACAACAACAAAACTTCAAATCTCGTAGACAAAGTTCTTCCATAATGTTGACCTTACCGCAACAAATAATTTATTTAGCTAAATGCCACGGTATAAGTGAAATATCTTATCGACATGCAATTCAACTTCTCAATAAAAAATATGCAGAACTTTGCTTCTAAATAAATTGTGTTCGATAATTAACGAGAAAGTTTAATAACACAGGAGACGGAAAATATATCAAGACCTATAATTTAAAGAAAAGCAATTATATTGCCTTATATAATGACCTTCTGTGCACTGACCTTTTATAATAAATTCTACGAAATTCTCTATATACATGTTCCTGCTTTCAAAAATTTTAAACATAAATATCCAATTTGAATATCAAACTGAAATTATTAAACTTAAGCAAAAAGCAAAAGTACATAACAAACTTAAAAATACAAGTCACCATATTTACTATGAAGAATTTAGCAGACTTATAATACTAATTAAGCAAAAAAACTAAGAAAGTTTATGCTACCTACAGTACCAGTACCAGTACCTACAAAATATCCAAATTAAATTGAAACATAAACCTACTTACTAGGCAATAGAAGGCAGGTTAATGCAATTTATACGGACTTCTCCAAAGCATTTGATTAAATAAGTCGCAAATTGTTACTTCATAAACTTTCTTTGCTAGGTTTTAATAATATATACCTAGAACTTATCCAGTCTTCTTTGAGTCATTTCAAATAGTACGATTCTTATAATAGTTTGTGTTCCAATAACTACGTTGGAGCCAGTGGTGTCCCTGAAGGTTTCAACTTGGGGCCTTTATTGTTTTTAATTTTTATTAATGATTGTGATACACTTAACTCTAACAGATTGATGTTTACTAATAACCTAAAGTTATATGCCTCTATTGCGGATCTAAATGATTGTATAATGCTACAGGAACAAGTTAATCTATTGAACGACTGGTGTATAATCTTTATTTGAATATTTCTCAATGCAAAATTATATCATTCAATTGTAAATCTAACATAATACGGTTTTCTTATAATATTGATAACTCTCTATTAGAACGAACAAACTCCATACGAGATTTAGGAACTCAATTTGATTATCAACTTATACATATTTAACAGCCATATTGCCAATATTGTAAAGTTGACATTCAATACACAAGGTTCCATTATCCACAATTGTAAGAACTTTAACGACGTTCCTGCTTTGACAACTTTATATTAGTTTAGTTAGAACCAAATTAGAATATACTCTCCAATTTGGAATCCTATATTATGTTCATTATATAGCGGCTATTGATAAAGATTTTTTTTAAAAATTTGTAAATTATAGGATCAACGGAATATATCCCCCAAGAGGTTGTGAATATTTAGAGTTATTAAACAGTCAGCTGGTTTATTCTTGTACAAACTATTACTACCTAAAATTGATATGGATGTACGTCGACCTACATCTAGACATAATAGTACTTTTGTATGTAAAAGGGCGCACACTAATTTATTACTTAAATCCCCAATACATTTTATGTGTTTTAACACAAATATAATTGCTACATCTTTTCCTGCAATATCTTTCAATTAAGAAGTAAATGTCGGGAATATCTTCGACATAGTAGCTGTCTTAGTTAAATGTATTTATAGTAATATTTTATAGATTAAAGTTATTTTATTTTATTTGTTTTTTAAACTGGTTTCACTTGATTGTACTACATTAGTTTTTTTTTTGTATATTTGCTCTGTAAATGAGTTACTGTTGGGCAATAAACACTACCTTTCAAAGATGTACTTACAGTTCAACTTTTTTTATTGTAATATAGTTAATTTTAATAGTATTTGTAATAGTAGGTATACAATAACATAAAAGAAATTACAAACAATATGAATTTCTTCCCAATATTTTTCTTTCGGATTGAAGACGATATCAGCAGTTGTAAAAGCATGTAAGAAACGTAGGCGACGGTATTAAGCTACCAATAATCCCGTAAACAGAAACATAAACTACAAACTAAAATCCACAACGCCGCTGCATTTTAGTTCTGCCGAGGGCGGTCAACAAGAATTCAAGAGTCCCTAATTCTCCAGAGATTGCTATACGAATTATCAGGACACTTGTAAAAATACGAGTAGAGATTCTATCGAGAGCCTTTGTTAAAGCTCTGGGGATTGCGTTCGCGGCTCGGTCAAATACAATTATATACTATCATGAACAATTCCTTTGAAAATATAGATTGTTTTGGGCCCCACATTGGCTAAAGGGATATTAAGTCGTCGGTGCTTTATTCTAGATATATTTTCTGGTTTTCGCTACGGCTTAACTAGAAATCCCTGAATGGTTAAAAGTTATTCCATTTAGATTATTTATATCAGAAAAAATATAGAGTTCTTTCGTATCTACCCTGAATTCAGTAATTTTAATTTTAGCTTGGCTATTCATCATATTGTTCCGATTATACTGAAGCAAGTAAGTACTATCTTCAAAAATCTTTAAATTTATGATAATCATGTGTGCATAATTACAAAATATTAATAGTTATCTACGAGGGCAAGTCCGGAATTTCCTTATCAAGGCAAGACGGAGTATCGGAGCCGGCTGCCGCTTTTCTGCGACTTCCGTCTGGATCGCAAGATCCATCCTGACATGCGGCATCTCTTCTTTTTGCATCGTAATTAACTGTAGAACAGTGAGTGAGGTATTCCCTTCTGTTGCGCGTTGCTATTTTCATTTATCTTTAAAAAAATTTAAAAAGTCTTTATTTATTACTTTTGTTTATTATGTAATAAAACAGGTCAAGTAACAAAATTTGATAGAGGAGCAAATACAGAACATGTTATTTGGAATAGAAATCAAGCACAATAAATGAGAAAAAATGGAAATTTGATTTACCAGTGATTTTCTAAACGCCCTCGATAGATTCTGATAGGTTAATAGAAAAGTTTAATTTATTCTTTACAACTATACATTTTAATTTTTTCGATAAACTTAAACCTGTATTGTATTTTCCACTAAACTTTCACAATGTTGCAATGCTTCCTTTCGTCGCACTTCATCGCCCTACATCACATTTTTTCTTTATCTTTTTGGCATGGTAAAACATTTTTTTTTAGGCTCTGTATGCTGCATTCATAGATATTGGCATAATGGAATACTTCTTCCATTTGCCCGGTGAGATACACTTTCTGTGTTCATTTTACGAGTCTATTTTGCAACTTTATTCACTACCAATGTTTATTTAACAGAAAAAATAACGCCTAATAATATTACAAATGACAAATTAACTCTTTTAAACGTATATACTGCGTTGTCCGAATACATGGAAATTGTATACAGATAAGAACTATTTAGGTATACACGTGCGAATGGGTTCTGACGTCACAGGTCCACACTGTAGCAGCGACCGTTTTGTGTGGGCGTGGATAAACCAAATTTCATAACTTTTTTAGGACAACAAGACAAACGCTATTTTGCCTAACATAGCAGTCTTTCTTTTGCACGTATTTGGAAAATTATGCAATTTCCTTATTATTTACTAAATGTTTATTTTACAAAATTTTGTTAGTAATATGAAGTATTAAATCGGTATCTAACAGTCAATTTTATGGTCAAAACTTGATGAAACTGAGGTTTATAATCTATGTATAAATGAAAGTGAACCGGTGAGTGATTGTGTGGATTTGAATCTAGTAAGTAACCACTTTCTTGCGTCGAGATCATCTGGAAATCATATGCAACTCAAGCAGCCGTAAAATATACTAACCTTATGCAGCAGAAAAAGTGATCTGCTTACTTCCTGCTGGGCGTAAGCGGCTCGACTTGCAGGAAGCGACCTACATTGCAGCAGGTACTTAACGCAGACCTCTCGCCTTGGGCGACGCGCTATGAAATCTATAAATGATACTGCAGGTAACAACTACTCCGCGGAGTAATGCCCCGACCGGCATTGAATTACACTTGCAGTATTTGTGTGAACAGCCAAGAACCCTTGTCGGCCACACCACTAGACATAACACACTTATATCTCACCTTCACTTGATTTATAAGTGAACATACATATGAAGCAACAGCCAGTTCAATTCTCGATCATCTCATATGATGATGAGGGCTAACAAGCCCGAAACCGGTCTATGTCTGGTGGTGTGGTTAGCTCGTTGTCGTAAAACAGCATTAATCTATCTCTTGCAGTTTCTAGGATATATCCTGCAATTACAAAGAAACATCCTGTACATACCTTACTTATATATCTTATAACTATCTGACCATATTTTTACCGAAGAAATGTTAGTGAGATGTCAGTGC
Source organism: Monochamus saltuarius (assembly GCA_025584915.1). NCBI lineage: Eukaryota > Metazoa > Arthropoda > Insecta > Coleoptera > Cerambycidae > Monochamus > Monochamus saltuarius. The sequence goes on along the minus strand of CM046722.1, from coordinate 37,741,393 downwards.
TATTCAAAATAAAACCACTGGACCGGAGACATATTTGGGTAGACCCAATGAAAATCATATTTGGCCTCAAACATTAAATAATAAGTAGGTATTCCCTTACTCAATGCCTAAGATCAAGAGAAATCATACTGGAAGCTCAATAGTACAGTTTAAAGTAGTATTTATTTTTAATCTAACGTAACCAGTTAATAATTTTCCCAATAAAAATTAATTAAAGGATCAGGAACCTAGAACAAAAGAATAAGTTTTAAATATTGATCCTTCATGATGAATATTTCCAACTTATTACTCGTTACTAAGAAATTTACATGATTTTAATAAACTGTAAGGTTACCATAAAATTTAAACCGCTTCCCATGTCAGTATTTCAGATCAAAAACAACGTTCAAACCTTGCGCTCGAAATTCCAGTTGAAAACTATTTAATACGTTAACTAAACCGCAACATAAATCAGTTCATTTCCAAATACGTTTACATTAGACATAATGCTATTAGTCTACTTAATTCCAAAGTAGAGCTTGTGAATCAGTCAGAGGAAATGTACATTCTCGTGTGATGTTAAGTCACGTTTCACTGGATACATTATAAACAGGCCAGAGACACTAAAGACCCACCATTATGGATTGTAAATTAATTACGACAAACGTATATATTGCACTCAGATAAATTTAATTAAGGTACTAGGTACCTATGTAACACCACAGAATATGAGACTTACTCATTGATTGCTTATTTACGACGAGATTGAATAAAATAAGATTGATTGAATATTCATAACTCCATTGAAGTCTGGAGTTATACATCTAGAAGATTGTTGCTATGGAGCAGCTGCTATGGTACGATGTTTACAAACTATACAAACATTTTAAAAAATTCTGAAGTCTGCGAACGTTTGTGAACATTAAACCCCAATACTGAAAATTCTGAAATAGAAAATGAGGCAAAAGCTGCTTTATGTACCTAGATGCCTCAGAAATCAAAGAAATTGTACCAAAAAACTTATGCAAAATTTGATATTTGGCGTGCCGAAAATAAGGTATGTAAATATTTCGGAAAATGATATTCTAGCGTACATCTTTAAAATGTGCACCCTCTACATTATTTCATGCTGTGAAATACGATTTATTTGAATAAAAATATGAATATTAGTAAATATACCAATGTTATCGCTTTCTTCAAAAAGAAATCAAGTGGTTACAGACCCAGAAAATCCTGAATATTTTCCAAGGAACAGGTTGAAATGTTTATCAAAGAGGCAGATAATGAAAAGTACTTATTCCAAAAAGTTGTCTGGATTGTTGGCATACTTGGAGCATGTAGGAGAGAAGAATTAACTTATTTACGTATAGAGAACATTGAAGATGCGAAGTTACAAACCCAGAAAAAAATATAGACGGCGTCGTTCCGTTATATAGGTCACGTGACAAGTCCCACGTTGCCTAGGGTCTTAAGGTCCGGTGTGTGTGTGAATGACGTGTGGCTTTGGGCATGCCAATTAGCCAGAGCTTATTTGTCTGTTGATTAATGCTATTTTTTCCTTTACATTATACGGATAACCTTTTGCTTATGCGGCGTATATGCACAACTAGGCCTATATGATCAATTTTGGTAATTTCGCAAAGCCCATTTACATGTTTTATAACTCAAAGTGCTTTTGACAAAACATAATTAACATATGTTATTTGAATTAATTTTATTGTTTTTTTTATTATTATTTTTATACATCTTCCTGCTTTATAATTGAATATGAATATTTTTAATTTTAATGTTAATTTTGTTTTTAATTTGCTTGTTATTTTTAATAGAATATCATTTTTTTTCTCTTTTATTTATTTTTTTTATATTTTGTATTTATTTATTATATTTAATTTGAATAACTTTTTTTTTCTAAATTATTTTTTTTTACAGTTTTAAAGGCTGGTTGATCACTGTGCTTCAGATTTTTAGGTTTGACTTTTTGATGTATTTGTAAAGACAGTAGTAGATATTTAGATTTTTAGTAAACAATAGGTAAGGTAGATTAATTGGGAATGATGCTCCATTTTTTGCTAATTGCTGATATAGAATGTCACGGTGTGTTGTAAATAGCGGACATTCTAGAATAATATGCTGTAGGTCTCAATTTCATTGCATGAACAATAAGGATTTTCAGATAGTCCTATTTTGTATTTATGTTTTGGAAATAAACCATGGTTTGTCCTCATACGGGATAATGTCTTGATAAATTGACGATTCGAAACTGACTCATACCATTTTTGTTCTGGATTGTCGGTTGAACTTGTTTGTACGAATAACCAGTAGGATTGTTCTCAAACTTATTTTGCCACGTCTCCTTTAAGTTGGCCATATATAAAGTATTCAGATCTGTGGGAGGTACGATTTTCAATTCTGAATAATTATCTGATGTTAGAGCTCTTTTTGCTAACATATCTACAATTTCGTTTGCTTCTACTCCGCAATGCCCTTTTATCCATACAATTTCTACACTTTTGTGGCTTTTTAGCATTTGGCTGTGTAATGACTGAATTTTTGCTTGAAGGTCCGGAAAATGGATATTTTATTTGCTTTATGTTGCAGTTCTGCAAATATGATGGCTGCATTGCAATATGAAATTAATTAACTTGCTGTCATTAATGATTTTAGCCAATCACAGTAAACAAATGAGCTTCACGCTACAGTACGTAAACTACAACGTAAATTGGCATAAAAAGTTTTAGCGATTCTGGACCATAGAGTGGCCATGAATTAGCGGTCGTCGGCAATTTGCCGCTGGCACCGTCTATATTTTTTCTAGGTTTGTGTGGTAAGTAGTTTATTAAAGTGATTATTCCCAATAGGAAAACAAGTGTTCCTAGATTATTTACAATACCAGACGGAGATATAGAAGGAGTTAATATTTCGGAAATTTTCCGTACATATGCAAGTCTTCATCAATGCACCATTGATCACAACCGATTTTTTATCATGTACAGAAATTCAAAATTTACTACTCAAGCAGTAGTAGCATAAATAACATAAGTTCAATTCCTAAAATGAAATGTTACTGAGTATACAGGACACTGCTTTAGACGATGTTCTCCAACCTTCCTTGCAGATAGCAGATGGGTGCATAGAAAATTCCGTACAAAATAAGCAGCTGATAGCAAGGAAAATTCTCGGGAAGAGAGGAAATGCCCCTTTCATTCCAAAAACTCCAGCAGCAGTACCGGGATGCAGGTGTTATCTTCTTCCAGTATTGAAGTTATACGATGTGAAGAAAATCACCTAATGTCTAATTATCCGATTTGAAAGAAGAAGTGTTATTAATATTTATTTTATATATAAATAATTTAAAATTCAGTTATTTTATTTTATTTTTATGCACATGTGCGTAAAAAAGATTGTTTTGCGGCGGCTCATATATTTATATACACCCTGTATAAAGTAACATATTTATTTTTGTACATATTCACTTCATATTTCATCATTCTGCACTTACATATTTCCGTACACACTGTATAAGTTAAAATATTTCTTTCTTTATATAAATTCACTAATATATTTTCGTTAGTTCTGGTTTAAACGTCTGTTTTTAAGTGTTAAATGTAGAAATCATGTATTGTATTGTAAATATTATTTAAGTACGTAGACGACCGGCGCCGGCGTTCCCATAAATTTTAAAGGTTTTGCATGGTGAAGTAAGACACACTTGTTTACCAAACCTTTCTAGGAACTACCTAGGTACATTACGGTAACGCCGGACAGTCACATTTTTATATCTAGTCATAAACATCAAGTCAACGCATAACATTGTGGGTGCCAATCGACCGCAATCAATAATAAATAATATTAGTACACAATACACTGTTTTTATTGAAATCACACCGCCCCACAGTTTTAAGCACATGTGCCTTTAAGACTGTCATTTCGATACTTAAATGACAATCGAAATATTATTATGCAACGAAATGAAAATAATATTCATTCCGTAGATACAAAATATATTTTTTATATATAAATTATTGTTATTCCACTTTGCTTTCCTTTAAAGTGGCTCGAAACAGAAGTAATTTTACAGAATTTTTAAGAATGTATTTTTTATATGTGCTTTTACAGTCAATAATTTTATTTTGAATTGAGGCCAGTACAATAAGAACAAATGCTCAAAGGAACCCACGCAATGCTGAAAATTGTTGCCTGGAATTGTTTTTGTAATGTTAACCACTTAAAACACACTTCTAAAGAATGTAAGTAAATTCGAAGAAGAATTTTTTCATAAACTTGGAAAATTTGAACCTTCGGCAGTAAGTAGCAAATATTTAACTAAATAAAGTGTAACAAACTTGAGGAATTACAAAAATTTAATGAAATAAGCATATAGCATCGTTTCTTAGAAAGTAATTAAATAGACATTTACACTGACCAAGACAGGAGATTGCTATCGCTTTATCCTTAGTGTGATTCCATTTGGTTATAGTATGCCTTCAAGATGCAATGACATGAATTGAATTTACACCCTAGAATTGTGTAAAATATTAAATGATGATTATTTAAGCAGTATTAGAGATTGGAGTTATTCAGATTAGTCAGTTTAGTTAAGATATCGCTTGCGATTAGGATAAGAGCTTCATGTGGTTTAAATAGTGATTCTCAGATAGAGATTAATTGGATATGTTTTTTTGTGTTTCTGTAGTTCGATTGTGATTAATACAATGTTTTAAAAGTTAATTAGTTACATGGGAAATTGAAAATTATTCGTTATATGCGCGACATCATCACCGTCTAGCGTTCACAACTTTGTAGGCTGTCAGGACTGTCATGTGCCTGTCACAAATTCTTATAAAATTGATAATATTAAATTTGTACGTGAAACGTATTAAATTTGTCATATAGGCAGATAACATACAAATATGTAGTGAAAACTTTTACTTTGAATATTATTTAGAAGTGTTGTATTTGGAAAATACTGCTGCTGGTACCAATAAAAATATTGTGATACATGAAAAACGAAATTTCACTGGAAAATATGTAGGCATTGTAATATAGATTTTATGTAATAATAAATAAATATGAATAAATATAAATAAATTCACAATTTTTTAACAGTTTTATTGTAATTTTTAAATTTGTTAAATTATCCCTTCATAAATTATATATAAAATATTTTGATATGAAAATGATGCGAATGGATTTTCGTCTCTTGCTACGAAATTAATTGTATATTATTTAAATGGTAGGGCCCAGTTTGTTGAGACTTCACATGGTAATTTTAGACCCACTGTTGTTCAGCATCTACACTTGTCACATAGTATGTAATTTAGAACAGGTAAAGTTTCATTTGTATGCAGATGGCACTCAAATATATGTTTCTTTATGGTCTCGGAATTACAAAATATTAATTTGATTTTAAATAGGGAATTAGATGGACTGGTACAATTATCACAACATAATCTGAAGATAAATCCTAACAAGTCAACGGTTTTGGTATTTGGTAGGTCTAGGCACTTGGTGGAGCAAAACATGAATATATTGATTAGTGGCGAAAGATTATCTTTTTCTAATGTTGCAAAAAATCTTGGTATTGAAATAGATACACAGCTACGTTTTAAGAAGCATGTTTCTAAATGTCTGCAGAAAGCATATCTAAATTTGAAGATATTATATCCTCACTGACATGTACTATCTGTTTCTTTGAAAATAAAATTAACTGATGCACTAGTGTTGAGTCATTTTAATTATTGTGATGCCTTATTTAGTTCATGTCTGGATAATATGGATAGAAATCGGATATAGTAAGCTCAAAATTCATGTCTTAGGTTTATTTATGTATTTAAAATATTATTTTTTTAAATAGTCACAAATACCGAACCACAGCATAAAAAACCTATAATGTGACTGAACAATACAATAAGATAACCTAGAGCCATAATTTTTACAGACACTGTAAACATTTGGGGATGTTATAGTTTAAAATAGTACTAACTATTTTATGCAAAGATCGTCAATTATTGCTAATATTCTTGCTATTATTAATATTAACAGAATTTAATTGCATTAGATTCTGTAAAAAAATGTTCAGTATTTCGCAATTTAATTTTTCTCGTACTTTTTGTGTATTTACAAACATGTATTCAAATCTCATTAAATTATTATCGATATACGTGACAACGCGGTGCCCTATCACTACATTTAACTTATGGAATATACCTAACCTCGCCGTTGACAGAAGATCAGTGTCAACGATAAATAGGGGTTTAATATAACTTCAAAAAAAATTGTTTTTGCTTTATAAGCAAGGTTCAACATTTTTTGATGGACTATTCCGTTAATTCTTATTTTTCTTTATCCTCTCTTAAAATATTTGTACTTAGTCATAGACTGTATATTTGATTATTTAAAAAATATAACATTTAGTGGTGGTTGAAAAGATACGGCTACGCGTTTAGACGCATTTTAAAATGCACGATTTAGTAATAATTTGTTTTTCATAATGGAGCAATGCATTGTTAGATGGCGAAAAGGAAAAATACCTGAATCGCAGGCGAATAATTTTATCTCTGGAGCAAGTTGATTGTTATACATTTCGACTTGCAGCTACTGGTAGCTACTCATAGAAAACAATGGCGTTATTGGAACCTGGCAAACATTTTTGACTCGGAAATAAATTATTAATTAAAGGTAAAGGTATGTTAGATTTAGTTTATTCTGAATTGTTTATACATTTGATTATGAATGTATGTTTTTAAAAATTACTTATAACCTTAATAATAAATACCTTTTCACATTATTTTAACTAAAGAGTACCTAGTGACAAATTATTTTATTTAATAATATGTGTTCTTAATTGATTTTAAATTCATTCGTTAGAGACATTGAATTTCAACAACAACTCATTCTCTAAAATAAAGACTACAGCACAACAGCCTAAGAGTAGCAATTTTCTTAGGGATGGGATGAATGAAAAGCAATTAGATAATTAAAATTAGTTAACCCCACTTATTTCATGAGATGTTTTTGAACTTTGTAGATAAATCCAATTTAACTCACTTTCTACGTGACTTCGGACTAATTACCAGTAAATATTTCATGTCATTAAATAATTAATCAACATACCCTCCAACAGATAGCAGAATACTACAATAGGAGATAAAGGTTCCCCTTGGGGAAACGCATATCTTAGACAATGTAAACGTTCCTAGTTTTATTTAGAGCTTAAATGTAAAATACTAGAATATTTATGCCATGACGTCATTACGTGGAAGAGAATTGTAGTAGTGCCATTATATCTTCGGTCCAAGAGAGTGGAGAGGTAAATTATAACTGTTGTGGCATGATATCGTTGTATTCACGTTACCAACTTAATACATTAAACGTTGCAACAAATAATTGTCACGGAACTGCGCCAAGAATTATGCCTTTCTTACCATCTTTTTACTTTTTATCAGAAAAATAAATTCGCTCTAGTCCTACTAATCAGCTTTATTGTAGTCGTTACTTTTGATGGGTTATTTCTAACTCATTACAATGACGGAAGTCACAATAACAAGCAAGTCCTCTTTAAGAGTATGGGCTTTAATAAATCTATTAGTTGATGTCTATACTGCCCTGTTAATTCCAAATGTCGTAATTGATAAATCAGATATAACTAAATCTTTTTATGTCAAATAGGGGAAGTCGGAGGAATGGTGGCCTCCTAAGCATTTTTGACCCCATAATTTGTAGTTTTCGACCAATCATCATAAAATATTAACAACGGAAAGACAAAAATGTTCTTTTCAATATTTTATTTTCAAATTTAAAGAAAAACAAAAAACTCGAACAATATTATTATTTATTTGACACTCCTGGTGGCCTTTATTACCCCATCGTGTTAGGGTAATGGTGACCATATGCCACCATTACCCCAACTTTGACTTAGTTCAAGCACAATAATCACAAACAAAAATTTTGTTCTCTACATTCGCACAAGCTTTGTGTGCCCAATTCCCGCACATGACACATCTCAGCCATACTTCTCTATTCTTCCCAAATTCACCACAAAGCAGACATAAGTCGTCACCTATCACATTTTGATCCTCATTTTCGTCATCATTTGATTCTTCATCTTCGTCAGAACTGGAATCCTTATATCTTCTAGTCCCAACATTTCTTGGCAATCTTACTCTCTTCATTTCACCACTATCCTCATCGTCAAGAAAAATTCTTTTCTTGGCCTCCTTTGCTCCTTTCCTGGTTGCCTTCTTTGCTAGCTTCTTATTCGCTTTTCTATTAAAATATCTTTGTTTGGTGTGGCTGTTATGATTTGAGACGTTTGTTTTGTTGACCGTTTCCGCTTAATTGACTGCCGTCGAGGTTGTGATGGCCCTGGTAAAGGCAAAATTTTTTCAAAAGATATTTCCATATTATTGTTTGGTTCCAGAGTCACGTCCACCACTGGTGATTGATCCAGAGTTGATTGGGGTATTGGAGTTACGGTGGTGAGTCTCGGTATATTGCTGGGGCGCATCAAAGGGGTTATTTAGGTCGGCTGCTGCAAAGTCTTCCTCGATGAAAACATCAGGATTATATGGCTAGATGCCGGTTACTTGAAACCCTTTTGCAGCTTTTTTCAAAGTAGCTACTCTCATGTAGGTATTATTAAATAGTTCTGCGACTTCGAATGGGGTTATCTTCTCATGCGGATGTGATTTCAAATATTTACTACATTCTGTGTTGTAAGCAGTTTTAAGGGGGCCATAAAATGTGACGTCTAGTGGTTGGAGTCGATGGGACGTATGTGGAGGTATTTTCAACAAAATGATTCTATTGGCTTTACAAAATTCATAAGCTTCAAGAGTGCAATGAGTATTGTGGTTGTCCATGATGAGAAGAACTGGATCTTCCAAGCTTGCTTTGACAACCTTCTGGAAATGCCTCAAATATTGTATGAAAATCTCCTCCGTTATCCAACCTCTATCAGAGCAACAATACTCGGCCCCAGGTGGACCTCCTTTCTTGAGAAGAAAGTTCATGCGCTTTCTGGCAAAGATGAACATAGGAGGAACATAAAACCCCGAAGCACTGAATGCACAAACCACTGTTGTGTTCTTTCCTCTTTCCCAACTAGTAACGAAACCGACTTGCTTCAGTCCTTTCTCAGCCAGAATCTTGCCTGGTTTTTGTACCGTTGTAACACCCGTCTCATCCAAATTGAAGATTCTGGATTCTTTGCATTCATATTTGGTGAGAACTTGTTCCATATTCTTGAAAAATAAAGACACCTGTTCTTTATTGAATGCCGTAACTCTGTTCACACTTGTCGCCTCAGGTCTCAGAGAAACAGTCGGATTTCGCTTCAAAAAACCAGATAGCCAATCGTCTCCTGCACTTTTTTCTTCGTTATTGAAAGGACATTTTATATTATTTTTCTGTGCATAGTCGAATGCACATTTCTTTATTTCTTGTCTGGAGACTCCGTAGAATAGTTTAGATAACTTGATGACATGTGCTGCAAGCTGTTTTTCTTCAACATTGGAGAACACCGACAAACGTCCTAGTGATGGATCCTTGTAATTATCGTTTTTTATCCTCGCTTGTATCGTGCTTCTTGGAATTTCGAAAGCTGTGGATACCTCTCGAACAGATCGACCACTCCTCACAGCAGCTATTGCTGCCATTAGTTTGTCAGAGTTCCAAGAGGCCTTTGTAGTGGTTCTTTCACGATGTCTAGGCATCTAGAAAAGTAATAAGTTAGAATCATGGGGTAATGGTGGCCGGCTACCATTACCCCATGATTTCTGGCCATCTTAACCCCAAAACGTATGATTTTCTTTAAATAGTGCTAAACTAAAAACATTAATCGCAAAAAGTCTCACCTTTGGAAATCCTCAAGGTAACAGATAAACACAACCTTTGCTGCTGTTTCCGAAATTGCGCAGCTTGATTGACAAAAGTTTTATAACCACCAAATTCACAGTTGCTAATAGAGCGAACGTCTTTTTTAGTTGAACATCTGACCAATGCCTCCAAGTCGTTATTGCTCGGAGTAACTGCGTCAGTCAGTTGAACTACCAATTTATAGATGGCGGTACTATGTAAAATTGATTTAAAAATGCGTGGTTGTGAGATAATAGGTGGCTATCATTACCCCGGTGGCCACCATTCCCCCGACTACCCCTATTATTTATTCATTTAATAATGATAATGCTGAAGCAAACATGCTGTAGTCTAATTACATGGTTCTTACCTTACACAATGAAGTTAATATAAAAGATAACAATTAGTGTATTATCAAAATTTATATACATATGGCAAATGTCACCAAATAATCAAATAACTGCAGGGGATGGGAACAACTAAAAAAAATTAATCAATCTAAAATTAACTTCAACATTTTTTTTAATTTAAAGCGCCTAACATCATAAACTCCAGAAGTAAGAATATTAATATACTTGTTATCTGCAATACTAAAACTATTCACAAAAGAGTAACTTGCGATGTTTCTTATAATAAAGGTATTTAATAAATTTATTTTGTTTCGATGGTTTGCTTAGCCGACTATTTGGATGAACTCCAAATGATATCATCATATTCTAGGCGAGAACGGATAAAGGTATTATATAGACATTATGGTATCAAAACTTTTATAATCATAGGTTACACGCTTAATAAAACCTAACAGTTTATATGCTTCAGCAGTGATAGTTTGAATGTGATTACTAAATATTAAGCTGTTTTGAAAAGTAATACCTAAATCTTTTATAATTAAATATGTAGTTAAATGGATGTCACTAATTTTATAGGAAGAAACATTTTACATTGATCTAAATTAAATAGTTGCATACAATATTTTTCTACGTTCATGCAAATACCAAAAATGTTATTTAGATGACACTAAGTCTAGGAAAATGTGACGTCGATTTGAATGTTTATGTTTGTCATGACGCTGTAGTAGAATGACAGATGAATGCAATAAACATTTTATTGCACTAGTGCAATAAAGAACCACTTTTTCCACTAAATATAGTTCAATAAAGTTTTGTTTTTTGCATGAACGTAGAAAAATATAATTTATTTTTGACATACCACTCATCCAAATCCCGCTGCATAATTTCAAAATCCAAATCAGGTTTAACTTCTCTAAAAGGATTGAAGTCATCTGAAAAGAGTAAACACTCAGACTGAATACATTTGGGAAGTTCATTGACAAAGACTAGGAAAAGAAGAAACCTAAGATTGGACTCCTGAGGCAGTCTTGACTTTACCAAGAATATATTGGACGCCAGGTCCTTGTACGATGCAAACTGATACCTACTAGCAAGATAAGATGACAATAGTTATTTATGCAACAAGTGCAATAAGCACTTTTTGTACGAGTTGCATACAATATTTTTTCTACGTTCATGCAAAAACCAAAAAATGTTATTTAGATGACACTAAGTCTAGAAAAATGTGACGTCGATTTGAACGTTTATGTTTGTCATGATGACAAAACGCTGTAGTAGAATGACAGATGAATGCAATAAACATTTTATTGCACTAGTGCAATAAAGAACCACTTATTCCACTAAATATAGTTCAAAATATTGTTTTTGCATGAACGTAGAAAAAGTACTGTTATATGATCACTAAGTCCATAATGCATTAACTTAGCCAAGAGTGTGTGTAAACTGTGTCCACTTGTCCGTCTACATCCAGGACCTGACTAACTTCATTAACAAACATGGCAAGACTAGTTTTTATGAACCTCTTTTTACAAAACTCATGTTGATTAGGAGAAATATAGTGCTTAAGATGGGCATGGAGCTTCTCATATAAAATATATTCATAAAGTTTGGCTACAGCATTTAAAATAGCAATTGGACGATCATTATTCCGTAAACTTCTGTCATCTTTTTTATGAATTGGACTTTAGTTTGCTTAAATTTATTAGGGAATATACTATTGGATGTATGAAATAATAATACTAATGGATAACTTAGATATTTTTTGCAAGTTTTAATTACATAACATGGGATACCATTAGGCCCCCAGCTCGGTTAGGTTTTAGTTTTTTAAATGCACACTCAACATCCTCGACACTTACATATTTTAAATTAATGCAGTCAGATACCACTTCACCAAGAAACATCTCATTTTCCAAATTTTAAATAATATCCAAGTCATAAGAGAATTCCTCTGAATAATTTGTTCTAAAATGACTAGCAAAACCTTGCATAATATCTGGCCCTTATCATTACGAAGTGACCCCATTAATTACAAATTGACAGTTCAAATTGGCAAAATCTTTATTCTTGTATGGAAGCGGGCGGTCATGTTTGAACATTTAATCAACTAAGTAGTAAGTAAGCAACTAAACATAATTTAAACTATAAAAAATAAATTCTTATTAAGTATTAGGCGGAATTATAAAATTTAAAGTCTGTTGTAAATAGAAATGTAAGAGATTTCAAAATATATTATTACTCAACCCCCAATGCCATTTAAATATTTTGGGGTAATGCTTACCCTTGCTGGGGGTAAAAGTGGTGGAGTCAAAAATACCAGCAAAGAATGTCCCCCTTTAATCTAAAATCGACGGGTCTGAGCGTTTTTCTACAATCTTGACGCAGTTCCTGAAAATGGCTCTGCTTCATTTTCATCTGGCCATATATATAACGTACATCGACAAAGGTTAGAGTCAGTTCAGAAGGAATGTTTATAGTTGCTAACTTTTTTACAAGATGGCTTTTATCCACCCATAGGATTTAATCATGTCAGTATCGTAAAATATTTCAGCTTAGAATCACTGGATGTGCGTCATGATGTTGCACTGGTTTGTTGTCTTCATAATATTGAATAACGAAGTTGATTGTTCTGAACTTCTAAGTCAGTTGATTTCGGATTTTACGGGGCCATTCTAGACAACAGACACTTTTTTACTGCAACATTCCTAGAATCAATGCTTCAGCAAAAATCACCATTGTTTTTAATGTTTGGTTTATTTAATAGAATTGTATCCAAATATGATATTCATAAAGTCATAGTTTAAACGTCATGTGTAGTTACATTTCGAACTTAGGATAATTCTTTAGCTTGATTATTAAAAGAAATCATGAAAACATGATGAATTTTAATGTTTTCTCAATTAAGTATGGAGTACCTTTACAGACTATCGTTGTTTTTTACAAATAAATGTAGTAACTTTTACTAGAAGTAAATGTAAAATATACACAAAATGTAACGTGGTTGGTTTGAATTTCAACGATGATGTCAACTTATTCTCAATACGAAATTATAATACCTTTATAAACTTATTCAGAAATCAGTCAGTTCACCTGTCCACCACTTAGATCAACATCAGATGATTAAACTAAATTCAGTTCTAGTAGCTATATACAGAGTTTAACTAATTGCATACGCTAAACTTCACCTAGTAATATGACACTTCAAAATAAGAAGTTTATAATAGTCATTACCACTCTTACCAATTAAAACCTAAAGTTGATCTTAAGGCGGGGATTTTGTAGAAAAGAAATTGAAAACATGATGAATTTTAATGTTTTGTTTTCTCAATTAAGAGTGGAGTACCTTTACAGACTATCGTTGTTTACAAAATAATGTAAATGTCTTTTACTAAAGTAAAAAATAAAATATACACAAAATGTAACGTGGTTGGTTTGAATTTCAACGATGATGTCAACTTATTCTCAATACGAAATTATAATACCTTTATAAACTTATTCAGAAATCAGTCAGTTCACCTGTCCACCACTTAGATCAACATCAGATGATTAAACTAAATTCAGTTCTAGTAGCTATATACAGAGTTTAACTAATTGCATACGCTAAACTTCACCTAGTAATATGACACTTCAAAATAAGAAGTTTATAATAGTCATTACTACTCTTACCAATTAAAACCTAAAGTTGATCTTAAGGCGGGGATTTTGTAGAAAAGAAATTGCACAGCCTGAGTGAGCGAAGCGGCGACTCAATGAGGCCTATGAGACAGTATACAAACCGTATAGGCCCGAACCACAAGGTTCCCTGAAGTTTATCGTGCATTTTGACGTACATAAAAATGGAAGCCGTGATATATGTTATGATTTTACTCGAGGACACAAAATGTAAAATTAGCAATAAATATTAATCTGAAAGTGAAACACAAGTTGTCCTATATGTCCTGGCTAGTGAGTGCAGCAACTGTGGCTGGGATAATTTTGCCGTAGTTGCGACATATTGGCGTAGCAACTGTGTGGCTATAATTGAGATATTTTAACATTTATTTTAATAATTATTGTGATTTTATCAGAAATGAAAATTATCTCACGCACTAGCGGGAACCTTTGTGAATACGTTGATATATATAATAATAACCAATTATTTCAATTTTCTTGGAGTTCTGTGTCCTCGCTTAAAGCCCTGTTAGACGGTAAAAATATGTATACAAAATCCCAGCCTTAATGCCATTGATTTAATATTCGTAAGATGGTATATAAAAAACCTTATGAATATATGTTAATTATTCAATAGAATAATATATATTTTATACAATTTTTTTTAATTAAAATACAAATGTTTTCCCATACCAGATTTTGCAGCAGGGGCATTCGCGTTTGTTTGAGTCCAAAAGGAGAGCTCTAAAACTTTGACATCATTTATAGGTATTTCTTTTAATTGTAATAAATATTTTACCTGAATGTCTAAACATGACCAAAATTACACCCTGTGTATTTTGATTAAAATTTACACCAAACGGTGTAGTTATTAGCACCTATAGTTTGAAAATTAACAGCACATATAATAATTGATTTACACTATTGCAAGTAAAATACATTACTCAAGCATTTTTATAAAATTTATCAAATAGCGATGGAGTAAAAGTTACCCTTTTTCCGTGAGGACTCCCCTGGATCAATAGTGTACATTTTCTTGTAAAATTTTAATTTAATTTTACAAACTGTACTTTTTTTTGCTGTGTATGTATATCTTACTTACTAACTATAATTTATTTTATTGATTGATGTAATACTTTATTATCTCTCTTTCATTATGGTACTTTTATTAATATCTGTAATTGGGATTGTATCCTGTTGGAAAATAAATAAATAACTAGAGCAACAAGCATTAAAGAGTGAGGAAAACGTCAATATAGGTTGACGGCGGATAAAATATTTTAAAGACACAAGGCTTATAAAAAGTTTACCTTTTATCACAAACATAAATTATATTACCACTGCACAATAAACAATTTGAAGAAAACAGAGTTTTTGAGGAAAGGTGCACCGTAAAAGAATTGAGTAAAACTTCACTTAAAATCAATACAATCGGTTGTTAAAACAAGTCCACACCCGATTGTGTTAGAATTATGACACAATTCGTTGAGTTAATGATCACTCAGTTATTTGTTAGTGGAAAAAGCTTTTATAAGTAGTATTGAATAGTTTTTTAATTAGCTTACTAAACTATGTGTTATTACAAACATAACATTGAGTTACATTATCAACATATTTCGTTGTCTTTTCCACATAATCATCTCTCTGCCAAAAACTATGTTGATAAGATAATTTCTTTGATAAAATGTTTAATAACTCAAAATTCAACATCAAAATAATTTCACTCATAAATGAGTTTGTCGTTACTCAATGTTATTTTTTGCTGTGTAAGCATACAAAGAAATCACTATTTAAATCAAGGAACACCAGCCATCTGTGTAACCTAAATTTAATACTCGTACGTGTGCAAACTAAACTTAAAAGAAAAAAATACGCGGGGAAAGCGCAATCGAATAAAATTTAAACAGTGGATTTTAGCAGCAGATTGGCAAGTTAATTTAACAAACGCTACGCGATGCAAGAGAAGCATTGATGCGTAGCTTGCCAGCGCTAGTTAGTAGTGACCGTTAATTAAATAAAGGTCTAATAGTGTTGTTTATTTACAGCTTAATTTCGACCAGTGTTACTCGAATTGAACAGAGGAGCATTCGACCGACTATTTTAATAGAGCCCAGATCTACCGAAATGTCCCCATTACCACGCAATTGCTGCAATCCTCCGGGGTAAAGTCTTTATGCTGGTGTCGTCTCGAGTTGAACCCTTCGACATTTTAGGAGGTCGTGCCTCGGATATTAACTGGCAGTGTCAATAAGCTAGGAAAACATTCGGAGGCATAAGTAGCCGATGGTCCCATTAGATAAATATTTTCCTACGGCGACATAGGTTTTAACAGGTCGTTGAGAGAAGCACCCAATGTAGATAATAATAATTGTTCCACTTCTAGTCAGGTTAGGATTCATACAGTTTTCATTAGCTTTCACACTGGAGTGGTTACCAGCGCAAGCAATTATTCTTAATTAAAAAATACATTACCTCAATCTATTTAGATTTATGACCATTTTTTATTTTTGACTGAAAAGTTAAATTATTAAGTTTCACTGTGAATGCAAACTTTTTTTCTGCAAAATAGAATATTTAGTATGAATACAGTATTATTCACGACTACTAAAAGTGTATAAAGAATCAAGTGAGATACAAAAATGCTATACAGGGTATTTCAGATACCGATATTTTAAAGAAAATATATTTAACCTTTGGCAACTTCTGGAAATACAGGAAGTAGTCGCCAATTTACTTGTACTTATATTTTTAATTTTGACAGTCAATATTTGAAAACACTTATTTAGGTTAGAAAATATTGAAGAATTAACACCTGCACAGATCAGCACGGACCAGCACAGCGCGGACCTGCACGACTTCGCACACTTGCCCAACATGGACTACCAACTTTTTGTGCAGTGGTAGACATTTTGTAGTTTTTAAGTAGTAGTTGAGTGTAGCTCGGAAGAACAAATTTTGGTACGGTAGGTATTGTAATTTCAGTTTCACTTGAAAATTATAGTGAATGATAGATTTATGGGCACTACAAATTGCCGTTTTTCTTCAAAACGGAGCATTTAAACAAAAAATTACAAAAGATATAAAATGATCATAAGAAAATTTTACGTTTGATATTTCAAGAAAAAGCTGCATAGGCGTACTTAGAAATAATTGGAGGGGATAAAGGGTACTACATCCCTCAGTTACCTCCATTCACCCTTCGATTTTCTTCACCAAAATACATGATACATGATAAGTATGCGGGAATAAGATAAAAGTACGTGTAAAATTTCAAGTGTGTATCTTACAAAACAATGGAATTATTAACAAAAATAGTTTTTTAAAATGTAACTTTAACACCCTGTATATTGAAACAGGGACGCCCAAATAAAAAATGGCATAAGGAAAGTCGCATTATTTTTGTCCAAAGAATATGTGGTTAATGGTATGACCTTCTATTTTGGGACACCCTGTATAAGTGGAGTTGATCCCTATATAAGAATGTTGCCATGCATTTTAGTTGCACCCTATTAAAAGTTCATTGTTTTCTTATTTAAGAAACGAAGTAGTAAGAAACAAACAAGATAATATAAGTATAGCGTTATATCATATTTTAGGTTCCATTAGGTGTGAATGGTATATGTTTTTTGAGAATATGTCTCGCGATGTGGCCAATACCTAATCAGTCAACGCCGTATGACACCGAAAAGTCGTTAAGGAGTTTTCAGCTTAGCGGTGCGTAGTTCGCGTAATATTCAGTATTTTTCATCTCGAATAACGTTTCTGATGCATGGATAGATTTTTTGTTAGACTTGGGATTTACCTATATCCACATGTCAGTGCTGGGATTACTAGTTTGTTTACTAATCCTACTTTTGGCAGTTCAATAACTAATTCCCAAATAGCTTTTCTAAAGTTCACATGCCCATGATTTGATTTCAAATTAATTTCATTAGAACATGAGTACATATTTCACTGCTCATGTCTGTCAACGTTTAATAGGTACATTTAATCAGGAAAGTATGATATGAGATAGCAATACGTTAGGTGCAAACTCATTTTGAAATGTGTTTGTGATTGCTATGATTGAAACAAGTTCAACATTTAAACTGACAATATGTGATCGGGCGTAAATACTATGCAGGATTCAGATAGATAATATAAAAATGTAAAGGAGCGTACAGACATCACGATCATTATAACAGTTAAGATAAGGGTAAATCAAATCAAACGAGACAATACAACGTTTATAACCAAAATCATTTTAAAGTTACATGAAAATAATTATAGATCCGGTAATACATACAGTAGTATGCTGTGACTAGTAATGGAGACGTGGAAAAACAAAGTTGCTACGTGCTAAAATCAACAAGCTGAGTTAAGGAAAAAATATGTATATTATTAATATTTTTAATATCTCAAACCTGAAAAATTAAAATCTAATAATTTAGCCCCCTAAATAATCGTTATTGCTTAAATTAATGCAACATGAAATAAAATTGATTTTCTCAACAAAATGAAGAAAGGGACTAAATGTCCCATTCCAAATTCATCGTAGACGGGGTATTAGCCCGCGGAGTAGTTGTTTCCTGCAGTATCATTTATAGATTTAATGGCACATCGCCCGGGGCGAGAGGTCTGCGGTTAAGTACCTACGATATTGTAGGTCGCTTTCTGCAAGTCGAGCCGCTTAGGCCGAGCAGGAAGTAGCATACCAGTTACATCTCACCTGCACTCGGTTTATATGTGAAACTACATATGAAGGAACAGCCAGTTCAATTGTCGGTCATCTCACCTATGGCATACTGATGAGGGCTAACAAGCCCGAAACCGGTCTATGTCTGGTGGAGTGGCCGACAAGGGTTCTTGGCTGTTTCATACAGATACAGGTATAATTCAATGCCGGTCGGGGTATTAGCCCGCGGAGTAGTTGTTTCCTGCAGTATCATTTATAGATTTAATGGCACATCGCCCGGGGCGAGAGGTCTGCGAGTCGAGCCGCTTAGGCCGAGCAGGAAGTAGCAGACCAGTTACATCTCACCCATAATATAAAATGCTTTGCTGATGTCGACGTTTCTTAAGTTCAAAATTCAATCAGCAGAAACTTGAAAATGTAAAAATTTCAACTGTGTCATGTTGACAACTGAAACACGAGACATATGCACTAGACATTACATCCTCGGATAAATCTTCCGGAATCAGCCTTCATTTGATTTTTATCGTTTCTCGATAAGAGCAAAATCGCTTTTTAGCACAAAATATAACCACGATATGGGGTGTTAGTTAAGCAGAGGCGTATTCTGCTGCCAAAAATAAAGGTTCTTTGTTATATAAATGCGGGGTCTTAGGACAGCTATTGACCATCTACAGCGTTCCAGAAAAACATCAGGTTGAAATTTCTAAACTGCTTGAGATACTTTAACCAAATTCAGTGCGCATGTGTGTATATGACAGCAGGTATGAAACATCACCAGCTTTAGAAACTTACCAGTTTCGGAGGTATGGGTGTCATCGATCATTACTTACCGAAAGAAAAATATCACTCTGTATAATATTATAAATAAAATAGGTCACCATATGCGCCATTCTATTATATTTTTCGTTTCTTTACTCTTTTTTTTGTATTCCAAACTGATTAAAAACAAAGTAGATTTATTTCATCAAGTGAATTTATACACAGTTAAAAATTACTTAAAAACTAAATTTTAATAATGGTGTATGAATACTGAAATGCTGAAATGACCAATATGGTTTACATTTATGACCTTGAAGATGGATGGATGCTACTGAGGCTAGACGAATTTATATGAAAAGAATTAAAAACCATCCAAAGCCAAGAATGTTCAGAAATATTTTTCAACGTCTTTCGGAGTCAGGCTCGTTTCAGAAAATTCCCGGAAGGCCTTTGAGTGCTAGATTGACGATTGAGTTGAAAGAAGCTATTCTGCATGAAATTGAAGAAGAACCAAATACTCGTACTGGGAAGATAGCTGCAATTCTTAATGTGAATCATAAATTAGTTTGGTTAGTTCTCAAGTATCAACAGCTACTCGTATCACATAAGGTTCAAGCCTTCCTGCCACAAAATTATCCTGTTCGCCTACAATTTTACCACTGGACTTTGAAAAAAATGGTTAACAAAATGTTGACTTTGCCGCTGGCATACTGTTTACCGACGAATCCAATTTTTCCAGAGACAATAAACACGTTTGGTCTGATGAAAACCCTAAAGCCATAATGGAATCTCAATTTCAGCATTAGTTTTCTTTGAATATATGAGTGGGTATTACTGGAAATGTTCTTGTTGGACTTTATGTTTTACCAAGAACTTTAACTGGTGCCTCTTACATACATTTTCTTGAAAACGTTTTACCTGAACTACTATGCGCCAAGACTACCCAGATCACCTAATATGAAATCTATTGCATTTTTTTTTGTTTTTCTCAAGACATTAGATTAGAAGTCTAAGGAGCACTTAGGTCAACAAATTATAGCTGGTTGTGTTGTGATAAGAGCTACTTATAGAATTTTTCTACGTATTTGAGCTGCAATTTCAAGAATTTGATGCATGATGTATTTTGGCTGATGGTGGCCATTTTGAACGTATGTTATAACAAATCATAATAAAATATTCTATTGTTAATTATTTATTTTGTTATAATTTTAAGTAATGCAATGAGGATCTCACAAATGCACTTGTTCAAATAAATCAATTTTTTGTTAATCAGTTTGGAATACAAAAAAGTGTAAAGAAACAAAAAGTGAATATAATACAATGACGCACATGAACCTCTATTTTATTTGTAATATTATACAGGATGATATATATATATATTTGGCAAATTATGGTCGATGATAGCTATACCTCCGCCACTGGTAAGTTTCTAAAGCTGGTAATTTTTGAAATCTACTATCATTATAAATATGCACACCGATTCGTGATAATTCGGTTAAATTATCTCAAGCGGTTTAGAAATTAAAAACTAATTTTTTTTGTAATTTTGACACGCTGTAGCTGGCCAATTGCTGGCCTAAGACCTCACATTTACATAATAAAAAAACCTTACTTTTGGCCACAGAATACGCGCCTAGACTTTTTACCTCTACTTAAAAAACACCGTGTAGATACCACCATAAAAATCCCATATAAAGGGTGGGCCAATGGAAACTTTCCACCCCGATTTTTTTGGTTTAAAATAAAAATCTGGGAAAACGCTCGGACACGTCGACTTTTGATTTGAGGGGGAACTATTTTTCAGTTTTTTTTCATCCCCGTAGCTTTAACCCCCTAGCTGGGGAGACAACAACCCCCAAGTTTGAATAAGGGGTAGGGGTCGTGCCATACCTCTTTTTAAAGGTCTCATAGAGTTTTATGACTGTAGAATTTCGCGTCATTATTTTTATCCGTAACAAAATGACAGCATGTTAAAATAAAAATAAATAAAAATATTTCCGAATTTAGTACGCGGTGTAGAACTAACTACATCTATCGGCCGTTCGCTACTCCATGCCGGACTGAAAATGTCCGGGCACGAAGCGTTCTACATGCAGTAGACACCATTGAAAGCTGTCGACCTTTATCGCGATCGGCGAGAAACGATATTTTGCAAACACGGAATTCCAGGAAACAACTACTCTGCGGGCTAATGCCCCGACCAGCATTGAATTACACCTGGAAAACCTATAGCAACAGCTAGATTCATTCGTCAGACGCCCACCAGACATATACCGGTTTCGAGCTTATTAGCTCTCATCAGTATGCCATAGGTGAGGTATCCGACGAATAATCCTAGCTGCTTTCGTCTGTCTAACCCGACAGAAGGGACCATGAGTACGCGTAGTTGTTTCCTGGAATTCCGTGTTTGCAAAATATCGTTTCTCGCCGATCGCGATAAAGGTCGACAGCTTTCAATGGTGTCTACTGCATGTAGAACGCTTCGTGCCCGGACATTTTCAGTCCGGCATGGAGTAGCGAACGGCCGATAGATGTAGTTAGTTCTACACCGCGTACTCATGGTCCCTTCTGTCGGGTTAGACAGACGAAAGCAGCTAGGATTATTAGTCGGATACCTCACCTATGGCATACTGATGAGAGCTAATAAGCTCGAAACCGGTATATGTCTGGTGGGCGTCTGACGAATGACTCTAGCTGTTGCTATAGGTTTTCCAGGTGTAATTCAATGCTGGTCGGGGCATTAGCCCGCAGAGTAGTTGTTTCCTGGAATTCCGTGTTTGCAATACTTCCGAATTTATTAATTAGGTCTACACGTGAATTTTATCTAACAAACTGTTCAAAATATCCATTATTAACATACATGCAATAATAAAATCGATTCTCTATCTCTTCTTTAACATTCTGCAGCATATCGGCAGTTATCCTTTGACATTCTACAGTTATGCGTTCTTGCAGAACTTGAAGAGAAGCTGGCTGTGTTATAAACTGTAGACTTCAAATGGTCCCAGAGAAAGAAGTCGAGACAGGAAAGATCAGGGGACCTTACAGGCCACTCAATAGATTCCCTACGGCCAATGCAATGACCACTAAAATTTTCGTTGAGGAATTGCCGAACAGGGGCTGCATAATGGGTTGGAGCCCCATCTTGTTGAAAAAACACTTCATGTTGTGACAAGTTATTATCTTCGGCAATGACCTCCCTTATTCTAGGAACAGTATTGTCTTGAAGCAAAGTAAGATACATTTCTCCAGTCAAATTGCCTTGCAAAAAGAATGGGCCGGTTAAGTTATTGCCTAAGATACCTACCCAGACATTCAACTTTTCAGGATGTTGAGTGTGAGACTCTCTAAATAAATCTGGGTTTGAATCGCTCCAGTGTCGACAATTATGTCGATTGATCAACCCATGTAGAAAAAAGGAGCATTCATCTGAAAAGGAGATATTGTACACGAAATTAGTTTAGTAAACAAAGTTTGAAAAAAGTTTTTCTCCAAAAGTAAAAATAAACGGATGTTTTGTTGCTAGTTTGTATGTTAATATTCGGATACACTATAGTAACGATACTTCCTGCCGGTGAGATTATTTCCAACGAAACTCCTAAACAAACCGGGGTGAACATTTTGTGAACAGCAGTTTGTTAGATGAAGTTCACGTGTAGACCTAACGGATAAAAATAATGAGACGAAATTGTAGGTTCATAAAGAACTCGATGAGACATCTAAAAAGAGGTATGGCACGACCGCTATCCCCTATTCAAATTGGGGGGGTTGTTCCGTCCCCGGCTAGGGGGTTAAAGCTACGGGGATGAAAAAAACGAAAAAATAGTTCCCCCTCAAATCAAAAGTCGACGTGTCCGACCGTTTTCACAGAACTTTATTTTAAACCAAACAAATCGGGGTGGAAAGTTTCCATTGGCCCACCCTGTATAAAGCAAAATCTCTTTGTTATTTCAATGCCTCAGTTATAGTAAATTTAAAATGCTTTATCCGATTTAAATGTAAAATTGATATTGCAGAACTTGTGAATATAAGTAGATGCATAAAAATCAAAGTGATTATTGCATTCAGAGAAATTGAGAAAAATCACACCGCTAAGCCAATACGCTTGTAGTTTTTTTGGTATTGGCATTACAGTTTTAGATCTTCCCAATTCATATTTCGTTATATTTCTAATTAGTTTTCGATGCAAATTAAATTTAAATTTCATTAAAAAGGACGTTTATTTGATAATAAAAGACAAATTGTTTGTGATTACCTGAAATTTGTAATCGAATCGAATAAAAAATATTTGAACTTGTTAAAATTTAAAAATAGGTCAAAGTCGTTTTCCCAAAAGTTCTCCTGCTTTTAATAAATAAAACGACAGTTATTTAGAGTTTTTCTTAATAGACTACTAAATAATATAATATAATATGATATGATATGATATGATATGATACAATGCAATATAATACAATACAATATAATATAATATAATATAATATAATATAATATAATATAATATAATATATTATAATATAATATAATATAATATAATATAATATAATATAATATAATATAATATAATATAATATAATATAATATAATATAATATAATATAATATAATATAATATAATATAATATAATATAATATAATATAATATAATATTACAATACAATACAATACAATATAATATAATATAATAATAATATCTCTACCCTTCATTCTAATCACCAGGATTAGCCCAGAAGTCGAAGACTTGTGCGGGAGAGGGGGCGGCATATTATTATTAAGCAGGCTGCATTTGTGCCCAGGAACGACTTACGTTGGTAGGCCCTAACCACCATTCAGTGCAGGAATCAGGGAAACCTGGAAAACCTCATTAATTAGGGGGGTAGTCAAATGTCAACCGGTAGCAATCTCTCACATTGACCCAAGTCAACATTCTTCCACCCTACCATACCCGCAGAGAGGGTGCCAATCTCTCCACGAATATAGCTTATATACGGTCTACCGGCTGCGGGGGTCGAACCCACAGCGATCCAGTCACCTCGATTCAAGTACTGGCGCCTTAAACCGCGCGACCTCTGATCGATCCAAATGTACGTAAATGTATAATTTTGTATGACTATACATAAAAAACACTTCATGTGTTATACAGGATGCCCGAAACGAATGCAACATGAGCAGGTGTAGATTCCTGACGACAAAATAATGCCATGTAGCCAAACACACTTTAGTCAAAAGTTAATAGTTAAAAGATATGGGCTATCAAAGTTAATATCTTATTTTCGATATTTGTAAATAACTCAAAAAATCCAAATATTTGTATACATATTGAAGATTAGGGGTTTTTGGGGACGAGAAATTCAAATGTTTCTAATTATGTCACTAGTAGAGGTTGTCACTTATGGTACATCATGCTTCTCTTAAATGGCAGAACTTTTTTGCGGCTCAATGTATACATCTAACTATTGAAACAACCAATTCAACTTTTTTATGTGAAGACTTTGTTGAAGTCGTTAGGAGTAACCGTTTTAGAAACAATTTTATTGGTATTCCGAGTAAAAACTATTTTGGTTTTAAATAAAATGTCATTTCCGCTGAAAATACAGCAAAGTATTACTTGCAACTTACTCAAAATGGTGTATTATAGCGATATGCAAAATTCCAAGAAGATCCGTTAGGTTTGATAAACCGTTATCTTTAGATTTTCAATAAAAGCAGGCCGACTTTCTTGATATTTTGCACATTTACTTATTTAACATTCTGAATAACTTTTTTCCAGTATTTTCAGTTGGACGCACATCTATTTCTTGTATTTCATTATCTATGGGTTTATTATCACCTTTCAATAAAATCAAAGCGTATTTTGCATAATATATACCAAACACAAATAAAACATTTTCAAATATTCTGCTCCATACAAAATAATACGTAGGAATTCTGTATGCATTTTCCTAATATGAAATGAAAACATTTTCATGTAAGCCATAATGTTTTACCGAATTATTTTTTATTGTATCGTTACTTTGAATACGTTGCTGTTATGGCGTTCGGCGTGTAATTTTATTGCATAAATCCATTTCAGCTGCAATTTTTAATCACTTGTGCATAACATTTTTATTTCATGATTCGCTTTTTATTCGTGCTGTGTAATAACGTTACATTTTAATAATATCGCGCAAAGTTGTGTTTTAGTTACGTGACTATTACTATTATTATGAATGAACTCCAATTCAACTACCATCTCCCCTTGGAGGCGCGTAGATAGACTGAGTAATTTCAGTATTAGAGTAAAACTTTTTGCTTCATTTTCGCTTTAAGTTGAGATAAATATAACTGTTTGTATTAAGTAAATTCAGGGTCATTTTGCATTTAAGATATTTTCTTTGGTATTTAAGTTGTACATAAAAATATTTCGAGATTAGGTACTTTAAATAGAAAATTTTACATAAACCTATTTCAAAAACAGTTTAGCCACTCGTATCTAGATAAGCTTAAACTTTTTGAAAAACACAAATTATGCAAATTGCATACATTGCATACATTTAATGTAACAGTAATATAGATTATATCGACCATATACGGGGTTAACTATGACTAAGCACAAAAATTTTAACCACGTGCTCAGAGAGGCCTAAAAGACAATAAAAAAATTAGTTCGGAATTCTAGCTCAATGTTTAAAAAATGGGTCATAACCGTCTTTTCGCGTGGAAGATCGGCACCTATGACAATCATCGTCCGAAATGGCTTAGAAATGTCAACAACCTACCTGTCGTTTTTACAGCATTGTCAAATGTAGAAACGACGAAAATAAACATTTTTGTTAATAACAATTTTTTTAATAATGGTAAGTACTGATAGATAACAGTTAATCCGATTAGCAGCAGTATTTTCTACACTTACACTCACTGCACACCGCAGTAAAAGTAGCTGCATTTGGTACATGTTTATCGGGAGATCGTTCTGCTAAAGCATTATCACATCGTCATAAATTAAAACGACATCCTTCAACTCCGAGTTTTTTTACACATAAGCCATTTTTGACACTTGAAAAACTAATGTAAAGACCGCATCACAAAAACTTAATACCTACAAAAAGTAATCGGGTCCAATATTCGGAATCGCCTGGCTGAAAATACTACAACTTTTTTGCTCGGAAACTATAATGATTTTTCAAAAATTTTATTTTACGATTCCTCAAATTGAAAATTACTTGAATGATAATAACGCCGGTAATCCTGAGATCTAGTAGTAACAAGTTATTTAACGATATGTCGATTCAAAATGTTATTAGTTACAAAGGGCGCAATTAATATCACTCAAATTTATTTTTAAATGAAAACCATTTAAAACACCTATCAGAGTTTTTAGCTTTTGATGTATTGTACTTGTACTGTAATAAAAATACCAAATAAAAACTGCATATGTTTATTATTTATTTATGTCACATGTACATTATTTAAAACACAGATATTTTTATATATTCGTATTTTTCAGAAACTGGGTTTTTAATGTACTTTTTATTTACTAGGCATATTACATGCAACATTTTTGCAATCTGAGCGACAACTAACCATTTCTCTATCGATTTGTAATATATAAAATTTCAATTCTTTAAAAACAAAGAGGCGTAAATCTGGCTCTATTGAATTTAAAAATCCCAATTCGGCAATAATCATTTTGCCTGTTGTACAACCATCAAATCTTCTTAATATAGGCAATTAGGTGTTTTCGTACCTACTGTATTTCCACATTATGGTACCATTGAAATGCACTGAATTTCCGCGCTCGCTTAGAAACTTATGACGTAGCACTTTGCTACGCCCCGCATTCAAAAAAGTCAATTTTATTGGCGATTATAGGAGTTATATTGAAGGCAGAATTTCTATTTTTTGTTCCATAGGCTTTTCTGATAAAGAACTTTTGATTAGTGAAATAAAAAAAAATCAAAAATGATCCTATTCGGATTTAATCTATATCAGTGCAACTGTAAATGTTGTGGATTATGCTGCACAAAATTTACCTCTAATTATTTCAAACAAAGAAAACAAAAAAACTGCGAAACTCAATTCCATTCAAATTTATGAGTGAGTATTAACCCGTCATACATGAAACATTTAAACTAGAATGCATACGGTTATTAATATCAAACTGTTGATAAAAACTCTTGGTTTGACTGCACCATAATTTAACACTAATGAATGCACATATTCAAGTAAGTATCAGCCAAATAGAATGCAAATTTTATGGATGTACGGTTAGTAAAACTGAAAATAGATAGCGGCAATTGTAAAGTTACAAATTGCATAGTGCCCATTAAAATCGATCATTAATTTTTACTGGTAACTTTTAACGTTTGTCACACGGGTCGATAATGGTGGTGAAACAATTACAATTTTAAAAGTCTGACAATGTAACCATAATGTCGCTGTTATAAATTATATTATTATTATAATAAATATATGTTGTGCGCTGCTTTTATTAATGACGTGATAATGATTTAGTAAATTACGACAAATGTTTAATAAATCAACAATAATTATGGTCATATATTATATGAACATGGTTAAATTTAAATAACATAAAATTGGATTGGTAGATTATACAAAAATTCGCATTTAAATATACATATACGTTTGATTGGAAATATAAATTAAGCCATTATATAATATACAGTGTAGGCCACCAAAAATTTCACCTGCAGGTTTTGTTCCTTTTGATGCAGAAACTAAGAAAAACACAGAGACTCGTTCACTTTTATTTTGAAGGGGTCCTTTTTAAGAGTGCGTCGATACCATTCACCAAATTTCTTCCCCTAAGAAGGACTGACCTTTCTCCTTAAATTCTTAATTGGAAACCAATATTGTGTAATAATGTTACACTGGATTTTCAACGCCATGAGTTATTTAATTTTAAAAGTACAATATTCGAGAAATTAAAGGTAGGTATCATCAAATTCATTTATCACTGGTTTTACTTTATGTTGAAAATGCTTATGGCCTTGAAAAAAATACGACCTCTATATTTGAAAACGTTATGATTCCATACTTCTCTGATTTATGTGCAAAGTTGAAGGCATTTACCATATAGTCAAATTACTCTTATGTCGCGAGCAAGATTTGGTACCAAGGAAGACACCCCAAGCCGATGCGAACTCGTTCCTTACGGAAACAATGACGAGTGCGTACAATCCATCACTTTTATTTTTCCTTCCGCTTACCATACAAATGTCATAGTTATGTGGTCGTGACCTTATATTCCTGCACGTCATCCGTTTAACTATCCTAATATTTCTTTATTTATTAAGAAACGATAAGGGCAGAGACAATGCCTATTATGCACAATGAGCATAAACTAATTACAGTAAAGGTGAAACACAAGAACAGAACAAAAAAAAACAAAATCAACTTAAAAATAACACAGTATACACAGCAGAAAACTATTCTAATACTACACTACTGTAAATCACTAAAAATATGAAAGAAAGCCCTAACCCGCACACATAAACATACATGCGATGTAGTGATCGTAGCCATTCTTGAAGTTGTTGGTGGATGGACCAGCGACGACAGAGTCGGAAAGTTGGTTCCAGTCCCGAAATATTCTATTCGGGAAAAAATACTGCCTAGTGGTGATTTTAAAGTGTTCCCTACGCAATTTGAAGGAGTGGCCACGGAGCCGTTCATCGTCGTTTAGTGGAAGTAGTTGGGACAGGTTAATAGAGAAGGTATTGTGAAGAATACGATGAACCTGAATAAGGTCACCACGAACTCTTCTCTGTTTTAAGGATGGCAAATTGAGCGTTTTAAGTCTGTCCTCGTAATATCTGTAAGATAGTAGTGGTACCCATTTGGTATATCTTCGTTGAACTGACTCTAGGAGGTCTCTCTCGAACGAGATGGGGAGACCATATTACTGCGTTGTAGTTGAAATTTGAGCGAACAAAATATTTATACATTTTATTAAAGTTTTCTAAGGATGGCTGTTCAAAGGACAAGTACAATTAGTCTTTTTAACAATACTACTAATGTGATGAGACCTGCTTAAGTACTTTGTTATTATTACCCCTAAATCATTTTGATGATCAACCACTTTCACCAAAGTATCGTCTATACTGTAACGGAGAAGGGGATTGCGAGTTCCAATATGAAGAACGGAGCACTTAGCTTCATTAAGGGGAAGCAGCAAATCAGAACATCAAATCCTGCTGAAGTGAATCAGCATTGATTAAAGGATTATAAAATATCTTGGTGTCGTCGGCAAAGAATGCATGATGGTTGCTGAAGAGGTAGCGTCAAGAAACTGATACTAATCTTGAGAAACTCTCACCGAAAATTCCCTGTCAGATAAAAATGCACAAATCCAGTTAAGAAGGTCTCCTCGAACTCCAAATATTGTCCACGTGTATACGCCATATTTCTTCATTGTCCCTTATCAACTATTCCACAAACTCCTCCATTCCCCTCTCCAGCCCCGGCACAACCACCATTGGACTCGTCTGCTTTCATTATGTTACGTCTACTGCTTTATTCTTTTCTTTCTTTCTATTCTTTTAAATTTTGTCCTCCTGCTCTTTATCTTTCGCACATACACTACATATCCATCTCTAACTGTTCTAACATCCTTCGGCGGATATTTAACCATTATAGTTTTCGCTACTTTATCTGTTAATTTCGTGGCACACTTTTCCTCTCTATTACCTTTTTCATTTTTTGTGTCAGGGGCGGAGTTTTCCATCCCTCATCATCAATCACCACTAATCTTCCCTCAATTCTAGCTAAATCTTTCCTACTTTCTGTTTTGCCTTTTGCCATTACTTTTCTATACGATCTTCCTTGCCTCCCGCTCCCTCTTTCCTCCCATACTTCACTTTCATTGTTCTTACTTTCTTGCACCACCATCATCCCAGACTTTCTCTTTCTTCTCTTACTACTACTGACGCTCCTCATTCATATCATATTCTTTTTCTGTTATATTCTTTCTAAAATCATTGTCATGACTCAAACACAGCTTCATTTACGGCTAACCCGTATCCTTTAATGTGGAATCCCAATAATGAGTATCCCTAGGTTTTCTTTTATCATCCTTATTTTTCCCCGTAATATATGCTTCTACGCTCGCCGTATTCCATTACCCTCGTTCTCTTATTCCTCTATATTCGCTATAACTATTTTACTTTTACTACCGACACCTACTTTTTCTTCCGTAATTTCATTACTTCTGACGTTTTCTTTTCTTTTTCTAAGTGTCTGTTGTGCGTCCTTGAATTTCATTTCCAAGGCACTCTAGCTAATTTGTTTACTATTTATTTACCTTTTAACATTTTTTTCGAAGCAATTGTTAAAATTTTGTCATCATCAAAAACTGTTGAAAGTTGACAGCTATCATTTTGACAGATATCAAACTGGGTTTGACAGTTCGCAGTTGTCAACTATGTTTCACGTGGGGCCCTCTTGGTATCCACTCTAATAGATCTAAATATTTCACTCTGCATCCTGGTTTTAACTTTGTCCGCTTGGGTCCACTTTTGGGCCTTCCTCCTGCTCTAGAGATAATACTAATAATACTGTCGAAGAAGAAATAATAACAGCAATAATATCGCCTACTCTTCGAGTAAAGTTCAGCCAATATAATACTCGTAAATATAAACAAATAGTTATAATAAAGGGAATTCCAGGAAAAATATGTGGAATACGTTCAATAAATGTTATATTTGCTAAATAATGCATCTTTGATGTAAGCTAGTTTGCCTGCGTGTATTTGAGTATTTATTGTATAAAATATAGATAAAAAACAGTACCTATGCCGAAAAAGCAGTTTTTTGCATACGTTTCAAGAAACAACTATTTTTCGAGCTTATTTGAATCCCTAAAATGAATCTCTTTCGGACTCAATCCCAAAAAGTTGCCATAACGCATTTTGTACAAAGTAAGCGTAATGAAAAGTTATTTTGTGTTTACATTAAACAATCTAGTTACTATTTGCAAGAAATTTTGCTCTGATCACATTATTCATACGCAATAAGAGGTCTGAATGTGTTTTTTGGGAGCTTTAACGATAATTTTTTTTTAATATGTATCTGAAAAGATAATTCAGACTCATTTGCTAGCAATAATTCGTCTGAACAAACTGTATTTTAGGTACTTGTAACAAAATTAACTATTCCCGTACTGTTTGCTGGAGTAGGTACATATGCCCAAACGATTTCAGAAAAATTTAGTATTCAGCATAGTAATGATTGTCTTGCTGATGTCAGATAAATTAAGATTAATGGCATTTTTAATACATATATTCAAATATGGTTAAATTTCCAGAAAAAAGTGGGGTAACAATGCGATCTCCAAACATTTTTGTTGTTTTCTAGATATTAGTGCCGACCTCACAAAATATTCTTGGATTGGTGACCGACCGATAACAGCACTTATGATGATGGTTAAGTTCCCATGCAAAAAAGAAGAAAAGTCGCCAGGTAAATATTAAACATGCGATTGGGACTGATTAACTAGTAAGATTATAAATGTCGAACGTTATATCTTCACTAAGCTCTTGGATTAATTCAATGTTATATGCGTGAAATTTATAGTATGTTAATATTAAAAAATTCATATTGCCAACCAAATTGAAACTTTTAGTGGACACATCTTTTAGAGCGAAAATTTAAACTAGACCTTTAGACTAAACTAAATAGTATTAATTTTGTGCTCATTGATAGAGAACCTTATTTGCTTATTTACTATCTTGGTTAATTTTGAGTATAAATTTTATGCTAGTTGAAAGTGAAAAATCTACCAATTATTTTGAGTAGGTACCCGAAGAATTTTATTTAAAGTTAAATTAAAATATATAGCGTGACCAACTGTCTTCAGCAATCTGAATGGTACCCAAGCTAAACTAAAACTACTATAAAAGTGATTAACGATAATCTGAATTGAGTGTACTAAATTAATTTCATTATAATTACGTATCGGTTAACCAAAATAATTGAAATAGAACTCATGAAAACAAACATCAATTTAAGATATCAAAAGTGTATATAAAAATACCAACTAGGACTATTTCAGTAATAAGATAACTTTTTTAAACTTTTTATACTAACTAGATAATTTCTTGGTTGTTAAATTTGTTTACATTTTATTTCAAATATTATGTAAGACTAAGATGTTTCGTTGTACCTAATTGCTCTGTTATGAAATCATTTAAGAAGTTAACACTGCTGTTGTAACCTGAGGTATTTCTAATTATTAACTGCATTACTTTTCAGAAACAATTTATGTCATATCTTGACTGTTTTGCGTTTGTCACACCAACATGTATTTTTGAGGGTTACACATAATTTATTTCAGAAATAATCGAAGCCGTTGGTTTTATAACTATTTAAAATATTCGTTCATTTCTGAAACAGTTACTAAGCTTGTTGCTGCAATAAACTGTTGTAAGTATTGTATACTTTAAACATAGTGGCCTAGTCTCCATGTGCGTCGACCGAGATAGAAAAATTTACGGATTCAGCGGATTCAGCTTTCAATTTCCAAATTGCATTTTGTTTGCAGCGTTGATATTCCGAACTGTATTCAGGATAATGCACTATTAATGATGTGATATAGAGTACCTTCAATGTTTCTCATTCAAAAATAAGAAAATTTCCAGTTAAAATGCCAATTCAAAAGGCATGTAGGCCCAATGCTAATACTGCAGGCCACAAAAGAAAATTTGAAACTGTTTAAATGGATGGAGAAACCCATCAAACCATTTTACGAAAATATTATTCGAATGTCAAATATTAAGTAAAAATCTAAAGAAGCCACAAAATCACAAAAACACAAAGCTGTGTTTTATTAAAATAGTTCGACAATAAAAAGTTGAAATCTGTGTTTAATTTCAGAAAAAAACCAAAGTTCTTTTTTATATTGATTCAAAAAGTTTCACAAATATTTAAAATGCTTTTGTTCATAACAAATTCTTACTTTAGTAGTAAAGTTTCGACCTCAAGCTTCAGTTTTATTCAAAATGTTCAGATCAAATTTCAATTATCGAAAGGGATCATATCTCTTTTGAGATACTACACATCGATATTTTCGTGGGATCCCACCATTTTAGTTTCTGAAATTTGATATACTACTATTGCAATAATTGTTACTCTTATGGTAAACAGGGTGGTGCCCATTATAAATTTAGTCTATAACTTTCTACTGGTTGATAGTAAACACTGAAGGAGATTCTATGCAATCTTCATTGCTAATAGGAATATTATAGTTAAGTTTGATTAAGTCATTATCTGCTTCTAAATGGACCTATTTTATTTGATTCCATCGTTACTGATTGATATAGTAATACTAAGGGTAATATTATTACGTTGTGGGTTTAGGAAAACGCAACCTTCCACTGATACGGTTTCATTCTTAAACAACTACACAGTTATGTTTCTAATTTTCCTAATTCTGGAATTCCTAAGTTTCTTTCCGTGACTGCGTTTGCGGATAATTATCATTGGCATCGAATAGACAGATTGGACATTGCTGACTATTGTTGGTAACAAAATTAATTATGAAATAATTATCTGTAAGCCATTTCAACTATTACATTTTTAATAGTAATTCAGTTTCTCTAAATTTTTGAAACATCAATAAGACATTTATTACATTACATTACAAAACCCTTACATTAGGCGCTTGAAAATCGTATAAAGCTACTAACATATTCGCGGCCTCGAAATGTAGGTAAAAAGTTGAAATAAGTATTTATTTAGGTTTTGTACAGCTAATTCTATACGGTGTCGAGTCTTAGCGTGTCTCAAGAAAGATTTATTGACCTGTCAGATTAACCATTACTTTATCTTTAGAACCGCTCACTTGACAACGTAATCCTTCAATTTCTATTTGAATTCTGTTCTGGTTTTCCAATTACGATGGATAGAGCCTCGTTATTGTTGCAATCATGGGAATTATAAGCGAAGACGAAAGTGTTATTAACAAACTGATATTACTTAAGTTATATAAATTTATAAGACTCTACGTTGGATTAAAACTTCTTTGTTCAAATCATTAAACAGTTTGATGATTTGAAGCAGTAGAATACTGAAACAATTCGATAGAATAAATCTTCAAGTAACATCTATTCTGTAAAAATATATTAATTTCATATAAAAAATATTTTAAAAAAGGAAAAAAGAATGTTTATATGATTAATTAAATTGAAAAATTAACCAAATATATTGCTAAAATTTGAACGAAATGTAAATTTTAAATGTGGAAAGGGTAAACTATGCATAACTCTTTGGCAGTTTTCCAACGGTAAATTAATAATTTAGATTTACTGGTTATATGTGTTGTAATTGTAATTTATATTCAATATCCATTTAACATTTTTACATACTTACAATACCTATATAGAATACACATACATATATATTTGTTTTTGTAACAGTACCTATAAATTTTATATATCAGTACAAAAAAAAAGATATTTTTTACACTATATCTAATCGAATATAAATGAGAAATCTGCTAAAGTTTTTTTAAAAAAAAAAAACTTGAGCGCAGATATGTTCTCCACGTAATACTTATAAATAATAAACAAGTGCCTTATATTTAACAAAATATATACTTTATTATCATAATTATTATTTAATGCGGCATATATGATATTAAAATGAAAATGAAAAAGTCAACTCTTTTAGGTTCATGTCCCACTAATAGCCTTAAATTAAAAATTACATAAACTAAAAAGTCTAAATTAACATAACACACGCTTGACACACAATCAATTCTCTTTAAGTAAGAAATACCCACACCTCCCCACCCAATTATACCATAACTTAAGATTGACTCTACTAAAGAAAAGTATATTACCTTTAACTCTGGTATGTTAAGAAACTGTTTAAGTTGTTTAAATTTATAAAGAAGTCCTCTTATTTTCTGTATTACAGATTGTATTTGGTGTTGCCATCTTAAGTGACTGTCAATATATACCCCAGGTATTTTACCTTTTCTGCTAATAAAATTTCTATAGTATTGTTACCATTTTCATGAATTTCTAATTTGTTATAAGATGGTAGATTATTAAATAGTGACGTTATAGGTAAGTAAAATGTTTTGTTATAATTAATAGTTAATAATTTACTAATAAAACAATGTATAAAATTTTTTCATTCATTTCATTTCATTTTGTCATTTTCCACGCCAACTTTCAAACTTTGCCAAGTCTCGTCTGAATAGAATATGGCCGTATCATCTGCAAAAGATACAATCTTCCCACTACAGTTTTGCATAAGTATATCATTAATATAAATAATAAAAAGTATTGGCCCCAGGACAGTACCTTGGGGGACACCATAAGTAGCAAATTCATAATCACTTATACTTTCATTAATTTTAACATACTGTTTTCTTTCTCTTAAATAATTTCGAAATAATTCCAAGACTACTACCCTAAAACCTAAAGATTCCAAATTATTCAATAACTGATTGTGTGAAACCGTATCAAATGCTAGATCTAGAAAGACACATAACGAAGGTTTTGATTGATCTACCGCATTATACATAAGATATGTTAACGTAGCAATTGCATCATTTGTCGATTTTTTTGTTTGAAAGCCATACTGAGAATTTGATATTATATTATGTTTTTCTAAATACTTAGTTACTCTAACTTTCACTGTTTTTTCCAGCAATTTGCCAAAATTTGAAATTAGCGATATTGGCCTGTATACCTTGTTTTTATCTCCACTTTTAAACAGAGGTTTAATTATTGCTTCTTTATAAGTTGTAGGGTATATTCCAGTTTCTAAAATTTTATTAAAAATATAACAAAGGTGTTGCTTTATAAGTTTCTAAAGTTTTTATTATTTCTGTCTTTATTCTATCTTTACCTGGTGCTTTGTTATTTCTTAATTGTCTTATGTATGTTTTTACATATTTCAGATTCATCGGTTGGATATAAAAAAGTGAGCTATTTATTCTTGAACTTTTTAATGGTAACAT
Source organism: Monochamus saltuarius (assembly GCA_025584915.1). NCBI lineage: Eukaryota > Metazoa > Arthropoda > Insecta > Coleoptera > Cerambycidae > Monochamus > Monochamus saltuarius. The sequence goes on along the minus strand of CM046722.1, from coordinate 37,705,157 downwards.
AAAATTAATTTTCTGTGCTAATGTCTTACCTACATTTGCATAATAATTATTAAATATATTAGCAATATCTAATTTGTTTGTGATAGACCCATTATGAAAAATAGATTTTATTTCTGTATTATTCTTTTTTTTTTGTTATTAATAATTATTTTGACATCATCCCATAATCTTTTACTATCAATTTTACTAGAACGGTAGATAATGTTTTCATTTCTATATATAGAGAACTGCTTTTATGTTTCCTCATCATGCGGATTCTTTAAATACAACTGATGTAATTAATTCATTCCTTCTAATTATAGATTTTATAATGCCGCTTGTAATCCATGGTTTTCTTTTTCTATTTTTACTGTTAATTTTTTTAATTACTGACGATTTTTTAATAAATATTTTATAATTTGTAAAAATATGTTAATACAGAGTTCCGGATCATTACAGTTATATACCCTATCCCAAGTCTCATATTTTATTAAATTTAACAATTTATCATTATTTATTTCTTCATAGTTATCCATAAATTTATTTTCCACGTTATTTATTGGGATTAAAATATCTAGTACTGTACTAAAATGATCTGAGACATTTGTCTGGATTATAGCTGCAACTTTTTCCAACTGAATACTACTTCTTATAAATATATGATCTATACATGATCTAGAATTGCCTTGAATTCTAGTAAATTTATTAATTTGGGAGACAAAACCATATTCATTTAGGATATTTAAATATTCTTCCGAATGAATATTATGAGATAACAAATCAATGTTAATGTCACCCAAAAAAACAGCATAATCAGATTTATTTAAATGTTCTAAATAATTTTTTAATTCCTTATTGAAATTTTCTATTTTTATTCTAGGCGATTTATAAAGGCCAATTAATAAAATTTTTTATTATTAATTTCTAGTGTAACATGTATGGCAGTTATATCGCCGATATTTACAACATCATATGTATAGGAATGTTGACTTTTATGTAGATGACTATTTCATCGTTTTTATTGTAATTGCCACAATTATATAGCAAATCATAACCTTGTATTTGAAAATAAGATGTATCATGAATTTTCCAACTTTCACTAAGAACTATACAATCAAAACTATCAGTAAACTGCTCTAAATAAATACAAAACTGATCAAAATTTTTTGATATACTCCTAATATTATTATGCAAAATAGATAACTCGCTTTTAAATGAATTGTAATTTAAAGTTTTTTGTTTTTCAAAATCATTAATATTAATAAATATATTTGTGTCGACAATAGGATTTGTATAATCTCTAACAAAAGGATCCATTTTATCTATAATACTTATTTTATTTTCTAATTTTATTCTTCCTTCTAACCTGGTCAAAATTTTGTCGAATTCTTCTTTGCCTTGGATTATTTAAATCTGATAATTGAGGTGGTTCAGCGTCGTCTTCTACTTCTGTAATCTCAATCTCCTTTATTAATGAATCTGATGGTGGGGAAGCTGAAGCACTTGCAGAGGCACTATTAGGTTGCTGAAAATATTCAACATTTGTTGTATAATCTACACCCTGAGGATTGCTCATTAACTCTTCGTAAGTGTACACTTTTTCATTTACTACTAGAGTAGTTTCTATTATTTTTGCGTTATTATGCTGCCTTCTAGCTTCAATTTAATGTTGTCTTAAAACTTTCTGAACTTTTTGACCGTGAGGAGAACGATAATGATCAATAAATATATTTGATCCCTTCAGTTGCGGACTTTTCTTTAAAATTTCAGCTTTTTCAAAGTATGACTGCAATTCTAAAACTATTGGCCTTGATTTGTTTTGCAGCTTTCTGCCTATGCGGAATATGTCTCTAAAATTATGCGGAGATATTGGAATGCCTAACTTTTGGGTAATTATTTCTATTACTTGATGTATTAGATTCTCTTCTTCTTTTTCCTGCACACCCTGTATAACAAGACTAAATTTTCGTAATCTTCTTTCTGCGACTAATAACTGTTTTTTTAGTTCTGAATTTTCCTTTTCTAATTCCGACACATTGCTTTTTATCTGATCAATTTGATTATTAATAGTTTTCTTCATCTCATCAATATTTTCCTTAATTATAGAGTTTTGACTTTTTACCTCTTAATTTTGTTTTTGAATTGCCATCAACAATTTGTAGATGTCAGTATTTCAAATATTTGGCAAATTTGTGTAAGCGGTATAGAATTGGCGTTCCACACTTCAACACAGCCCGCCAGCTTGAAGGCCACATTTGTTTGGCTTATGAGTGCTGGATAGGCACTATTCATCTATAAACATTGGAGGTTTGGAAGTGTATTGGAGACGACTGATTCATTCGCTAATATAGAGTCAATACGTTAACACGCTATGTATCGTATATGAATGATTGATCTACTATTTATTATATATCAGTTTACCTCATTTGTAGTGTTTAATTTAATCTCCTTATATCTCAGAAGTGGGATCAGAGTCTATGTGCCTTTTTGTGTTTAAAAGAGTTTTAAAGTGCCTTTGTAAATAAAAACCCGTATATGCAACAGTGACGTAATAAAGAGGTAACAGAGAGTGCATGGGCGAAGTATTTGCCGGTAGAAGATAGAGCTTTGACACGGTGAGAACAGCAAGGTCGGAAGATTGTAACAACGCTGAATTGGTTGGAAGAGAAGAGAATGCAGCTAGCAGCGTCGAGGTGGTCGCTTCAGACGGCGTAGTCAGAACCATGGGCGGAGACACAGTCAGAGAGGAAGGAGTTTACATCCTTGTAGCAGTAGCAGGGACGCTAGGATGGCAGGGGCAAGAGGAGCAGTAATTTCTTCTACCTCATCAATGACTGCCTTATCCACGAGCGTTTCCTAAATAGGTTTGGCTATGGTTGCACAATTTGTAAGGTTGATAAACAAAACCCAGACGTAAGTAATGTTTTTGTTACCGTAAATATAATTCCAGAATTTAACGTGCGTATGAGCGGTTAAATTCTATTAATGGTTTTACATACATCTGTAGCTGGGCCAAACAACTTCTTAGAGTTATCATAATTAAAAAGATAATCAGTTTGTCTACCTGGAAGTTATGGAGTGTGATGCTCGTAGATAACTTACTACAATGTTCTGTCACATGTGCCACAGACAAATGAGTCTTTGTACAAATTTGTTTATCAGAAGTTAGTTATTTTACATAAATTGAAAATACAAGTATCACTAAAATTTAGTATCTAATATTAATAAATTTGATAATGTTCTAATATTCTTATGAAAACAAAGATTAGACATATTGTAGATGTAGTATCATTAGAATTGTACGTATATTTTGGGGTCTGAAAGAAACCACAAATATCAACTTGAAGTATAAACATGTCAATTGTACTGAGAATAATATCACTGCCAATCAGTAATATTTTAATAGCATATTAATTGATAATAAACAAATTGGAGTTTTATTGATTTCAAGACATAATGCTCTTTAATAACAGAGAATGCTATAACTACCTTGCAACTAAAATGCATCCATTAATAGTGTCAGTTGTTTTGATTACACGACTTAATGTTATACCAAAAATAATAGATTTTTACGTTGCCGAGAAATGTGTTATGACATGAATGGCTGTTGACTTAAATGATATGAATGTTGACAAATTTTTGTGACCTTGTTGTCTAAAATCCTTCAAATTGAGACCATAGGTCAAGGTCCTGAAATAAGAATATTCAATGACTGTTATTAATTAGATATTTGTAAAACAAACGTGGCAAGTCTGCTGGATGGATTTACGCAAAATATATTCATTCCTGTGTTGACATTATAACGAACCAGAGTGTTCCAATGGATTGTTTTACATTTCTTATAAATATTATTTTGATCATTTGAATTAGCACACCCCTTCAGGGTTGTTTTCATGAAACTATTTTTAAGTAAGAAATCTTTTGCAATTTATTAAAGACTGTCTATGTGCTGTCTATCAATGCGATTAGACCGATCACTTATAAATATATCAAAGTAAATAACGGAAAAGATGTTTATAATTGGTAGATTTGTACTGTAAAAATAAATCATATTTAAAGAATGTGTCCTTGTATGTGCGAAATTGTTCCATCAAATAGAAGACCGGCTTTCTGTAATAGAAATTTGATAACGACCACGAGTGTACGTGATGTTTCTGTAAACACTGCAGTGAATTAGAGTTCTATAGTAAACTTTGATCAAAGCGAATCTTTGAATTCAAAACTGGCCTTATTAAGCCATTGCATTGAGTAACGTACCAGTTGTTAATGTTTTGGTTTTACCAAATCAGTAGAGATTGATGTTTTGATTCTAGCAATAATTGTTATTTGAATTTGAAAACATCCCAAACTTTTCATTCATATGAAAATTATAATTTCTAATATAGGTAAACTGTCACTGCGATCGTTTTGTGGCTCAAATTAATACTAATTGTGAACGATTGTTTTAAGAGGGTTTTTGATAATATGATACAAACAGAAAATGTTTATTATTCTTCTAGTTCTAAGCGAGAGGCGAACTGAAGTAGTTTATACAATAATAAAATAAACATCAGTTTTAAGAATGTTTTCATGATAACGCTGTAAAAAATAAATATTTAAACAGCATTCACTGAACTTATGTTTTGGAGTTAATATTTATATTAACAATTCAATCTAATCATGGAAATGCCGATTTAAAGCAAAATTATCGGAGCAGAGTACCACTGAAGACAGGTCAGGTTAGTAGGAATGTTTAATAGCCCTACAAATTGACATAAGAAAGAAATATTTTGACTTATACAGTGTGTGCAGAAGTATGAGTGCAGAATTGATGAAAATATGAAGTGAATGTATACAAAAATAAATATGTTACTTTATACAGGGTGTATAGAAATTTATGAGCCGCCACATATTAAATGCGAATAAATTTATTGGCTACCTATACAGGTATGTAATAATAGATTACGAAAAAACGCATACGTAGAAAACTGGAAGTTAGTTCGAATGAAATTTTAGATTGATTATTGGTTGTTGTTTAGGAAAACGATGACAGAACTGCACGTTGAAGATGGTGTCAGCATTTATTAACTGTTTATTTATTCAAAAGTATGTAAAGTAACAAAGACGTAAAATCCAATGAAATAATTTGTACCAACTATTGCAAACAGTGTCGGGGTGGATTTCCTGTTATTGTACCAAATAATAAAATAGACCTGTTTTAGAAGGTGACTTAGTTGCTCAGAAAATGAAACTTATTATGACAAAAAGGAAATGGTAGTTAGGTAAAGTATATGGCAAAAGAGATACTGTTTTTGTTGAAAAGGTCTCATTGGTAAAAGATTTTACTAGTGAAAAATTAGTATTGAAATATAGGCTCTGTTAAAATTGTTGATATTGGAAAATGACTGCTGTTGTATCGTTTTCTAAAGATAAATGACATTTTAAAGGAGTTGCTACTGATGACCTTAAGTTGTTTGGGTCGCAAACTGTTGAAGTGTGGATTGCTTTATTGTACACATTTACTTAGTTATTGAATTTTGAATACTGTTGTTTGTTGTAAAATTTTGTGAGTTGACAGATACATAAGCAAGCATGGTCCAGTGTGCCACAGGAGACCAGGGTGTCGTAGTAGACCAGTGTGCTGTGGTAGACCAGTGTGCCATGGGTGGCCTTTGAACTTGCTGGTCAAATAGAAGCCCCCCCTGTGTAGTCGCATATTGATTGCTGTGGTCTGTTGACAGCAGAGAGACATTAAGAAAGCTTTGGATACATCATGGGTACTGCAGATACTCAATTCTGCATTGGTACACGAGGATATCAGATATTTTGAAATTAAAACGTACAAATTTGACTGTTGGTTATCAGTAAATTCAGGTTTAAATGAATAAGGTGGTTTATAGTTAAGTAACTAGCTATTTATTGCACCAATGGCGAGAAAAGGACTAGCTTACTACACACTGATAAAAATGATCTTTCATGTAAGATTACATGTATATTTTCTAAAAATACATAATAACGTTGTGAAAATACATTTCATGTATACAAATACACGGTTTTACTATGACAAAATACATATTTTACAGTTGTAACATTACATTCCGGTGTGTTGTTTCACACTTGACCTAGACAATAACTAATCAACAATCCACCGTGTAATATCGCTAAAAACTTTTATCAGTGTTTCTTACTTCTAAAAACACCTAGGGCTTTTTATGATTATGTACTGATTAAAAATACCGAAAAGGGCTGATGCTTTAATGCATTTAGAGATATGCTTAAGCTCGTTGTTAATGGGCGAATTGTACTTCGCTACCCTGGTGCAGTAAGTACTTAATTTATCTGTAAATCGCATACATACAAGTATTAAGTAAGAGAGAAAGAGTTTTGACTGTGAATAATGTTGTATGTGACTCCATGTGATTGTTTAATCACATGCTGCCTCATGGATGTTTATCTATGAGAAGCCCCATAGAAGTTAAATTATGGGATGGACGCCATGTGATTGTTTAGTCACATGTTGCCTCATAGATGTTTATCTATGAGAAGCCCCATAGAAGTTAAATTATGGGATGGACGTAACTGTAGAGGGTACCCTAGTAGACAAGTGCTTCTTGTTGTGCTTTATGCTTTTTATTCTTCTAAACTTCTAATACCTGAATCTTTACGCTATTAATTGTTGCAAATGCTAAGAAAGCTTTGCGTATTTTGTAATGAACTAATTTATGTTAATATTTATAGGATTCCGAATCCAGTTCTGGCCTGATTGGGGACAATCAGGAACGTCAGGATGGCCGACTGTAAGCGGTATAGAATTGGCGTTCCACACTTCAACACAGCCCGCCAGCTTGAAGGCCACATTTGTTTGGCTTATGAGTGCTGGATAGGCACTATTCATCTATAAACATTGGAGGTTTGGAAGTGTATTGGAGACGACTGATTCATTCGCTAATATAGAGTCAATACGTTAACACGCTATGTATCGTATATGAATGATTGATCTACTATTTATTATATATCAGTTTACCTCATTTGTAGTGTTTAATTTAATCTCCTTATATATGCTTCACTCATTACTGTTTTTATAATTTTTGTCAACACAAAAGAATAATCTTTTGTGTACTCACACATGGTTTTAAATACCACAATATTTATATGGATAGCAAAACTAGTTAACGTTAATTCACAAAAACAAAGTTTATTTGTTTTTATTTCAGTCTCTTCAATATATTTCACTTTACACACAAAATGCATTTATCTTAAGGTTTGTTGATTTTAAATTATCGCTATTACTACCATTTATTTATCAAACTCCGGACAGACCCACGATACACATCACGCACTTGTCGCCATCAGTGTGTTAATCGTATTTTATGTTTATTTATCTTTTAAGCAAACCTAAGCTAATATATGGACTCACTTAACCTATACAACATGTCACATCAAACTTATAATCGAGATATTTACAATACTTCGGAAAATCATAATTTTTCATCGCTTTATTTGAAAAGATCTAAGTTTTCTTGATTGTAGTGATTATTTTTGTCTGACTCTGTCTTTGTCTGTATAAATAATCGAGTATGACCGTTTCAATGAAAATATTATGAGAAAGCTGCCACTTCCGGTTATAATGGAAGTAGCTACCAATTTTGTTATTTTAGTTGGAATGATATGATTTTTATAACATTTTTGGATCCCCTACGTTATTTTAATGAGACTTTCCTATACCTAATCCTTCTCGTGTTCGAGATATTTACCATATTTCGGAAAAGTATCATTTTTTATCGCTTTGTTTAAAATTATTCAATGCTATGGAAGTTAAAGAAGTAATTTTCATAAGAATGAATACAAGAAATAGCTGAATCTTTAACCTTTATAGTAATGACATACTAGTGACTTAATTTCATACAAGGTGTTCAAGAGGCGAATTTTCAAACGTCAACTATTTTTTTAATAAAACAATGTCGATCCATATTACTTTTCCCTATACCTATCTATTCTTCACTTGCTGTTTAAATGACAATTTTTGTTTAAATTAAGGGTATGTCATTTATTTCTGCCGATATAGCTATGAAAACGACGAATAATTAGAATTATAATCAGTATGTGTGTTTTCAAAACGTGAAATCATATCTACACAATTATAATGACAAGAAAATAAAATTGCAATAATTCGTCTATTTTTTAATGTATTGATGTTAAATTCTCTACATAAATCTTTTGTACGAACAATATAATAATCAGGTAACATGTTATACTTTTCCAATACCATCTGTTAATGAGTAATATTGAGAGTGATATAATAAAGATTCATATTCCAATTTTGGTATAACCAATGTCTTGGTTATTTTAATTCTCATATCAAGCCATTATAATTGTACTAATGCTACATAGTATATTACTATGGTATATTTGCTATGTAATGTATTAAGGTTGCTATTATTTAGTCAAATAAGTAGGTATTATAGTTGCGGCAAGAATTTAGACTACTTACGTCATACGAATAATTCATTATATTTTCATCAAAATGTTTAAGAAACTGCAACTGAGAATAGTAAAACTATATACTACATTAAATGTTTGCTCTATACAGGGTGTCCGGAAAAGACGTGTACAACGGAAGGCCACAGACTCCTGGGTTCAAAATAAGCCGGGTTAGCCCAATTTACTTATTTCCAAAATTGCTTCGTTTAGCAGCTAGAGAGCGCCAAAGTTCGCGAAAAATTTTTGTTTATTCCGAATATCTGGAAAACGACTTTATCGATTTTAACCATTTTTGAGCTACGCAGTTATGTCTAACCGACACTTTTTGACATTATTTAAAATCATTTGTAGTCATTAGAAATATAAGAAAAATCATGTATCATGCAAATATAAGCACATATATTTTTAACCCCCTGTATAATTACTCTCAGTTTTTTTCTATTTGTAGCTGACTTTATTAAAAAACTTTTTTTACACTTTCAGAATTTTGAATAGATGAGTAGTTTAGGCAGAAAAAATATTTTTCGTATGTTAACAATATCAGCATTCGTTCTGCAACAAATAACGAAAATTCCAAAACTCTCATTAATATTTTATTTAATAAAAACAAGATAATAAGATATTAATATAACAAATAAAGAAGAGTTATGATCTCTTTACAATAAATGCTCAGTGACCACCGTTTTCTCGTACGCAACAAGTAATCCGTTTTACTAAGTTGTAGTGCAGCCTCTCCATGATTACTGGATTACTGGATTACCTCGTAAAATGTTAACTGCGTCTTGGATTCGCCTAAACAATTCCTCTTCATTATTAACTGCATAGGCATATATTATGGTTTTTACTGCACCCCACAAAAAATAATTGCAAGGGGTTAAGTCTGGTGCTCGAAGTGGCCATTTTATAGAAGCAACGTTTCCTCTTCCAATCCGCCTGTTAGGATATAGAATATGTAAATACTGACGAACGAGTATTGTAAAATGGGGGGTGCACCATCGTGCATAAACCACATGTTACGACGAAGTAGTAACGGTAAATCGTCCAATAAATTAGGTAATACTTGCTGTAAAAAATTAAAATAGTTAACCCCATTTAATCGATGCGGAAGCACAACCGGGCCAATAATAAAGTTGTCGTAATTCCCGTCCACACGTTTACTCTGAATTTATATTGAAAATGTCTTATTTCAGTACAGTGTGGATTTTCATCAGCATAAACGTGTTTCTTATGGTTATTAATAATTCCTGACCTAGCAAAACATGCTTCATCTGTAAATAAAATGTTTTTGCTGAAATTGATATCATGGGCTCTTTGATCTTGTATAAAATTACAAAATGCTAAACGTTTTTCAGGGTCAATGGGTTCATGAATCGGTCATGAACCGATTTAATGTGGTACGGATGTAGTAACTGCTCCTTCAAAACATCATGAACTATGGTTTTTGATATCCCTATTTCATGTCCAATGCGTCTTGCACTAATTTTTGGGTTCTCTTCTATCTTATCTAAGATTTGTTCTCCATCTCTATAGTTTTCGTGGTACATTGACGCCCTCGAACCTCATTTGGTGGACGGAACCAAATTCGGGAAGTCACCTTTCGATGTTGGAAAACGTTTGATGATTTGGCACTCGTCGATGAGAAAATCTGTCCATGTAGACCCCAACACTTTTGCGGCCGTTACCTTGACAAAATCCATAAACCAAAAGCATATCTACTTGTTCGGAATATGTATACGTATCCATGATGAAATATTGAAAAATGAGGAACAGTAACAAACACAACAATAACAACAACAAATAAAGTGAGATCTAAAGTAACTAAGTAATTGAGCAAGAAGAATAAACCGAAAGACTAATTTCAGTAGCTGATTAGATTTGACACACAACTGATACTTAAAATATCAGAGCCAACTTTTGGTACATCGTTATTTGTTGTAGAACGAATGCTGATATTGTTGACATAAGAAAAATATTTTTTCTGCCTAAACTACTCATCTGTTCAAAATTCTGAAAGTATAAAAAAGTTTCTAAATAAATTCAGCTACTAGTAGAAAAAAACTTAGAGTAATTGTACAGGGGGTTAAAAAAATATGTGCTTATATTTGCATGATACATGATTTTTTTATATTTCTAATGACTGCAAAAGATTTTAAATAATGTCCAAAAGTGTCGGTTAGACTTATAATTGGGTAGCCCAAAAATGATTAAAATCGATAAAGTCGTTTTCGAGATATTCGGAATAAACAAAAATTTTTCGCGAACTTTGGCGTTCCCTAGCGGCTAAACGAAGCAATTTTGGAAATAAGTAAATTGGGCTAAATTGGCTTATTTTGAACTCAGGAGTCTGTGGTCTTCCCTTGTACACGTCTTTTCCGGACACCCTGTATATTGTACTAAATAACAAACAAATATTGCTTCTACCTCGACAAACTATCGAAAATTATGTAACAATAAAAACAATTGCGTGACGTTAAGACATTATATTTAATTAGATTCTCTACAGACCTGTATTCTACAACTTCTAACTTTTAATTGTTGATATTTTCCAGATGGCACTTTTGTCTCTTCAACCTTGATCTTGTGCTAACGCGTCTCTTTGTTTGTTCAATGTATACTTGAGAAGTTAAGGACGGATTAATACTTCTTAGAGGGATTTATTTTATCAATGCTTCCTCGTATATAAGATATACAGACGGTTTAATATTTATATTGGAATATTAATATCATTTGAGAGTTGATCGTAGATGATGTTCTTTCAATATCTAATAATTGTTCCGGTTAATATAAGGTACTAAGATACCTAATTTGTGGGCTGACTAGTGATAATTTTCATTCAAAGTGCCAATGTCCATGATAATCTAAGTAGATTTTCTGAAAACACTGTTCTAATGTGCATTGAGTTTTCTCATGACAAGGACATTAAGAAACGAAATGAACCCGCTTAGACAATATACTTCCTTTTATTATTTTTGTCGTTTCTCAGAAACTTCCTTCCGCATTTTATCTGATGTATTCTGATTTAAATATACGTCCTAAAATTTAGTCCTATAGGTATGGATGTTGTTTATTATATCTGATAGATTAATGATCCAATATCGATATAATAATATTTTTTTAAATAAATGAATCTCTACACTCGTATATTCTCAATCTCACTTAAAACATTCGAAACATGTCATTGAAATAGCTCAATCATTCGTCGGTTATGCCACTATGACACTGAAGAGAATTAAGTTGGATGATATCTGATGATTCAATAATGGCGAGAGAATTAATCCACCGATTAGTTATTTTCCAAAATATCATCAATAATTTTACACCTTTAGTATATTTAGTATAGTAAATTTCTTGTTTTAAAACTTTTTTTTTTTTTTTCATAAAACACCATAACTAATTATTATTTGTTTAGTCCTTTCTATATTTATTTCTGCTGCATAAAATTAACCATACAACATTTGCTTGTATTTTATTTTGCACTACGACAAATTTCTTTATTATATATTAACTTAATATATATTTTATTTTCTTTGTATAAACTTACTTTTAATTTTGTTTTATTAATACCCTATTTTACTTATTAAGCACGTGTTTTTAAATTCAACTTTTAAAAACGGGCGTGTTTTAAAGTTACCATGACAAAATCAACTACCCAAGAAACGTGAAGTCTAAATCTCACCTATTTAATTATTGATCTGGCAGGAGTACCTTGTAGCATCAAATGTATTGTTACTAACAAATATTTTAAAACCTTTATTCCAATATTTAACAATCTTATTTTTATTAAATAAATGTGAAAAGTATAGTTGGAATTGTTTGAAGTAATAATACTAATATTTAATAAGTTATAGTCAAAAATAAAATTTAAAAATATATTTAAAGGCACGATATCGTAAATTAACTTGACCTAAATTTATTTAATTTGAATCAAGTCCGCTACCCTTGGAGTATGTTACATTCTGTAGGTAGGTATAGCAGAATAACATGACATTTCTATAGTAATTTAACAGCAGACGTATAGGTTGAAATATTTTCTCTGATTGAAATATACATCCCTTGACATGCCCTCTTCGATTTCTCGGAGCAATTTCCACATATATTTCAGAAAATTGTGGGCGGAACAACCTTGTCAATGACACTGCGAAGACGATGTAACTAATTCAATATTTCCTGTTCAGGTTATAAATTGTTTTATCAATGATGTTATTAACAAAAGAGAAATAATTTATGTAGTAAAAATATTTAAAGATACTTTGCGAAAAGATGTGGTTTCTTAAAATAACAACACGAAATACCAAAATATTTTTGAAAGGTCATAAAATATAAAGTAAAATAAAGTATATTGTTTTAAATTATGCTGTCAACAAAAAGGTGCGAAAATGTATTGTACACTGATAAAAATGGGTGGAAATACTCATATTCTATTATGCTCTTTTTACATTGAAACTATTGACTTTTACATTTACTTTTGCACAATTTATATTGAAATTTTACAGAATACTTCATGTAGTTTCTTTTACTTAAACTATTGCACATTCGCAGAGGCACATCAATCTAACCTCCAACCTAATGCATTTTAGTTGTGTTAAGTTGTTGTACACAAATATGTAAGGCTCATAAATAAGGACTATTTGTGGGATATTCGCAAAAAGTAAGTATGAGATTAATTTTGTAAGTTGTGCACATGCAGCTTATGATTATTTAAATGTTATACAATTAATTTAAGTTTTCATAGTTGCATCAAAGCTACCTGTGTTTCTAAACCATATAATACCATTAATTTCAAGCAACACATTTATTGCTGTGAAAGTAAAAATATTAATAGTTTAAAACAGATTTTAACATTAGCTGTAGTTACCTACATGAATTGTAAATTTACTGCAACTAAAAAATTTTTTTTTTCACACAGATATACGTATACCTTCACATATTTGCAAAAACCAAGGAATATTACTGATGTTTAAAGAACAAGATGTAATTTTTTCCGAAAATATTTCAACACTTTTCCTAATGCGAATGAAATATAGTGCAATACATTTTGAAATCACTTTTAGAGGAAAGGGTGGATAATACACATTTTGGAGGATGAATGGACAAATCCATTAAATAAGTCTTCCTACACAGAAGTTATTTCTTCTCATGACAAGTCTTTTTTTTTAACTATTTAGAAATAAAAATGTAACGGTTTATATATATCGCTTAGTGTAGAATTCTAATAATAAAATCTACTGTATTTTTAATAATTTATTAGTAAGAAACATCTAGCATATTATATTGACTCGGAATCCTTACATTTTAAAAATCATCTTTTAACCCGAACAAGTTTTTTTCTATGACACGAAAAGTTAAAGGTTTTCCCTCTTTTCAAACTTCATCTGCCACACACTCTCTATATGGCTAGAAAAATAATATTAATACATTTTAAACTTGGTTTCTGTTACACTATTCAAGTTAAAGAAAATGACAGTATTTGAACTGATTGATGAACTCTCTGGTGTATATATTTTTAACGTGTGCATATTGTTCAATATTTATACTGATAGTCATAATATATGTGAAATAATGTTAGTTATTGAGGTCAGTTTTCTTTATGCAATTGTAGTTATAAAGATATAAGAAATATAAGAAAACTAAAACTACTCAGTAAAATTACATATTTTAAAATTCCAACCAAAATTTTAATACAAATTATAGTGCCACAAATTTAAGATGGAATTCTGCATAATAGTTGTAAAATCCTTTAATAAAATATAGAATTTTATTCATGTATATTTCTGTAGTACTACAGTGTACTTACTTTACAAAATTATTATGTAATTTTACATAACTTTACGCCGGTTACAAATTGCTAACGTAAAGTTATGTGAAATTAGACAAATGTTTATCAGTGTATATGCTTTTAACAATCAGAAATACGTGAAATAAGACCTTTGGTTATAGTTATTTATTTATTTTCATTTTAAGAAATAGTAGAAGCGATGTAAGAGTGGCAACATGAAATCGCTATCTACAAATAAATAATTTTACTCTATGAATTTTAAACTGCTAAGAAAATGTTTCTGATGTTTCACCATTCTTATCAAAACACGCTGATGGATTGTTTTTGATATATAATAATATATTCAAACTTTATGGAAACTCTTGAAGCTAAAGGGCATAAATTAAATTTTCTGCAAATTACTTCATGAAAAACACGGCTGAGAAAATAATGAACTGTCAGTTCCAAGAGCTTTACAAATTACGAGGTAAAATATAATACTATTAGTTTCGCCTAATAATTTTTCCATAATAACTATTTGACTAGTACATTTCATTACAAAAAAACATAATTTATATAGCTAATTTTAACAAAAAAGGAAATTATACCTGGGCTGAATGAATGTACATATTTGGAAAGCTATTATTTTTTAGTAATCACTTTACTGAATTTAGCATTTGACAATTTTAATTTTATATCGTTCAATCATAAAACATTTAATGTTTTAATTGTAATAATTCACTCAATAAATTGTTTAAAAAATTGGCCAGGTTATACTTGATATATTAGTAGTTCGAGTAATATACAAATGAGGGATACTGGAATTGCTATTGATTTGTTAGTTTTGAATAATTTTTAGAAATATCATTCTAGAATCAGTCCTACAATATTGGCAGGTCTAACAACTACTCTGCGAGATAATGACCCGATCAACATGAAATAATTACATTCGAAAAACTTCTATGTGTAATTCAATGCTGAACAGGATATTAGTCCGCAGAGTAGTTGTTTCTTAAAATTCAGTTTTCTCAAATATCGTTATCGCCGAATCGCGATAAAGATAATGCTTTCAATGGTACCTACTACAACGTAGAAAGCTTCATGTAAGTATATAGCCTCTACAGCATGGAGTAGCTAGTGCCCTAGCTTTGCTACATTTCGCATACTAATGTGATAATATTACATTGTTTTATTATCTTGCATTATCGTTTTATAACCAGTGACAGCGAATGTACTGGAAGTAATAGTAATTTATCAACTATTAAAAATACCTACGAATGATGTTTATTAATAATACATTATTGACTATTAGAAGACTTCTTACAGCTTGAAGACAGTCCTATACCGTTACAATAGACCCACAATATTAGTTTGATCAAGATACAAGACTTACCAGTTTAGGTGTAAAACGAGACTTACCTGAAAAGGAAAAAGAAGTGTTAAACATTGTTAATTTTAGATGCATGTACATGCATACAAATTTAAATACATATTCAAAATGTTGAAGTTTCTCCTTAGGTGTATAATTATAAAGAATATAACTCTGTTAAGGCAGAAAAATAACATATGCAATGTTGCAAGATTGTTGAAATGCTTGTCTGCCTGATATTAGGTTGTTCACTATTTCTGCGTAATGTGTATAAACATAAATTTAATAAAATAGAGCAGATAGAGCTTACACCAATACCACAGTCTACTCTGAGAGCACCTATGTCAAGATCAGATTTTCAATTTCTATGGTCTAATTGTAAAAACAATTTCTAACAAAAATGGTAGGGTTAAAAATATCCTAAGCCAGCCCTGTTTATTACATCTCTGAACAAAATGCCTTAATGGCAGGTCATTTCTAATTTTGACATCACTAGTAGAGGGCGTCGCTTATAGCACATTATACTTCTTTTAAATGACAGAACATTTTGGCGTTTTAGTGTATCTATCTGACTACTGAAATAATCGATACTCCTACTTCTTTATGTGAAAAGGGTAAAAAGTATCTTGTTAAAATCGTTAGAAATAACCGTTTTCGATTCGAAGTAATCCTATTTGAACTATTCAGTGCACTGAGTAAAAACTGTTTTCGTTTCAGATAAAGTTTCAGTAATTTCAAGATTGGCCTGATTTTGATAGAACCATGTTGACAATCTAGATAACGCGGTTTCAGCAAACCCTGCTGCATGGTCTTAATTTACCATTCCGAATAACTTTTTCAAGCAACATTTTGCAGCATTTTCAGCTAAAAACGCATTTTTACTCGGTGCACTAAATAATTCAAATATGATTTTTCGAAAACAGTTACTACTAACGACCCAACAAGGTTTTTCACATAAACATGGAGAATGGATTGCTTCAATAGTCAGATGTATACACTAAGCCGCAAAAAAGTTTTGCTACTTAGAAGATTTGTTTATTTCTTTAATGCAAATGTTATTAAATTGTAATTGTAGGGATCACAGATGTAGGTCGGTGACCGCTACACCTCTATATCTGTTTAACCATCAGCTTTTGAACTAAGGTATTTTATAATAAAGGAGGCCACCTGAAGAAGCAATCCTAAAAATACAGAAATAGATCAGATCTCATCTACTGTGGTTGAATTTTCGAGTTACCACTGTCAAAAGTGAAAGTTAGATATTTATAGTGTATTATTTATATAGAGTGTTTTCATTAAACCATTTAGATCGATTAATTTCTTTAGATAATTATTGAATAGAGCTTTGCCTGTGGAATTGTTCATTAGCATACCTACATGTTTGGTATCAGAGAACATACATATGACTTCATTGATAGGAATTGTAGGAGATTTGATTTATATTAGCTTAAAATACCTTTCTAATACAGTGAAAAATGTTACAAAAGCTAATAAAGAATATAAGGGTAGATATTGTGGGTGTAATTCAACGCTGGTTGGGGCTTTAGTCCACAGAGTAGTTAGTTTCACATAATATTAATACTTAAAAAAATATAAAAAGAATCTACTCTTGTCTCATTAATTTAGGGCACCCTGTGTACTTTATACTGTTAATATTAAAATATAAATATCTGGACATCAACTTTATATCTTTATACAAATTGAAATATTAGTTTTTAGAAAATTAATTCTTTATAGCATAACTATTGCTTTAACTTCGATTTAATATTAGTAAATAATAACGATTTAAAATCCTAATGATCCGCTATGTAAATATTTTTCATTGGCAGTAGATTAGGTTTTCAACAAAACTTCTAAAAATGTTAAATATCGATTTTTGAATTCTCTTGAAGAATACTGCCAAGTGACAAGTTACAAAATTTAATTTTTCGACTTACATAGAAAAAATATTATTTTCAATGAAACAATTAATGCTCCTAATACTGGGCTCAAGAGGTATGGATGATTTTTAATAGACAAGTCAAAGAGAATTAAATAATAGTCAAAAAAATGTTAAGCAGGTTGTGCATTTTCCGAACCAAAGAGGAGTTTTTCTTTACACCAACGAGTTTTCGCAGTAGAGAAAAAGTTTAAATATTACGGTTTTGTGTAAACGCAAAAACGATTCATGTGTAAATTTCAAGTCGGAGGGCATATAAACACACCTAGAAATACGTGCAAGTAATTTTCGTGATAGCAGAAGTATTGCTTCGAATGTCACGGCAGGGCACAACTTGTTCAGCTCGTACTGTTAAGAACATTAAACGTGTAAGAATAGTTCACTAGACTCCAATGTGTTCAGCCAAAAGCTTTCTCAACCTTTAAACATTACGAATGTACAACTATTCATATCATACATACCAATTTTTTCTGATTTTCTGAAAGGTTTTTAAAAACGTCGATGAAAATGTATTGAATAAACTTGCCATGACAAAAAGCAGCCCAATAGACACAATATAGTACAATAGACGTTTCTTGTAGCCTCAACAATTTCAAATACGCGCCTACATAACAGGATCTAGGTATATTTAAATATATATAGGTGCGGACAGTAAAAACGCTTGTATATCTAACCAAAAGCTACAAAAATTGGCTGTGAAAAAATATCTAAAACGAACAGTTTTTCTACAAATACAAAAATATATCACAAATAAAAATACAACTGCAATAAAATGCCAAACTAAGGTACAACTAAGGTTAAATAAAAACTCCTGTAACGTAATTTGTTCGTATTTTTTTAATGAAGCATACAATTGGGGTTTTATAGAAAGTTCTTAAAACTGTAACGTACTGTAACATAACGGCAACATTGTAATCTATCATCTACTACTGTTAATCTAAAAGTATTATTAGTCATAGTAGTATTATAGGTCCGCTACTGCGTTTAGATTTTCCGTGCTTGCCTGATATTTGTATACATAAACAAATGGACAATTTCTACAGTAGTAACCATCACCAGCTGCATGGTATGATAATGTATGTGACGACATAAGTCGTTTTGAACAATAAGAGCTCTAAGGAAACTTTTAGTATGTTTAAGTGTATTTGTATTACAGGACAAGAGTTTTTTTTAAAGTAGTGTAATGCTCGATCTTGCAAGATCATGTCTTGTCTTGCGAGAGTCTTGCAAATGTCTTACCTCGCATTTTTGCAAGAATTGAATGGTTCTTCATACTCTTCCAGGCAAATGGGAAACATGGAACTTTATTACGGATTTGGTGACAATGAGTGTAACTATTGATATGGTCCATAGTTGACAGTGATCGATTGGTTACGTTACGTTATAAACTATAGAAACGGCTAGTTTCCCCTTCTTATATTTACAAGACACCTTGCCGTAGCAATATTTCTTGTTTTGTAACGTAAGATTTTTTTTAATCTTGTCTTGTTTTGCAATTCGGTTGTCAAGTCTTGTCTTGCAAGGTCAGGACAAGATCAAGAAAGAGCAAGGCAAGATTTCCAATTTGATAAACATAGATAATAGATGCCATACATATGACTTCATTAATATAAATTGTAGGAAATTAATTTGAAGTAGCTTAAATACCCTGTCTGGTGGGCTTCTAACGAATGACTCTAGCTGTTGCTATAGGTTTTCCAGATGTAATCCAATGCTGGTTGGGGCATTAGCCCGCAGAGTAGTTGTTTCCTGGAATTCCGTGTTTGCAAAATATCGTTTCTCGCCGATCGCGATAAAGGTCGACAGCTTTCAATGGTGTCTACTGCATGTAGAACGCTTCGTGTCTGTGACATTTTCAGTCCGGCATGGAGTAGCGAATCGCCGATAGATGTAGTTAGTTCTACACCGCGTACTCATGGTCCCTTCTGTCGGGTTAGACAATCTAAACAGCTAGGATTATTCGTCGGATACCTTACCTATGGCGTACTGATGAGAGCTAATAAGCTCGAAACCGGTATATGTCTGGTGGGCTTCTGACGAATGACTCTAGCTGTTGCTATAGGTTTTCCAGGTGTAATTCAATGCTGCTCGGGGCATTAGCCCGCAGAGTAGTTGTTTCCTGGAATTCCGTGTTTGTAGCTTAAATACCGTTACAATACAATAAACTATCTATATATAATATTGTAGATGAATTGATCAGTGCTGGTCGGTGCATTAAATGTAATTCAATGCTGATCGGGGCATTATTCCGTAGAGTAGTTAGTTTCACACATTATTATTAAGACTGAATAAAATAAAATTTATTTTAGATATTATAAATGTCCATTATGAAGCTAGCCAAAAAGTCATCGTTTGTTTCAATTCGTAAATATTATTTACAAAATTAAATATTATGGAACTGTCAAAATATTTTCAAATATATAATTCACAAATATAATCCAGTAGATATATTCTCAATTTTTGCAAATTATTTTGCAGTCAAGGAGATGCTAGTAAAGGTTAGAAATATTTCTTTTTCAATCTACAAACAGCGAATTAAGTTCAAAGATTTGTGGACCATTTTATGTGTACTTATTCAGCTACACTTTCTATCTCAAATAATTAATGAGATATTTTATTATACTTATTTCAAGTTAACAGGAATGCAGATGTTCTACAATCCAGATGTAAACGCCCCACTCTGTACCTTTAAAGGCGCCATGTATTTGTACTAACGTAATAATAACACTAAATGTTCGTAATGCACATTTAGTTAAACATTATTGCATCGCGTTAATCCTAAATAGTCGTATTTGGGGATGAAGAGCTTCCATAAATTATTTGTATTGTTTCATTTTGTGAAGTAACTGCGGAATAATAAAACAAAAGGAAATGAAGAGATAGGTCTAAATAAAACTCGTTAAAATTGCCGAGTAAATAAAAATCCACTTTTAATTGAAGTTGACTGCGTGCATCTGAAAAGTACCAGAAATAGTAGAAGATTGAAAATTGAAGCGGATCTGATTTGCTGGCTGTTTTTCTTGGTGTTAAATTATTCCTGGTGGATTTATCAGCTCAATGTCGATTGCCGCATGGACGTACGTGGTTTGGAATTGATTCACTTTGATAGAGCTCCCTCGAAATTGGAAATTGATAGCAAATGGAAAGCTTAATTTTATTAAAGTATTAAGTCGTTTATAAGCGGAATCTTAAATGATTTTTCTCAAAATTGGGTTATTTGCGATTGGATTTAAAGTCGTCTGAAAGTCAGCAGCGTCGGAGATAAAGTGTAGTTAATTAAAGTTTTGGAGGATGACGCTATATCTTTATTCATTTGAATGAGACTAATTATATAAAACGTCGAATATATAAATCTAAAATACATAATAATATACACTATAAAAAATCTGCTGTGTAAATGATACTTCAGTGTATAATTCATGATGTGTAAAATTTTTGTGTTAATAGTTTTACACACTCTGGCTTTTTTATGTTTTACACATGTGTTAAAATTACTAGTATTATAAAAATTATACTACATTTGTGTAATATTTACTAATAATGTATTAAAAGTACACCATTTCATGTTAACTTAACACATTTCTGTGGTTCCTTCTACTGATTGGTCGTACGCAACTGCACAGATATAGTACCTACGGCAGCTGTTCTGTTCAGTTAATTCTCATTCGCGATGTTTAAATATGGATGTATATTTAAATTAAGGTTTCATCAAAGCAAACTGTAAGTACGTACCTATCAAATATTGTCAATAACTGTGATAAAGTTAATCAAAACTATAACTGATAAAAAATATTCTAGCTTTACGAAAATTTACTATGAGATTTCAGATTAGTGCTATAAATGTATTCTATTTTAATAATATAAGTAAGTAATACTGTAATATGTAAAAGTTACACATAAGATGTGTTATATTAACACATTTTACATGCAAAGATAATGTGTAAACACAATCCCGTGTGAACGTAGATTCACACAGAATTGTACTTTTTTTGTTAAAATGTATTTTTTTTCTTGCAGTGTAGTTACTACATTTAGTTTGAAATAATTGCATATATACTTGTTTATTCTTGTCATAATGTGTTAACTTATTTTAATTTGACGCTAAAAATTAGACGTCAAGCTACATGCGTCTACCCGAGCCTTAATGAATGTTTGTGTTGTTTATTTCAGTATTTCAGATGTAATAGTAAAATAAGAAAAAAAAAACAAAATAATAAACTAAACTATTCATTATTTCCTTTTATATTTACAGGATCATCCATTATAATGTAGTAATAGATATGAAATAATAGAAAAAGTACTTACATTGTAAAAAGTTGTTATGTAAGTGAGATTTTCCAGTGTGCAATTTAAGATGTAAAGTTTTCGTGTTAATAGTTTTACACACTACGACTTAAAATATTTTACACAAAATGTGTTAAAATTACAAGTATTATAATAGAATATACTGAATTTGTGTAATAATTACACATCACTCTGTTAAAAGTACACCATTTTGTGTAAAGTTAACACACCTCTGTGTCCTATATCTCTAATCCTAACTGGTTGAGCGCAACTGCAAAACTGCAATATAACACACGTCACTATGCCAAGTTGGTCGTGTAGCGTTGTTATGGTCAGGCTGTGTTCAAATGGGGAATATTTCAATTGAGGTTTGATCAAAGAAAATGGCAAGTACTTACCTAACTATAACAAGTATTACTGATAATTGTGATAAAGCTTAAAACTAATTAGAACTATCATATTAGGAGTTTTAGATTACTCTGATTATATTCTGATTTTCTTGTATCTTTAGAGAAAGCAAATTATATCGTCAAATCACTACCAGTTAATTTTCGTAAAATCCTGTAGTGCCTAAATACATCTTTGTTTAATGTTCGTTGTTTCGTTGTTTGATTTTACTAGCACAATATTAGTTTATAAGTCCCTTATTACAAAATGTACCACCAGCACTCCTAATTTTATTAGTAAACTTGGTTGTTATTCATTTGAACTGAATTATACTCGTATATTAAAAATATAAAATCATAGAAAGTAAAATATCTTTTATTTTATTATTACTGTAACAACATAATTCTGAAAATACTATAATATGCGGAAGCCCATCTACCCTGTTAGTTGGTTAATTATTATGTTCTTGTCTGCTTTATAAAGCTTTGTAAATTGTAATTTTTGCAAGTTTATTTTGACGTTTCCTAGAATATTCTAGGCTATATTCAATGCATTCTCGATGACTGGAAAAACTTCTAGAAAATATCAAAATAAAAGTATTACAAAAATTAAATTTATTAAAACTTATTTTGAAAGCAAACATAATTAACAAATTAAAACGGTAGATGAGCTTTCATATCAATACCTATTATACAGTAAAATAAACACGTTAAAGTGTAAAGTCTACACCTTTAATGATAAAATAACACTAAAATATGTAAAAGTTACACATATCATTTGTTAGATTGACACAGACACAGTGAATTGTGTCAAACCTTTAACACATTGCAGAAAAATGTGTAACAATATACAAAATCCCGTGTGGACCTCAATTAACACAGTGTTATTTCTTGCGTGTTATTGTGTTATTTTTTTACAGTGTAAAGACGTATAAAAGTGAGCTCTTGAAAACTTATATTTTGTGATTGAAAATAATTCAAGCTTATATTTCAAATTTTACTACTGAGTTGATTGGCATCTGTAGTTTTTGATGAAAGTGGTGATTTGAATCAGACACCAGTATACAATACGTAATTAGTGGGTTTTAATTAGTCGCCATCATGTCCAATATTTGTAAGAAATGTACAAAAAGCATCACAGATAAGCAACTAGGTATAGAATGTGGTTTTTGTTCAAAATTTTTTCATGGACGCTGTTTGTCTTTATCTAAAGATCAAATATCTTACCGATATACAGGGATCAATTTATAAATGTGAGGATTGTCGTAGTGATGTAAATGTTGTTGAGGCGGCTGCCACAAATACACTAATTCAGGCGTTAAATGATCTCAAAAATGTAGTTAAAATGCTGCAAGATGAAGTGAAGTATTTGAGAGAAAAGAAAGATAGTGAGGTCATAGATGCCGTTATTCAAGAACTAACTGAAAGGAAGAACATAGAGAAGAATATAATTATTTACATACTAGAAGAAAACACTGGAAGAAATAAAGTTGAAGCGGACATGAAAGATATTTTGTCAGCCATAGCGCCCGATATGGATGTCAGTAGCATTAAAGTCCAAAGACTTGGAAAATCGACCAGAAATACAGCTGCTCCAGTGAAAGTTATGTTATCTTCTAAGGAGGATGTCTTTACTATTCTTTCTGTCAAGAAAAATCTCAAAGGTTCTGACTGGAATATACAAATATCACCAGACAGAACTCAACGCCAGCGGGAGAAACTGAATATTGTTGTGGATGAAATGAACAAGCGTAAACGAAATGGCGAAGTTGGATTGTTTATAAAATATATACGCGGGGAGCCTGTTATTACCACAAAAAACTAAATGCTATTAAAATAGGTCACATTAATGCTCAATCATTATGTAACTGTCTCAATGATTTTAAAGAACTTTTAATGCCTGAAAATTTTTCAATAGTTGGTGTCACAGAGACTTGGTTTACACCTGATTTCCCGGATGAATATATAAATCTTCCCAATTTCAACATTGTGAGACTATATCGTGAAACTCATGGTGGTGGAGTTATGTGTTTTTTAATGTCTTCATATAAATATAAAGTATTTCAGACATCTTTGTCTCCTAATGTTGAACAAATATGGTTGATTGTCAAATTCGGTAAGCAAAATGTAGCTCTAGGAGTTATTTATCGTCATCCTAAAAGTAATTTAGATATTTGCTTGTCCGAAATAGAGGATATTATGGAGCGTATATACTTACAAACTGATAGTATAATCTTAATGGGAGATATTAATGTGAATTTTTTAGTCGTACATTCCTTAAATGTGAGAAAATTTAATAATCTTTTATCTATTTTTGAAATGACTCAAATTGTAACGAACCCTACTTGTATAACAGCTAGCTAGTACCGAAACTTTAATTGACGTAATTTGTTTAAGCAAAACATTTGTTGTAAAGACTTGTGATTGTTGCGATGTGTTGCGTTCTGATCATCTTTTTGTAAAATGTCAGATAGACGTAGAATGTCAACAATTATGTTCGGATCTAATTTCATGTAGAAACATTAATCAAATCAATCTTAATAATTTTGCTATTGACGCAGATAACATGCCTTGGGGTGATATTTATTTACTTGATAATGTTAATGCAAAACTAGACTATTTAAATGAATTAATAATTTCACTTTTTGATAAACATGCTCCTATGCGAAGTTTTCCCAAAAGAAATAAAAGGCATCGCCCGTATATAACGTATAATATAAAATTAATGATAAAAGAGAAGGAAAAAGCCTATAATAGATATATTCGTACTAGATCAGATGCTAGCAGGTTGTTTTATATTGATATTAGAAATACTGTGAATAAAGCTGTTAAATAGGAAAAATTCTAAAGCTCAACAAACAAGTAAATATATTCCTTTTGATTTGAGAAATCCCGATGAAATAAATAATTACTTTTTTATGTTGTATCTAGTGACCTTTAATAAATTATTGATGTTATTTCTGGGTCTGGTGATAGGTCAATTTCAGGTAGAAAAACCAATTTTTACATATTGCCTAAACGCCTATATATATATTGCCTATAAGCCGAAACGTAGGCAATATGTAAAAATTGGTTTTTCTACCTGAAATTGACCTATCACCAGACCCAGAAATAACATCAATAAATAAATAATTTCTAGGAGTCGCAGGTCAGTCTTCTGTTAATGCTAATACACTAAATTATTATAATAATTCTTCTTTAAATCCTGATTTGTCTTGTTTTCCATATATGAAAAAACTATATGGGAAGCGTTTCTTAAGATAAAAAGTCATGCTATCGGCACTGATAATATAAATTTAAAAATGTTAAACATTGTATTAGCACATTGCATGAAAGAAGTAAAACATATTTTTAATTCATCGATTAGTACAGGCACTTTTCCAGATACATGGAAAATAGCAAATGTATTGCCATATCCAATAAACACTTCACCTACCAGTTACAATGACTTGAGGCCAATTTCAATATTGCCAACACTGTCCAAAGTTTTTAAAATAATAATTTGTAAACAAATAAAGCAGTTTTTACATTCAAACTCAATTTTACCATCAGTTCAGTCAGGATTTCGAAAAAACATAGCACGCAAACGGTTTTTTTTTAAATAATAAATGATGCTTCTATAGCTAAAGATAATAAATTATCTACAATTTTAGTCTTACTTGATCAAAGTAAAGCATTTGATCTAGTCAATTTTGATTTATTAATTGCTAAGCTGACATATATTGGTTTTACAGAAAATACTTCAATTTGGATTAATAGTTACTTAAGGGGCAGGTCACAAAAAGTGATATTAAACAACGTAATGTGCTCGATGGTAAAAGAAACCTCATCTGGTGTCCCCCAAGGTAGTGTGCTGGGTCCAATTTTCTTTTCGTTGTTTATCTTTGACATCACTGCGGATATCTTGCATTCTCAGACTCATTTGTACGCAGATGACATTCAAATTTACCTATCAACTAATTTTAATTTTGTAAATCATGCTATTGAACAGATGAATGATGATCTTCAAGTTTTATATAATTTTTCAAGTAACCAAAACTAAAGCAATTTGTCTGGGTTCAGAGCGACATGCTAATTATATTACATCTAACTTTACTCTAAAATTACATAACACAGATGTGCAAAGGGTATCTTGTGAAAAAAGTTTGGGGTTGTACATATTTTGACATTAAAATTTGAGAAACATGTATCTTGTGTAGTCCGAACTTGTTTTTTAAAATTGAAAGTTTTATATAACTTTAAATCAACCTTTGGACAAAAAACTCAACTAAAATTAATAAAAACTTTTATATATCCCCATATTGAATATTGCTGTGCTGTATACTATAATTTTTTAACGCAAAATTATCAACAAAAATTACAACGGATACAAAATGCCTGCATGAGATTTGTGTTTAATATTCCTCCAAGAAGTCATATAACTCCTTATTTTATTAAGATAAACGAATTAAATATTAAACTTAGAGTTCAGTATCTGTAGTCTTGTATAAATTGTTACATACTAAGGAGCCACTGTATCTTTATGATATTATATCTCGAAGGTCTGACGTTCACAGTGTCAATATAAGAAACAATAAGTTTCATATTCCACAGCATACCACAAAACATTTCCAGGAATGCTCCTCCTACTCGTATTTAGTGCCATTTTACCTTAACCAAATTAACACAGACTTGTCTGTTACTTTATCATCCTACAAAAAAGTTAACATTGGAGCTACTAGAGAGACTAGTTTAAATATGGTATATCAGTTATATATAAAATGTTGCTATTGCTGTGGAATATTTTGGGAATATTTTGAGATGTTCATATTTCATCTGGTATGTTATGATTATTGTTAGATATTATTTTATCTGTTATTATTTTGTTTTTGCTATTCTTTCCTCAATGTTTATAAGCAAAACACATAATTTATTAGCATTTAAAATTTTAGGAGAGGTGTAAGACAGCTTTGGCTAACCTCCTCCTTTTGTGTACCTATACTACTGCCATTATTGTTTAGTTTATGTTTTTGTATTTCATTATGTGTGCACAATAAGTGCATTTATTTAAACATTTAAAGGAATGAAGTACACTTATAGAAAAAAACTAAATACTGTTAACTTTTCGACTGAAACAAAATATACAGGGTTAACTATGACTAAGTACAAAAATTTTAACCACGTGCTCAGGAAGGTCTAATAGACAATAAAAAATATATTTCGTTATTCTAGCTCGATGTTTAAAAAATGGGGCAAATCACTCTTTTCCTTCGGAGAGCCGGCCCCTATGACAATCAATCATCATCCGTCATGGCTAGATATGTCAACTACTGGTCGTTTTTTCAACAATTGTGAAGTGTAGAAACAACGAAACGAAACATTTGTATTAATAATAATAATGTCTAAGTACCTGGTAGATAACCGCTAATCCGGTTAGCTGCAATATTTTGTATTCATATTTAATCTGTGTTGTATTCGTTCTTTCATTGCACACTGCCAAAACTACATTTTCATTCCTTGCAGATTCATAATAATTATCCACTAACATATCCGACATAAAATACTTTATTTAATTACTATAACACATTTAAAATTAGTCACTTAGCTGATTTAAAGTAACAGTAAATTCTACTAATTCTAGGTTATTTTCTTCCTTCTTCTTCTTCTTTTTATGGCCTTCGTCCAGGGGACATGCATTGCTAATTGCATACCCTCCATGGTCCAAACCATCGAGAATAGCGAAGTTAGTTATAATCTAAGGGTCATTTTTACAGGACACTGCAAACATCTTGGGATGTTATAGTTTAAAATATTACTAATTATTTCATGCAAGCATCGTCGATTACTGTTAACATTGTTGCTATTATTAGTATTAACAGAATTTAATTACACAACTCATGAAGTTTAAAAATTTATCGGCGAGTGCACCTTGCATTAGTGGCCTACAAATGTCGTCAGATGTCAAATAACGTAAATATACAGTTACGGTACTCTGATTAGTTTGAAATAATTTTTCAGTACTTGTTTTTCGCAAATTTAATTTTTCGCGTATTTTATGTGTATTTAGTATTTACAAACATGTCGTATTCAAATGTCTAGATGACGGATAAGCTGCTGATTTATGAGAGTGTGACAAGTACATATTATCGTGCGGCAGCCTTAAAGACGTTTCCTGAGTATACAAAATATTTTGCTGAATACTTTTTGAACCACATCGAACAGCTGTTTTATGTCGTGGCGGTAAACGTGTAGCAGTGTTTTTATGTATTTGTGTACACTTACGTGTATTTTGTTATCCTTTGTGCTTTTTCCCGACGTAAGTAATCGACCCGGTCAAGACCGCCAAATCAAGTAGTTACCTCGCTTTACACAAAAAGAACGATCGAAGGAAGGTGAGGTCCACAGGAAGTACAATAATCTTTGCAGGTTTTAATTTAAACAAGTAAGAACACAGAAGATGATTCAACATTCTTAATATCTCTCCAAGTATCAATTCTGGAAATAAATATTAGTAAAGTAGATGCTGCCTCTTTGTGCTATCATACCGTATTTCTCATTAAATCATTAAATAATAATCTACATTTTGTAAAGATTTTTTTTTTTCTTTCAAAGCGGATTAAACTGATACACATGTCAATGAACCTGTCACTATATTTGACACCTTTGACTGGCAGAATATACCCCTAACCTCGCGGCTGACAGAAGGTCAGTGACGGCGATAAATAGGGATTTAATATAGTTTTGAACAATTTTTTTTTCGCTTTATAAATAAGTTTGAAATTTTTTTGAAGGGTGATTCCATTAATTCTTATTATTCCCTATCCCTTCTTGAAATATTTGTAGTAAGACATAGTTAACCCTGTATATCCCTTAATGTAGTAGTAAAATAAGTATTTGGCTTATTATTTATTGAAAGTACTAATACAGGGTTAACCTTAAATAAGTACACATATTTTAAGCAGCAGTACAGTTCACTGTATAGAAGACTTAATAGTTTTTTACAAAAAAAGTCAGGATTAAAAAAATCAAATTTTAAATAGACTTTGTAATTTTTCGAAAACTTGTTGAGGACCTCTGATCCGACTCCTATTTTTAAGAGTCATGGTGGATGTGTATTTCACAGCGTTGGCAGTGTTACGCTAATGTCTTCAACAAAGTTAATAATATTTAGAATTTCCAGACATGTCAAATAATGATTCAAATATTAGTATTATGAAAATACTAATAGCGACTGCCTCCCCATTGCCATTCCACCAATAAATTGAAAATATAAACCAGATTTTCTGCTCACAGTCACAATTATCCAGATTTAGTCATTGTTCATTTTTACTATACTCCAACTGATTTGTTATCACAATACATACTGTCGTTATCACTATCACTGCTTAACAAATACGCTTTTAGTATGTCAACCTTTTTCGTGTTTGAATAATGCGCCATATTTTACTTAATCACACTGTTTTTCACCAAAAATATTAATTAAACACACAAGATACTTAAGAGAAAACCACTGCCCGTGAAAATGATTAAACGATTTAAATAGGTTGCGTCAAGCAGTGCATTACTTAAAGAATTACTATTATTAAGAATTCATTAGCTTAATTTCGTTTCAAAAGATGCAAACATATCTCACATTAACTCCATTTCCGTGTATTGAAATTGTCAAATACGAAATAGTTAGCACGTTGTTTGAGGTTATGTGGCGAAAATTAACTCTAAGGTGTTGTGTGAAAATCATAGGTTTTTGATATTCATCTTCTAACAGTGTACAGTGATATTAACTAATGTGGATAACTGTTTAAATAGTTGGTTTGCCAGCAAGTAGCTAAGCATTTATGCACGTTTATGGATAATTTTTGAAATCATTGAACAAAGTAGGTAATTTTCTATCCTTTAATTGGTAGTATCAAACATGCGGAAATTAATTTTTTAATCGATAATGTCCGTTAAGAAATTACAGTTTAGGGTTAATATTATTCCGCAGCGTACTACCTGCCCAATTTCACTTACCTATTGCTAAAAACGTTAAAACAAATTTATTTTACAGGCAATATGGCAACCTCGCCTTCAGTATATTATATGGTTTGTTAGATTACGTCAGTTGTCTATATCTGGTCAGCGGACCTCAAAATGTGAATACATATTTTTTTAAATTAATATTACAGAGTGTCCCGAAAAGTATGTTACAAACTTTGAGTGATGATAGCACATACGAAAAATATTAGTAAATACTCTAATAAACATAACCTCTTAAATGCACTGTTATGCAGTTATAGACCTTAAAAGGTGCAGCTGCAGAAGTCGATTTTATGACGTAACTCTTTGTTGGAAAGAAAAAACAAATGAAACTATCAGGAACTAGTCAGCTTTAGGAATCCTATAATAATAAGTAACATTCGAGACAGCAGAAGGGTGTTTTTTTATCACACTGTAATCGTGCAAGTATGCTCATCGCTAGCCGCTATAGTAAATTAAAAATAAGCGTTGATAATGGGTCTCCTTGTTTTAGTTGTGTCAACGGTAAAACCTCCTGAACATTCATCTGTTATTCGTACGTTGCTTTTGATATTTTATACGGTAATTTTAAATAGCCACACAAAATTATTGGATAAAATTTAATACAATTTAGGTTCCTGAGTAAACTAAGGAAAGGTGAAAACGGACTAAGTGTGCATACGATTATATCAACCATCAATAACGAAGATACTGTAGAATACGAAAGGTACAACTGACAATTATATATCAAATAAAAATAATTAACATTTGTAAACATCGAAAATGGAAAGAGAATTATTCCAAAATTTATATTACAAAACTTGTTTCATGTCGTTCAAACAAGTGCAAAGCAACATCACTTTGTACCCAATTAGAAACTATAGCGATAACAATATAATGCACGTGTTATTTTTAGTGAAAGTTAAACTTCAGTGTTGCATTCTGATGACAATGTATAAGTTGTTAGTTGTGCGAGGACAGCTCCAGGATTACATTTATGCTGACACAACTTCAGTGTAAACTACACGGTCTACTGTCAAATACTTTTCGAAACAAAGTTAACTTGATAATTGAATTAACTCAAGTGTAAGTTTACAGCAACTTGTAATGTATGGCAATACCTTATCAAAGTTTGCCATATTCCCTATATCTTTAGCACGGAGCACAGATTGCGACTGAAGTAGGATACATTAAATATGAAATATTTCCTGTTATACAACTGTAGCTGAAATTTTTAAATTAAATTTAAGAAAATGTTGCAGTTTCTTTTACGGCGAAAATTGTCAAGATGTTGTACAGAGTTAACTTTAACTAAGTACAAACATTTTAACCACCTGTTCAACGAGGCCTAACAGACAATAAAAAAATTATTTCGGAATTGTAGTTCAATGTTTGAAAAATGGGGCAAAATCCGAGATAAGAACTGATAAGATAATTTACTTACATGAACCTTTGTAAAAAAGATGAAACAGTATACTAAAAATGTAACAAACACATAAAAATAATGTAAATAATATCGCTATCACTATCGCGCACTTCCGTATTATTGACGTTTCGAAAAACTCTCTGTTTTCGTTCTCAAAATAGTAGCAAAAATATCAAACTTATGTCAAGTTTGACAGTTTAAAATTTGTTTATCTGCTTCCATAGAAATGTTAAGTGATTTTTATTTTATTGTTACTTACTTCTCCTTTATACAACTGTAGCCAACAATGATCGACGTTTACTGAACAGTTTGACACACACTTATATCCGTTCAACAAAATAATCGCGGGCTATTTTAATTTTGTTTTTGTTGCAACAAACGTCAATAATACGGAAGTGCGCGATAGTGATGTGATTTTTGTTATTTTTTACTTATCTGCTTTTTTCAGTGTGAGATTTTTTGGTTAGGCAAACTTAGTTTCAAAAATAACCCTTGACTGATCCGTTTGGCGCAAGGGCTTATTTAATTAATCTTTATTATTTTTTCAAAAGGGTGGCAAAAACCCAAGAAAAACTAAAATTATGCCACAAATAAATAGCTTCAGACAATATGTATTGTTTTAATTCCTTTTTAAAATAAGTGTGTAGGGACTAAATCTTTTATGTTTTTAGGTAATGTGTTATACAATTTAGGGGCAAGAAAAGTATGCGACCTTTGACCTAATGTTTTTGACATGAAAGGAAGTAATTATTTTTCTGCCGCGTACTATAATGTAAAGGTAATGAAAAATTGTTTTTGCATAAGTGATATTTTACGTTTATACTAAAATATTACATCTGTCTTATACCGAATACATTAGCCTCGGAAAACAAGAAATCACTGGGATTTTATATCATTCGAAAGTATAATTTTCAAAGTTCTTTTTTGTAGGATTGCAGTGATGCTAAATGAGTCTTTAAAGAAGATCCTCAGGCTGCAATACCATATCTTAGGTGAGATTCCACTAGTGACTTGTACAGTATTATAAGCTGTTGAAGGTGTAATATATTTTTCAAGTGTTTAAATCTGTATAAAAGATACTACAATTTTTTACTATATAATGTATATTGTATATGCATGTCCCATTTTAAATTACAATCAACTCCTAGATACTTTATATGTGTGAGTGAAGAAATTGTATATTCGGATTCGCCATGGTTAATTTTAATTTCTTTGAAAAGGGGACGTTTACTTTTTTACATGAAAAAGGGAGGAAGTAAGGTTTCTCAAGATTTAATGTCAACAACTTAAAATTAAACCAATTTTTAAATTTTTTAATTTTGGATAGTTAATTTTACTTCTTCCCAAGATTCACCTTTTATAAAAATTGCAGTGTCGTCAGCGAAACCCAATACATCTCCACTACACGCAAGGGAAAACAAGTCATTAATATATATTAAAAAGTATCGGGCCTAGTACAGTACCTTGTGGCACTCCATATTCAATAGGTTGAGGTTTGCTCAGTACATGTATTCTTACACTCTGACTCCTGTTCAATAAATATAGTTATGAAATAGGTAATTTCCTGTAACACCAATAAATTCTAAGGATTTCAGTAATAGATCATGACTTATTGTATCAAAGGCTTTCGATAAATCTATAAATATACATGCGTATGGCTTGCTTTCGTTAAGTGCAGAATAAATTTTTGATGTTAACGTAGCTATTGCATCTTCTGTGGAGGTCTTAGACTTGAAGCCAAACGATATAGGGCGATAATTTGTTATACAATTATTTGGACCATTTTTATAAATTGGAATGACTGTAGTTTATTTAAAGGCTGAGGGCCAAATTTCAGTATCCATACATTTGTTTATTAAATATACTAAAGGCTCTAGAATATAATGTGAGATCGCTTCAGCCTTTTTCTGCACCAACCGATTTATTATTCTTCAAATTCTGAATTATCGTTTTTACTTCATTTATATCAGTGTAAGTCAAAACAATGGAATTGGGTATCATACGCACGCTAGGACTGTTATTTTGATTTTTCGAAATTTTACTAGCATGTGTTTTCCCCATTATTACAAAAGTATTAAATTCATCTGATATATCTGTTATGTCAGTTAATAATTCTCCCAGTCCATTTTTAATCTCTTTAATGTTACTGCTAGTTGTACTTTTAGTAATTTCGTGAACTATTTTCCATAACATTTTTATTTGTATATATGTACTTGGTTTTTATAATAATGTAATTTAGTTTTTGCTATTAAGGAGTTGAACTTATTTCTGTAAGCTTTGTACTGTGCTTTAATTCCATATTATCTGGATTTTGCTGCATCTCTTAAACATACGATTTTTTGTTTGGCTTGACTTGGCGTGTCTTTTCTTTTTCTCTCTATGGCGGTAGTAGAATCATTAATAAATTTTGTGATAATACTAATAAATGTATTTGTTGCTGAATCAACATTAGGATCAGAATACACCAAGTCCCATGAGGAATCACACAGTAAGTGCCTGAGTTTAACATAATCCAAATACTTTATATTATGTGTTTTTCTTTCAGGACATTTAATTCCCCATAACATTACTTGAAGGATGATTATAAAATGGTCGGTGATATCTGTTTCTATTACTAATAATAATAATAATGGAATAATTAACTGGATATATCGGTTTTTGATTTAATAAATATATGACCGATTCAAGTTTTACTATCCCTTTGTACTCTGGTGTAGTTATTTATCGTCGATATATAGCCATATTAATTTAAAGTACTTGTATATTCAGTTGAATAATTTAAATTTCCGAATAAATCCATATTAATGTCCCCAACAAAAATACTATAATTTTGCGAATTGTTGTCGTAATTCAGAAAATAATTTTGAAGAATCTCATTAAAAGTATTTACATTTATATGATTGTGTATGGCGGACCATAAACTGCACTTATAGCTACATAATTATCTAATTTTGGTTTTACTCTTATAAAATTAACATATTTTCTTATCGTTGTTTTTCCGTTAGGTCGTGTTTGATAAAAATTTTCGTGCCTGCTAATTTATGTGAGTTCTGCAACATGTACTTCTTCTTCAAGTATGTGGCGAGCTCAATTTTTATTGGACTACCTTCACTTCTTCCTAAGCTATAAATATCGTTTATATCCTTTTCTTCCAGTTCAACTTCCAAAAGATTTTGAATTTCTTGTTTAACGAACTCAAAGTTTAATTCGCCCTCTTGATGCTTAATACCGAATATAACAACATTGTTTTTCATGCAATCCTCCTTTATTATCTCGACTTCTTGTTTCAACTGAATATTTTCTGTCTCCAATTGACTTATTCTGTTATTTGCTTCAACAATTTTCAATAATAAGTTTTTCAATTTTTGTTACCTCACTTATTTTATGTACTATGTGCGTTTTTGTTTATTCGAATGTAGTATATGAATCTCTTTAGAAATGTCTACATAGAAATAATAATGCAACAAAAAACCTCCTGTTTTTGCGTGACTTTCTTCTCAAGTCCCTCAAGGTACGAATTTATACAAATAATAGATATTTCTACCAAACCTGCTTTATCCAAGTAAACAAATAATTAGTTAGATTTTGTAATACTCATTGTTCACTAAACGTTGTACATTTGAAATTAATTTGCATTTGTTACTTAGATC
Organism: Monochamus saltuarius; assembly: GCA_025584915.1. NCBI lineage: Eukaryota > Metazoa > Arthropoda > Insecta > Coleoptera > Cerambycidae > Monochamus > Monochamus saltuarius. The sequence continues at coordinate 37,669,935 of CM046722.1, read as the reverse complement.
TTTTCACTTATTGAAAGGAGCACATTTTCACACTATCTATACCTTAAGCTGCCACACACACATGATGATGGCTTAGAAATGTCAACTACCTACGTGTCGTTTTTTACAGCGTTGTCACATGTAGACACAAAAAAAATAAACATTTTTATTAATAACAAATATCATTAATAATAGTACGTACCTAATAATAGTTAATCCGGTTAGCTGCAGTATTTTGCATTCGTTCTTAGTTCCTTCGTTGTACACTGCCAAAATTACATTTTCAGTATTTTCACCCATTGCCAATCTGTCAGAATTATCCACTAACAGAATACACAACACAAACCGTGTTCAGTAAAATACCCTTCTATTCTAAGAAAATTTAAATTTAATGTAATAAATACCTACTTTGCAGTAAAACCACCGATGAAATCAAGAGGAAAGTTGATCCAGTTAAATTGGCAGTTGGTATTGAAAATGTCAAAAATTTAAGAAATGGCAGTATTCTAATTAGTTGCAATGATAAAACATCTAAAGAAAAGTTAAAAAATGAAGTAGTAAATGAACTTGGAGAAAATTATCAAGTCGAAGAGGTTAAAATGAAGATGCCAAAAATGATATTGGTAAATGCAGAAGAAGAATATGTTTATAAATCAGATGAAGAAATTGTTAAGGATCTGGTCGAGCAAAATGATTTAGGTGATGAAGCAATGCAAAAGTTTAAAATAATAAAAATACAAAAGAAAAAATAAAACAAATTGTGGAAATATTATATTTGAAGTAAACGGTGACTGTTTTAAATATTTAGTAAACAGAAAAAATTTATACATTGGATGGAGACAATGTAATGTATATGAATATCATGCAGTGATACGTTGCTTTAATTGTGGAGGATTTAATCACTTTCAAGATAAGTGTACTAAGCCCTTAGCATGTACTCGGTGTGCAGGAAATCACAAAGTTGATAAATGTCATGAAAATAACATTGTAAAATGTATAAATTGCTTTAATGCTGTACAAAAAACAAACATAAAGTTAGATTACCAGCATATGGCAACAGATAGAAACTGTCCTTGCTACATACGCCAATTAAAAAAAGAATCTGATAAAATAAATTATAAATCATAGCAATTAGAAAATGATAAAGCTATTGTATATTTAAACTGCCAGGGATTTATACATAATAAAGTACATTTAGAAATTTTAGCAGAAAAATGGAAACCAGTTGTTATGTGTTTAGCTGAAACTCATATTGATGCTGATATTGAAAACAAAGAAATACAAATTAGTAATTATAAATTTATAAAAGTTGATACTGAAAATAGAAGAACTGGTGGTGTATTAATTATGATACAAAATGGGTATAAATTTAAAATATGCTATAAAAAATATATTAAGAATTATTTGTGGATTTTGGCAGTTGAAATAAAAATGAATAATAGTAATTATATAATATCTGTAATATATCGTTCACCACAATGCAAGGATAATTTATTTTTGGAAGAATATGTAGAATTTTTAGATATTATATGTGAATATTCGGGTACACAAATCACATGTGGCGATTTCAATTATGACTTGTCGAAAAGTAGTTTTATGGAAATAAATATATGGAGCTGGTTACACAATATGGTTTATATCAACTTGTCACAGAATATACAAGAATAACGGATTATAGTAAGACTCTAATTGACCATATTATTTCTAATGAAAAATACCTAAAACATCAAGTTCATAAAACACCTAAAGTTAGTGACCATGCTATTTTAACTATTCAAATTAAAGTTCATCAATTAAATCGATTCGAGAAAATCAAATTCAGAGACTACAGAAATTATGATAAAAATATTTTTCAAGAAAAACTTTTCAATGAGAATTGGGACAACAACGGAAATGTTAACGACATGTCACAGAAATTTATTAAGTCCATATCAGATATAATAAATAATATGTGTCCAATATATCAGAAATCAGTAAGAATCAGTAATAAAGAAAATAAGTGGATAACAGGTGAAACAATAGAGAAAATGAAAACCAGAGATGAAAAATATAAAGTGGCTACCATACTGAATACGGATGATGATTGGAATCGATATAAACATGCAAGAAATGAGGTAACTAAACAAATTAGAATTGATAAACAAAATTATTTTAAATATATACTAGATGGATATAAAAACAATTCAAAAGAATTATGGAAACATTTAAAGACTTTATTACCAAGCAAGAAAAATAGTGACATTCAAGATAAAATTAAATTTAACGATGACATTGTTTGCAATGATTATGAAATTGCTAGAAATTTTAATATATATTTTATTGAAAGTATAAAGGAAATAGTACATGCAATAAGTAAACGGGGAAATAATGAAGGCATCATCAAGGCAATTAACCAATGTAGTATTTTTGATAAATTTCAAAAAATTGATATGAAAACATTTAAAGGATATTTAAGTACACTAAAATACTCAATAAATGAGGAAACAGGAATTTCAACAAATATTCTACGTGACTGTTGTGAATGTGTTGGTAATCGAATGTTGGATATAATAAATGAATCGTTAACCACTGGTAAATTTCCTGAATTATTGAAGACATCTATAGTAATCCCTGTACCAAAAATTGAAAATACTTGGAAATGTGAAGAATTTCGTCCCATTAATACTCTTCCACCTTATGAGAAATTGATAGAATTAGCAGTCAAAGATCAATTCATTAAATATTGTGATAGAAACTCTATACTAGTGCCTAATCAATCTGGATTTAGGTCCAGACATTCATGTGAGTCAGTTATAATTAGTGTTTGTGACAATTGGGTCAAATCGTTGGACAAAAGTGAAATTGTAGTAGCAGTATTTTTGGATTTTCGAAGAGCTTTTGAGACAATAAATAGGGATCTATTATTAAAAAAAATGTATAAAATAGGTGTTCGGGGACAGGTGTTGGAATGGTTTAAATCATATCTATTTAATAGGAAACAGCAAGTAAAATATAAAAATGTCATGTCTGAAGATATTATAAATAATTATGGAATACCACAGGGGACGGTACTCGGACCTCTCCTTTTTATTTTGTACGTAAATGATGTTGTGAATGTTATTAAAAAATGCAGTATACATATGTTTGCCGATGACACAATGTTATTTATTTCTGGAACAAATATTACAGATATGTTGGATGAGTTAAATAATGATTTGGTAAATATTTATAACTGGTTATGTGAAAATGATTTATCCATTAATATCAAGAAAAGCAAATTTATTGTTTTTGGATCCAAATATAAATTAAATTTGTTAAATGAGTCGATTAATGTAAAAATTGAAAATGTAAATCTTGAAAGAGTGTCGGAAATAAAATATTTAGGAGTCTATCTTGATGAAAATCTGAATTTTAAAAAACATGTAAATTATATATTAGGTAAAATGTCAAAAAAAGTAGGATTTTTGAATCGTATAGGTAAACATTTAAGCATGGATATTAAAATATTATTATATCACTCAATCGTGTCACCACATTTAGAATATTGCTCAACTCTTCTTTTTAATATTAACAAAAATGAAATGCAAATGATACAGAAAATACAGAATCGTGCCATGCGTTGCTTGTTAAGGTGTAACAGATATACACCTATTTTAACAATGCTTCATGTATTAAATTTTATGTCTGTTAAACAAAGGATTATTTATAAAACTTTTGAATTTATATATAGAATAAAATATAATCTGCAACCTGAATATTTATTACAAAATGTTACATATATATCAGAAATACATGAGTATAACACAAGAAATCAAGCAAATTTTTATGTTGCAACTTGTCAAAAACTAAAACATATAATAGCATCTTTTATAAAGGTTTAATTTATTTCAATGAATTACCGTTAGATATAAAAAACTGTGAAAATTTTAATAAGTTTAAGGCACTATGTCAAAGTTATGTTAAAAATAGATATTAAGTAGATTATAAGAAACACTATACCCATAAATTGTTACTAATTAGTAGTTATGTATTGTTGAATAGCTCTATTGCTAAATAAACGTCTACCTACCTACCTACCTACTAATACAATACACCCGCGGCAGTCCAGTACTTGTGTAAAATTTAAAATCGTGCACGATTGCCTAACTCCGCTGGATTTACCTTTGACTCTAGAAAAACAAATAGCACATATTATAGGGCGAACTATGATATAGGAGAATATCTATACACGACATAAATGTCTATTTAATTACTATAAAATGTTTAAAACTAAAAATTAGTCACTAGTATTAAACCACATTTCGATTATGACAATTTGACATTTTGTATTACTAGTTGCATACACTCTAAACATGAACGAATACTTATCAAAGCTTAGAAGGAATATTCTACGAGATCTAACTGTAAACTAAGAAAACTGTAAACATTTCAGGAAACTGGAACCTTTCGTTCTAAAATTTGAGAAACAAAGAAAGAAAGAATAAGGTATTCTATATATGATTGAAAATAATCCTATTCTTGGTATTCATGGTATGTATATCCACAATTAATGGAGGTTATTCGACATTTGTTACAGTATACTGGCATTCACCTGCCAAGGATTTACATATTTTTCATAGCTTAACGTTCTACATGATATACAACTCTAACTGAACATGCGATTTTCTCGTAAACAGTTGACTTTAACGTCATGAATGAGGTATGGTATTTTTTAATGAAAATACTTCTAGAATTACCACAATGAGTCCGTTATTTGCACACTTCGATTCAGAAAAAAGTTTGAGACGATTATTAGGACACGAAAGACCACATACAGCGCCCTCTACAAGATAGAACTTAATTTAGGCCAAAATAATTTTTCTCATCTCAACTCCAGCGTCAATTTTGAACAAAATATGTCGAAAACTGTGGGAAATATTAGCAAAAGATAAAATAAAATTTTTAACTTTGACACCCTGTATGTCGACAAACTTGAACCTTTGGACTGAAGTAAGTACCTGGCGTTAAATCGCTATATTTTGGCCCGAACAATACAGCTCTGAAATTTGGACAATTTTTTACTGGACCTCCGTATACATTCTAGTATTCTAATAAAAATTATCCTGAATGCGTTTTATGTAAAGTTTTTAGTTAGGAATATATTATGTATAATATTTATAACTTTAGCAAAATAAAATGTTGAAAGTGAATGCTTAAGTTCGGGATTAGGTATTTAAATTGCTTGAACATAATATTTATCAAACTTTTTTTATGAAATATTTTAACACACTCTGTAATCAATAAACGGACCAGGACAGCTCAGCTTTTACTTTGTCAAAAAGCAATTCAATGAATTGAGGCTGACGGTCCCCTACATTTTGTGATATCAGTAGAGCGTTCGACTGCGTCAATCATAATAAATTGCTCTCAAACCTGTATTCATATGGTGTACAAGAGTGGCTCATTAGATGGCATATGTTTTCTAAGGATGAAAACAATAAGCCAGTGTAACAAATTGTGATATCGTTTGCTTAATAAATCTCTAACTTCTTCAACAACAAAGCATTCCATGGCCTTCTTGTTGGACCACTTCTTTATTTATTGATTATAAATAGAGATACCCAAATATGCAAGTGGAAATATTAAAAATATGCGCAGAAATATCCACTCAATTTAAAATATAAATTTAATGTTTTACTTAACAAAAACAACTACAACAGTAATAAAAATTAATAATAAATTATATATTTAATAATTGATAATCAACATGGATATTTTAGGAGCAGATCTTTTATTACTAATTGAATGTCAGGTGGGCGCTATATATACCGAATTTTCAAAAGCGTTGACAAAGTACACTATTAATTAAGCTTGAAAATTTCGCTATTGATCGTGCACTGATTCGTTGGCTGAAGCCTTATATTAAGCACTAACTGAAGCCAATGTGTTAGTTTGAAAAACTACTATTCCATAATATGACCTATGGGCTTTCATCTTGGACTTTATATATTTTTACCTTTTTATAAACAACATTAGTACCTGCTTCAAATATTCAAATTATAATTTATTTGCTGATGACCTTAAATTGTCAAATAGTGTTCAATCTGTGGATGACTGAGTGAGGAAGATCTTTCCAGATTAAATGAATATTGACATTCTCAACTTTTCCTTAATATTAATAAACGCCATAGAGAAACATGCCGCAACATATTGTTCACAGTTACACTATTGGCAGTCATATTTTGAGAGTTGCTCGTGAAGTTAAGAGACCTAGGTATAATTTTATATAGTCAATTATATTTTGAGACACTTGTTGACTCAATGGCACAAAAAGCCATTGAGGTATTATTTTCTTTTATGGAGCCCTTTACATTACAAATACATAGATAGACTTGAAAATATCAGAAAAGATTTGTTGATGGGCCCAATTATAGATTTAATAGAAAATTATGTTATGAATCATATCTGTCCGTCTGTAGCACTACCGTTTAAAAAGACTAGTTTCCAGAAGAATATTTTTCATGTTATATTATTGTACAAATTACATACCAATATTGTTGATTCTACTTATAGTCTTAGTTAAATTTATTTTATCTACAACTGCTTTATAAGAGCCTCATTACAACATTTATTTGGCACTGTTTCAGTTGAATAATGAAGGTCATAACACCACTAGTGGAGTAATGTGACATATTACCCCACTAGTGAAATATTAAAAAAAGAGATCATTGCTTAATGGCTATTTTTATTGTTACGAAGGCTCACCTACCTTTTTGATTTGTTAATTGTATTTCTGTGTACGTTAGAATTTATAATTGAAGCTCACCTACCTCGTTAGTTTGTAAATTACGTTTCTGTTTATGTTAGAATTTATAATTTTTGTGATGCCTTTATTTTGACAATTTCTGGAACATTCTCGGCGGCAATCTATTTGATTCTCGAGACCCCTGAAAACTTCTAGAACTCTAAAAACCTACATACGCGCATAATTTTCGTCGCTAGAGTCAGTTTATATTGAGCAGCCAAACGCGAGTGACAAACGTCAAGTAAAGTGTTGACAGTTGCGAAGTTTATTTGAAGGATATTTGTTGTAAAATCAAGAGTGAGAATAAAGTTTGTTTATCTACGTGACGTGTTTCTACGCTAACCCAATTTCGAGGTTCCATTATTAAGAACGAACAGGTTTTTCAATTTGACAATTAATAGATAATTTACCTTAAATTAAATTGAATTACTTGTTATAAATATCAACAGCGCAACTTGGACAATTCGTAAGGACTTCCAACCGCCATACCGCTTTATAGTTTGAAAGTCTGCTAATGTGTTGGCTAGAAGTGAAGCAGATGATCGTCGAAAACAGTGCCCTGTATATTGTTGGGACTGTCATAAATTGAGAAGAAAGCACTTTTCTTTGACATTACACTAAAAGTATTTATACCAACAGGAAGTTTCATGCATTTACCACCTCTAAAACCAACAAAAAATCTTCAATGATCGGCATGACTAGGACGAAGGACGAAGTATTTTCGTATTACTTGGACCATATTTACATTTTCGATTCCTTCGGCAGTGATAAACAGTATCGTGTCAGGTATGGACATGAAAAATGTTTCCTTAATTTTTTACTTTTTCTAACAGCAAATTATTTAACTCGTCCAATCTGCATGCACCTTCAAGTCCAATAATAATTAAGGCAACCTTAAATTATGCATTTATGAATTTAAAATAGGAAACAATTTCTTGTTCTTACCTTTATTAGCAAGAATTTTGTGTCATCGACAGCTTGTAAACATTTTGAAACATTCTCTTTCGTTAATATTTTTGACTTTTTTGGTTTGTCCCACTGATTGCTTTTTCAGAAAAGCAATTAAATTGTTGAATTTGACATGTTACCATAACAATGCCTTTGCTTCTTGATTTTGAATCAAAACTTACAAACTGGATCTGACTTCGGATTTTTCTCAATTAAAGGTATTTGTGGTTAAAAATGTTTATAGTTCTAGATAAAATTTTATATACATAGGATAACGGCATTTTTTATTACATTCGTGAAATTAATATCTCACTTCGTGTATAATAATGCCTATATCCCACTTGTAGGTACTATAAATAACTATTAGTCCCCATTCATATTTTTCTATCTTTTTTATATTTCATCGTCTCGAACTCACGTAATTATCGAGAAAGTATGTTACAGAAGAATTATAATGACATAATGTAGTTAAGTATTTACTACGAATTTGTATTTTTAAGTAAGCCTGCTATTGGGCACTTAACTGTCTATTGAATTACCCAAGTTTAAGTAAATAAACAACAAACAAATAAAACACAAAACACAGTCGACGTGTTTTTATTATTTGAGATAATAGCTTTGTTCGCACAGCATCAGAATCAGATTTCCAATTGTCAGGTGCATGCGCATTCTAACTAAAACAATTTTTATCCTTATGCGGGAATTTTTTTTAGCAAAAAGAAAGAAGAAGAAGAAAACTGAAAAAATCTTATTACTTTTGTATTTATTTATTTTTTTTTTGAGAAATTTGAGGTATTTAGATTTCGAAGTTATCGTTCTCCGGACTTATAAGAGAAGTTACACGTAAATAGAAAAATATGTATATTTTCTCTTTACTATTTTATGCCATGCTAGATGGGAACATTTTTTCATAATTTTATTTTGACAAGCTTTTTATAACGTGAAGTATAATTTTCAGAGATTTTTTAAAAAGCATATGTATGGGTATGGTAAGTTTAACACTATTTTTTTACATTGAATGGTACTTCTATATAACACATTTTCTTTTAATATCAATAAAAAATATTTGTATATAGGTACTTTTTAGTTTGTTAGATATTCAGATGTAAGTGAACTTAGACGGATTTGTGCTACATTGCGCCGTAATAGTTTTAACAAAAATAATAGCCATTTTCCTATAAAATGAAAAAATCTTGTTCTTCACGTAGCCCCCCACTTCGCGCTAATCGTACTATTCTCTAATGTGCTATATTGTGTTTTCGGTTTTTCCGGATTTTTCGGGGAACAACGGCAGATATCAATTTTTTTAAACGGTGCAATGTTCGGAACAACTGTTTACTTACTAGCACAATTCAGAACATCGAAAAAAAATTGGATTGTGGTAAAATAAGGAGGCTGGGAAATTTCGGTTTTTCCGGAGAACGGAGGCAGATATCAAATTCATTTAAACGGCAAAATGTTCGCAACAACTAGCACAATATAGCACATTAAAAATTAAGTGGGGGCTACGTAGAAAATAAGATTTTTTCTTTTTTTTAGAAAAATAGGTATTATTTTTCTTTAAACTTTTACGGCACAATGTAGCACTAATCCGGCACAATTCAGCACAACCTTTATTTTTAATTTAAAAATGTGGGATAAGTTCACGTACATGATATTCAGACTATAATTAATAATTTTTCTAAAGTAACACCTGCTATATGAATCTTTATATTCACCTTTCTGAGTAATCGAATTTCTGTTCATCACCATGATTTCTTCAAGGGTAGGTCTATTTCTTCTTTGTATAACACAATTTATCTCCCAAACTTTCAATGACACCTCACAAGTGGAGGTGTTCTACTTTCGAAACTTAATACTTTCATTTTCGAAGGATTTGTTACAGTTTACTTCATTTTACCTAATTACCGATATCCCAGATATTCTGACGTACTACATGTAGGACCTCAACTTTAATAATTTTTGAGCCCACCTCTGAGTGAAATTCCTTGGCGCCGGCTATCAAACATGTAAATATACCTTGGTTTCTGTGAAGTGCTAGAAGTGTATTGTGTTTGGAGAGTTCGTTTGTGTGCACCGTGACTTTAAAATACACAAAAAATGTCTGAATATGGAATAAACTTTGTAAGGTATGTTGTACATATGTTAATTAAAATTTAGTTGGCTATTTTTCAGTGATAGTCAAAAAACAATAGTAACTGATGATATTCTCACACTCCTAACCTATAAAATTTGTATATTTACATTCCTAAATGTTGTCTAAGTTGTCGGTCCTACATATAGGACGTCAGTAACAAGCACTACCTACCGCGTGTAACAAATAGTATCAGTTTCTTTTCTTATTTCAGAGGATTTAGCGTACATGATGGATTAGCTATGATTGAGGAAGATAACTTTCCTCATTCTCAAGCTGACATTGTGTTACTACCTCCTGATGATGCAGCCGAAACAGATAAGGATTCTGGTGAGGAAGATAATATGTCCCCCGATAATTTACCTCCAAACCAACTACGAGCCTTGGCTGAAGTTCATGTAGTTTTGCCTGATGATTACGACTCAGAAGATGAGATTCCACTATCTAGATTTGTCAAGCACAAGGACAGTGAGCCCGCTAAAAATTCTGCGGCAATACCGGTGGACTGAAGGGCAAATTTTCGAAACATCTGTGGCGTCCGAAGATTGGCCAGTTGATCAAAACATTATCGGCTTTTAGAAGATACACCGTTGGACTGGTTCTTCAAATTATTTGACGAGGAGGTTTTTGATTTGTTTGTTATCGAATCAAACAAATATGCCGTGAGGAAAAATAAAATAAACAAGCCTATCTCCATTCAGGAAATGAAGATCTTTATTGGAATTTTCATTCTTAGTGGATATGTGCCGTATGCAAGGCGAAAAATGTACTGGGAGCAAGATAAAGATGTACATAATACTCTAGTTTCGCAAGGGCTTTCTAGAGATCGATTTAATTTTATTATGAGCGTATTGCATGCTGCTGATAACGAAAATTTAGACCCTGCTGATAAATTCGCAAAGGTAAGACCCCTCTTTATTTTGCTGAATAGAAACTTTCTAAAACATGCACCACTTACAGAAAACCATAGTGTAGATGAAGCCATGGTGCCCTATTTTGGGCGCCATGGCTGCAAACAGTTTATAAAGGGAAAACCTATTAGATGGGGATATAAACTGTGGGTTGGTTGTACAAGAAATGGTTACATAAATTGGTTTCAGCCATACCAAGGAGCATCAACTTATATCTCTCCCAAATATAAAGAAGTTGGTGTTGGAGCCGGAGTAGTTCTAACTTATGCAAATGTTCTTAGATCCAAATGGGAAGAACAAAAATTTCATTTATTTTTTTTTAGCAACATGACGCTTTTCGAATTGCTATCAGAAAATAATATCCGCGGAACTGGCACTATAAGAAATAATAGAATACCTAAAATCCTCTAAAGTCAAGCATAGAGCTAAAAAGGCTGTGAGAGGATCACATGACACAAAAGCAGACCTTGAAAGGAATTACTATTGTCAGCTGGCATGACAATAGTATAGTCTCCTTATGTTCAAATGCTGTTGGTGTAAACCCCATACGTCCTGTGAAACGATATTCGCAAAAAGAAAAAAAATCAATTCTAGTACCACAACCATTTGTTGTAAAATTATATAATCAGAATATAGGTGGCGTGGATCGAAGTGATCAAAATCTTAGCCTATATAGAACGAGTATAAGAGGTAAAAGTGGTATTTTTGTCTGGTTACTCATTGCATCGATATGGCCATTCAGAATGCCTGGCAGTTACATAGAAATCATAAAGGTAATTTGGATCAGTTGGCATTTCGGAGACGTATTGCGACTTCAATATTGCAATCCAATACTAAAAGGTCCACATACTCCGTTGGAAGACCCAGCAATAGAGAAAATATCGATTCGCGATTCGATGGATTATATCACTACGTAGTTCCCCAAGACAAACAAACAAAGTGTCGCCATTGTCAAATGAAAACAACGACTAGATGTCAAAAATGTGACGTAGGAGTTCATGTTCGTTGTTTCATAAATTATCATACAAATAGTAGTAGCTAATCCTAACGTCCTATATGTAGGACCAATAATAATTCAGTGGTTAAAGTATTTTTTGTTTGTTTTATGTTCAAAATGTATCCACATCTTTTAAATAAACCAGATTATTAGTAAATATTTATAGTTTTACTCTAATTCTATCTTCAGGAATAAGTGGGATATGAATGTGTTAAATGTGGTCAATGATCTAAGGAATGTACATCCGATATGCTCTAAGGTTCTGTGTTAGGCACTCTTTCGTTTAACATATTTAGCAACGGTACCCTATTGTTGCGCAAATTGATGTCAGTTTGCATTTATATGCTGACGGTATGAACATTTATGGCAAATTTAATAATATTAATGACTATTTAAAATTGGTTAAAATAAAAAAAAATCATGGTTTTTCTCTATCAAGCACAACAATGAGACTGTTATCCAGCGTTTTATTCAGCTCAAAATTAGAATATTCTTATGTTTTTTGGACTAATTTCAATATTAAAAATTTTGAGAATGTTCAAAGACGATTCCTAAAGGCTATGGCACCATTGTGTTTATCCAGAAATATGTGTTCCTCGTTATGAACTTCTTCAAAGATTTTCACTACAAAATTTAGGGTCGGGTAGAATAGCACACCAGATGTTAAATTGGTACATAATATAGTTGAATGTACTTTACTTGTTAGTTTATTAAATTTTCATATCCTCGTCTTTGTGCTTTATTTTACTTACCTACAACACGTGAATTGTGTGAAAGCAATAATGTTCTACAAAATCAGTGTAATATATTTCATACCAATATTAATATTATTAAGAATTTAGATCTAAATGTTTGACATATAAGAGATATTATGTCAAACAATTGTCTACCTACAATTATTGTACTTTTTGTATTGTTTATATAGTTTTCTTGATGTATATTTTTGTATAATTTATTCTTTGTTTTGTGTTGTAGTGTATTACTAAAATAAATAAATAAAACAAATAAATAATGTGACCTGATAAATAAAGTATCCTCCGCAATATCTACACAATTTTCTTATGAAACTTAACTTTTACCATATTTTCTTTTAAATAAACTATATCTAAGGAATCTTCAACTGTAGCTTCCTTAAATGCAGATGATAGCGCAATACCGGACAGCTTTATAATCATAAAGGATTTATTATCTATCCTTGCGTGACATTCAACACACATGGGACCGTACAGGGATACACGATCCGAATTTAAAATGTGGAATTATTTTGTGCATTTTTAATTTAATCGTGGTTTCCCGTTAAAAAATGTATTTTAACTTTGTCATGCACATAAATATTCCGCAGTCATTTTAATCACGGTAGCTAAAAAATATATATATTTATATATAAAATGGGAGCAACTAATTTTATAACATGATTGAAATTTAATGTACTCTTTTTTCAAGTAATCATTAATACAATTTTTGACAGACTATTCAGTATTCGTAAACTGAATACTTTTTCTGTATTTATACTCAGCTCTATCGTTCAGTAATTGAACTTATATTTAAAATCCAAAAACACATATTTTCAGTAATATTTGTATATTTAAATTATACTTATTTCATTTATTGTTTTCAACTACATCCACCGTATATTTAATTTGCAAATAAATTATCTATTTATAACGACACACAAAAGAATAAGTCGTTCTTCGAAGATGTCCACTGATGCCCATGTATTTTGTCCTGTTGCAAATTTCACCTATCGCCTTTCAGTTTTTAGTAAATCGGTAAAACTAGCTGAAAATTTTGAAATATAGTCGATTTCATGAAACGAGAGAGAAGAATGAAGTTGCTCTGAACAGACGAATTATTTATAAGTGCATTTTGATATGGATAAATATCTAATAATTAGTTACAACTGACCATCTACCAGATAAGCAAATTTCCACCATAAAACGCAATAGATTGCTGCAAATCACAAAAAATGCAAGCAAATTCTTTGCTTGAGCCAACTAGAAGTCAGGGGTGCGACATCTCATTCACATGTATTACGAGTCGACGATAAAGAATCCGGAGTCGTTGAAACTAATCACATATCAGTTTCGAATAAATCGTCGTAAACCGCAGTAAAATTCAAATCGCAAAAATTCATGCTGTTTACTAACCATATACAAGTTAAGAGTTTTATATGTTTCAATAGTTTTTGGATCAAGGATCTTGTGTTTGGTTGAGTCTAATGCACATCATATTCAGAAAAATCAACCAGAATTGGATAATATGTGGCTTATTGTGTTGTTACTCCATGCAGCAGTGACTGCGACACTTATGTCGGAGGATACTTCTCTTTTTGTTTATATCAGCTGCAAAAAGAATACATTTTGGCAAGACTTTTTCAGATGTAGAGTGTCAAATAATAGACTTTTTCAGTTTGACAAGAGAACTCAAATTTTGTACACGTATTATTATTAATATTCGGACAACTAGATGAAAAACAAATGTTTTTATCAACAAAAAACACGTTGCTACATTCTTTAATATTTTCTACCATAAAACGCCATTTATCTTGAAACCGGTTTGCGTTAGAGTTTTTGATGATGAGAACTGTTTTTGTTAGAAAATATTGGCGGTTATAATGGACTTTCAAAGCAATCCTAAACTCTTCGTCACTGTTATATGAAGTAATTTTTTCGATACATGTTTTGAAATAACCTGTATATGATATAAACCATGATGGGAACCATTTCTTTGATATTCACCTACCTCGAAAGAGTTAAGTAGTAAAATACCATATATAAAAATAAAAATTCTTAAGCTTAACATTGTTAATAGCACGCCTCTGCCAAATTTATTATCTAGATCGAAATTTTGATGACGTAAAAATTATTTAAAAAATTCCGTCTTAGCAAATTTAAACATCTACATTATTGCTACTTTGAAAATTAAATGTTGAAGACTTTTGGAAACGAATTTAAATAAAAACTTTTGTAGGCCTCATCTGTTGCAGTTACACCAATTTGAGGCAATAAAAAAACACAATTTTCATGACAATGATTATTTATTTGCTTAAGCGATATATAAATGAAATACAATATGAAATAGATATATTAATTTTTACAAACAAATGTCAACTACAAATGGTTCAACGCAGTCTCAGTTAATGTTCATTTAACTGTAGGTATTTACTGTATCTGTATGATGTCTATATTTATCTTATTTAATTAAATAATTTAAAATTACATAGGTAACTGGAATTTCTGGTGATCATAATTTTCTTAATGTGGTTTTCGACGCCGGAAGTTCACTTCCTATCTCTTTGCGTACGGTGTTTCGGAGAGTCTGTGTACTGGTAGAAATACTTGATAGAAGAGGATGATGATTGCTATAGAATTAATGTTATATGCTCCATTGACTTTATAATTCAAGAATTTAAGAAACTTGTTCTGAACTTATTCAATTCTAGAAATGTAAATATTATACTGTGGGGACCAAATTACAGAAGCAAAACTTAATTAACTTTGCACATATGCGAAATACAATGTTTTCACTGCCTCAGGTGATTTAAAAGATCTGTTCTTTCTTATAATAAAATCTATCTAACATCCTACTGCCTTTTGCAACGACATTATCAATATGTGTGTTAAATAACATTTTACTATCAAACATTATACGTAAGTCTTTGGTTACAGAAACTTGTTCAAATTAATTTGATTAAAATTATAGTCATATGAGTATTTATTAATGTTCCTAGTAAAAGTAATAAACAAGCATTTTTTCATATTAAGGCAAAAAATTGTTAAAATTATTGATGCAATGTAATTATAGAGCACATGACAAGAATTTATACCAGTAGGTCATAATTTCTTTGAAACTTCGTTCATTTTTCTTCTACGATATATATTTTTAAATTCTTCTGTATGAAAATGCTTAGTGCAATTTCTTTGGTCATCTAGATACACAGTAGTTTTTTTCGATTGCTTCTTAACACCTTCCATTCCGTTCTCTTCTTAATTAAGAGACACACAGTTTTGCCAGTTTCCTTTTTTCATTTTTGTTTTACTAGTAGCCACAATATAAATTGTACCCCCAGACAACACAATTTGAGATTTGACATAAAATTATGTATTTTCAACAACCTTAAATACCAAAACTACATTTATTACGTCGAAACACGAAAATAATTCAACAAAACTAATAACACGAGACACATAAATACTTTTAAATAACAAAAAATAAAAGCCGATGTTTATTAACAAGCAATATTTGACATTTTTTATTCACATACCAGTCACATCGTGAGTTATTAGACTGATGGCCACAGTTTATTAAAAAAATAAAGGATTAATGAATCAAAGCTGGTATCAAATTCGTCTTCGACTCATTAAAATATATGAGAGTATCAAAGTGGATTTTTTGTGTGCCGGTGATATCTATTAATAGAGTTTCTATTGTAATTCTATTAATAATATAAAAACAAGGTTTTGTATAACTATGTTTAAATTCCCTATAAAATGAAAAGAAAAAAAAATAATAATTACAAAGTGAATATTTTATACAATAGAAAACATAACTACTTAATAAGTGAGCATAAAATTTGAAATTTTGTTTTAACGCATGAAAAATATGTTTCCCTTCTACTTCTATTCAGATCAACATTTCTTGTCATGTTTTGATTATCCAAAATATTTCGTGGTTACGATTCTCCAGTAATGCAGGAGCAGATTCCTTTTTTAAAATTTGATGATTAATCAGAATAACAAAGATAACAAAGTTGTATCTGAACATCACAAAATATTTAGTTTGAATATGGGTTTTATACATTTTTTTTATTTTAATAAACTATAGGGTTTCGATAACACTGTCACAAATATAACAAATCAATTTAGAATGGGTAGTTCTAATTTACAAATGCAATGAAATGACTCCACAGAAATTTGATTTTACAGTATTTTAAATCTACCCGAATTTGAAACAGTTAAAAGGTTATTGCGGTTGAAAATAATAAAATTAATTTAATTCCTTTGAATAAAGTAAACCCAGATAACGCTAGCAATAAAAGAAGGGGAAATGCTGGCATTCGTATTGAGTTTAAACAACATCTAAAGCATTGAGTCTATTTTGTAGCCTCTCAACCTAAAACGTCACGTTTCGCTCGAGCCTGAATGTAGAAATGGGCAAAGGGAACGCAGAAGCAGATTAGTGTACGATTGTGTGCTGACTAACAATGAAAATTATTTCTAGTAAAAGTAAGTACACGTCCTTAATGAAAATAAGCTAAGCAATTGTGTTGGCAACTATATTGGCCGTGAAAATTAGAAGTGTGACAAAGTACAATTTGTATGTTATAAGTTCCTTTTAAGAGCTGCTATCTTAATTTTTTATTTTTAATGGATATTAATAGGCTATTCTGAAGTTTTCTGAATTCAAGATTACAATGAAAATATATTTTCAAAGATCTGGCAGGTCCACAGGGTGCTTCAGAACTTATCTAAAAGAATTTGGGAATGATGCGTCATGAAAAATGGAGTCAATATCGTAAAAAAATATGTAAGATCCTTATAGTTTCCAAGTAAAATATTATTGTTGTTATTGTTGAAGTAGTATTTTTAACTTGTACATCACTGGGCTACTGTAGTCTCTAGACATGCGACTCCAACTACTTTTTGTAGGCACTAAATTTTTTGTGACACCAGTATTTACATTAGTGTTTCAAGTGTCAAAAATGATTTACGTGTATAGTAGCAACTCGGATTTAATGGATATCGTTTTAATTTACGACGGTGTGAAAATGCTTTAGCACAACGATTTCCCGATAAA
This sequence comes from Monochamus saltuarius, assembly GCA_025584915.1. Taxonomy (NCBI): domain Eukaryota; kingdom Metazoa; phylum Arthropoda; class Insecta; order Coleoptera; family Cerambycidae; genus Monochamus; species Monochamus saltuarius. Next base: position 37,652,407 of record CM046722.1, on the reverse strand, counting down.
AGTGTGCCAAATGCAGCTGTTTTTACCGTGATTTGCAGTGAGTACAAGTGTACAGTGAGTGCAACGCAAGGGAAATTTGAAACAGAATCGTGGCAGAGACAGAGGTTCAGGACTTTCAAGGAGTATTGCAGCAGTCTGGAGTATCATACACGATGCTCAATTATATCCGTACCATGTACAGCGTGTCCAAGCATTAATACCAAGGGAATGGACGAGGAAGACCGGTATCATAACCACCACGATCTCCTAGCTTTAAATCATTTGGACTTCTTTTTGTGGAGATATTTAAAAAATGGAGTATATCGCACCAAAGTGGATACATACTATTGATGATTTATGGAAACGTATCATAGTTGCGGCCAATAAACATACGAGTTCAAAACGGACAAGGAGCAGACACATTTGTGTTAGTTTATAGAAACTAGATAAGATGGGGCTAAAGTGTTGTTGTAACATCAGGCATGTCAAACTATTTTATTAATTAAAACCACATATTAAATCTATTAATAATTAATAACAATAGCAGCAAAATCAGTTACATTTGATGTATAAAATCGGAGTTATAAAATGTTATTTATTTTTTTCCTTCAGCATTTCTTTCCATTTTTTGTCCGGTCGCAGATTGCCGCTCTGTCAGGTTTTACAGTGGACCAGTTTCCACTGTCGTGCAGAAGTGTATTTTTAAATCATTTTCGCAGTGTTCTTTTTGATTTCTTTACAAAATTGTATTTGTAAGTCCCCTGTAGACTCAAAAAAAATTTTTTTTTAGATAAGTTCTGTAACAGGGTACCTGCAAAGAGTGTCCAAAAATAAAATATTGGATTCTTTTATGGATTTTAAGGAGGTATTTTGTATAAATTTTTATCTACGAAGCTTCATTAGAAAGATATATGATGTTAAGCTTACAAAATTGTTAGATTTTTTAAAATATTTTCATTTTGAGATTTGGCACATTGTCCAAAACTTTAAATCCTAAAATTTAGATGCTCCACTGCTGGAGATACAAGGTGTTGCTGACATATTTTTCTAAATAAAACAGTAGGTATGTACGTCACTGCTTTATTGTAATAATCATTATTTATTACTTCTTGATAGGAAAAACGAGAGCAGTGACATAGTAAATGTTCGTATTTATCACATATAAGATGACCACAACCCATACGCAACAAAGATACTATTACCATATATTTAAATTAATTTTTGAGCAGAAATAATTGATAATTGGCCCTGTTTTCTATCGCCTTGTTTAAATGATCAAAATTATCAACTTTACTGAATGATCTTTCTTTAATTATTTCCTCGCAACATGTGGTTTATTCCAGACGTGGTACCCTCACATTTGAATGCTTTTTCCAAGAGTATGGATCGGTAGAAAAAATAAAACTCCTGAAGATTGGCCACCACGCTCATGGGATCACTAAATTTTTTTTTGGGAAATTTTAAAATTCATATACTTTACATCTGTAAATATCGATCAACAATTGTGAGGACTAAAACAAAATGCTGACCATATTCTGTTATTACCTCTGTTTTTAAGAGTTAGTTAAAAGGCGAACGGCAGCCACCATGTTGGAGGTATTAGATCGAGGTCGCCAGTTTGTGATTTAAGCAATCTGAAAAATCGAGTACTTGAGAGGCATTGAAGGAAGATAAACAAATTTATATTTTAATTTGAGCGCCAACCTATATAAAAACAAGGAACTGTTATCTCCTTCAGTATCCATGTTCTCTATATGTTGAAAATGGAGCAATTAAATAAAGATATTAATAAAATAAAATTCACGAAAATCGATGAAAGCTGACTGCAGATCCCCAGTAGCACTTCACATGTGTCTCACCTCCACGGTGTAATTTTGCCAGATGATGTTCTACTTACTCTATCTCTCTTTTGTGACTTTAGTAATTTGATAAAAATTTAATAACATTTACACAGGATATTTAAATAATCATTGTGTTCATTTCATATATGTACATATATATATGTATGCAGTAGTCATCATAAAGTAAACATAATTAAGTTAAAAGAACAATAAAAATTATACAGTGTGAATCATTTCAGAATATAAAGGGTTTCAAATTCAGATTTACAAATATATAGTACGGTTTCATCTTAATATATTATGTTGACAACGATGGATAAAAATTTCTAAGTTGTAGAGGTCTATTGTTAAAATATGCAAAACTATTGAAATATTCTTAAATACACATTAAGTATGTTACACTGTAAAGAAATTTCATACTTTTGAATCCATAAAGATAGGTGTAATTTTGAACATGTACTTTAAGTAAATTAACTACTCCAGCTTTTCTTTGCGTTTTTATTTTTTTATGTTTATTATTCTTGGCCAATAGCTTTCTAGATTCCTATCGTTGTTGACCAACTGGTTTATAAGTTTTATATTGTTGGCACTTTATCTTTAAACTCGTTCCAATGTTTTAGATCTAGTTTACAGCAGTCTTAAGCCTGGACAAAATGTAAAGGCAACAGCGAGTTTTTTAAATGAATCGTGAAATTTGGATATGTCAGAAACGGTGGTTCAAAGCGATATTTACCAAGTATATCATTTAAAAAAAATCATCGACAAATAAGAATTTTTGATTAAATATTCAAAACATCAAGGCACAAAATATGTTATAACAATTTAAATGCATGTAAATACTGTGGCGCCCTCTATAATTTACAGCAAATTTGAGACCAGATTTCAATTTTACCAAGTTATCAAAGTAAAACTGAAATATAATTGTTACTAACGTTTTAGAAATTATGACTGAAATGCAATTTTTAACATCTTACTTGGAAGCCCTGTTTATCCGTAAGGAAGCCAGATAGAACAAAAACGTATATGAAGTACTGATATTATTTTCACTTCCTGTTTACCCTCTCATATTTATTCACAGGTTAAGGAAAGTGTAACAAAACACTCTTCATGTTGTAGCACAAAAATATACAAAGTAAACTTTTCCAAGCTCTAACAACACGGAATTTTTTTCAATACTGTTTTGGAAATTTCACTTCAAATGTATATTTTATATTCCTACAAAAGAAAGAAGAAGTAAAGAAATGATTAATCCACCAGCACAGAAAGAACCTGCAAACCTGCATGACATCGCGCACTTGTCCAGCATGAACCAGTAACTTTTTGTGCAGGTTCTATGTGTGTGGCTGACATTGTGAAGAATTGAAGTAGTAGTTGAGTGTATCTCAAAAAGAGAATTTTTTATTTTTGCGATGTTATATAAAGGGGAGGACGAAGAATCTAGGAAAAAGCGAACGTTTTTGGTTCAATAAAAAGACAAAGCTGAAATTCATCATTTATTTCCTGAACTGAACAGAAATCAACGATATTTTTTTTTCAGTATATCCAAATGTCAAAAGATTTAGTTGGAATGAACTTTTACCGAAGATCCACAGGGACAATACATCTCTTCGACCAATTGTCAGCACAATTGGAAGCCCCACCTATAAACTAGCACGTCAGCTAACTCAATGAAGCCACTGATAGAAAAGTAAGAAGCTTGGCACGTTTCACTTTTAACTGGTCGCATATTTCTGACAGTTTGGAACCAACCCCGGACTTTAGTGGGAACAGACCATATGTAAAACTAGCGCGAAAAGGCATAGAAATTGCAGACCACCGACACGACCTGCATTGATGGTTATTGCAGGTGACGGTACATGCTGGAGCTAGTCTAAGGTGTGATGCTCCATTAAATAACATAGTTACATTCATGGACAGGCTTTGCAAGATCGTACACACAGGGATAATGTGCGCGATCATTTAAAATAACATTTGGATGTTCTAAATCAGCTTCTAGCTGTCAGTGTGCCCAATACGTTAATGAACCGTATCGATTTAACGTGTAATGTTCGTGTTTCAGTTTCGAAAACTTAACGTATATAAACATGGAATTGTACGTATAATTCCGCAAGTTGATTTTGCATTATGGGAGTACCAATTTTTAAAATGGTGTTATTTCAGAATAAATGTTTTATGTACGTACCTATGTGTCTTTAGGTATAGGATATAAGCAGTTCTGATCATATTGAGAAGTAATATATCCAGTTAATAAATTTTTCATAATTTTCTTGATACATAGTGATTTTCCGGGATATTATGCCGTGACCTTGGTAACTGGTCGCTGCTAGAAACAAAATTAAAATGCACATCCCTAGCATAAACCGGGATTCTTTGACCTGCCCAGGTTGTTCTCGGATTAGGCTCTGTGGAGATAGATCCGCTATTGTTGGTATTACGACTCCTACGGTCAAAACCGTATCAAAGTTTATCAGAAAGTTAAAAATTAAATACTATTTATTATTGCAAATAGATGCCTCAGACAAAATCCGGCAGATTGAGACTATAATTATTAATAATTCAAAGATCTTAACAATGTAAAGAATTTGATATACTGTAGTTTTAAAATTAATAATAATATTTTTCTGATTTCTGTTACTGTAAGAATTATGCGAAGGGCTAGTTCTAGCTCATAACAAATAAACATTTCTGTTACAATACATGGCTATAGATAGGTATGTTGTATTGTTGTGAATAATTCTATTCAATCAAGTAGAATGAAGGCTTACTACGACGGAATTCGAGTTAAGATATACCAAATATTTCAGGAAGCTCTGATTGTGGCAAACAGGTAGGAGGATATACTCCATTCATTCTCAATTAAGGGTATTTTAAACATAAATACGTTGAATCTACCTATTCCGCAAGCTGTACCGAGGAGGAATAAAAGTAGTACCGTAGTTCTACGACGATTATCAAAATTTCTAATATCTGTCAATATATTATAGCAACTGTATTAATATAATATTTACTATTAAATAGGTATCTTACCACTAGATTTATCTATATTTGAAAATATTTTAGTGATGTTTAAAAATCGCAAAGGAATTTCTTGTTAGTAAAATACAACAATCAATGCAAAAGAATTAACAGACACAAAATTCAATCTAGCATTTCTAAGAAACTTTTAATAGCAACCCTCTCAACAGAATGGAAAGAAAATTAGGGCAGGTACATACAGGATGATCACGCAAAAATTGCCCTTCTCTCCGTTTCCCTCGTGATACGAAAATAGATGTAAGGGACTTTTAAATACGTTTTTTGCACTACTAGCCTATAAGCCCACCATTATCGACCTATCTTTGACGCGTAAACTTCTATTTTTTTGACCTGGGCGAATAATGATGACCTTGATTTATTAACCAAGGTAAATAATGAAAATAACGCTTAATAATTTTGACATTTGACAGTTATAGAAGACGTTTCTAGTAAGACACCAATCTTTAAAAACTGTGTATGCTTTTACGTAAAGATGTTTGGACTTTTCTGGCAGGAGTTGGTTATCAACATTCTCTGCCATTTTCCTCACTTCAGTCACCTAGAAATCACAAGCCTGCGGCCTGCGGCTCGGTATTTTAATCTTGGTGTCTCAGCTATAATGGCATACTTCTCTACCTTGGTGTATAATATACTTTTACCGCATAAGTATATTATACAGGCAATTGAATCTCACATTTTCGACAAATAGAACTTTTGTTTATTACATGGAATACTATACAGGGGTGTCACAAAAATATACCATAACTTTTGTGCTTTAACTTATTACAGAAAAATATGATTTATTTTTGTTCTTATTTATAAAATGGTCCATTTTTTGAAGAAAATTTGTTTAAAAATATTGTTACATGCGTTAATAACGCGGAATCGAAAATATAATTATTCTCTATGATGGCAGGTTGTGAAAAACAAAGATGTGTTTGGCGTCATTTGCATTGACAATTCAGTCATTGACTGTTTGCGAATTGTTATCAGTCAAAAATGCAACATTTGACCAATGAGGAGGTAGCATATATACATTACATTTATGGTGCTTGCAATGAAAATGTGTTAAGTGCGATAATGTACATAGAAATTTAAGATATCAAGTTTTCAACGTAGTCTTGGGAAAGGCAGATCTCGATCTCCTGATCTAAATCTTATAGATTTATTTCTGTGGGGTTATATTTTATGCTACAGAGATACATGCTTTGGAAAAATTTCAATGGACGAGTGATTTGGCTGCAAATCGACATCGAGCTAGAAAATATATTCAGCAAAATGGAAATCTTTTTGCTATAAAAATCGCATTTTCAATTGGTTTTATTAATTTATTGTTAAGTACTAATATTTATAACCCACTTATAAAATAATAATACCTACAGAATTATTTCACTTCATTTTACTTGTCAAATAATAATTTACTCAAAATTTCTGTCAAAATAAAAATCCATAAAAAGTAAATAATTGAACTATGACGCCAAATCTATTTTTGTTTTCCACAACCTGCTATTTATAATTTGGATTCCCAGTTCTTAAAGCATGTAATATTATTTCAAACAGATTTTACCTAAAATATGAACCAATAGTACATTTACTTCGGGACATCCTGTATATTTTTACCATTGGAAAAATCACCATTATACAGGGTGTCCGGAAAGTCCGTCAGGAAACTCCGTGGCGTGATTCTACAGGTTAAAATAATAGCAGTTTGTAAGGATTTTTTTTCGAATTCTCAATTGTTTGCAAGTTACAGTTTGTCAAATTTTTCTTTCTAAATAACTTAGTTAATTCAAATTCGATTAATCTCTCCTTTGGTACACCCACTAAGTACATCAAGCTCTATTGGAACATTGAGAGAAGAGTTTCATTATACGCCGCTAGGGGGCACTTCACCTAGAACTCAAAATTTGTATTGTTCATAACTTTTTTCTTGCTAGATATCACAAACATTTAAACATTTCTGGAAAGAGAAACAATTTTATAAAAATTATGTACATCTTTATTCAAGTCGATAAATGTAACCGTTTAGCAGAAAACTCGCTATGCAGTAAAGTTTTATTAAACATCAAATTTTTGATATATTCTTTCTTTTAATTAATCAAGATGCTTTGCTTCAAATAAATGCGTTGTCACGGCTCTAGTAATTTTATTGTTTGACATTATCACTAAAATTGTTTAAAGCAGGTATAAGTCTGATTTTTCACCATAAAAATCGGTGGTGAGAAATGGCCCAGCAATACTCAAATATTGAATACCGTGACATGGTATTTTGTTGGGCCGGAACAAGATCAACTACTGGTCCTCACTTCTTTAATGGAACAATGCGCGTTACTTGGAATTACATAGACGCATTTCCTGATAGAAGAGTACCACATGCCCAAACATTCGTCATCATTTTTATAGGACGTCTGGGGGAGCAAGGTTCTTTTAAAAATTATAATTATGACACAGGAACACCAAGAACCACGAGAACTGCAGAAAAGGAAGAAAGAGTGCTGGATGCAGTAGAGATAAATTCACCTATAAGCACAAGAAAAATTGCTGCTCAGGAGGGTATACCTTCTCCAACTTCTTCATCTATTCCACGTGCAAAAGGTACAAGCTCTTTATGATGAAGATCCAATGCGTCGTCTACGGCTCTGTAATAGCATTGTAGAAAGATATGATGAGGATAATGCATTTATTAATAAGATATTATTTACCGACGAAGCTGGTTTTACAAGAGATGGTGTTACAAATTATCATAATACTCATCGGTGGTCCGATGAGAATCCCCATGCATACCAGGAAGCAAGACATCAACGGAGATATTCTCTTAATGTATGGGCCGGAATCATAGGAGATCAACTACTGGGTCCTCACTTCTTTAATGGAGCATTAAATTGTGACAGTTACTTGGATTTTCTTCGAACCGATCTTTCAATTTTTCTTGACCATGTTCCTTTAAGAACAAGAGCGAATATGTGGCTATTACAAGATGGCGCACCTCCGCATTTGAGTTTGCCTGTTCGTGCGTATTTAAATGAGTTATATCATAATCGTTGGATCGGTAGAGGTGGACCGGTATCTTGGGCACCTCGATCACCCGACCTCAATCCTATGGATTGTTTTCTTTGGGGGCACTTGAAGTCGATAGTTTATGAAACACCTGTAAATGACGTCAACGATCTTCGTCAAAGGATTATCGGTGGATGTGAAGTGATTCGAAACAATATCGGTGTTTTTCATCGTGTCAGACGATCATTTTTAAAATGTGTCAGAAAATGTATCGAAGTGAATGGAGGTCATTACGAACATTTATTATGATAAAATAGGACTGAAAATCTGTCAAAAATTTGATTTTTAATAAAACTTTAATAGCGACTTTCTGCTAAACGGTTACATTTATCGACTTAAATAAAGAGTACATAATTTTTTATAAAATTGTTTCTCTTTCCAGAAATGTTTAAATGTTTGTGATATCTAGCAAGAAAAAAAAGTTATGAATAATACAAATTTTGAGTTCTAGGTAAAGTGCCCCCTAGCGGCGTATAATGAAACTCTTCTCTCAATGTTCCAATATAGCTTGATGTACTTAGTGGGTGTACCAAAGGAGAGATTAATCGAATTTGAATTAATTAAGTTATTTAGAAAGAAAAATTTAAAAAATTGAACTTTGACAAACTGTAACTTGCAAACAATTGAGAATTCGAAAAAAAATCCTTACAAACTGCTATTATTTTAACCCGTAGAATCACGCCACGGAATTTCCTGACGGACTTTCCGGACACCCTGTATATGACACTCATCTTTTATGGTTTCGAGATATTACGTATTCATTGTTAATACGAAACATCGTAGTAAGTGATGAAACGCGATATCTTTTTAAAGAAAATATCTTTTATCGACAATTACGTTACATATGCATACATTAAATGATTCTTTCTTCCGAAATCATAAAGTTGAATTTTCTATACTAATGAGCAAGCAAAACAAAAATAATGAAATCATATTCTCAGGAAAAGTATATAGGATGTCGGCTGATGTCCGAAAAGTTATGGGACCCAGCTTGTTAAACATAGTTTTGTGTGATCAAATAAAACCAATTTAGACAAACTTAACTTAGCCTAAAAGCTTCAAAGGAAAAAACAGAAACAAAACGTCCAATCATGTTGAAATTTGGTACAGATATGTTGTTTTAGATAAGTACAAGCATTGTTAAGGACTAAGTAGTGCCGCATGTAGAGGGTGTTCTTGGCAGTTTTTCTCATTTTTATCGTATGTTTTTTGTTGGTTCTATTTTGGTGCTTTTGACTGAAAATAAATTTTGCGTAGAAAAGCTATACCTGTTCCATGTTGATACAATCAACCGTTTTCGGTAAAAACGCGTTTGAAAATTTACCAAAAGAATACCTTCCGGACACTCTTTACAGCCCTATACAATTCACAATAAATATTGCATAGATGACGTCAAATTATTAAATAATTGTGATTATTTCATAGTTGCTTTCCTTTTATTTTAACGTGAAGAAATAAAATCACATACACATATTTATATGTTATTCAGAGTAGTTAATAATAATGATTATTAACTGCTTCAGTTATTATTAAATAACAACTTAAATCTCTACTAAAAGGAACACTAATCTTGTACGGTAAAACAAATTATCGACCAACAACTATTTTATATATTTTGTGAGGTAACAGTCTCTCTAAGATACCACCAGACAACCTGGCCATTTAGAAACCTCATTAGTGACCCTCATCAACTCTATCTGTTAATAAAGCATTGCGTTTTTTGTCAGACCTTACTGGATAACAAGGAATAGATAATATTAGCTGTCGACTGTTAAGATGGATTTAACACTGTCGTATTGAGTGTTTTTCGTTAATCATAAACTCGAAAAATTTTATACTTATTATCTGATTTATCTTATCTGAAATTTGTCCCAGGAATAAAGAGGCTAGTCGATCAATTGCATTGTTATCAGATTGAGACTTTTTGATTTCTTATTTTTATTGAGTTTAAAGTTCTTCCGATTGTTTTGTAGAAAAATAGTGTATACGTGTTAAAAGTGATTTTATTTTGTTCGTGATCATCTTCATTCACTCACAAAATAAAATCTTACTTTTAACACGTATATCATAAATAGCTATTTTGTGACTTTTTAAAATATGACCCAAAAATACAATGTTTTAAATGGTCAGTATATATTTATGCAATTCAATTGCATTATTTTTTCCTTCATAATGATGCTACTTTATATTTTGGAAACTGTTGAACAAATTAATAAACTTATGGTTGTTTTTAAATGACAAAAGTTGCCACCGTATAAATATTCACTTTATCGCATGAAATAAGATTACACTTGCAATTGGATTATTACTGTCGACATAAAGCAAACATATTAATATTTTTTAATTAAAAACTTAGGTTGCAGAGGTTATTATGAACAATTAAACACCATTATCTGAGAATCAATTCAAATTGTAGCAATCGGCAACGATAGGAACCAAAATCAATATATGGGCGAGCTCAGGGTTCTGACAGCGGATTCGTCTCCGCAGAAAATAATAAAGGAAAATTAATTATTTGCAGATAAAGCTAAAGTTCATTTTAGTTATGTGACTGGCGACGACCATTTACCTAGGCCACGGTATAACAACCCGAAACTGGAATGACAGTTCCAGTCTCCATAAGTTTACAAATAGAATATCAACCTAAAAACGTAAAGTTTCCTCAATAGAGTCAATTGACAATTTTTAAAAATAAATAGTTATTTAAGCGTGACCGCTTAAAAGTATAAAATGATTAATGAGATAAAAGAAATAATATAAATAATGAAAACACAAATAATATAAATAATGAAAACACATTTATCTTTTAATTAGTTTTTCAAAGAACAATATTTAAAAATCACACCAAAGCGTAGCAGTAAAGCTACTAAATTATACTTAATTATTTTTTTTTCTATTTACTATTTGAGAAAGCATTTTTAATTTTTTGTATGTTCTTCCAAACGTAGTTATTTAGGTATCTGTATAAAAATACGCGACATATAGCACGTGTCTGCATCTAGTGGCTTGCATAAATCCATCATAGTAAAAAGTAATTGTGGATTAGAAGAAAAGTATTAGAGATAAATACAGATAACTTTATATCGGGTGAAAGGTAATGAAATGTGTTATCTGGTGACGTGAAAAAATATGTGGGTTCCATTTAAAAAAAATCAGGTTATCCATGATTGAAGTTTTCAAAATTAGAGCGACGATATCAGCCATAACAAACAGAGTTCATAATTGACTTTCTAGCTCTTGATTGCATGGAGGGTGGTCAATAGTTTTCCCCAATCACAGCCTCCTATGTTGCCGCCCACCTCTGATATTCAACTGTTTCTAGACATCAACTTTTTGACAAAATATCGAATAACGTCCAAACGGTACGTTTTAGGCACCAAGTATGGTACATGAAATCACACTAGAATTGACCGAGGAATCCAAATATGCAATAATATACAGGGCGTTGCATTTAAAAAAATGAAACTTTGATATGAATCACCCTGTATATGTCTAGGAATTCCAGTAAAAATATTTTTAGTTTGTAGCTCTAACTTCCACCCCCACCAACAGCAGATTTTAAAAATATATGTCAGTATAACCACAATCTTCCGTTCACACACTATTGGCCCACCCTGTATGTCTGAGGACGCCGCTGGCGATTGAGCTTGGCCGCAGAGTACTTGTTTTCTGAAATTTCGTGTTTACAAATATCGTAATTACCAACGGTGATAGAGATTGGGTGCTTTCAATGGTACCTATAGTAAAGTAGGTCGTTTGATGTTGATAGTTGCCTCATCTATGGCTTGAAGTAGGTATATGTCTGATGGCGCCGCTGAAATGACCTTGGCTGTTAGCCTGCAGAGTCGTTGTTTCCTAAAATTCCGTGTTTGCAAATACCACGATAATTTGTATGTGTTATACTCATAATACCTAGTACCTTCACATGTAATGCAATAACATTAGTTTTCTTTACATTAACTGTTAAAACAATTGCTTGACATGTATTCATTGAACTTGATTGAGCCTATTTATATCATTATTTTAACAGCATTCCAGTCAGATGTTCTGAAATTTGTTATTAAGATCCTATAAATGTTGACAGTCTGAATTCTATCTAAAATATAGTCGCCGGTGTTACGTTTCTGATACCATATGTCTCCAAAACCATTGTAAATAACAATGTAGACCGTGGAAACCTTAAAACCATTACATACCTACCTAAGAGTGACAAATTTGAAATGGTGATAACTGATAATATAATAATAATATTATAGTAATTATGTTATCTAAACATTAGATAAAATATTATTTTTATGTTTTTTCTCAATTTTTACAACTGTTTCCCATTATGTCCCTTAAGAATGAATTTTATCTCCAAAACAAAGTGTTTCTGAACACATATTTTTCGATGTATAACACATTTTAATAGAACAACTAATATTATATTCATTTAAAAATACAGTATTATTAATTCAAATCTCCGATATATTTATCTGAATAATCATGCTACGAATGGCTGAAACTTTAGTCTCAGTAATTCAGTGAATATCATGGAGTCAGGAATATTGTTTAGATTTTATCTATAAGGGTCGGATGGTCGGAGACGAATGATGAAATTAAAGCAGTAACAAATGAAATCTATTGTTTACGTCCCAACGCCACACTTCAAGGCATCAAACCTTACAGAATAATATAGTATCCGATTTGGATGTAGGTCAGCCCTTTTCAGGATAATCTTATTACTTAACGGTGAAATCAGGAGGATCTTGATCGTCGTTATTCCAACAATGACGATGGTGAAATGGGGTAATGTTGTATACGTTACAGCTATTGTAAGATCAGTTTAATGTAGCTGAGGTTAGTGACTTCGCTGTGACTAATTTAATATTTAGTTTAATTAGTAATTAATAATATCTGTACATCTCATCCTAATCACGAAAATTGTCCCAGAAGTCTAATACTTGTGCGGGAGAGGGGGCGGCATATTATTATTAAGCAGGCCGACCAAATGTAGCTATTATGACTGCAAAGAAATAAACTTGGTTACAGTTTAAAAAATATTTAACATTGAAATTACAAAACTCCAACGTATCCAATAATAAACCAAGTAATAAACCATTTAAGTACATTACATACAAAACCTATACCCAATGAGTTAATTATTAAGAGCAACTGAAAAGTATTTCGCGTTTAAATACTAAATAATAAAAAACCCTCGTATTGTCGACAAAAACCTGTCCAAGGCCGAAACGGCACGCCTCTGATCTGAATGTTATAGAGACTGAATCTTGACCTACCGTATTAGGTTAATAACCTAGTCACCTAGTTTTTGTACTGTTCTTTAACGACATTAGCTTTTTTATCTAGACACATATATGAATTTTTCTTAAATATTGATTTATTTGGCAATAAAAGCAAATTTAGATAGTAAATAAATATTTTCGAATGTTAGATTATTACGGTTTGATAATTGTGATATAACGTTTTTACTACGTTTACCAATTGAACATGAATTTTTAGTATTACTCGTAAGTACAATTAATTATTTAGTTTGTAGTTACATACATCTAGCCTAGAAATTTATTGTTTTTTTAAATAGTATGATATTAACCTGTTTAAAATGCCAGTTCGAGTAAAGTTGCACTTATCCGTTCATAGCACTTTATTAATAAAATTAGGGTCAGCCAATTGTAAAATTCAAGATGGCTGTGGAAATTAGCAGGTTCTGAACCTTAAACTTTCTGAAAATGATACGGGTTCAGTGAGTTTCGTTGGCATTGTAAATTTACGACCGACGAATACAGTAGACCGAAATAAATTACTGCTTGTATTCCCCATCACCCCTGCAAATGTGTAGTGTGATCTCCAAATTTGGGAAAATGCGAGAAATGCAGATAGTGCGACTAAATGGTGGTAAATTTAAATAATACTCTAAAGTGGCGGCAACGATGTTTACTTTGTAGCCTATCGGAGCGTCGTGTTGCCGGTTTTTTTTTTGTGTCGTTTTAAAATTTTATAGGGTGACTTTATTTTTTTTTAGGCCTAAAAATTAGTTTGCGATTTTCTGCCTTTTTTTATGACATTATGACTGGTTAAAATAATGAAAGAAAGAAATATGTTAATTTATACATTGTGTACAGAAATATGTGAGTCGCTACAAAATTCAGTTCTTATGAAGATATGGCCCAAAAGGGTGGACAAAAAGAATAGTTTTTATTTTTAGGAAGGGACAGAAGATGTTCTTAAATTTTGATATTCTATCATAAATTTTTAAGGCAAAGGCGATAGATATATTGCAAAAAGTTGAAACTGATCAGAAGGGGTCACAAAATTATTACATTTAAAAGTCCCATAGTGTTAAAATAAGTTTTTTTTACAGTTTCAAGCCAACTGGGAATTTTTAATGATAATGAAGAAATACGAATAAACATTGACAGAAAACGGTCTAATCAACAAGTTTTAGGTACCGAAATCTATAAAGATAGGTACATAAATACATTTAAATTTAATTGAAAACATTCTTATAAAATAAACTTAGTAGGTACCTACTAGATACCAAATTGTTTATTTTTATTTGTAGGTATGCGAAAATAATTTCCAAAATATGGCATAATGTGTGTCTTGCAACCACTGTTTAAAAATCATTATTGTATTTTAGGGCAATTTAGACAATTTAAATAATGGCAATGAATAAACAAAATATCAACGATGTTATTTTTGTGATTACTTTTGTTCTACATTTTTTTAATGTCGAGATAACGGCATCTTCAGACATCATAAATTTAAGAAACAGTTAGGTGGCTAAGGACCAAGCTATCTTATAGTTAAATTTTTTGAGATCTCGCCAGGCATCATCAGAAAACCCTAAATATGATAAAAAAAACTGTGTATGTTTAGTGCTAATGAGACACAACCTACCTTGGGGCAGCATGTCTTTTTCCTTAAGACCTTAGAGAGACATCAGAGCAAGTCTAACCTTTGCACGAAAAAAAAATAGGTCCGCGCTATGTGCTTAACTCTACAACTAGTTATACATAATGGGTCATTAGATCTGAGTACCGACAATAACATGATGCTTCATTTTTTATATCAAATATGAAATTTGAGTTTTGTTCATAAATAAGAGATTATTTGCATTTAAAATTTATTAGATTTGATCGGATAAAAAGCAGTTTTTCAAAGTTTAAGTGATTTTAGATCAATTTTTAACTGAACGGCAATAAAACGTTAAGCCATGCTCTTATTATACGTGGTGTTGTTTCTACCCAGTATATATTCCTTCTTGAACCATATATTGTGTAAGTATGCCTATTGCATGTTTGTACTAAACAAAAGAGCTCCTTTAATTATTGTATACTTGGCATTTTATTAAAGTAATTGGAGGGCAGGAAATAATATAGGCGTTTATCAAAATTTAAATCAGCATGATGGTAGTAGATTCTTGATTATACTATTATTTGATAAATATCGGTTATACGAAAAAATAATGAAATATGTTTATAGCAGACGTAAATAAATAAATAAATAATATGGGGTGCAAATATTTGTACTGAATAGTATGTAGGTATATTGTTTTATCCAGCGATGAAGACAAATAGGTACTCCTATAAATCTATAAAATAATAATCAGTTTGAAATTTTATAACTTTTCGTATTTTGGGTGTTTCTTTTTTTGTGTAACTGTTGGTTTTAGACATATTGCTTTTGTACCAAGATAATCAGTTGAAACAAATTTATGGAATTTGGTAATTCACTTAACAATTGCATGCTCAGTCCGTCATTATAAACAAAGTTTAAGAAATGTTTAACACATACGTTCCAACCTAACAGAAAGAGTATCATAACTTTTTTGCTTTTACTTTTTTCACGACACAAAAAATATAAAATTTCAGAATTTTTTAGTAAAGAGAAACTCTTGGTTCTTGTTGATAAAATGCTCCATTTATGAGTAAAACTCGTTTAAAAATGACAGGAATCGAAATTGTAAATATTTTGTATCATAACAGGATGTGAAAAACAAAAAGAAATTTGTCGTCTTTTGCATTGCCAGTTATTTACTTTTTGTGAATTGTTATGTTTACATAAATTTTTAGTAAATTTCTAAAAATAAAAATATAATTATTCTATGAGTTATAAATACTAATACAATAAATTAGTTTAGTTCTCAAAACTTCAAAATTATATTTTATTATTTGCTTCTAAATCAAATGAATCCTCTGTTGTAAATCTTCTAGCGTAAACTATGGCCTACATCCTACCGCACAAAAAGTAATCTATAAGATCTCAGCTGGTATCGGAGACTTTTAGAAAAAATCATACTTATGTATTAAGAGAGAAAAGTCATGCGCGCGACTGAAGGGAGTAATAGGTAATCACTCGAGAGCGGTAATGTCACTTTTTGTTCTAATACATGTAATCTTTAATCACTTAACCAAATAAAACTTTTCAATTATTAATTTTATTACAACGAGAACATTAATTATAACAAATAGATTAGAGCAAAGATAAGAAATTCATTTGTTAGCATTTGTAATTTGGATGCTGAAAGAATAGTCGTTACAATTTTTAATAATAATTCCTGATCCAGAAGGCATATTAGAGCCATATTCTGATATCGTAAAACTTTCATCACTGCGATTGCTACATTCAATTACTTGTGCATTATTTGATGACCTAGTCAAAATTTTCTTACTTTTATTTCAATTTTTCATTGATGTTATTATCTATGTATCCTTCTGCAACTGTAGAACTGTTCCATCCCCCGAGTCGTGTTTCAAATATATAATATCACCTTCCCCACGGAGCAATAAAGTAGCCGATGTTCGGAGAAAGCAGTGCACTGTGTATAAATGACACTCTGGTACGTTAAGAGATAATTAGCAATACCGTTTGGTATTTTAGCAATAACATCCATTCCTACCACCCGATTAAAACACTTGCATTTATTAAATTTTAAGAATAATCGTGCTGATATGTTCTTTCCTAAAGAATGACCAAAAAGTGATAGAATTATCTTTACTGTTATTTGCGAAAGTTTGACATTTTCTTTGAATCAGGAATAGTAAATATCAAAATGGATCCTTTGTCCTCCATCTTTAAAATTAATTTTTACTAATTCGTCCGGTCTAGAAAAACTCGAAATTCCAATAATTAGAACTACTTATAATAAGATATTTTTATTAAGTTACAGATTTTACAATAATCAATATGTACAGAATTTACCTTTTTTAATAAGTATGTTTCATCATCGGTTTCGCGCAAAAATCTGTATATTTCCGTTTGTAAAAATGTTTTGATTTCTTTGGCTTATATCCAACTCATTGCTTTTTTAAAAATGCCGTCAACTTTTGGAACTTGCCTAAGTCAATATGATTGTTGGCAGATAATGTGGATTTTAGCATCGAGTAAATTGACCACAATTATGACAATTTTAGTGTCTTTTCTTTGTCACAACAATAGGAGAGGAGTATGTTTTTTGAGTATTTATAAATATTCTTCGACTTAACACCATGCCACAAATAGGTTATATTGCTTCTCGTATAACTTCTTTGATTTTTCTGGCAACAAACCTAAAGTTACAGATTCTGCAGCATTTCAATCATTTTCAATTTCCATCATTTTTTCAAATAAAATTATCTCAACTAAACTGCGCAAATTTTACAAAATTTGACAGTTGTTAAATTTACTTAAAAAGAACGCTGTATTGGTTGTTGATGACGACGAGCGTTTGCTAGATGTTATCGCTCGGCAAGAAAAAAAGTGGTTCTCATGTGACACTCCTGTCAAGCAAATAATCCTATTTTAATTAGAAATTGTAGATAAGCTACATAGATTTGTACTTTATATTTTAATAGATTCTATAATTACTTAATAAGGCGTATTTTTGAGACAACTGTTTCTCTTGCTTTGAACTGCTTACCACCAAATAACAATGTGCAATTAAAGATATCTCGTACAATGTCAATTTACCTTGTCTTGTGTCAGTGCACCTGAGTTTGAAGTCCACCGTGGGTTATTTACGCTTCGTTCTGTAATGAGTCTAATATTGGATTCAAAATCGCAGGAGAAAATTGTGTCAGCCTTGCAGATTAGTAATTTCTATCACATCGACGCTAACTGTATAATCGACGCCTGCTTCTGTTGAATCTGTTGTGCTTGAATTATTTTAAAATGTTTAGTTTTGATTAAGAAACTCAATTAGAAAAAAAATCCAAGATTATAAAAGAATCTCGGATAAGTGTATTGAAACTATTAAATTTTACATCAAAATATTATAAACAGCAGTCGAATATCTTGACTATCCAATAACTGGTAATATTTTTCATTTTAATCACGAGAGTATTTGAAGTCGAATACTTCTGAGGGAGAGGGGGCGGTATATTATTAATAAGCAGGACGAATTTTCACCCAGCAGCACCTTGCGTTGGTAGTACCCAATTACTATTCAGTGTAGAAATGAGGGGAAACTTTATTAATTAGGGGGATGCTCAAACGCCGACCGATATCAATCTCTCATGTTGCCGCAAGCCAGCATATTTGCACTTTACCATGCCCGCAGAGAGAGTTCCAATCCTCTCGACAAATTTGGTTAATCTACAATCTACCGACCGCGGGATTCGAACCAATTCAAACCCGGGCGGGTGGCAAACACAATTCAAAAACTAACTTAAATCGCTCGACCACCGACCGATTATGAACAAGATTTGTGATTTTTTTTAAAAGTATGTTAAAATTCTACAGTAATCTGAAGTGCATGAAATAGTTAAAACAGTTTTTGAACTTCTGGAATTTCTGAGTAGAAATTTCATTAAATTTCTATTGGTGACTGAAACAACTAATAACTAATGTTAAAAATTTAAAGTAGATTTCTTTACGAATACGTCAGAAGTTTAAAAGAAATGGCAAAATTCATTTTAATGAGTGTCATTATTATTGCAAATGATTGTACATAGAAATTAACAGATTATGAGTATTATTGAACAACTATTTAATAGTTAAAGAAAGACCTAGTAAATAAAATTGTTTTTATTAAATGCGCGAAACAAGTGTTTTTTTTAATCGAACATGAGGGCGTTCACTTTTCCTTGACATTTTTTGTACAACTGTATTGGGCAAAACTAACAATATTAATAAATTAAAATATTAAATACTACATTAAGTACCTAATATTAATAGTTGTGAGTTGAGTCATTTTCATTAAAATGTTGCTGCTTTTTAGTAAAGAATTACAATTAAGTTTTTCTAGGATAAAAAACATGATATTCTGTCACGGTGAAAAGACATTTTAGCATCTGCAGCAACATAACAATATCAAGTTTTTCTACAGTTGTACAAAATTAGATATTTTTAGGGAGGTACGTCAACATTTTTTGGTGTAGAAACTTGACAGAAAATTGCACACCAACGTTTTATAACTAATTAGAACCTTATATTTTGTTCTCTTACCATGACAATTGACATGTGATTACACTGGAAATTTTTCAAATTATTCATGACCTCTAAAACATTGCGGAAATAATTTAAGTACTAGCGATATTATAAGTGAACATTTGTTCAAGAGACTAAATAGTTAAAAATTAATATAAAACATAAAAAAACGCTTAGTGCATCTGCATGTATTAATAAAATGGCAAAAATAATTAGGTGCAGTCAAAAATGCTATACATAAGTACCTAGCTATTAATATTTTACTCTAAACGTTGTATTTTATGTGGAATATGATGTTAAAACAAATTAAAACTGGATCCAATCTCTAATTTCATTCCTGCCTCCATTCAATGTTAATATTCGATATTCAGTAGTATGCAGATTTGAAGAAGGTAACTATAGAATAACAGCTCTTTACAATCTGAAAAATATGAAGTTATTATTATGTTCATTAAATCTATTAGGCAACAACAATTTGCTTGCTTAACTATATGGGTGAAAATAGCATATTAAATCAATAATATGTATATTTGCCGTAATGTCGAGTTTAATATTCTCTTACTACTCGCTTAATACTCAATAAATTGATATACACAAACATTTTAAAATAAAATATGAGCACAAAATCACACCATAAATTAAAATTTATGATATATTAAAATATTAAAAAAATTGCCAATGTATTCAAATAAATTTAAAGAATAAAAATTTGGAAATGATATAAAATACAGACTCTATAGTTAATCACAAGTAAATTTGAATATAAATAATATTTTGTAACATGTAAAAGACTAAATTTAATACAAAAAAATCTATGTAAAATGATAAAAACCGAGTAGGTAACTGTCAAAATCACATAAAATAGGTACAATTAAAATATAATTAAAAAGATTTTTTAATCAAATAATAGGGTAGAAAGGTAGAAAATGTAATGAGTAATAACCTAGAACACCAATTTAAACTTTTATTAATTTGTCAGAGGACATTCGAAAAAGTTCAAAAATTCATTGAGGGTAAAGTTTCGACTGAGAAGGAAATTTCAATCTAACTCAATACTATCAAATAAAAAGTAAGAAAAAGTAAATTTTAGCATACCTTGAATGTATTTTTATGTATAAAATTGGATTTAAACCTTTATAAATTTGTGATTTTTCATTTAAAAGATGTGACGTAGATCAGGAACAACAGTTTTTTGGAGAAGATTTCGCAAAATAGAGATTTCCAAGGGATTTCGCGGAATTCCGAGCAACTTCAAGGAATTTCCAATAATGTCGCATTTGATAAAAGTGGCCTCGAAAATTACTATACTTATATAGGTTGTGTGTAAAAGGTTGGGAAAAAACATATTCCAGGGGCCAAGATATGATGGCCTAAATCAAGTAACAAGTCAAGTCCAAAATTGTATAGTTTTCAAGATACCGGGTGTTGACCTTTTCTAATTTTTTCTCAATAACTTTATTATAAATTGTAGTAAATACATAAAACTGGTGGTGAGTTTTCTGGCACAAGAAATTGAAATATGGCCTCGAATTAGCTGTACTTCACAAGCATTTAAATCGTCATAATTTTTTTATGCACTGGTGTATAGATTTTTTAATCAACAATTCTTACCTTTTTACCTTTATTTTCTTTAAAAAATGCCTTGAACAACCGTTTTTTGGCTAGTATTAAGGTTTTATTTCATAAACATAAATCCATTATCTTCTTTGATACCTTATTCCATTAAGTACTATCAAATTTTGGACTAAGGTAGATTGGGTTAGATCATCATACTTTGGCTCTAGGAACATGTGATATTCCAGATGTTTTAGATACACTCTCTACTGAACATATTTCAATTTCTCGTGCCAGAAAATTTTCATAAGTGGTTACCCTTTTGGTTATTATTTGGTAAGAGAGCTAAATCGTCAAAGGCTATATTTAACATTGTCAATATCTCAGGTATCCATCTTTATCTATTAGCTATTGTTGTTAAGACACACTTATTCAGACAATCGATGAAGCTTATTAGAACAATTGGTGAAACATGATTAACCTGTTTCAAATAAATTTGCAATTTGCAAAAGTTTGACATTTGTTTGGATCTGAATTGTAAAGTCAGTAGTCGACCACAAAATAACTAACTATTAACAATCAAAATGTCTTACTTTTTTATAAGTATCTAATGTCATGGGTCCAACAGCTGCAGATCGAAAAACTATAGGTTTCCGGCATCTTATCATCATTACCAACAATTTCTTTTGCATCGAGATATTGTAATTTCTCCAGTTGGTTTCATAAAATATTACGTCAGATACAGCTTGACACTACAAATCGAAATAGATATTTTTGCAAAACTGCTTAAGTAATATATTGTTTACCTGCAAAAGAATTTCGTTAGACAGCCAAAAAAATGGCAAAGTCTGGAAAATTATTATAATAAAAATTGTGAACGATACTATGGCTTCTTGAACTGTTTGTGCCTAAAAAGGAAAAGGAATAAATTCATTTCATTGCGTCAAACAATATAATACCCACAGCTATAGTTTCGATCAGAAACACTGCTAGGTCTGTGCTGCTACTGAAGAATTCTATCAAGATGATTGTATTTGTTGCTTTGTGTAGTAAGTCCATAAACCTACAATAATTTTCTTAGGAGAAGCCGAAGACGAAAATTCTGGTTATGAATAATTAATATGAACAATATTAATTGATGCACTAGATAATATCTAAGAGAACACATCCTTTAAAAATATTTTTTGGGTAGTTAACCAAATATGTAAAAAGGGTTAATGCAGTTGTGACTAGATTGTATATTATTTCATGCTAGTTTATCCAACTCCTAATTTTCTCTTGTAACTTCCTTAGAAGTGTAAATCCAATTTGTAGAACACTCTCTTATTTTGACTATTTTATAGGTAAACTCAATCAATATTTACGAATATTGACAATGTTAACATTGTCAATGTACCGTGTACCATCAATTGTTCGCTGGAATATGGGACACACCTGCCCAGACACATAAGCACACTGGGGTGGATTATTATACTACGTGAAAAAGAAAAGTAAACACCGATTAAATATCATAATTTTTTTGCATGTTTACTTCTGTCAGAAAAAGTAGAAAATTATTAAATTTTCAGTTTAAGGTCGTACTTTGCATTCTATTTTAAAAATTTCTGCTCACATTTGTGATACAAGTGTTGCAAACGATATCTTTTTGTATCTTATTATGTCTAGTGTACGTAGATTTGGGCAGATTTCCCAGCTTAGTGACTTTGAGAGAGGGCGGATAGTTGGGTTGCGCAAAGCAGGTTTATCGGTGAGATAAATTTCTAGAAGGACTAACAGATCCTGATGTACCATAATACGGTGCTACCAGCCGTGGACACATAGCGAAAGACACTGGTCGTCATAGACGAATCACAGAGCGTGAAGATCGTCTATTGCGACTTTTAGCTCTGAGAGATCGTTTTAGCAGCCCCTGGACTATTGCAAATCAGTGGTTCAAAGAACATGGTAGGATGGTAGGTATGCGTACAGTATATCGCCGAATACAAAAGTATGACCTGTTGTCTTAACGTTCACATTGGGTGTTGCCTCTTACTCATCAACATCGAACTAATTACAATGGTGTAGAGAGGATAGTGGGATCAAGAATGGAACCAGGTGACCTTTAGTGATGAATCCCGTTTCTGCTTGGAGATGCATGATGGTCATGCAAGGGTGAGAAGGCGACCTGGTGAAAGACGCGATCCACAATTTTTACGTTACACCTATGAAGTGGTGGAGCCATATCTTGTTCCATATCTCCATATTTTCTGTGGTTTCCCTACGACGGTCGATGCTTCTCGCTCCTTTTTGTCTACGGTCTTCCACACACACCACGTCTGGTCACACCATACTATTGTACGTAAAGATCTGTTAGTCTTTCTACAAATTTATCTCCCCGACAAACCTACGTACTGCTGGCACGCTATCCTAAGTAATAGTGCGAAGTTTGTAGTCAAAATATTATATTTTCTACTTCAAAAACCCTGTGTTTATTAACCTTTCAATTTTCAAAAAATGTTCAAGCAAGGGTGGCAGCACGGTAGAAGCAGGTTTTCTGCTTATTGGTAGCCCGCGCTTACATGTTTTGAAAATTATAACATACATTTAATTTGACACGTACACAGTGATATCAGGTTAAAGCAGGTCAGTGCTGGAAACCTGTGTGCCTGCTAGAAATCCAAATTTAATTGTTATGACATTGCTAAATATCATCCTCTGATGATACGATCTACTGATGATGAGAAAGTAAATGCGTAACTGATTAAATTTTTCCGCTTTTGACAGTTTTTAGTCTGTGCGGGTCTGCTTCTACCCTAACAAAGGTATTTTCGATTTCTCCCTTCTTATAAACTCCATTAAACTACACCAAACCATTTCTTTATTTCTAACAATGATGTGCACGCTATATTTATAACTTACTTAATTTTTGTTCAATTTCATTCAAGTTAATCTGTGAAGATTAAACTCAATGAATTTAATTTATTAACAAAGATTGACTCACCCTTCTAAAATATAGAGCCATCCAATATACCAAAATAAATTTAGTCACTTAAAAGGTTTGTTTTAAGGGAATTTTGTTAAAAATAGCATCTAATGTCCTAAAATTAAATAAAACTTGCTGGCTATCTATTTATAGATGATGTAATCAACGTACAAATTATTTATATGCTTTCAGGAATAGTAATTTACGTTATAAGACTGGTAGGTGACTTATTACAGTACGAGTTGTTTTACGGACGACGCAACGCGACGTAAGATCTAATGGACGTGTATCGTATAATATTTTACTTCATAATGTATCTATAATCCTTTGAAAATAAATAAAATGTAATAATTATTTAAATGAAATAATATTAGTTGGTAATGTTTTGATTGTCATTATTAAACAAAATAATATAATTTTTGCATTCTTTTTTGTTATAAAAATTTCGGAGGTGATTTTAAATAAATCTGCTGAAGCAACTTGACAATTAATCCAGAAAAAATCGTATTACAATCGAAGGTACATAATATATTCCTATAAATTGTCTAAATTAGTGCAGCTCGCGCCAACTCGTGTTTATAAGCTTTGAAAATCTAGGCGTCCGCTGTTCTCAATGTGAAAATTTAATATATTTTTATTTATTTTCTTCTTTTATGTTTAAAATTTAGTTTTTTTTTTTTAATTTAGTAACTAAAGAATTCAAAATAATCACATGGTCATCAGATGTGATGACATTTTGCAAAGAAATAATTTTTTATTTCCCTCTTTTAACACGATTTTTGATTTAATCCAATTCAATTTATGATTATTTTTTCATTTATATACCTTTATTTTAATGTGTTTAAATCAAAATGAGCTAGAAGTGAAGACGAGAATTTACGTTGAAGTATTAGAACCGGCAAAAGTGCTGTTTCACAATTAATCCCCAAAATATCGTCGAAAGAGTACGAGATTGTCTACAACGAATTCATATGGTGGTGTAATTCGAAGAAAATATCTGAAACAGTATCACTGGCATATTTCGTAGAGATATTATATTATATTATTATTATGGATATGATACTGGCATACGCGGAATCACATCAAAATTCAGTGGTTGCAGCTCATCTTTATGCCCAAAGGTTTCTCCAAAGATATCATCTGAGACGTGAAACCTTTTTACGTGTAGTTTTGCGGGGTAGAGAAACTGGACATTTACAACCGTTGCCGTGGAGGATCAGCTTGGCATAAGCACTAGGACAATTATTGCAGCGCAATTTGGGATATCACCATCCCCACTTTGACGAACGTTAAGGCACGTCTTAATCTACCCATTTTACGTGCAACAGTAGTTTAGGGAAGTTAGGAAAAATTGCGGAAATTTTTAGGCACAGCAGATATCGAGATGCGGTTTTCTGCATTGTGTTCAGGAACGTCCCAGGAAAAAAGTCTATATCGTCTGGTTTTTCGGAAATGAATATTTGTTCTTTGAAAAGTTTAAAGTATTATTTTCATAATTTGTAATTTTTCACTTTCTCCTTTACTATATCCCACAGAACCAAACCCGAGCGCCCCCGGGGAAGTCTAATTCCAGAATTAAATTCGGCATCCCCGAAAACCCTCGAGTATCGATTTTGGAGTGATTTTCATGGACGCTGTTATTCCCCCCCCCCCAAATCACCCCCAGACAACCCTACAAAGCCACCCCCGGGCGCCCCCGGGAAAATCTAATGCTAGAATTGAATTCGGCATCCCCGAAAACCCCCGAGTAACGAGTTTGGTGTGCTTCCCATGGACTATGCAATTTCCCCCCAGAATGACCCCCCGGATACTCCCGCAGAGCCGCCCCCGAGCGCCCCGGGTAATTCTAATGCCAGAATCGAGTTCGGCAGCCCCGAAAACTCCCGAGTAACGATTTCCGAGCGATTTTTCCGAGTTTCCAGTCGTTCCTATAACGGTGTAATGCATTTTCCGGCCCAGAAGGCATTTTTCAAAAAATGGCTAAACCAGACGATATAGACTTTTTTCCTGGACCCTCCCTGAACACAATGCAGAAAACCGCATCTCGATATCTGCTGTGCCTAAAAATTTCCGCTATTCGGTCGATTTTGATCTAAATGCCCTGGACTACTTACAGGTAGTTTTTATAAACAAAAATTTCACCTGATACATTTTTGCAAACTTTCCAATCTAAAAATATACTACCTTTTTTTATTATTCGCTATTATTTGTCCTGAGTTATAATTAGTTAGTTATAATTTCCAGTATTTTCCAAATGTATTACACATTTGCATCTCAACAATTCCAAACGTTGTAAACCAGTAGAAATTTAGTCGAATCATTCACAGTGCTTGAAATAGATATAATTTATGAACAAAACTATAACGTTATGATAAGCATACGAAAAGTGATAATTACATTAGTGTTAAAGAATGTATATTTTACCTTAAAATTTCCTGATGCCTCCTTATGCATGCATCTACCATAATTTCTACTGACTCATGCATACTTATATTTTTCTGTTCCTGTAGCTTCTTGGCATTTTTATCTAATCCCATTATCATAGCCTGCAAGACTTTTATTTGCCCCAGCTGAAAGGTAGCTAAAGTGACGTTGATCATTTTATTGTAAATATGTATAGAAAGGACGAAAATACATTGAATTAGGTCGCAGACGATGCCGACAGTTAGATATTTATCAATATCGAACGGGTAAGAGATCTGATAAAAAAGCCATTTTGTCATGGGGCATTTTTCATTATTTGCTCCGAGGAAACTCAGCCATATGTATAAAATATATGCTAGAGCTGCACCAACACCTGTTGGGCAAATCATTACCATTTTACCCAACTTATTGTTTAACTTAGAGTATATGTAATAAGTTTCTTTTACCAAAATATCTTCATTCAAACGCATCGATGTTTCGTAGTCTAAGATATATGATATTGTTTTTTTCATATGAATACCTTTTGAAAGAAATGCTACAATTGCAGCATTAGTGTGATGGGCATACAATACAGCCAACTTAAAACTAATTTCTTTGCATTGCCATTTCATTATTGCATTAAGCAATAAATTTTGAGTAAATATAAGATAATAAATATCCATAAAATTATAATAGAACTTGTAAATTGTATTGACAAAACCATTTTTCCAGGGATAGGGCCATTTTCCCAACATTATCATCATGATCCTCTGAAGGTACAAAATTTCTGTATTATTGTACGGCCTGAAATAGGTGGATCTTAGTTGAAATGAACATTAAGTAAATTTGAACAACATGATAAAAGAAGTAACTGAAGAGTTTGGTATACAAACCGAATAAACTGATTTTGTATAGGTTTTAACAGTTAAATAAATATTATAAATTAGTTTCAAGAGACCTTATATATTATATAGGTTTCACATAGTATTGCTAGTGACCACTTACTACAAAAAACATTTTAAATATCTTTTAAAATATACATAGTGAGTCGCAAAGAACGCACCAAACTTCAGGAATAGATTCTACATGTCAAAATAATAAGAAACACTCACATGGTATGCGATTTTCATTTGTTTTCAAAGCACTAATTCGACATATCATCAAGACATGCAGCAATCAGGAGAGCTACAGACATTGGTGGCGGAAATGGGGGGCTAGGAGGGCTAAGCCCCTCCCAACGTAAGACCTAGACGCTCCCCAAGGTAGACCGATCAACGCATCAGATTAAAGCATTTAAATAGTAGGTACCTCCTTACTTAAAAAAATACTTATAGTTTTTTAATAATGAAGTGCTTATTTTGGTTCGTTTCTTAAAAAAATTACACAAACAAATACAAGTCGGCAATTGTGCATAGAACATTATTGCTACTGCGAATGAGCACAGTAACTGACTACGTTATTTTAACGTTAAATAAGTGGCTTAAAATGCCCCTAATAACAAAAATAATGCCGGAGGCACATTGCTTTGATGCCATGCCTCGCCATGTGATACAATGTCAGAAGGATCTGACACGTATTCTTATGTATTTTTATATATTATGTACACTGCTCTGACGCTACACCACGCCATGCCATCCGTGTTTTGTAAAGAAAAATAGAAAACTTGTACTCATTTGATTGTTCCTTTTATCTACCTAGTACATAAGTAGATACATCTTGTTATATACTTTATATGAATTAACGTTGTTTCAGATCTGAATAATTATGTTTTAATTTTAAAATATTATAGACAGATAAATAACCTAACAATGATCATCCGATATGTTTCACCAATTTGGTAAAATTTATATTGGTTTTTATTTTATGAAATATGGCATTTATCAAGGGGGCTCCTCTCACCAAAAGATGTTCTGCAGCCAATGGATACAGATGTTCTTCGTAGACGAAGCACAAAGTGTTAGAGATCAATGCTGGTGTTTTTCAAGGTTTAATCAAAGAACGGAAAGTCAACGGAAGACGCAATTCACTATTTATCATCTGTTATATGCAATGCTATAGATAAGAAAATTCTAACTATCAGTGTTTTTATTGGCATATCTAAGGCATTCGATACTATATGCCATAACAGACTATTAGACAAGTTACATCATTATGGTATAAGAGGAAAACATAGTCTCATCAAAAGTTATTTAGCAGGTAGACAGCAATATGTCGAGGTGGATGGAGTTATGAACGAGCCCCAAACAGTGACGTATGGAGTTCCGCGAGGAACCGTATTGGATCCATATTATTATTCACCATCTATATAAACAACCTATTACTTTTAGATACGAAGGGAGTGATTCTCAGTTTTGCTGACGACACTGCTGTGATCTACCAAGCAGACTTATGGTTAAATTTAAATAATATGGTCAAAACCGATTTAAGACTATTTAAATCATGGTTCCAAGTTAACAAACTAATCTTGAATGTTGAAAAGACAAAATACCTGCCTTTTCATTTTATGCAAATAGCCTACCTAGGAATTTTAGACATTGATGTAGAAACTAAGATACCGGAAACAGATTGTATAACATATCTGGGATAGGAATTGATAGGCACTTTAAGCGGAATATATATATATATATATATATATATATATATATATATATATATATATATATATATATATATATATAAAATTTAACAAATAAAATTATGGATTTAATATCTAGGTTCAAAATTTTGAAAACATTTTTAAATATACTCCAGCTCAAAAGTTGTCCTACGATATATTAGGGTGGGGTGGGGTGTCCCATACGTACTTAGAAAGTTTAAATGTATGACAAAAATGGATTATTAAAATAATTTACGGGAAATATCGAAGGTACCCCAGTCATCAGATGTATACAGTAAGCAATATATTTGACGTTAGACAACTTTTCTGTTTAAAAATGATATTAGATGTACTGGTAAATGGTATTAAATATAAAATAATTAGAAAATATAATACATATAAATATAAAATAAAGGATGGATTAATGGTAGCGAAAGACACATGTCTCATAATTCAGTAAAGCTAAAATAAATAAGTTTTAATAATGTTAACAATATTACAATTAATTATACTTATTATTTCAAACAATAAGTTGCTTATTGATTAGTTCTTAGTTCTAGGAGGTAATAATTATTACTGAATGGTTCAGATATTTGAGCGCTTTGATTGAAACATACATTGGATATCACTAACAAGCAGTAATGAGATTATTGCTTCTGTGATTATAGTGTTTGTTTACGTTTATATCTTCTTATCATTTGTAAGTAAAAATTAGTACGTATTTTATATTGTATTGTAGGTATTAAATTGTATTATATTGTAGATTTACTAAATAAACATTACCTATTATTATTAACGCTATGATTAATAGAAATCAATAAATTACTTTCAGTCATAAGTTGAAAACAAATGTAAATCGTATTATAACAAAAATAGTGAGTACTTACATCTCTATGTTATTTAGTTTGAATGAACATTGTCTTTGCCTCAGTGCCTCTATATAAATGCTATCGAATTCATTTGAATAATTAAAATTTTCACTGCATATGTCATATTTTTAATTAGAAAGCATCCAGCAAATATCGTATTGAAAACCTTGGGAGCTCTAAAAGGTTATTAATTAATAGAAGTAAAATTCTCCTGGCAGGTTTTTCAAGTCCTATAATTGACTATAACATTTGTTTCATTTATTCATACCTATTGGCTAGTAATTAAATTGCTAAAGGTATCATATACTTTTCATAAAATAGAATACTGTAAGTTTCTACATTAACGTTTTAACTTAATTTAAAGCTATGTAGCATAATTAGAAAGTTAAAGTTAGATAAATTATTATAAACGCATGGTTGTAAGCAATAAATCCATGGTTAGATGTAATGGAGAAAAAAAAATGGGTAGGGGAGCCTAAGGCAGAGGGAACCGGTTTTGGCATTTACCTGAAAATGTTCTTTAATTATATGAATTTGAGGAATACAAACACATATTTACAATATTTATTTGGATTTGCTAAATAAAACAGAAAAATTTAAAAAATATATTTTAATTTTTTAATCCTAGCAAATAGAACCAACGTTTATTATATGCATAAGTTGCATATAAATTCATCGTCATTTTCATCTACGTCTGCACATTCATAGTTGCTCCTTTCTTCCTTCGTCTGCTTTACATTCACATAGAATTCATTACAGTATATCCTTTTGATTGTGAATCAGTTTTGCTGTCATAATTTATGTTGTTCTCAGTTTTCATTTTCAGTTTTGCTAATTTCGTTTTCAGAGATTCGAAATCTGATGTACTTACACTGCTTTTAACCTGTTTATCATTAGTCCAGAGCTATGGTTACCGATGTTGACGTTTCCATGAACTCTTTCTATTATGCTTTCCTTTTTTCTTTTTGCAATTCCATGCGCAATCCTGCCATCTTCACGTTCTTAAATTGTTCTTGCCTCTCCAACTCCTCCTTCACGGGTGCGCTTCCAAATTTCTCTAAAAAAGAACAGTCAGCGAACAGAGTAACCGTCATAAGAAAATGTATCTAATCTCAATAATTCTAAATTAATAATGCAGAGGCATATAGGACAGAGGACCCTCATAGCACGTAATGCCTGGTCATATTTCAGTCGAAGGCATACATGAAGCAAAACTATTTTATAACCATACTTTTCTTTCCGAAACAAAAAGGTTATTTATGTAAAATTAGAACTTTATGTGGAATGTTTCATATGCGACAAGCACAGATCACCGGTAAATAACAATTTTATAAAATTATTCTATTTCTAAGTATTATACAATAACTTACCTTAAATTCGTTAAAATAATCATAAAACACATCGTCCTTATATCTGTTTAACAGTAATGTCAAACATATGTAAGGGGTATTTTTAACAAGAGACAAATATTCCAACAAAATAGAAAAAAATTATTAAGTATGGCTAACACAACCTTTCGTAAAGACAGCTATATTCAAAATACCCTAACTTATATCATCTTGTGCCTTAGTCATTAGTATATATCTACATCAGAATAGTATTTATAAAACAATATATAACAGTGACTGTTTAGTCTAAGCCAATATGCGGATTCTACTTACTTCTACGTGTCAATAGACACAGAACTCCGGGTCTTCCAAATAAGGTGATCCTCCTGTTTCCTTTTCACTCCATCCAAGCCATTCCTTGAGTTTCGCTTGCTTTGACTATAGCAAATTTCTCAACTTTCTTGCACTACAGCATCCTAGTTGAAGATTTTAAGAGATTAACTCAGAAAAGTAATCTACTGCTCGTTGTAACTTCCTCGAAATGCAGTGCACTGTCTTGCTCGAGCAACTTCTTCGCCTTACTCATTAATATATATCTACATCAGCATAGTTTGTCAGTGTGCTTCAGTCAAATTGTCTTTTTCTTTGTAATAATATTTGGTTAGTTGAATATTTCTGAGCGTCTTTTTATCAAGTTATTATTATCTTTATTAAATTTTATTAATTTCACACATAGTCTCGTTTCAAATTGGATTACTCACTTTATTCCTAATCCTTAGGCAATTCTACTTAACTTACATAATTATCTGGTTGCTATCAAAATGTAGACCTTGCATGGTTTCTTTCTGTGTTGTGTTTGAGAAGTGTGGACGCCTTTTTAGGGATTTTTCTTACCATAATGAGTCTTTTACTGGTCCCAATCTTCAAGTCGATGTTTTCTCTTCAAGCTTGTGGCCGCGTCTCTCTTTTACTTGGCGTCGCTTCCCAACATAACTATGGTATCCACTCGTTGTCAAACTAATTTTCATGTGTCCTGTTTTTACTTTATTTTTTTGTGGAAGATTTTCCAGTTCATATACTTTATTTTAATTTCTTGTTTTAAAAAACGTTCACGTTGCACTTCAACCTATTACTACATTATTATTATTATTATTATTATTATTTTATTATTATTACAAAACAAAATGGGCAGAGAAAAATCCTGTTATCCCATATTAATAGATATAAAAAAATACACATCGAATAAGATGTACAATGAGAAATATAAAACAATAGTACCTAATATTTTAAAATATGAAATACTAAACACTAAAATATTAAAATATAAACATGAGACTTAATTAACCATATAAAGATTACAAGAACAACAAAGAACGAGAAAAGAAAATATATTAGTTGTCTTTGAACCAGCTGTCCAATCTGCTTTTGAAGGACTGTAAAGATGGAGCACTCACTACACTTTCCGGCAAACTATTCCAAACACTAAATATTCGATTTGAAAAAAAATGCTGACGCACAGATGTTCTAAAGTGTTCTTTTTTTAATTTATACTGATGACCTCGAAGACGTTCATCATAATTTAGCACTAAAATATCATCAAGGTGTGGGATCATTCCATGCAGCAAACGATATGTCAAAATAAGATCTCCTCGAGTTTTTCGATCTTCAAAACTATGGAGATTAGACAACTTCAATCGTTCTTCATATGATGGTCTTATACGCCCATAGGGGCAACGAGTAGCATAGCGTTGAACAGATTCCAACATGTACTTGTCCCGTGTTAGAGCAGGATGCCATACCTGTCCACAGTACTCCAAAATTGGTCTTGTGTACGTTGTATATAGTTTCACGAATGTTCCCAACGAAACATTTGGAAATACTTTGTTAAGCAGATAAACAGATCTATTGGCACGTCTTGTAATATTTGTGATATGTTGTGACCAAGTAAGATCTGTCGTCATAGTAATACCCAAATCAACATGACTATCTCTAGTAGTAAGTTGTTTATTATTAATATAATAATTTAAATTTGGATTATTTTTTCCTAGATGCAAAATAACGCACTTTTCTGTATTGAGTGGTAGTAACCACGTCTCACACCATAGATATATTTGCTTCAAATCTTCTAATAACAAATGATATGACGTTAGAGGGTTGTTATAGAGTTTAGTGTCATCTGCGTAACAGGCGAATTTCGATTTAATTACACTTCCCAGGTCTGAAGTATATGCCAAAAAAAGTAGTGGACCAAGAACAGATCCCTGTGGAACTCCACTTAGGACTGGACGACTAGAAGAAAATGCGGCTCCAACGCGAACAGAAAATTGTCTATTCGACAAAAAGTTTCCTATCCAATCGTGTAACCTCCACGAATTCCAAAATGATATAATTTCATTGAGAGTCTTTGTAATGGAACACGATCGAAAGCTTTAGAAAAATCTAAGTATATGATATCTACGGGAGTTTTTAAATCCAAAGCGTTGCTCCAGTCGTCTACGCAATACAGTAGGTTTGTTACAACAGAATGGTTGGGAATAAAGCCATGTTGCTCATTAGGTATAATCTTATGGTTTAAGAAAAAACTTAACATTTTTTTAGATATTATCCGCTCCATAATTTTACAAATAATAGACGTCAAGCTGATAGGTCTATAATTGGATAAGGCAAACTTATCGCCTTTTTTATAGATGGGAGTAACTGAAGCATCTTTCCAGGTAGCTGGCAATATGCCTGTACTAAAGGAGCTGTTCATAATCAATGACAGTGGAAATAGTAAATTTTCCTTACATTTTTTGAGAAACAAAACGTTGTAACCATCTGGACCAGGTGATGACGAGTTTTTTAGCTTTGATATTATTTCGCATATATCTTCTCGTGAAAAATATATATCTGTTAATGAGTTACGATTCATTTCTGTTCGAATTTGCAATTGTCCAGGAATTGGCATTTCGTCAGTGTAAATTGAAGAAAAAGTGTTGGCTAGGATTTCCGATACTTCCTGATTATTTTGACAAATGGAACCATCGTCTTTCTTCAGTAGAGGTACTCCAACCCTAGAATTAAGATGTGCTCTTACGTATTTATGCAATCTTTTTGAGTTTTCATAATCTGCCAGCGAAGACACATAATCTTCTTTAGCTTTTTTTATTTTTATCGATAAAGAATTTGAAAAACGTCTATGAGTGTTGTAGTCAAACTGATTTCTGGAAAGACGAAATTTATTCCATAAGCGTTTCTTATGTTTAATTTGCTCAAGCAAGTCATAATTAATCCAGGGTTTTAAAAAATTATGCTTAACAGTTTTAAAATATGAATTTTGAAGTAATATGTCGTCTACAGTTCTATTAAATCTGTTCCACATTTCTTCTGAAGAATCAGTATTTAATGATTCCTGCCAGTTTATCCTGGACAAGTCTGCATTAACACTATTATAGTTGGTAATTTTTATTATTTTATTGCATGTCTTCTGGGTATTAGAATATACAAATTGGAGAGAAAATTTTATTACTGCGTGGTCAGATTTACCAATCGGTGAGGAATATTCCGGCTCCGTAAGAAGTAAAGGATCATCCGTCAGAACTAAATCGAGCAAGGAGGGATTTTGATTTTGACGATAACGGGTGGGTTTGTTTATAATTTGTGTGAGATTGGAGTTCACTATAATATCTGCGAATCTTGCCGCTGAAAAACTGGAAGTTGGTAATTGAGTTAGAGGCCACTTAATATCAGGAAAATTGAAATCGCCAACAATCAAAATATTCTTATGATAACGGCAGATGTTAGATATGTTATCGATGAGAAGAGAATCATTTTCTTCAGTGGAATTAGGTGGTCTATATACACACAATCGTTAAAGAGAATGAGGCAGAGGTACATTTCAAAGCAAGAGAATCAATATTGCCACATTGAAATTGTATGGATTCAATTCTAAATACCATTTCGACATCATCGTGTATATAAAAGCACACACCGCCTCCAATTTTGTCAGTTCTGTCTTTTCTGTACAAATGATAACCCTGTAAATGGACCAAAGAGTCAGGTATACCAGGATGCAACCATGTTTCCGTAATTAATATTATTTTTGGCTGTTCATGTTGAATTACAGAAACAAATTCATCGAATTTAGCAATTAAGGAGCCTAGGTTAGTGTAAACTACTGATAATTCTAATATATGATTTAGTTTTTGCTCATATTGCTCATATTTTTAAAGTGTTTATTTAGTTATTGATAATACTTTGTTCTAAGTCTTGCATTTGCTCTCATCTCTGTTATTCAGTTCACAAATATTCATTTTAATTTTTAAATACAATATGTATGTACCTTTATTTGTTTGAGCAGTAAAAATTACTGCTATTCTTCTTTTATTATCCCTACCAGTATTAGCTGGTGCAATTACAATATTATTAACAGATCGAAATTTAAATACATCTTTTTTTGATCCTGCAGGAGGAGGAGATCCAATTCATATTAAATGTCCGTTCTTGATATAATTTTTTTAATTTGAGTAGTACAGAAAACTTGTACTTGTCTGGTTTAATGCATGAGGTTTCTAATTTTGTGTTTATCACAATACATATTATAAATAATAAATAAATAAATACTGTGGGGCGGTGTGATTTCAATAATTAAGAACAGTGTATGTAAAAATATACAGATTAGAAAAAATACTTGAATATACAATATAATTTTCCAATAAAACAGACAAATATAACAAGAAATATTGTAAAACAGAAAACAAATAAATTAAACGTGCAGATCAGTCATTTAACAATTTTTTAATTTTTATTTTATTCGTCGTACAGCTTGAAAGTCAAGTGAAATCATTTATGCCCTAATTGGGTAATATATCACTAAAAATAAGCATTAATACTTAAGTTGAGAGCTATTGATTGGTTGCAGTATAAACATTTTAGAAATCATATTGGCAATTGTGGGAAGTTAGGTGATAAATGGTGCATACATTTATTTGCTTACCAAGTCAAGTGCATTTTACGGAGGATGAAAACGCGAAATTTAAAATTGTGCACTCTGATGTTGTTTTGTATGAAAACTTCAGTATCTAAATTATTCGTATTTTACGAAGCAAATAAAACTGAAATTTGTAGAAAGCCAAACGACTGCCAAATTTATATGAAAAATGTACGTAAAGTAAGACTTGTGACTTCGAATCCGGGTGAAATGATATGGAAACGAAATAAAAAGGAAGAAAATAACGAGAGTTGATGGCCTGAGAAAATCAAATCACTACAGAATTATGAAATGGGTATAGAGAATATACAGAACACAAATCTGTTCTTGGAAAAAAAAATGGAACAACTGATGAAATTATGACATTTATTATTTATCCGTCCTCTGTCTTAATATGTACGTAGGAGAAAAATTGTCAAGAGTTTCATAATAACCACAAAAAATTCAATATTATTAAATATTATTAATTTGCATTTGCATACAAAAATATTCCATATATTATTTTAATTAATTATTCCAAAAATATAATTTGTTAAAATGGGTAACAAAATACTACCTTGCTGTGAAAAATCAATAGTCTTGATTTGAAAAAATATATATTTAGGTTAACATCGTTCGTATTATCGTAACCAAATAAAATGATCCGATTTAATTATTTTGAAATAAAACCCAAATATGTTGTTAGTTTGAGTAAATACTACAATCAAAGAGAACTATACCTATAGAAATGTCTTGGTAAAACATCTATTTAGGGAACAGAGATCAACAAAAATAATCAATTGACTGAAACATATACGGGGTGATTCAGAACATATTAAAGAAATAAATGTACATGGGGCTGTTACAAATAAAATTTTGTAGAGCAAAAATCAAAAAAGCAGTTCAAACATGATTTAAAAATACACTTCTATACAATACTGAAATCTGATCCGCTGTAAAACCTGACAAGGCAAAGAATGCAATCGGCAACCGCACAAAAAATTAAAAGAAATTTCCAGCAAAGAAGTGAATATAATTTTATACAGAAAGTGCTTTTGCAGTTGTTCTTATTAATTATTAATAGGATTAAGTTGAGGTTATAATTAATAAAATAGTTTGACATAGCTGATGTTGCAACAATAAAATTTTGGGACCGTCTTATCCAGTTTCTATGAACTAACACAAATATTTGTGTTGTTTGTCCGTTTTGAACTCGTAAGTTGTTAACAGCGTAAATCATCAATAGTGTCCACTTCGGTGCTATACATTTAATTTTTAAATATCCCCACAAAAAGTCTAAATGATTTAAATGATTGAGATCGTGTATGATACGCCACACTGCTGCAATACGTCGTGGACGCCCTGGACTTTCTGCGATTAGGTTTCTAATTTCCCGTGTCACGCTCACGTTGCACTGCATTTTCACTCACTGCACACTGCTGTAAAAGTAGCTGCATTTGGCACATATTTACCGGGAAATTGTTCTGCTATAAAGCATTTTCACTTCACCATAAATTAAAACGATATCCATCAACTGCGAGTTGCTTATACACGTAAGCTTTTTGACATTTGAAAATATAATATAAATACTCGCTTTACAAAAACGTTAATACCTACTATAAGTAATCGGATTTTAATATTCAGAATCACGAAAATAAAATTGTTTTAGATAAGTTGTGAATCACCCTGCATCTTGTTGTGAATATGTGACCAAATAATTTGTTTAATAGAATCGAAATTTCTTTGGTCTAATCAATTAGTTTCTTTGTACAAATTACAATTATTGCCTACTGTATCTTTAGTCGCGTCAAATTAGCATGAAAAAGGTGAAATTGGACAACTTTTTGCGGAGAAGTCCGATTGAGATGCGGTTTTCTGCAAAATGTTCAGGGAATTGTTTATAACAAAAGGTACATCTAACCTCTGTACGCTCGCAAATTTTTAATTGTTTATTTAACAAATGACTCATTTTTGTTGAACATATGGCAAATGTCACACACGATTCAACGAAAATGTCTGGAAAATGTTCTCTCGGGGGGTTGTCGAGGGGATGTGATCATGGGGAGAACCATCGGCACAAGGTTGTTGCACATCATTGTTTATTTTTCAATTGTTGCAACCTGGCTAATTAACAAATTAAAAGTTGACGCCCTCTAGAAAAACAGATTTTTGCAATAACTGTAGGATCATGAGAAGAACCATTGCTACAAAGTTATTGCAAATATGAGAATTGTTTATTTGTTAATTACCCAGGTTGCAACGATTGAAAAATAAACGATCATATTTGCAATAACTGGACATTGCTTCCGACGATCTTCGGCAAGTTTGCTGGCAGACTCTGGTGCTAATGTTACTATAATTAAATAACACGATGGATGTCTAGTACAGTAGCGGAGGGTTCTATAGAAGACTTGTTACAAAACAAGAGAAGCATAGCGGACCAAATTTTTTCCAAAACATTAGCGTATAATATTGCTCCCTACCTTGGTACAAGTTTCACATAAGTTACTAGGTACTATAGCTACTAATGAAATTGGTCATAAAATTGTTCAATATAATTGTAGTTTCTCTAACTGTACATTTAATTAAGTAAGTAAATATTTATTTGATTTAAAATTTCTTAATTGTTACATTTGTTATATTTTTACGGCAATGTTAAAAGTAAATCACGTCATTTTCTTTTAGCACCAGTGCATTAAAATGGTATTTTGGACACTGACAAGCATGGTATCAAAATTATAATTTTATTGACGTTTGCAGAAAAGACAATGTTTGAATATTTGAAACTGCTCAATCTACTTGTGTGCTGG
Organism: Monochamus saltuarius; assembly: GCA_025584915.1. NCBI lineage: Eukaryota > Metazoa > Arthropoda > Insecta > Coleoptera > Cerambycidae > Monochamus > Monochamus saltuarius. The sequence goes on along the minus strand of CM046722.1, from coordinate 37,613,636 downwards.
TACTAATGGCATACTCGTATTATAGCTCCATAGTAGTCGGAGGGATACATAACACATAAAACTATCAACACAAACTCCTAACACATTATTGGTAAATATTACACAGATTCATTATATTGTATTATATTACTAGTAATTTTAACACATTTTGTGAAAAAATGTATAATAAGCAGGAGTACGTTAAACATTTAACTGGGAAATGTTACGCATTCTAAATTACCCACTGGAAAGTCTCATTTACACAAAACTATTTTTCCAACCCTCACAAAACTATAACATTTTTTGACATTCTCCTTGCTGAGAAAACAAATGATACAAAAGTATTCATGTTTAATCCTAGTTGATAACGTTGACACTTTTTAGATTAAATTGATTTATTACACAGTTTGAACAAGATTTAAAATTAAATAAACCACAAACTGCCACTACCCTCATTCTTAGAGCAACTCTAACAGATGTTCAGATGTTGTGAAATCAAAAATGACAACGGTGCTTGGCTTATCATTACCACTATCAACTTTCAGTATTTTTTTCGCAATATTTTCTTTATTCAAAAGTGAGTCTTCAATGTAGCCTTCCGCCACAGTACTCGATCTTGGTCATCCGTGTCTTTTAAGACACGTGAGGTTACCACCGCTATCAACTAAAAGGGTATCAGAAGTTCGTCGTAATGCGTGTCCACTGTACTGTTTCCAGTTATCCAACTTCAAAAATTTTGCCACTTGCGAGACGACATTGATTTTATGAATACCGACCACCATTCCATGACACTTTCCACTAACATATCTGAGAAATAATCGACGTTTCACCAATCTGGCTGGGCGTAAAGCAACATATTTTCGATAAAAACTTAAACAATTGTTTCCCAGCACAGTAATAGAAAGTGGTCTAATTATCAGGTGCACTATTCAAAAAGCAATAAATTTTTTCTTTGTAAATATTCGTGATAAATATGCGATACATTTATCATATTTTGCCTCTTGAGAAGAGCAAGTAACTTTGAATATTTGCTTGTACCAGTCCCTTTGTGTATATCCAACGTTGACCGCAAAATTGATATTGCAACCAAAGCATTGAAGGTTTCATTTTATTTACTATATTTAAGAAATACTCCATCAATGCATCTTCTGAATGCAACTTAATGTTTCTTCTTTCTACCAATACATAAAACATTGGTAGAAACATTCATATATTTATCGAGATATCTTTGGGAGAAGATTCAAAGAAAGCGCTTTCGCACACTTCAGTATCTTCTCAGGTATACCTAAATCTTCATTAGATTCCATTTTTACAGACTTTTTAGCAAATTCAACCACTAACATTGACAAAATATCCATGATTCCATCGATATATCCTACTTACCTACTTTGCTTTAGTTTGAATAATTTCAAAGTACAAATTAATAATTAAATGGGGGATTTCGGTTGGAGAAAAAACTGTATGCTTTATTCGGATTAAAAGTGTCTACGCTACGCTTCGCCTCGCAAATAAAACATTTATTTTGCTCGCCACAAAAGTTACACTTTTATTCCTAATATAACAATATACTATATTAGTGTAGCCTTTTTAGTTACATATGAATAAAAACTAATATATATTACAGGAAAATGTAAGAAACTATGGACCGTTACTTTGTAATGGGAAACCTTTTTTCAATCAACATGTGTTTAAAATTTTGATGTCGATGAAAGCATAAATGTCTAATTAAAAATACAATAAATACGTGCAGTGACACACTAAATTATTATGAAATTCTTTCTATGTCAAACACAAAGCTGCGAATTGGCTTCTATATATCATAACATGTACTTCATTGCACTTTACGCAATAATCACAATTTTTAATTTTGTTTTAAAAGGGCGACTGAACTGCCATTATGGGTTGGACGCGTTTTCAAGTGAAGCCCTCTAATTTGGAACCTATGAATTCGTGTATGCAATGAGACTTTTAAATTGTTGCTCCATTCGTTATCGTGTCGCCTACTAATTTATTAACGATTTCGCCCAATAGTAATTTACGCTATCGGATGGAGTGAAAAATGCATCCGCTAAATTTCAGTTATCAGCGAAATAACAATAGCGTGGCACTCATACTTTGCTCTAAATTGCCGTAATTACCAGAATATATTACTTTCTCTAAAATTGTAACGAATTACGTGTGAAATGCACGCAGGTACATGTAGCTAATCTGCTAAAACTTAATATTTAAAACTGGAGAAGCATAGATATATAAAAGAACCCATTATGCATACAATTTGGATAAATTTAAAAGATTGCGGTCTTTGGCTAAGGAACAAATCAATCATGCTTATAGTATTTATACGCTACAGGGCGTACGGAGATGATGAGCAAGTAATTCAGGGGACAATTCTACACCGAAAATAAATGCTACCTCTTTCTATAACATGTTTTTGAAAACTGATTATTAACGGAGTTTTCCTGCAACGCCTTTTGCCACACTCATAATTTTTTGACGAGATTTCGTATATGGGGGTTTTTCGGGATGAGTATTATTAATTTGCCCACCGTTTTTTCACATTTACACTTTATGCGAAATTTGACTGAATAATTTTGTTCTCCTAACCTTTTGACATAAAAAAGGTATACTTTATTTGTTTCGATAAATCTAGCCGTTTTCGAGAAAAACGCTAGAATAACGTTAATAATGTGATGATTACGAAATCATTTTAATTTATTTTCTACATTAAACATAGCATGCTTTGGAAACAAGCACTTAGTTACATCAAAAATTCTAGTTTTGAACGATCCAAATTTTCCCAGTCTTCAATGAATAGTACTGAACATTTGCTATTGGGGTAGGTTTCTATTTGGAAATGCTTTGCGATACATACGTCGTGCTGCAAGAGTATAGCCAGCAGCTAAACCTAGAGTAATTGTTGTTCATTTTATTATTATTTTTATGGTAACAATTACTACAAAAACTTGTACAAAATTACTATATGTCAAAACTAATTCTCCACAAACTTGTTTCCAACGCAACTAAGCGCTTGTTTCCAAAGCATGCTATGTTTAATGTAGAAAATAAATTAAAATGATTTCGTAATCATCACATGCAAGCAATGTTATTGTAGCGTTTTTCTTGAAAACGGTTAGATTTATTGAAACAAATAAAGTGTACCTTGTTTATGTCAAAAGGTTAGGAGAATAAAAATATTTAGTCAAATAAAATTTAATTTTAACACCGTGTAACTCCGTTAGTTTTGGACAAAATGTTATAAAAAGAGGTAGCATTTATTTTCGGTCTAGAATTACCCGCTGAACTTTTATTCACCATTACCAGTAAAGGGGCTCAGCTTAAACATAGTATCCTGTGATCAAATAAAACCGATTTAGACAACATTAGTCCAGAAGTGCCTCCTTTCGAAGTTACAGGGCTTCAAAAAAATTGTTCTCCTGTTATGGGCATAATTAAGAAACGAAACGTCCAATCATGCTGAAATTTGGTAAGTAGTGCTGCATATCGTAGGGGGCGCTCTTGGCAGTTTTCTTGTAACTCATTTTCATCGTATCTTTTTGTTGGTTCTATTCTGATAAGCTTGACGGAAAATTATGATGAACAAATTAATTTTAAAAAGCCATACCTGTTCCATGCAACTGTACTTGATTCTTTCAGTTTTTTTCTTTGAAGCCATGTAATTTCTAAACTGGCGCTTTTGAACTAAGCTAAGTTTGTCTAAATCAGTTCTATTTGATCACAGGAAGCTATGTTTAAACTGGGTCCTATTATTTTCCGGACACCCTGTATGAATATTCAAGCATCAATTATTAGCAATCCTAATTTTTGTTGGCATCTCTACAGGGTTAACTATGACTTAGTACAACTATTTTAAGAGGGGATAGGGAAAAGTAAGAATTAACTGAATCACCTTTCAAAAAATTTCCATACTTATTTATAAAGCCAAAAAAATTTTTTTTTTAAACTATATTAAATCCCTATTTATCGCCGTCACTGACCTGTCAGCCGCGAGGTTAAGTATAATCTGCCAGAGGTTAGGTTAGGTATAATATGCCAAAGTCAAAGGTGTCAAACATAGTGACAGGTATCACCGCATTGACACGCTTCCAAAGAAAAAAAAAACTACAAAATGTAGATTATTATTTAATGAGAAATACGGTATGGTAGCACAGAGAGGCAGCACCTATCTTACTAATATTTATTTCCAGGATTGATACTTGGAGAGATTTGAAGAATGTTTAATCATCTGTTTTCTTGCTTGTTTAAATTAAAACTTGCAAAGATTTTTGTACTTGCTGTGGACCTCTCCTCGATCGTTCTTTTGTGTAAATCGAGGTAACTACTTGGTTTGGCGGTCTTGACCAAGTCCTATTACTTACGTCGGGAAAAAGCACAGATGATAACAACATAATACACGCAAATGTACACAAATACATAAAAACACTGCCACACGTTTACTGCCACGGCATAAAACAGCTGTTCGATGTGGTTCAAAAAGTATTCAGCATAATATTTTGTATACTCGGGAAACGTCTTTGACGCTGTTGCACGATATTCACGATAATATGCATTTGTCACACTCCCATAAAGGTCTGTAGTCTGTAGGTCACTAATGCCAGGTGCACTCTTCTTCTTTTTATGGCCTACTCACGGCACATAAACAAGGAGAAGAAGAAGAAGAATTTTTAATTTTCATGTGTTGTTAATACTAATAGTAGCAACAATATTAACAGTAATCGACGATGTTTGCATAAAATAATTAGTAATACTTTAAACTATAACATCCCAAGATGTTCACAGTGTTCTGTAAAAATGACCCTTAGATTATAGCTAACTTCGCGTTTCTGCATTGTTTGGAGCATGGAAAGTAGGCAACTAGCAATGCAATATTCATAACCTAGAACTTACTGTTACTTTAAATCAGCTAAGTGACTAATTTTAAACGTGTTATAGTAATTAAATAAAGTATTTTATGTCGGATATGTTAATTATGATGAATCTGCAAGGAATGAAAATGTAGTTTTGGCAGTGTGCAACGAAAGAACCAAGATCCAATACAATATACTGCAGCTAAGCGGATTAGCTGGTATCTATCAGGTACTTAGACATTATTATTTTAATAAATATGTTTATTTTCGTCGTTTCTACACTTGACAATGTTGATAAAAACGACCGCATGGTTGTTGACATATCTAGCCATGTCGGATGATGATTAATTGTCATAGGCGCCGACTTTCCGTAGGAAAAGAGGGTTTTGCCCCATTTTTAAACATCGAGCTAGAATTCCAAAATAATATTTTTATTATCTGTTAGACCTCTCTGTGCACGTGGTTAAAATTTTTGTACTTAGCTATAGTTAACCCTGTATATTCTAAGAAGGGATAATCTAGGAATCATATGAATCCAGAAATTACGGTAAACGCAAGGAATTGTTAATGTGTCTAATAAGTTTTTAAAAGTGTTTATCTTCTGAAAATTTTCCCAATATTGATTCCGGCAATTTAACTGAAGAAAACGTTTTCAAAGCTTGAACTTTCCTATTGAACACCCTGTATGTTTTAAGAGAGGTATTTTTGTATATAGATAAGCCAGATGAAATTGTCACATTTTGTCACCGAAAATACATGTAGTTAGTCGGTTGACCTGCTCTTTTGCTACACCGTATCCATCAAAAATTGCATAAACTTTAAAATTTTAAGAATGCTTACAAACAAGTTTTTACGTTTTGAATTTCAAACAATTTAGGTAATCTGCCTTGCTGAAATAAATTTACAAAAAATATATATGTTTAAGATTTTCGCAAGAAAGAAATATATACAGCGTGTCCACGGATGGAGTTGACAAGAGGAGAAAGTCTTTTGTTTTTGACTTTATCGAAAAATGTCACTCTTTATAAAAAGTTCTGCTCTTCGAAAAAATGAGACTCTCATAGAAACGTCTTGGATCAGATATACAGGGTGCTTATAAATTAAAAAAAACATGAAAATACTCAAGAGAGAAATACCATTATTTATTATTTTACACAACATTTTATAAAACAAATCTGTTTATAACCCGAAATAGAGTCCTAATACAAATTTTAAAATCAAAATTTTTATTTTGACTTTTACTCTACACACTAAGAATAGTTTGTTATTTCTTCTTTTATGCGCTCTTTTAATAGCATGTGGCAGATCATTTGAATAAACCTTTTGTTTTAGGAAAAAACTCAAGGGGCCTAAGGTCAGGTCTAGCAGTATAATGGACCTTTCACCATTGTCTGAGCAAGGCTGTAAAATGAGCAGAACAGCAGTCCTGTTGCCAAAAAACAGGTTATTGCGTATTTCTGGCTCCCAAGTGTTTAAAAATGGTAAACCAAATGGTTCCAAAATGTTTTGGCAACAGGACGGCTGTCCTGCTCAGAGGAAGATTTGGCCCAATCCTAACCTTACACCCCTTGCCTTTTTTTCTCCAAGGTGCCCTAAAACAAAACATTTATTCAAATGGTTTGCCACATGATAGGGAAGTATTAAAGAGCACATACGCCAAGGAATACATGAACTGAATGAGCCGCTAACTATTCGAACAATTTATTAAGTCAGCGGAAAAATGTGTTGAGGTGGGAGGTAGAGGTAGAGTAAATGTTAAAATTTAAATTTTGATTTTAAAATTTGTATTGGGACTCTATTTGAAGTTATAAACAGATTTGTTTCATAAAAATGTTGTATACAATAATAAATAATGGTACTTTTCTCTTGAGTATTTTCTTGTTTTCTTAATTTATGGGCACCTTGTATATCTGATGTAAGAAGTTTCTATGAGAATTTCATTTTTTCGGGAAACAGAACCTTTTATAAAGAGTGACATTTTTCGATAAAGTCAAAAACAAAGTTTTTTCTTCTCTTGTCAGCTCAATCCGTGGGCACACTGTATATATATATAAATAACACCTGGATATTAAAAATATTATTAAGGTATCTACTTAATCCGTGGGTTTGTTGTTTAGTTTTACGTAGGTATATGTACCTAAGAATTTAAATTTTATACCAAGAAAGAATACTACATAAGTATATTGTAAATTATTACTAAGCTGATTCTTTATAAATCTTGTAATACACCACATTTATTTGTTTTAGGTCCTAGAAAATGTCGGGCTTCATTGCTTTGGGTCACAAGTTTCGCGTTTTAGGATTCCGGGGTAAGCTAATAAAATATTTTATTTGGGGTCAAAAATGTATAATTACTACAATCATTCAGAATACTGAATGGTCCCACTAGATGGGGTACTTGGCTAGAAGCCGCAGCGTATTATGATAAATATTATGATGGTATAAGACGTGTTATTTAGGTACTGCCATCAGTGAAAGCAACGCTTTACATAATTGTTTGCAACATTTCTGATGTATACATTAATTACATTAATAGACATGTTAATATTTTCTTTAGTAAACTGAGTCTAGTTCTGTTAAGACTCACGGATCCTGGGTTTCTAATAACCAGGTATAGATAACTTCGGTGAATCAGGTAACTAATCAGATTTAAACCCGAATTCTTGTAGAGGATACTGTTACAAGCGCATCGAATGGTACGTAACAAGATCCGGCAAAGTGAGAAGGCCTTATTCCCTTAAATGAGCGTATCTGGGAACAACGACGGGAGTATGAGATGTCAGCAGTCTTATTTGTCCCTTGCTGACCGGCACTGACCCATCCCTATTAACCTTCGACCTGTCTAGGGCTGTCACACCAATTTACTTCTTATTTCCGATATCTACACGCCGTTTAGGATTTCGAGACCAGGGGTTGGATATATAGATTTCATAGTGCTTAGTGGGTCATATATCAGAAAATGTAAAGAATACGGTAAAAATTGAATATCCGATAATATTCAAGGGAAAGGAACACAATTCGAAAATTTCTTTGTCCATGTTAATAATGAAATACTGCGAATGCTAAGCTAACAATGTTTATGATTAAGACGCCAAAATATTTATCTAGTTATCAATCAGGGTAGTATTGGCAATGGTTGATTGAATCACTTACTTATAAAAACAATATAATTAATCAAATTCGTAAATCGAAGTAAAGATAATTTATTATTTTTATTTCTGAATAAATTTCTCTTCTATCTATTCTATTCTCAATGAGAGAAAAGTAAAATGTGCGATGACACCATCCTGAGGTGATCACAAGGCTTACAATATTTCACTTTTGAATATTTACATAAACTTATTTATTATTTTAACAAGAATGTTAATGTGATTTAATCTAATGATAATAATAGTAAGTACTGTAAGTCGTTCCATTACATTCATACATTTTGTTAACGCACAGAGAAATACCAATCAAATCTATAAATTATACTCCGCGGACTAATGCCCCGACCGGTATTGAATTACACCTGCAGTATCTGTGTGAACAACCAAGAACCCTTGTCGACCACTCCACCAGACATAGACTGGTTTCGGCCTTGTTAGCCCTCATCAGTATGCCATAGGTGAGATGACCACCAATAAAATGTTAAAAATCAGAGAAGAATGAATCAATTTATCAAATTAAATGCATGAAACAGTAGTTTCACTTTATATTATCACCTCTACGTTGATTTAATCTTGGAACACGTCACGTAGAAAAACAAATCTTATTGTCACTACTTGATTACACAGCAAATTATACTTCAAACAAATTCACAACTGTCAAGGCTTTACTTTGACGTTTATGTTATTCGTGTTCGACTGCCTAATATGAACCGAACTGTAGCGATTAAACTGATCCGCTTATATATATTTTTCATCTCGAAGTCTCTGCGGACGTTTATATTATTCGCGTTCGACTGAACAGTATAAACTGAACTAAACTAAACTGTAGCAACAAAACCGATCCGCTTCTATATATTTTTTGAGTTCTCTAAGTTTCCGCGATATCAAGAACGTGTCGACAACTAAATCGAATGTAGTCTGGAATGTTTTAGAAAACGTCAAAATAAAGGTATTAAAAAAATTATAAATTCAGGAACATAATTATTAACAAACTAAAAATGTAGGAAAGCTTCCACAATATTAATTTGGAATTACAGGATTAACATTATTTAGGATAAATCAGAATTTTCATGCATGTAGTTTTGATGCTAAGTATTGAATCTACAAACAGCACCTGCCTTATAGATGGCATGTAATTATTTTATTTTAAATATACCGACATTTTTTAAAATCATAATAACTGATTAGTTGTACTAATTAAGCTATAAACGTCAAACTAAAGTTAAAAATACAAAATTTTAAAACTTATAGAAAAACTCGCGTTGCTGTTTAATTTATTACTTTTCTTTTGTTGTCAAGGTAGATTCATCGTGACAATTTCTTTTCAACTGTAAAATCTCTCTAAATGTATTTAAAATCAAAACATTTATGTTTTCTTCTATTTATATCATTGACGTTTTTGATTATTTGTTCTACTTTCCTGTTTTGCGATAATGGAGAGCAAGTTCAGGCAATATTTATTGATTTCAAAAAACCTTTGATAAGATAGATCCTCATATTCTACTAGCAAAATTAATTCGATTTGGCTTTTCTAATGCGCTAGTTAAGTTCTTTGAATCGTATCTAATAGACAATTTATGGATAGATATCTAGTGTGCCATACGGCTTTGCTTTTCATTGATGATCTCCCTGATGTTGTCTCATGTAATCAATTATAATCACTCTCTGTCTGATTGTTTTGATCTCTGTTTAGACCGTATATCGAATTGGTGTGATGCTGTGAATATTACCGTCTATATATCAATATCTCCAAGACAATGTCATTCTCTCGTAAAGTTTACACGATTACTCTATTAATGAATGCACAGTTGGCCTAGTCGGACCATAAAAGAAAGAAATTTGTATTTTGGCATTGTTGTATGAAGAGGAGGAGGAGGGCGAAACCATGAAAATGAGAAAAGTCACCATATTAATAAAATGAGAAAACTGTATAGCGAATTTCATTATTTATTTTCTAGACTGGAGAGAGTTCAACGAATTTTTTTTCACTATTTCCGAATGTCACAACAAAATTTTCAAGATCGTCTACAGCACCAAACCACAAGATTTCGCAGAACAGTGTCATCTGACGAGAGACAGTTTGTTTAAGGTAAGTAAATAGAGGTTGTCGATAAGCGAGGGTGTCCGACAGTTCAGCGATACAACTTAACTGGTCGAATGTTTCTAATAGTTTGAAACCAATTCCCGAGTTTTGTGGGAATAGAACTTACGTCGGACTAGCGCGCCCAAGCATAGAAATTGCAGACCACCGACACGACCTGCAGAGATGGTTGTTGCAGGTGATGGTACATTGTGGTGCTGGTCTAGAGTGTGATGCTATATTAAATAATATGGAGACCTTCCTGAGCAGGTTTTGCAGGTCTGTGCTGTGCAGTCCGTGCTGGTCCGTGCAGACATAATGTGCGCGATCTTCAAATATGATACTTATAATGATAATTTGAAAGTTGTATATAGTTTCGTACTTAATAACTTGTTTACTTTATTATTATGTGTATGTGTTACTTATTATTTATAATCATTGATGTTATATTTTATTTCTTAGTTTATTATTGTACTTTTACTTATTCCTGTAATTGGGATTTCGTATCGTATTGGAATAATAAATAAATAACTAAAAATAACAAGGACCTTTCTATAAAAAGTCTGCTGGATATTTAAAATGTAAACCATGCACGTTTTCTATATAATTAAAAGTTTAATTTTTATCTTATTAATTGTCAAAATTTATTCATGTAAGAACTAATTAACAACATACTTTATTATAGATTGAAAAATTTAAAAAAGTGGGGCATCCTTCCCTCACTTTATCTATATTATCCTTTAATAATTAATTCTGATATCTACCCTGTCATAGTCCCCACTGAAAACAAATTATTGTTATCTATATTTCTGTATGCGTCAAAACATACATATTTCAAGAAATAAAGGATACACCATCTATAGGCGGAAAATGTCGCCATGTAGAATAGATGTGAAGACATTTTCAAATATTTTATCCAATCTGAGCCCCTTTAAACACAGGAAGCAATACTTTCACATCGGTCCTGGAATGATGTATCCCATATTTCACAGTGTTACTTTTATTTTCCTACTCAATCATAGACGCTTTTTTGAAATACGTTCTGCTTATAAGAAGTAGTATACACAGATATAATTATTATAATTTTTCAAATACAATTACCAACAGTTTAACTAATATTAAGCTAAATATACTATCAAATTTAATTTAAAATATTATTTATTAAGGAAAGCATTTTTAATTGATAAATAATTAAATAAGTCCTCAAAGAGAATCCAAATTTACTATAGCGTAAAACTTTGAAATAAAAAAAATCCTAACCGCTATTTTCGAGTGAAAATCTAAAATTAAATTCGTGCTATCGTATTTCTCGAGAAAATAATCAAAATTAAACCCTTACACTCAACTTTATACTCGTTTCAACACTCTTCAGAACACTACAGGGTGCAATGAAAAATAAAAATATTTAACTAGTAAATTAAAATTCGCAATGTACCAGTCCAAAGGTACTGAAGACTCATTCAACTGAGGCTGATGAAGCAGTTGCACAATGAAATTGTTATATACTCGCGTCAAGAATTCAGACGTCTTACACATTTGTGTTTATTGTCAACGTAATTTTCGATATTTGATTGGGTTAAAAAGAATGATATTTTGCAATTTAGTGCAATATATAATGCAAACTTTTAGTGTAGTATATAGTTTTATTACTATCAGTTACAGTTTCTTAAATATTTTGATGAAAATGTAATGAATTATTAATTTGTTCATATGACGTAAGTTGTCTGAATTCTTGTAGCGAGTATTCCCAGATACTTGTTTTTTGATTTCTGGATCACTATCAGCTTGTGACAGCCACCAGTTTCTGTAATTTCTTCAGAAAAACATGTTTGAAAGGCAGAGAATGAGCACATTAAATTTATTAGGAATAGTAATAATTCACTAATATGAAAAAACGAAATTAAAATAGTTTACAAAAATGAACATTTACATTAAAAATTTGTGCTTTTCGTGCGTCAAGAAAAAAATAATGTGTTTTTTATTTAAATCAATGATTTTTTATTTTTTAAATTAAAGTCACGTTTTGTCCAACCTTAATAAAAAAATCTGATATTTTTCAACAATGTTTTGAGTGCAGTCATATATAATGTTTTCTGGTACCAAACAAAGAACCGAATTATATACTAAAAATTGCACCCAATTATATAGTGTTATGAGATGATAAACCAGATAATTTTTATTTTGATGATTGGGGTGGTTTTGCATAAAATAGACTCCTCTCACTCTTTCTATATTTCTACATTTTACCCATAAAATTCAGTAATAGTTGTTTATATTGTCCATGCACAATTTTCAACAGATATAAATGAAATCTGTAAAGAGTGTGTTTTTTTTAAATTAATATAATACTGATCACATAATATTGTTCTGCCTGACAATATAAAACTGGTGTGAACCTGTCTTTGACTCAGCGGCGTAACAACGTACGCAGCCACAGACCCCCTGGGAGGTTGGAGGGGAGGGGGGTGATGCAAGCCTTAGCCCAAATAATCCACCACCATAAAAGAGACTATTACAAAAATCAAATGTTAAAATTCCGTCAATAAAATGGTCAACGGACGGCAAATCATTCAATAAAAACAAAACAATATTTATTGTTTTATCAGCTGATGGCATCATCTGGTCTCAATTTCGCACGTTTTTTATAATACAGTATAAATGTACCCTCATAACTACCTACCTACAGAAGTATGTACATACTTGAACAAACAAAATTAATGTCAGTATTTTGCATATTACATTTTGTCATATTGTGAATACGCAGATTATGAGCTTTCGATTGGTATATTTATTTTGTTTCATTAAACAGCCGGTGACAATATAAACATAAATGTTTAAACAACCAATGTCGAGAACCTCGTAAGGAGTGACAACTCTATACATTTTTACATATGAGGCTGTTAATTTCCAAATGGTACATTATTTATTTAATTAAAACCAATTTGTAGTTCACCTCCATAGTTCACATTTTTAATAATTAATGCCTCTAGAACCCGGCTTTGATTAGCCAAACATATGTTTAAAAGCAATTCGTTCTATTAATATTTGAATGAAGATACTTTGCAGTGGGATCTTGGACTATACCTAAATTGAATTTAAAAAAATTCGCAAAAGAGACCTGACTTAAAGTTAATGCAAAAACTGAACATTTTGCTACGACTAAAACTCGTCAACTCCAATTGTGTTTTTTTTTTAAATTAAAAATCTCATATTATTATGTTTTATATTTGTACAGTTTTTAATGTTTTATTTAGTGCAATATGATTTTTGTGTTTTTCGTTTTATATTCTATTTAACTTTTTATATATTTTCTATTTTATAGAAAATGCATAATAAACATTTTTATTATTTATAACACCCAATTTTGTGAATTGATAATGCCATAGATATTTTTACAAAAAAATAACTCTCAAACCCATGAAAAAAATTCACGATTTGCCACTGGAAATTACAATAGATTATTGTCCTCTTTATTTTAAAATAACTTTCGTGTCTAATAATAATTAGCAGAATAACTGTTTCTCAAAAAACAATCCCTTCAAAAATATGGCGACACTGTATATCTAGAAATATAAAGATACGAGTGTAATATAATATACTGCTTGGACACTACTATGCTACGCTGCATTGTCCTAAGATAAACACGAACGTGTCAGATAAGACAAAGAGACCCATTCATAGTGACAGACAGGCTAGGCATTCTTCTGTTGTTTGAGGCATTATTTTGCTATCTGAGGAATCAGAAGTTCAAAAAGAATATGTATACAAATATATAAAGGAAACTCACCTTAGACGAAAATTCGTAATTATTTAAAATCTTAGTATAGTTTTAACCATAGAGCCATTTTAACTTTAACTAAAAGTTCTCAAGTTAAAGTAACAAAATAAATATTAATTAGGCTCGAAACAGGTATATGTCTAGTGGGCCGCCGATGAATGACTTTAGCTGTTGCTATAGGTTTTTCAGGTGTAATTCAATGCTGGTCGGGGCATTAGCTCGCAGAGTAGTTATCGCCGCTTCGAGATAAATATCGTTAGCCTTCAATGGTTTCTACCGTGATGTAGAACGCGTCCTGCCTGTGGGTTTTCAGTTCGACGTGGAGTGGCGAATAGCCGCTGGAGGTAGCTTTGCTACTGCGATATTTTTATTGTGCTAATTTCATTCCTCGTAACTCTTACCTACAGGGTATACTGATGAAAGCAACCTTGTTTCCAATATTTTATTAGCTTGGCATCCCAATTTATTTTTTATTATTTTTAGTTTCTTTCACCAGTGCACCACTTTACTGATAATAAAAAAAACTTAACAGATTAACCCTGACCCATAATCTCCGCTGAAACTGTCAAACAAGCATCATTTTTTATAATAACTCCTCGGACAAAACGTTATATGTTCAAGAGGAGAAAACCATTGAGCAACCTTAGCATCCGTAGATATAATAAAAGTCTACCGCTAACTAGTAAAACGATGTTGATCGCGCTTTAAAATAAGTAACAATTATTTTGTATTCATATTTCTTAATTGCGAGTAGTTCTTATTAATTATTCTCTCTTAGTATTTCTCTATTACGTTCATCCTTAACCGTAATATTTTGCACGCTTTTGTATCACATAATTGATATTCAATAAAAATTGGAGGTATTCGTTTCGTCTCTCTTTTTTAAAAGCATTAATGCAATGAGAAATTCTGCTCCATTTTCATAAAAAATATATATTTTACGGATAAGAATATATTTTTTTTTATTGAAAATTGGTCCCTAAATAAGCAAACCACTGTCTCAAATTCCAAGAATATTGAGCGATGAAGAGATAATTTTCTCTACATCAAAACGTAACTCGAAATAAGGAAGTAATTAATATACACTTCAGTCTAAAATTAATTAGATTTTTTTAAGGATTCCAAAGATACGACCAAAAACAGTTTCCAGATATGAAAATATATTATGTTTTTCTGTATTTGTTAGAAGAACACAATATTTACTACTTTTTGTCTTTGCCACAACATGTTTCAGATTAGATATATAAATATATTGTTTGCGTTTCTGTCACATAAAAGTATTTTCCGTTTGGAAATATTTGTTTGAGTTATTGTTTACTAGTAATGCTTCCCTTCATACACCGAACCAGCAAACCAATCAATACAAGATGAATAGAATGTGATTTATTTTTATATGTTTGGAAAAGCTAAAAATACATAACAAGGATATAATTTATTTTCTGATTGGAAAATCTATAGCACCATTTGATTTATTGTAGTAAAAAAATAGTTTTTAACGGTAGATACCATACAGGTCAAAAATGTTATAACCCTGCCATATACCATTGTAATTAAAAATTGAAGCAACTTATCTAGAAACTTCTGTTTTGGTATACATCTTTGTTTATCTGAGTGTAATATATTTTCTGAATGTGTAAGAAAGTTACAAACAGGGTGTTATTATTATTATTTTTTTTTTTGGAAATACCACGCCAATTACCCCAGAAAATTTGTATGTGTATACCAATGGTTTTTGAATTTGGCGTTTTACATTAATTTTAAAATAATTTTTGTCTCGTTTGAAATTTTGATGTCTTATATCAATATAGTAAAAAAGAGAAATTTGTAGCCATAGGAAAATAAAGAACTTTTAAATAACTTTGATGACATCCCTTTTATCTATACAGGGTGATTCAGAACTTATCTATAATAATTTCGGAGTAGATGCGTTTCCGAATAAAACATTAGGTATTGAAGTTGTCGAATTTTCAACCTTTACATCGCTAAGCTACTGTAGTATCTAGACAGGCGATTCTGAATATTGAAATCCGATTACTTTTTCTAGGCATTAAAGTTTTTGTGACGCCAGTCTTTACATTAGTTTTTCAAGTGTCAAAAATGGCTTACGTGTATAGTAGCAACTCAGAGTTGATGGATATCGTTTAAATTGATGACGATGTGAAATTGCTTTACCAGGACGAATTCCCGGTAAACATGTGCCGAATGCAACACGTGGAAAATTTTAAATCGAATCGTGGAAGAGATGGAGGTCCAGGACTTCCACGGTGTATTGCAGCAGTGTGGCGTATCATACACGGGGCTCAATTAGGTTTATTCGTACCATGTACAGCGTATCCAAGCATTAATACCAAGATATTGGACAAGGAGGACCGGTACCATGTCCGCCACGATCTACTGACTTTAAATCATTTGGACGTCTTTCTGTGGAGATATTTAAAAAATGAAGTGTATCGCACCGAAGTAGATACATACTATTGATGATTTACTGAAACTTATCATAGTTGTTGCCAATAACTTATTAGTTCAAAACGGACAAGAAACAGAAACATTTGTGTTTGTAAAAAATGAGTAAAATGGGCCTAAAATGTTGTTGTAACATCTGGCATGTCAAACGATTTTATTAATTAACCCATTTTGATTTCTTTACAAAATTGTATTTGTACCAAGCAAACTTATTTTTCAATGCTCTGTGAGCCCTAGCCATATTGCCATTTTTTGTAAACACCTTGTATATTAATAATTCAGTATTTTAGAAATTCAACAAAACATTTAGGAACACAGGGTGTCCGGATATTCCAGGAGGTCATTTGATCAAAACGTCCTATAATGTTTTTTCTTAGAAATTCTAAATAAACGGAACCTCAAGGAAAATTTTGCTTTATCATTATTTTCACTATTAGTGTGTTATTTTGTATTCTTAATTCTTCAGTGTCAAAGGGTTTAAACTGCCTTCGGCGTTAAAACAATGACTTTGAATTGTCGATCAACCTTTTCATGAATTTGGATAGTGCGTAATTAGAAAGCATAAAAAAATCTTCAAAGTCAGTTCGCTATGCCACGTTCAAATAAAATAAACCGTTTAAGAAAAAATCAACTTGTAATGTATAAGTACGATGAAAATCCGCTCATTTGCTCATAGAACCCATGTTCAAAAGGAACAAAGTACGCCTTGAAAATAAATCCTTTCGTCTTCTTAGAAACATATTGGCATGAAATTAGATTTCCTATTAAATTTTTTTGTAATATCATTGCTAAAAAAATTTTACGTTGGCACCTTATAATGCTGCTAATTTTGAGTATTACATATTGTAACCTCGTAATTAGGTTATCGTAGAAACATGTCACGTAAACAAACAATCTTTATTGTCGCTCTTGATAATACAAGAAATATCCTTCAACAAATTTCGCAACTGTCAACGCTTTGCTTTGACGTTTCAGTCATTCGCGTTTGGCTGCTCAATATAAACTGAGTCTAGCGCCGAAAATCATCTGCTTATATAGGCTTTTATAGTTCTGGAAGTTTCGAAGAACTCGAGAACGTGTCTAGAAACAACTAGAATATAGCCTGGAATATTCCGGAAAACGTCAAAATAAAGGCATCACAAAAATTATAAATTCTAACATAAACAGAAACGTAATTTACAAACTAACGAGGTAGGTGCTTCAATTATAAATTCTAACGTAAACAGGAACATAATTAACAAATCAAAAAGGTAGGTGAGCCTTCGTAACAATATGTTTCTTTTCTCATAGTATAGTAGTAAAATAATGCACAAACCGCATATATATAAATATACACGGTATCTCTAAAAAATCTGTACAAAATACTAGCACAAGTTTCTGAGGCTAAAATATGAGAATCTGGCTTAATTTACCTTAATTCAAAAGTTTATAGTTTGCGAATTATAGTTTTTGTAAATATTGATAATAGTAACATGATTCACACGCAATGTGGTGCTTAATGGTTTTTTAAGATGAAAAATTGATATCTGATAATTTTTGGGCAAGGAACAAAAATGTTTAACTAGAAATTTAATATACCGAGCTACAAACAAGTTATGAAGCTTTATATGCAGGCAAAGTGCTGCTGGTGGCGCCTTCTAAAACGTACACCGAAATATTGATCAGATCTCGATTTATCATCCTAAAAAGTACCAAATTTCGTGCAACATATGCATTTATTAAGATAAATATTTGAAAAAAGTTTTAAAGGATAATAACTTTTATATGTATGTTAGAAACTATCAACTTTTGGTTTAAAGTAAATTGGGCTAGACACTCACATTTTAGCCTCAGGAGTTTGTGCTAGTGTTTTGTATACAGGGTGTTAAAAAAGGAGTGTAAAATATTTACGGAGGTAATAGTATGAAGCAAAATAAGCAGAAAAGTCTCAATAAACATGGTGTTTTTATTTTACAAAAACGTTATGCAGTTGGTTGATGTTTAGTGAAACAAACAGTACGTATTTCACAGTTTTCTTTCGCTATGGCTGGCTATTCTAACGCAGAATTAACAGACATGCATTTCATGTATGGTCGTGCTAATGGGAACGCCACCAAAGCGCGACGTCTTTATGTTGACGCTTATCCAAATCGCCAGATTCCTTCACAACGCATGTTTGGAAGAATTCACCAAAGATTGCGTGATACCGGTTCCTTGAGCAAACAGTGCCATTTATCCGGAAGACCAAGGTCGGTATCCACTCCTAGAGCAGAAGAAGAAATTCTAGCACTGGTACGAGTGTGCGGAGAATATCAGTCGATGTAGGAATTAGTGGTCCTCTTGTTTGGAGAATCCTTCACGAGCAACTGCTTGATCCATACCATGTGCAACGAGTACAGGCCTTAAATCCAATAAATGATCATCAAGCACGTTTGGTTTTTTGTCGCTGGTTTCTACGTCATGATGCTGAAGACCATCGTTTTCTTGCAAACATTCTTTTTACTGATGAGGCCGGGTTCACAAGAAAAGATTGTTTAATTTTTACAATACGCATATTTGACCCGACAAAAATCCTCATGCTCTAATAAAATCTGGACATCAGACACGTTTTTCATTAAACATTTGGATGGGTATTGTAGGTTTCTAGGTCCTGTTGTTTTTCCAAACCGATTAACAGGGGCTGCTTACCTCAACTTTCTGCAGAACACACTGTATGAGTTTTTGGAAGACATTCCTATGAATCAGAGGTAACAAATGTGGTTCCACATGATGGTGCTCCAGCTCATTTTTCTAAGGCCGTTAGAGAACATTTACACCAAACTTTTCCACATAGATGGGTAGGAAGGGCCGGACCTGTTTTATGGCCTCCAAGATCGCATGATCTGAACCCTCTAGATTTCTTTGTTTGGGGATATTTGAAGACATTAGTGTATGATACTACTGTAAAAAAAACCTGGAAGAGCTGCAGCTACGGATTAATCAAAAGTGTCAACAAATTCAAACCAAGGAGGGTGTTTTCGAAAAAGTTCGAATATCGTTGAGACGAGGATGTCGTGTCTGCTTGGAAATGGATGGAGGGCATTTTGAACATCTTCTGTAACTTTGTTTTCTATTTGCTAAAAGCTTCCTTTGTCGGTTTATTCCTAATAAAATAAAATGTTTGAAAAACGAATAGTGGTCCATATCTCCGAAACCGTTACTTTGCGGACCCATGTTTATTAATAGTTTTCTGCTTATTTTGGTTCATACTGTTACCTCCTAAAATATTTTACACTCTTTTTTTAACACCCTGTATTATAGCGTCAATGCTTTTTAATCACCGGTTTTACCTTACACGCTGGACTTTGACTTTCGTTTTGATTGCATTTTTATTAATTAAGTTTGGTTTTTTTACTTTTACTCTTTTGCTAAGTATTTTATTGCCGTCAGTTCATTCTTAAATGAGAATGAAAGTTTCTGATAGAGTGATGCAATAAATTTTGACAGATTTCAGCAATTTCTCAATATTAAATTGCCCTCAATTCTTTCATTTTATGTGTCCGCAATAAATGTTATTGGTATGAAGTGGTCGTGATGTTTTACTTTTAATTTCATAGTTTCTTCTAAATATTTAAACCAATACGGATGATTACTGTTTATTGCAGTGTAAACGAAAAAAGACCTTAAATTTGAATTTGTTTTTGCATTGTAGGTACATTACCTAATGCTAAAAGGTGAAAGTACATTTGAGTACATTTTTGCAGTGCATATTATCTACTGCAAAAAAAAGTTGATGTGTAAACGAGATTATCCAGTACCAATGCAATTCAGGATGTTTAAAATTTTCTGTTAATAGTTTAAGACACTCTGGTTCTTTAATATTGTATTACCAAATATGTTGAAATTATAGCATCTACTTTAATAAAATAGAACTAATTACGTAAAATTCGTTTAAAAAAGTTGCGCACATTATACCTGCTCGGACCAGCACGGGCATGCAAAGCCTGTTCATAAAGGTTCCTATGTTATTTAATGGAGCATCATACACTAGACCGGCACCTGCATGTACCGTCACCTGCAACGACCGTCACTGCAGGTCGTCGTGTCAGTGGCATGCTTGACCACGCTAGTCCAACGTAAGTTCTGTTCTTACAAAAGTCAGGGATTGGTTTCAAACTACTAGAAACATTCGATCAGACACCATCGCTTATCAACAACCTCTCTCTACTTAAACAAACTGCAAGTCTTTCGTCAGATGACACTGCTGATACTGGAAAAAATGTCGTTGATCTCTCTAATTCAGAAAATAAATGATAATATTCATCATACAGCTTTCAATTTTTATTCCTCCTCCTGTTCATACAACATCGCTAAAATAATATTTATTCTTCCGAGCTATACTCAACTATTAAAAACTTCAAAACGTTTGCCACAACCTGTACAAGAAGTTGCTGGTCCGTGCTGGACAAGTGTGTGTGTTTGTAAACTCCTATTGCGGCGTGCCTAATCACATCCTACGTAAATAAATCTTTTTTGTTTTATTTTTTATGATTTACTGCAGTGTTATTAGTTTTTAAGTTCTTTGTTACAATATGTTAGATACTAAAAGTAACACGTACCGTATTTATTAATACAGTGAATTTTGTTAAACTTTAATATATATATACAAGTGAACACATTGATTGACACATGATTGTATTTTGTATGTCTACTTTATTGCCGTAGTTTTATTGTGATATTAAGACGTTATAGATTTAATATTACAAACTAGATGATTTTTACAAATGGAATCATATCCATTTTTTATATAACAAAACGCAAGTATTTATTGTTCCGTATTGAAATATGTATAAAACTTGAATATCAAATTGTTGACGTACTTTAATATAGACAAGTTTTATTGAAAATTGAGAAATTTTTCCATTTGATAAAATGTCGCAAAGTAGAATAACTATATCAATTTTTCAATACTGCCAGCTTACATGAACCCAATATTTCACTGGCAAGAAAACGAAAACTTCCATGTCACCTCAATTTTAAGGCATAAATGAATGGCAGGCACTTTTCTCACATGCTGTGCTGTGACATTGACTGACTTTGGTAATACGTCAGGGAATTTGCACCTATTTTATAATAACAACTGATGTATCACAGAGTAAATAATTTTGTCAACGTTACCTCTCAGTTTTCCTGTGTAAGACTATAAACAAACAGTCCTCACTGAAGTTTTGATACAAACGTTATGTATTACAAATGTACAGAGCTTAACACACAATAAATCAAAACATTTGTAAATGTCAACCGATGGAAAATTAGATTTATTTACTCATTTATTACCGTCGGGCAAAACAATTTTAATGATGTAACATTTTGCTGATCTGATATATAATTTAATTAAAACTACTGCTGAAATTCGTACTAAAATTTGACCGCTGGTATTTGATTTTCCCTTTGTTTTATGAGCTGTTATAACTTAGTCACTGTTGAGTGGAGTTCGGTGCTAACCGTGCAGCGGAAATCTTTATCTAATTAGACATTGTTCACTGACTAATACCAATTAAAAGGGATTTCACACCACCTGAAATGGTTGAGAACGAATGTATGCAAATTCAAATAATTTAATTACATTACCAAATTCTATTACAATTGGGACATGGTAGTACGATTTCATGTGGTGACAAATATATAACTCTACAAGATAATTTTGAAAATTACAATAGCTAACGCTAGATAATACATTAATACCTAGATTAATTCAACAAATAAATAAACTCCCACGCAGACTATTCTGGATATGGGTCAGGTCGTTACAATTAAATGATGACGTTATGGATGTACCTGCTAAAGGTCTACATTTTGTTATAGCATCTAGGTTGATAAAAAAAGAAAAAGTTTTTCTCTGGAAATCAAATACCGACATATTTCGCAAGAAACTGCAGAGAAGATACAATCTGAGGCAACAATGTACTGGAAATTTCCAGACCATCAAAGAAACTACGCTTTAGAATCAATGAAGAATCGTCGCTACTTGATTGTGTTTCTTTGATTTTCCATTATTTTTCAGCGACTTTAGACAAACAAGGTATAACACTAATAGGTCTTAAATCCGATAATTGTTTAGGGTCATTATTTTTAGGTATTGGAATCACAACAGCATTTTTCCATAATTTAGGAAACTTAGAATCCAAAAACATACTATTAACTATGTGTACCAAATACTTTAAACTATAGGGACAGCACAGTTTAATTAGATCAGGAGATGATTTGTTTAAATTTACCAGAATTTTATAAATATGTTCCATGGACGCTAGACTAAAATTAAATGAATTATCGCATATTTTATTTTCACTGTAATATCGAATTATATTATCAGGAGAGACGTTTGATGGGAAATATTATCTAAGAAAAAATTATTTATTTCATCCGGATTGGATAAGTAATACGGCAGCGTAGGTTTTTTACTTATTACGTCAAGATCTTTTAATTCAGCCCATAATAGTTTAGAATTTTTATTCCTAGAAAGATAGTTGAAATATCCTCGTTTTTCTGTACATATGGCATGATTAACTACATTTCGTATCTGTTTATAATACACCCATTTAGCCTGAGAGGGAGATTTTTTAAAAGCAGCCAATGCTTTATCTCGTTGACTCATTAATAATTTAATATTGTCAGTTAACCATGGAGCTTTTTTCTTAGTGATGCGCACAGTCCTCAAAGGAATATGTTTGTTAAAAACATCTAATAAACAGTTATTAAAAAATTCCACTTTATTATCAACAGTTTCAAAATAATATAAATTATCAATGTTTGTAAATCAACATAAAATAAATTTTCATCAAAATGTTTGAAATCCCGGAAAGTATAATATCTCTGAGTGAATGTTGTTTTATTAGTGTTAATTTTACAAGAAATAAGTTCGTGATCTGAATTAATGTCAAGACCCCCAACTTTAGTAGCTTTAATATTGCTACATGCATTACAAATTATAACATCAAGTAGTGACGGTGTACTATTAGAAAAATGCGTAGCTTTATTGATCATTTGTGGAAAATCAATTAATAAACAAATGCAGTTCAATTTAGTGTAGACTCACTAAGACGACCAATTCCAGAATTGTTTTGCCATGTTAATGCTTAATTTAAAATAAAGAAACAAAATTTTCCATATTGTTTCATCACGAAAATACATAAAAAAGTGCGTGTATCTGTGAACGACTAATATTTCATGTACATCATTAAAAAAGAATAACGAGAAATCATATAAAAATAAATTTAGAGTAAATACGCCAAAAAAGGCAACATTCCTTTTAAGTTAATTGAATTAGTTTTCTTAAATGATACCTGGACTAAGGTAAAGGTCACTAAGTCATTAACAGAAAGCTTCTGAGTTAAAATGTTTAGGTACCACATAGGAAACACGCTCTTTACGGTGAGGTTAATTTTAGAAAGGGTGATACAGGAAAAACAATTTTAGACAAGAAAATAATTATTTATATTACCAAGTCAAATTACTTTAACTAGCATGCATGTATTGATATAACAAAATATCAGTTTGGAGGTAATTAGAAAATGAAAATGTAAAATCAAAGGGCAATAAAATAAATTCTTGAAAACAATGACTATATTTATGTATTACGGTTAATATATGTGAGGCGTGCCTGTAAGCTAATAAAAGTCCCTAAAATACGCAAAAGTCATTCACGACTTGTGTTATTTATTATTAACGTCATGTGAATATATTTTCAGATTGACTATAATTTAATAGTCCAGAAAACAAAAGCTTTAAAAATTTAAAAATAAATCTTACTATATTTTTTTCATATCGTCTCTTTGAAGGAAGGTTAATTGAATGAAAAGATGTAGTTTAACTAAAACTTTGAACTTTTCACCACGTAGGCCTTGTGAATAATTTTTTTATACATCTGCCTCATTGTTATACCCGTTTGCAGGTTCTCTAGAAGAGAGAAGAATGTGAGAAAGCTGTGGAATATCCGCAAGTCAATTTTTTTACAATTAGTATCCTGAAGGAAGGTTATATTCTACTAACCATTTTATTGATGTAACAAAGGCCTACTACGATTATTTAAAAGGGTCATTTTTTCCAGAAAGTGGTATTAGGCATTTCTTTTTATAAAACAGATATTAGTATATTCAGCATCCAAACTTCGAAAAATCCGACAACTAAAAATTATAATAAGGTCAAAGATTGCCATGAAAACGAAAGCAAATACCAATCGGACAAAGAAAAAACACATACACTACAAGTTTAACACTTATGAATTATGAATACTAATTTGTTAAACAAAAAATTACAAAGCCTGTTTTCTTAATGTGCAGTTTATTTAATTGCGTTACTGAAATCTGCGATGTTAATCAATACCTAAAATTATATAATCACGAAACTATTTGTTGCTGCTGTCAGTACATTTTTGTTTTCTTCTTTTTGTTTTTCTCTCTTTTTATTTATATATTTATGTGTGTATCTTTACAAATGTGTATGAAAATTTATGTATATTTAGTCTAAATATGTCTTGCAATTGGGTGTAAACCTGATAGAAATTAATAAATCCATCTATTTATATATCTATGATATACTCTTGTCATTTATGGTTTATAAATGATACCAACTAACTTTTAGGTTAAGTTACTTTTGGAATTGCAATATGTACATCATTATTTTGCTAGTTGCAATGCTTTCTTTATGTATTTAAGCATTGTCATTCAACACGTGTCAAAATATTGTTTTCATTATTTTAGTAGATTGATGACCAGAATTTCATTTTATATTTGTTGCCTTCAGCAGTGCAGCCCTTCACTAATGTCAGAAAAATACTAAACTGATTAACTCTCCCATAGACACCCCTGAAAGCTGCTGCATGCACCAGTTTTTATTTCACAATTATTAAACGTTATTAGTTTATATTGTGTCAGATATATTAATTGCATTCTAAATATGCGCTGGATAACCGTAACAATTACGAAGAGAACATAATTCTAAAAATATATATCAAAGTACCATCTACAACTATTTCAATAACGAAAATCACTTTTTTTAGAATCTTATCTGTCGATATGATAATTAAATTCTGAAATTACCTCTCTTTAAAGTAATTGCATCATAATTGAAACCTCATCATAAGTTCATTTCCCTGTCACGCACAGTGATATAGCGCTTTTATCTTGAAAATTGTTGTTTTTTTATTGCCAGTTAGTACTGGCAAATCAAATTTATTTCTGTATCCTTATGAAGTCAGCTGTTTTTCAAAGTAAGAAAGTCAAGCTGGATTTGGCCATGATGGCTTAATAAACCTCCGCAATGAGCATTTTTGGTCTGATGAGATCCTAATTTACCAATAGAGCGTGGTTATCAAAATAAGTTTTCTGTCAACGTGTGGGCCGGTATCGTAGGGGACTACTTAATTGGGCCACATTTCTTTCCACAAAGACTCAATGTTGAAGTCAACTTGGATTTTTTAAGAAACCGCTTACCTATTCTATTGGAAGATGTACCACTCGGATTAAGAAATGCAATGTGGCTGCTTCAAGATGGCGCGCCACCGCATTTTAGTTTAGCGGCTAGAGAATTCTTAAATAAAACTTCCTGAAAGGTGGATAGGACGCGGTGGTTTTGTACAGTGGGTTTCTAGATCCCCTGACTTAAACCCAATCGATTTCTTTTTTTGGGACTATCTGAAGACGCTTGACACCTGTGAATAGCGTCGATGAACTGAGAAAAAGAATTGTTGCTAATTGTGAGGTAATTAAGCAAAGGGAAGGAATATTCCATAGAGTTTGTCGGAATTTTTTAAGAAGAATTAATTTATGCATTAAAGACGAAGGACGTCACTTTGAACCTTTGATTTGAATGTTTAATTTGTATTTGTATTGTTCTAGTGACTTATGTGTTTTAGCCTTATGATTTTGTTAATAAATCATTCTTTATTTGTTAATGACGTTATTTTTTTATTATTTATCATTAACCACCATTAGCGTAACAACATATTTTCACAAAAACTACTATCTGTCAAAACTAATTCTCTACAAACTTGTTTCCGAGGCAACTAAGCGCTTGATTCCAAAGCATGCTATGTTTAATGTAGAAAATAAATTAAAATGATTTCGTATTCATCACATGCAAACAATGTTATTTCAGCGTTTTTCTCGAAAACGGTTACATTTATCGAAACAAATAAAGTATACCTTTCTTATGTCAAATTTCGCATAAAGTGTAGCACAAAAAACCATTCAACCTAAAACATAGGCTCGTATGTGGCGCCCTCTAAAAAATGCGAAAAACCGGTGGGAGATTTATAATCCTCATCTCGAAAAACCCCCATATACGAAATTTTGTCAAAATATTATGAGTGTGGCAAAAGGTATTGCAAAAAAACTGCAAATAAAATTTAACTTTAACACCCTGTAACTCCGTTAATAACCAGTTTTGAAAAAAATGTTATAGAAAGAGGTAGCATTTATTTTAGGTCTAGAATTATCCCCTGAATTTGTTGCTCATCATTTCCGGATACCCTGTATAGTGTTTTTTCTCTCTACTATACCATTCACATAAAAAAACAGGGATATTTTGTGAAACCTGACCGACATTCCAATAACACAGTAACAATTTTTAAATCCTCATGAATTTACCATCCTTGCTACTAGTTATTTTTGTTTTTTTCTAGAACTAACTTCATGCTCTACTGGAATAGAAGGCTTTACATTAGTGTCATGAAAAGGGACTGCTACAGGCTTCTCTTCGAAGAATCAATGGACAATATTCATTTATTAGGCTAGTACCATCCAAGTTTGAGTCTGTTCATTAATCGCTTTATTATCATTAACTAGAGGACAAAATATTTTCCGAGATGGAAGAGTTGGAGTGTTCACTGTTTCAGTGACGATAAACGGAAGATTTGATTCTACTGGCATTTTAAGCAATATTTCTAAACCATGATGTAAAAACTCTGAGACTCCAAAAATATAAATGTATGATGGTACTGCCGATTTGCATATCTATCTTTCGATTTGACCTTGGAATTACCTTGAGGCTAACCTAATAGGGTTAAATTGATCCCGGATTCAAATTCAACGATCTTAACAACAAAAATGCAGGATAGTTTGGCTCACTTACCTATCTATGTTTTGATTTGACCTTGAAATAACCTTGAATCTTGGTAGGATTAAATGAATCCCGGATTCAGATTAAGTGACCCTAAAAACATAAATATACGATAGTCTAGTCCACTTGCAAATCTATCTTTCGATTTGACCCTGGAATGACCTTGAACTTAGGGCGATGTGGTTAAATGGACCCCAGGTGCGGATTCAACGACCCCAAAATATAAATATTCGATAGCATCTGGCTCACTTTTAGTGTTATTAGTTACAATTTTTGTGTTCGTGGATTCGTAGATATTGTTATTTTCAGTAGTTTCTTTGTTCTTAATACTGTTTTGAAAGACGAAAGACAGAAATTTAATTTCAAGATTTGGTATATTTTAAACAAAATGAGTGAAATACTCTGTAAGTCAAAAGTAATTTGCTAAAGTTACGTAATTTTTACTGACAAATGTTAAATTATATTATGATTTTCAGTGTCATATTCAGTAAAAATGTATTTATGTGTGAACCATACAGTATATTTACCTCAGTAAATACACGAAGCTCCATAATATGAGCTTTCGCTCAGGAATGTAATTATAGGTGCTATTCTCAAAGTTCCTACTCAGGAAACGTCAGTTACTCACATGTTGCTAATTTCAATTAATTGTAAAGTGTTTAACTGGAATCCGGAAAATAAATTGAATTTTTATTAGTAGCTTAATTGTCAAAGTTACGTATTGAACGTTCAACGTAATTTAACTTTAGTTGTGGTGGTTTTATATTTCAAATTAGTTAGGTACAGAAGTTTACTACTTCAGAATATTATGTTGTTGAATTCTACTGGCGATATTAGAATAGTATAACCTTTTAATTAATAAGTTGAAAGTTCTAACTTTTTTCTAACGTCAAAAGAATTCAATGGCATAACAGTTTCAAGTAAGAAACTTCTGCAATTAAATTGAAATAATGTTAAACCAATACAACTAAAGATAAATTACTTTTAATTTGTTTAAATACGAGAAAATAAAACTGTTATATAAAAGGGGGAGCCAAATTTGACAGTTCTGGGGGAATTTGTTAAATTTCCCGATAAGAAGAAAAAGTAGTCAGTTGATATTGTCACAATGTTGTGCAATAGAATTTGTAGTGTCTTTTTAAACAATTGAAACATTTTAAACTATATCATAACGGAGTTGTAGACATTTTAATTGTGCAAACTACTTATAGAGTATAATCATTTAATTAGTTAATATTATCTTCATAGAGGTACGGCTACATATACCATTTTATTTCTAATCAGTTTTAACAACGGTGTAAATGATTTATATAAATTGTAAAAAAGCTTAGATACGGAGAGATCCATCACTGAGCAGCCGGTAACCACTAGATGTCGACACTACATCTCGCGTATACTCATGTCGTTCTGTCGCTGTATTTTTGTTTATGTTTCTAAGTAAAACAAATCAATTTGAACCAAAAGGCAAATAAAAAATATTATTTGCGGCGAAATAATAAGTCAAAGATGTGATAAGCGATACAAATTTATGCCCATTTTAAGCATGCCAATGACCTAAATGTAGCTATGAGAGATCCCTGTATACTTAAAATTTTTATCAAATATCATTATGAGTGAATAAACATTCTGTCAACTATTTCGAGGTGTAGCAAAGCATCCTCTAGCGGGCATTCGTTAATCCATACCGTACTAAGAAGCCACAGCCACGAAGCGCTCTACATAACAGTAGACACAAATTAAAGATATTGACCTCTATGACGATCGGCGATAATGATATTCAGCAAACACGGAATTCCAGGAAACAACTACTCTGCGGGCTAATAGCCCGACCATTATTGAATTACACCTGAAACACCTATATATAGCATGCAACTAAAGTCATCGTTAGCAGCCCACGGGTTTCGATCTTATTAGCTCTCATCAATATGCCATAGATGAGGCAACCGACAAATAACCCTTCCTGTTTTAAGTCTAACACCAACAGAAGGAACCATGGGTACTTGATGCAGCAAAGCTACATCTAGTGGCCATTCGCTGCTTCATGCCGGACTTAGAAGTTACAGATACAAAGTGTTCTACATAGTAGTAGACACCATTGAAAGTTATCGATCTTTATCGCAATTAGCTGTTGTGATAGAGGTCGATATAGCTTTCAATGGTATCTACTATGATGGATAATGCTTCGTGTCTGTAGCCTTTCAGTCTGGTTTTAGTAGCGAATGGTCGCTATATGTAGCTTTACTACACTGCGAACTTATGCGTCCTTTCTATCGGGTTAGACAGACTTAAGACGGCTAGGGTTATTCGTCTGTTGTCTCACCTGTGGCACCGATGAGAGTTAATAAGCCCAAAACCGGTATATGTCTCGCATTCTCTCGTTTGCATTGTGTAAACTGTCCCGTAAATAAAAAACTTTCACTATTTTATCACTGGGGAATTCTTATTTCATTTGAGGAATTCTTAGTATCATTTTTACTTGTAGAATCCGATCCAGAAAAATCCTGACTTTTTATTCATTTATTTATTTAGATCACCATATACTTTGATAAACAATCATTAGAGACACAATTAATTACAGCTGCAGTCACTTCTAGATAACCCGTAAATATTCACAAATACAGTTGTTTCTTAATATTAACAAGAAAAAATAATGGACGGGATTAAGGTCGCCACCAATTTAACACTTCAGCATATGAACGGCAATTGTCCACGGTCGCGACGACACTTTTACGTTTTTGCCTACGATTAAATGTGACTGTACCCACTTAACTGCAACGGTTCATCAACTACAGGCCTTCGTACCGGCATGGCGCTGACAAACTATCTCCGCTAGAATGGTTTGCTGGTGAAATGATGTTGACGTAGTGGTCACAGAAAAAGTTTTGAAAGATGGTTCTCCCATGTACCCAATATCATTTTTTTATCCTTCTTTTTATTACGCCTGGAATAAACTACACAGTATTCAATATAAGTAGTATACGGATAACAGAATTAGAGTATTGACCGAGTGCAGACGATGTACAGACGCTGTGGTGATAAGCTTTACTGGTCTCGCCTGTATTTTCTAATCATTTTTGTTCCCACACATCGAAATATAATTCAGCAGTAGTCTAATATACTCATGAACACTGATGACAAAAAATCACAGCAAAACTGAATAGGACCTCACTCGCACTAATGTAATTCAAACAGTCTGTCAACATTATTCAGCGTATACGGGTCATTTTTTTGACACCATTATTTTCTTTAACCCAATTTACAGACACTCGCTAGAAAAAGACCGATTACAAGCAAACACGAGTGCAAGTTTGTTTATCAAGTACTCATTGTAAATGCCTCGTTCCATAACTTACGATGTGTGTAGGACCACCTTAATACTCGTCACTCATACTTTAGCTTCAATTTTATTTTAAATAGAGAAAGTGGAGATACCCAAACTTTTTGCTTTACGGGCCCCAGGATATTTTCTTTAAGTATCTAAGTTGGGACCAAATTTATACATTAAAAGCCGACCTTTTTGTCTCGCAAATTTAAGTAAATAAATGAGAAAGTAGAACATGAAAATGTTTTGCACTTTCATAAACATACATTCAAAAGGATCAAATTTCTTATAACGAAGAATATATGGGTAGATATTGTGGCTGTAAATCAACGTTCGTCGGGGCTTTAGTCCGCAGAATAGTTAGTTTCACACAATATTGATACCAAAAAATATATAAAAAACAATTACATGTCATTTATAATCTATCAGATGCGAAGTTCTTAAATGATTCATTTAGGTATATTTTTCTATTAGGACAGCAGTTTTGAAGCTGTATTAGATTAGATAGAAGTAGAGCAATTTTTACGATAATTTGACATGTTTGTAAAACTATTTCTCAGAAACAGTTGAAGATAGGTATAGGATATGCTTTATAAAAGATGCTTGGAATTTTAAGTAGAATCCAAATATCCAATAATATACAGGGCGTTCCATTTAAAAAAATATAAGTTAGGTTAAGATCTCTCAAAATCATTGGTCTTTTGTTTTTTTTTTAAATAAGAAAAATCTTGCTAGTCCACTATGTAATATGGTTTTTGTTTCATTCCGATATCTTTAAAAACAGAAAAGTTACAGCTGATCAAAATGTTATCAAAGTTATTGAAACGCACTGTACCTAGGAGTTTAAACTTAACTAAACTAAACAAAAATGAATTCTATATAAATATTAAACTCATTTTATATAAATATTATTATACAGCACATATTTATTTATTTTAAGTCCAAGAAATATGAGGGCGTCATTGCTTTATGCCACTAGTTTCGCTTATTGAGATTCCGAGGTGAACTAAATAAATAATTTTTCTAGGCATTTTATCGTTGTACTGAGACATTTCGGTACAATATAATATCTAAAGTTTGATTGTTTTGTTTTAGTGTCTCTAATAACACCTTCAGTATTTGAATGTTATAATTGAAATAAAACTGCAATTGTAACAATGCCGACGACCATCTTCAGCTTCATATACCAAATGCAAGTAAACGGTAGCGAGCGCAACCCGGCATGCTATGGAAGGTATTACACAGCGGTTTACGCAAGTTCTTGTTCTCAAATTATTCTAAGGACTGTAGAGGCGTCAGGAAATTATAAGTTTTTCAAATTGCACTAAAATTGCAGTATCATTTAGAAATGCAATAAAAAGCTAAATAACCTCATTTGAAACTGCAACAACAATCTCTTTTATTCATTCAAACGGTACCTACATCAAGCAACATCAATAACTGAATGACATTGTCTACATGGTGCCATTCTACTTCTATTAGGAATGATTTATTTTGATTTATCAGATATTTTGAAAGAACAAATTATTATATCAATATAAATGTAGGGAAATATTTAAGGCCGTCGTACTTTGTTTACTTAACAATAATATTGTTATGGAAGCTCACCTATCTTCTTAGTTTGTTAATTATGTTCCTATTTACGTTAGAATTTATAATTGAAGCTCACCTACCTCTTTAATTTGTTAAGGTTGCCGTATTTCTCGCCGTAAAATGACCAAATTTCTGGTGGTTTTTAGCTACTGAAATCTCGATAAATAAAACACGTAGAGCAAAAGTAATATCAAAAATAAAATTATTGATGTTTTGTTTATACACTTTTACTATTTAAACTCTCCTCAAATAATATAATAACTTTTAAAGTGTATTTGTATAACACATTATTTTGCTATTCTAACCCCACATGTTAACAATTATTTTCACATATAAACAAAAGTGAACAATCTTATATGCAGAACTATGTAAGCTTATGTTACAACAATGTTTGCATCTATAGTTGAATTTAAGAAACACGTAATTTGAAAGATTTCAATGCCTAAAAGTTTGTTGGACAGATCGCGTTCTGACGTTATATAATGATTTTACTTCGGTACCTTTGAATATTCGCAGGTGGCATGAGATAACATTCTTGTTAGTTGCTAAATTCTATATTATTCAGTTCTTACATGTCTAAAATTACTTGTATTTGTAGAAAACTCTATTTCAAGAATACGGCGTCTTTAATTGTGTTTCTGTTTATGTTAGAATTTATAATTTTTGTGATGTCTTATTTTGATGTTTTCTAGAACATTTTCAGTCACATTCTATTTGATTCTCGAGACCGCGGAACCCTAAAAACGTATATGAGCGGATCGGTTTCACCGCTGGAGTCAGTTTATATTGAGCAGTTGAAGGCGATTGATAAACGTCAAAGTAAAGTGTTGACAGTTGTGAAATTTGTTTGAAGGATATTTCTTGTATAATCAAGACTGACAATAAAGTTTGTCTACGTGACGCGTTTCCACGCTAAGCCAACATAGAGGTTACAATATGTATCCTTGAAACATATCCTTTTACGAAAAACTTTGGATTTATTGGGAACAAGGTGCATTTTTTAATAATTTAAAAATCTTCGTATAACGTTTCGTTCGTAATTAGGAGATTTTTCAAACGATTTTATTTGTTAAACTATTACGTAATTAATAAAACCCAAGAACCACACCAAATAGCAATCAACTGTGATAATAATAATTCTAAGTTATAATATATATTAATTTACAGTGGTTTCGAACTCAAAAAAAAATTACTGAGCACTTAGCGATCACCGCAATTTATTGAAGAAAAATTTTAAATAATAAGTTCGAAGTTAGTCTAGTGAAATTGTGAAACCGAGGACAAGGACAGGAACTCGACTTAATTTAATAAAAATAATTTAAATGACTTTATTCAGAATTAGGTAAATTTTCATTATTTTAAGTCAGATTTAGTGTTCCAATATCTGTACTTTCTAGGTCGATGGAAACAAAATTATTAGCTACTATTTTTGAAACTATCAATCGGATAAAAAGAATATTTTAATCTTAATGGTGGAATGGTTCTAGAAATATCACCACAATAAATCGATTCAATTCAACTTTTTAAACACATTAAGAGATAAATTAGCTCAATTGCACCATTTCAGCTCAAATTCAAATTAAGATGTGTTTTAAATTTTTCTCAAAATTCAAAATAAATTATATTTGCTTATATTTATTTTCTTGAAAAGCTTTTTAGCAACACAGCTAACAATTTTCTGTTTCCTGCTATAAAAATCGTTTTCAGAGCGAATTCTATACAGCAATGTTTGTTCTAAGAACATTTTCAAAACGTACCATAAAAATGTTCTATAGAACTTTTTAGTTGTTTAAGCTATTCTATAAGCTCTACAGAAGATCCTTATAAAATTGTCGAATAAACGTTCTCACAGGTCTTAAAGAGTTTTTATAACATAGTTACAAAGCAATCTCATAAAAAATCTATAGCAGTTCTAAAATGCTCTCTTAAAAATCTGGTAGAGAACAAATAAAGAACTCTTATATAATTAATTGTTTCGTTATACAATTTTTGTGTTGCATGGTGTTCTATTTAGAGAACTTTAAAATCGTTTAATTGTATCTTTTATAAACAAAATGTTTCTGTATCGCACATGTTAGAAATAATATGGATGGACCAATAAGATGGATCTAATCAATCTGCATAGGAGTACTCACATCATTACGAATTGCTTAGATTCATCAGGGAACAGTACGTACATTTTAATGCGGAAAAAGTTTTATGGTGAAATATGTGGTACATAATGGTAATTTTTTGACGCGTCCTCAGGTAACCTTATATTTCTCATAATGCTGAAAATTGAATAAAAAAAATGTTTTCTAAATTGATGAATTTAACAACCAACTGTATAAAACAGTCAGAAAATAAGTATACCCCATATTATTGATATCATTTCACCTATTTATATTATTTTATTATTTTTTGATAAAACCATCATTTATTTATCCTGATAAAATAATTCAATACAATGGAACGAAAATGTTGTATTTGACCTAAACTTATAATATTTAATGCGAAAGCCCTATTTCATAAACTTTTAAACACTTTTAAAATTTATAACTTTGTTTATTTAATACTACACTTAAGAAATTTGCATTTCAGGAAAGTCGGGTATAATTAACAACCAGCTGAAGTCTCACAATCAGCTAGTTTACCCGTTCTTTTTCAAACAGTTAAATTATTTAACTATGTTAACTGAGAAGTAGTTAGCAGGGCTGATGAATTAAATGCAAAACTTGGATCTTTAAAACATGCTAAACTTCTTGGACGAATGGGAACATGCAGCTGAAATTAATGGAAAAAATACATTTATTAACAGATTTACAGGAAAACATTATTTTATACTTGTCTACCAGTAGTAGCGACTGACTTTGCAACTGCATAGAGTGTTTGCAGAATAGTAGGTAGATTAAATAATGGGTGGTATCTATTTTCTATTTATAAAGGATGGTTCGTCATTATGGCAAACTTTAATATTTTCTATGTTACTTGATATTTGTTGTCTTAGTTCAGCGGGAAAAGTATTTGAATCCATAGTGGCTGATTCTCTACGTTTAAATTTTAATGGCTTAATTTCACCCTATCAACATGGTTTTTACCCCGGTCGGAGCACAGAAACTAATTTATTACTTTTTAGTAACTACATTGTTGAAAGTATTGAAGATGGTTACCAAGTTGATGCAATATTCGTAAAGCTTTCGATCGAGTTAACCATAAATTATTGTTAAGTATATTAAAAGCATACGGGTTAGTCATGAATTTGTTATTGTGGATGAAATCTTACATATGAAATAGAACTCAAACAGTGAACATTAAAGAATTTTCTTCACGAAAATTGATAGTAACTTCTGGTGTTCCTCAAGGTAGTCACCTGGGACCAATTCTGTTTTCTATTTTTATTAATGATCCCTCTTGCAATTTAATATCATGTAGATATTTAATGTTTGCAGATGACTAAGGATAGTGATGCAATTCAAAGTGATTTAAATTTATTATTTAAGTAGTGCGAATCCCATGATATGCAGTTGAACCATAGTAAATGTAGTCATTACATTTACTCGTAGGAAAAATATTTATGTGACGGATTACTTTATTGAAAACAGTCAACTAGAAAGAGTAAATGCGGTGAAAGATTTAGGTGTAAAATTTGATTGTGAACTTAAATTCACCCTTCACATTGAGGATATTTTGAGCAAATGTTTTAGAATGTGTGGTTTCATTAAACGACAAACTCGGGATTTCACTAATGTTAACCTATATTTGCTTTAAATAATTCTCTAGTGCGTTCAACTTTAGAATATTGTTGTATTGTTTGGAATCCATATTTTGTTAGTTATATAGATTGTTTAGAATGTGTTCAAAAGAAAATATATAATTTTATACTCTTTAAAATGAATATTAATAAAAATAATTATGTTTATAATGAAAGGCTGCAACTACTAAGTATTCAATCTCTAAAATATAGAAGACATTGTTCTTATTTAAAATTTGCCCTTAAGCTCTTTAATAATAAAATAAACTGTAGTGAATTACTTTCATTATTTAATATAATCCAAGCTATACCACCATAATAGATGATTTCTATTAACGTCAATCTCGTACAAATGTTGAATTATATTCTCCTATAAATGAAGTTAGTAAGGCGATTAATGCGTTGCCTCGAAATTTTGATATTTTTGAGGCATCGTGGAGTCAACTTACTTAATTTATGAAGCAAATTAATTAGTACTTACGATGTGGAATTTATGTTTAAGTTATTTATATTGATTGTAATATTATTTAATTTATTGTAAATGTTGATTTTTTTTTGTAGAACAACTGTTATCTTTATTTTCGATTGTATCATTTGGGTTAATTCTGTAGATACAAAATAAAATGCCCCTAGCACTTTCCAACGCGTCATAGACAACGTTCTTAAGGATCTCCAAAAACAAAATTTGTATAGTGTACATGGACGATGTAGTCATCTTCTCAACTTCCCTTCAGGAACATGTAATGAATTTGCATAAAGTATTCGAAGCATTCCGGAAACATAACCTCAAAATTTAATTGGTTAAATCCGAATTCATGTCTTAAATCAGTAGAATTTTTAGATCACATTGTTACTTCCCAACGTGTTAAGCCTAATCCAAAAAAAAAATCGAAGCAATAAAACGTTTTCCAGTTCCTCAAACCCATCGTTAAATTAAAAGCTTTTTAGGTGTTTCAGGTTATTATCCACGTTTCGTAAAAAAATTCTCAAAAATAACTAAACCTTTTACTCTTAAAAAAGAGAAAAAGTAATCCATACCCCATATACTTATATACTATTATTGTAAAAATCTTCTATGTAATGATCCCATATTAGCTTTCCCAGATTTCGAAAAACAATTCACCATCACAACCGATGCTTCTAATTATGCCATAGGCGCAATTCTTAGTCAAGATGACCGACCCGTTTGTTATGCATCTCGGACTCTAAATCCCGCTGAGATTAATTACAGCACAATAGAAAAAGAACTGTTCGCTGTCATATGGGCTTGTAAATATTTTCGTCCCTACGTTTTTGGTAGAAAATGTATAATTCAAACAGATCATAAACCACTACCATGCTCTTTAATTTTAAGGAACCAAATAGTCGCATTGTAAGGTGGAGGCTCCGTCTAGAAGATTTTGACTATGAGATTAGGTATCAAAAAGGCAAACATAACGCCAACGCAGAATGTTTATCTCGCATTAAAGTTTATCAGGTAGACGCAAACCCTATTGACACAGAAACAAATCCAGGTGACAAAATTGACGACATTTCCGATTTTATATCCGAAATTGGAAACGAAATACCTGAACGACTTATAGACACACCCACAATGGAAGAAATCTTCAAAGATATCACAGCACCAGAACCGACTGTAGACAATGACAAAACACGACACACTGCGTAAGAAAGCCCAATTCAAGAAATCTCCTACACCGAAAATTGTCTCAATCATTATAGTCATCAAATTACTTTTATAGAATCCAATAACACTGATTTAGATTCATCTGTTGCTCAACTTTATTTAAAACACAAATTCGACATGTAGTAACACTTAGAACTACAGCCCCAGATCAAGACATAGTTAAATTATTAAAATATATAATATCATCACAAGTTACATATTGTCTATATTTTAAAACCCCTGAACTTGAAAGAAAAGTTATCCGTATCATTCAACAACATTTTACTAACTTAAAACTGTGTATCTCACGAAAACTTTTACAAGACGTACAAAATTTAGACGATCAAACTGAAAAATTTAAATATTACCATGAATGAAAACCCAGTCACAGAGGAATCAATGAAGTAAAAATGTCACTACTCAAACGATATTATTGGCCTAACTTGATTAACGATGTTACACATTTTATAAATTCCTGCAAAATATGTCAGAGAGCAAAATACGAGACAACCTCAAAAAATAAAATTCCAAATTACGCTCACTCCAAAAAGACCTTTCAAAATAATTCATATGGACTTATTTTTTGCAGAATCAAAAATATTTCTTACAGTTTTAGTTCCATTTTCAAAATTAGATCAAGCCTATAACATAAAATCCAAAAATGCACTAGATACTTATGAAGCTCTATTGACGTTCATCTCATATTTCGATATTCCCAACAAAATAATTTGTGATAGTGGCAAAATATTTGATAACAATAATTTTAAAAAATTTTGTAACTTACATCAAATTGACTTTCATATAACTACTCCTAAAAATTCAAATTATGTTTAAGTTGAACGTTTTCACTCTACATTATTAGACATGATACGTTGTGTTAAATTAGAACATCAAAATAAAAACTTAAATCAGGTAATGAAATTAGCAATCATAGGATATAACAATTCCACACATTCGGTAACAAAATTAACCCCTTTTGAAGTAGTATCTGTAAACGAAAGAAAAATTCCATTTGACATTAACGAAACTGAAATCCTAAATGACCTTAATGACCAAAAGAAAACTATATGACAACCTCAATCAACAAATTTCCCATACCAAAGATCGCAATATTTCCAAATTAAATATGAAAAGAGAGGAACCGATAACAAACAAACCTGATGAAATTTTTTATTTAAAACAAAAGATAAATTTACTTCTAAAACAAAACCAACTTATAAAGAGATTCAAATAGTTTCCGATAAAGAACATCTAGCACAGACAAAATTAAGGACATACCAAGGCTTTAATTAAAAAACCGAGACAAAAACTAAAAGAACCTTCTTTGTCACAGATTGCTGACTAAAATTACTTTGAAGACCATATCACTGCTTATCGCATTCAGCGGACTGACGATGACCAGTCAAGCAATTAACCCATTGTTTCAAACAATAACTAACCCTATCCTACTGATACAACTAGGACCTACAAAATTAATCGAATCAACACACAAATTCGTATATCAAATAAATACATTAATGCTCTTGAAAAAAATTTATATAAAACTTATGAAAAACTGTTCTTTGATACTTGATATCCCGCCATTAGTAAATTTCACACTAACCAAAGTAGCTTTAAAAGTTAATAACTTACCCTTAACTAAAAAGAATAAAAGAGGATTAGTGGATGGTATTGGTAAAGTATCAAAATTCCTATTTGGCACTTTAACCGAAGATGATAAAACAGAAATAATTGAAAAATACAAAATCTTAAATAAAAAAACAGCAAAAATCAGAAACCCAACTAAAAGCACAATTATCTATTCTTCAGCCACTTTCTAAAATTTTTAACGAGACAATATCAACTTAATCAGATAATCAGCAACAAATCGCTAAATCAGTTGAAGGATTAAGGCATGACTTTAGAGACGTTAATGTTAGATTCATTGGACAACAAATTATTGACAACGGAAATTATCTCTTAACGCTAATTGATGAAATTTATATAGCTATATCTTTCTCTGCTTTAAAAACAGTATATAACCTCATAGTTAGTCTTGACAAAGTTTCCTTTATGAAAAACACTCTGTCTCAAATTTATGGTAATTCTAAGCTATTACCTTTAGAAAACAATTTACTAATGCATCAAGATGTATTTTTCAAATATCCAAATTATAATTTTATTATAGCATTACCGTTGTTCTCAAGCGAAAATATATTCCTTTATAAAAGCTACCCAATTCCACAAGCCAATGTTACCCTCATTCTTTATAAACCAATAATAATGCTTGGCGAGAAGAATCAGCAATACCTAGATGAAGAATGCCCACAAGACGAAGGTTGCTACATTCGTGATAAGAAACCACAACCCATTCAGGACGATTGTATTTAAACAATAATTCTTGGTCAACAACCCACAAATTGTCGACTTTTAAAAGTAAAAATCACTCAAACAATTGTCTATCAAGTCAGTCCAAGTCAACTACTCGTCATGCCATTTAAAGAATTCAGTATCCGATTCCAGTGTGATACCAATGGAGTAGAACGAATGCAATCTCCCACATTAGTCACTATTAATCCAAATTGTAAATTATGGATTGACGATGAACCATAATTACTATCATCCAATCCCACTACAGTCGCAGGCACTGCTATATTATTACCACCACTACAAGAAGTTAATATGTCCAGTATCATTTCTCATGATCTCATTCTAAAAACTGTCCATTTCGAAGATATCAATAAAATTATCTAATCGAGGCATTCACTGTCTTCAGTCACTACAATAGAAGCATTACCAGTAAAGAAGATTAAAATGTTTTGGATCCTCTTTGCCGTCACGTTAATATTCCTGGGTGTGATGACAACGTACATTTGTTTCCAAGAGAAAATATCCAAATTCGTAAAAACTACAAGGACCAGAGGCAACTCTACCAATCCCAATTGTGTCCCAAGGCCCCTATGCGCCACTTTAAAGAGGGAGCATTATGTTATTGAGATTTTAAATATGTTAATTCATCAAAATTCCTTTATTATAAAACATGTAGAATATTTTTGTAAATTCAGTTAAGTTGTATTTTGTCGTAATAACGCTTCGCATTAAACATCATCTACCCAAAAACAATCTATTGTGGTTGAAGTTTCGAGTTTCCACAGTTTCAAAAGTGAACTTGGATATTTATAGAGTGTTTTCATTAAACTAGGTTAGTAAATTTAAATTGATTAATTTTTTTTAGATAATTATTGATAGAACTTTGTCTGTGGAATTGTTCACTAGCATACTTAGGTATCAGAGAGCATACACATGACTTCATTGAAAAGGATTGTAGAAGATTTGATTTATATTAGCTTAAAATACAAAATGTTAGAAAACCTACTAATAAAGAATATATGGGTAGATATTGTGGGTGTAATTCAACGCTGGTCGGGGCTTTAGTCCGCAGAGTAGTTAGTTTCACACAATATTGATACCAAAAAATATATAAAAAACAATTACATGTCATTTATAATCTATCAGATGCGAAGTTCTTAAATGATTCATTTAGGTATATTTTTCTATTAGGACAGCAGTTTTGAAGCTGTATTAGATTTTTTTTAGATACTTAAATGATAACTAAAAATATATAAAAAATAATATCCAATATTTAATGATATCATTTTGTAATTAATTCATTAAGTATTTAGTTCTGTTAAAGTATAGATAAACAGCCAACACTCAAACGATTATCTAGTTTGTCTTTGTCAATTTATAAATTTAAACTCTTCGTGGTTTTGCAACATTAAAAATATATTTATAAATATTTTAAACCGTTAGGTAATACATTCAAACAAATATCTAATGAAATTTAAAATAAGTTAAAAGCATTAATTGGACTTTCATTTAGTTTTTATCTTGTTCCATATAGGAATAGTCATGCGTTTTTCTGACTAAAGATTATTTGAGTATAGTACAGCACTTTTAAAGCACTACTTCCCTTATAATTCTTAGCTTACTTTAGCGTCAAATTTTCGGTATTCATTCCTTTTTCCATTATCATAGCAATGGC
Source organism: Monochamus saltuarius (assembly GCA_025584915.1). Classification (NCBI taxonomy): domain Eukaryota; kingdom Metazoa; phylum Arthropoda; class Insecta; order Coleoptera; family Cerambycidae; genus Monochamus; species Monochamus saltuarius. The sequence goes on along the minus strand of CM046722.1, from coordinate 37,571,911 downwards.
GTCTTCCTGCTGTAAAAAAATATAACACAATTCGTATCTAGAATAGTAGAACTTTAGTAGTTAAAAAATAATTTTGTTTTAGTGTGAATCAAAAGTTCAAAAGTTTCTTGATTTTGACATAACGGTTGTAGAAGATTAACTAAAAAAATGTATTTTTTTAACAATCAGATATTTGGAGGTATTGAACTGTGATTACTTCTCACAGCCAATCAAAATTTCTGTCAAATTTTTACAAAAACTTTGTAAAATTGTTACTTTTATAGTCTATGTTTAAGTTACGAGGGGTGATTCAAATTTGTCGCACTTAAACCTCTTTATTGGTTCCTTTGTCGCTAAGTTTACATAGCCTCACACATTAATGTTTATTATCAATGTCAACATTGCCAACTACTAACTTTTAAAATGTCAGTTATATTAGTCTAAGATTAATATTGCCACTTCGTAGACTTATTTTGTGTTTATTCTTCCTCGTTGATAATCCAAAAACCCATAAAATAGTTCTTTTCATAACTCAGCGACAAATTGTATTGCTTTTTGTGCATTTTTTCAAAATTTCCGCCAAATGATCTACTTATATGTTATAGTTACTTTTCCCTGTGTATATATGACTTCTTCGATTACTCGTCTTGGTTTAAAAATAGAGTTTTGATCGGAAAAATTAAGTTTATCAGCGACGGTTACTAAAACCTGTCCATAACTGCACTTCTGACTAATTTAGAAACTTGATATACATGACCTGAACCTGTGGCTAATTTAGAAACTTGATATTATTCACTCATACTCATTCGCTTTATCATGTTAGTGAATAATATCAAGTTTCTGAATTAACCAGAGGTGCAGACATGGATAATTGTTGTTGTATCTTCTCTACCAAATTTGATATAGATATCTTTGACAGTTCAGAAAATAAAAATATTAATATTTTTTTCAGAACATCATCACTCAACACTCACATAATTTTAAGACATATTTATATAAATATGTTCTACTATATTTGGTGAATGAATAGGGGCTGGCTTAATTTCTCCCAACAGTAGTTGTCACCCACAAAATCATCTAATTATAAATTCTCTTTCGCCTAGTGTAACACATATTATCTTTCACAGTACACACAGTAATTCACACAGTTTTAATAGTATCATTAGTATCCATAGAAATAACCGTTTCTATCACTTGAACATCTAGGTACTGAGTAACACCACAATGACCATTTCAGATATAACATTTTGTATATTATAACTGATACTCACATTCGAATGATGTGTGTAACTAGTTAGACTCGTCGGCCATCACTTCTATGACATACTGATGACAACTAATAAGTTCGAAACCGATATGTATCTGGTGGTTTTACAGACGAACTAGCTTGCTGGATATTGGGAATGTACAGTAATTAAATGCTGGCTAATCGGTAGAGTAGTTGTTTCTTACAGTATCTATAAAAATTATAATCCCCATTCATATTTTTTGCTTCATAGCATTGTACCTGCACTTGTATCTGACAGCTACTTAGCACCAGCAGTCCGTTGAGCTGCGGAATGAAAGGTATTGATGAAAATTCTATCCAACTACTATAGTTTGTATACACTGCTGGTATATATCGAGGCTGCTGAAAAGGTTATTTATTCTATCGTAGATATTCAATATTCAATGCAACAATGCATCACATAGTAATTTATTATGTTTGTGGCAAGAATATAACACATTTCCTTCTAGAGATTACTTCCATCATGAATCAATTTTATTTGTATAGTAAATTATCACAGTTCATTACATAAATGAGTTCGCATTCTGGCAGCTATTTGGAAATACTGCTACAGGGTAGGTCAGAGAAAATTTATTTTGAACACTTGTACCTATTTGACATTTTATTCTGTGTTGGGAAAAGAGCTCTAAGAAAACCATTCACTGTACGCACCTATGTTTGGATGTACCTATTTATAATTATCAAGTGCAATTGGTATATAAGAGACGTTGTCACATATTCAAGACCTGTTTGCTGTCATACTTCTGTTACCGCTGATCAGAGAATAAAAATATTGAATATGTTTTGTTTGGTACAATTTATCATACAGTAAAATAAAGGCACTCATATTCTGGACACCCTGTATATAGTGTAGGCTGCCGAACCTTGTCTCCCACCTAGGCAGAGGGCAAAAGACATTACACAATCGAAAAACCCAAAACAAAGTTTAATATTAAAACTACAGAAGACTATTTTTAATAGCTACAGTGCCTTCATAAATGATTACAAGCCACGTGACCAAGACTGTGATTCTCGAAGAACAACTCGTATGCAAATAGAATTCTTGTATCTCTCAATTGCCGTGGTGAGAAAAAGGATATTCGCATATGAATTGCTCTGCGATTGATTTGAGAATCTCGACCCTGATCACGTGGCTTGTAATCATTTATGAAGGCACTGTATTAGAAAACCAATATATAACATTTGAAAAAATTGGCGATTTCTGCCCACTCTGTTGTATAACTGCTAAACATATAATTCATCTTTTTACTGTTTAAGAAAGTATTTAAGCTAATATGTATCAAATCTCCTACAATTCCTATCAATGAAGTCATATGCATGCTCTCTGATACCAAACATCTAGGTATGCTAATGAACACCCACAGACAAAACTCTATTCAATAATTATCTAAAAAATGTATTCTATTTACTAACCTGATATACCCTATATATGGAGTGGGAACTCGAAATTCAACCACAATAGATGAGATCTGATCTATTTCTGCATTTTAATTGGATTGCTTCATCAGGTGGCCTCCTTTAACTTGAGTCAAATATCTAACTATAAAAATTATTATACCAATAAATTAAAAAATTTGAAATTAAATGTCAAAATGAAATTAAATAATGTCGACAGCGTCAAACTGATTAACTGTCAAGTATCATAACGACCTACTAAAATAAATAAAAATGTACCTTTTATGTATAGTTTTTTTCATATATTTTCAGGTATTAACAATATTGTGTGAAACTTACTACTCAGTGGACAAAAGCCCCAACCTGCGTTGAATTACACCCACAATATCTACCCATATATTCCTTATTATTAGCTTTTGTAACATTTTTTACTGTTTAAGAAAGGTATTTTAAGCTAATATGTATCAAATCTCCTACAATTCCTATCAATGAAGTCATATGCATGCTCTCTGATACCAAACATCTAGGTATGCTAATGAACACCCACAGACAAAACTATATTCAATAATTATCTAAAAAATGTATTCTATTTACTAACCTGATATACCCTATATATGGAGTGGGAACTCGAAATTCAACCACAATAGAAGAGATCTGATCTATTTCTGCATTTTAATTGGAGTGCTTCATCAGGTGACCTCCTTTAACTTGAGTCAAATATCTAACTATAAAAATTATTATACCAATAAATTAAAATTATTTGAAATTAAATGTCAAAATGAAATTAAATAATGTCGACAGCGTCAAACTGATTAACTGTCAAGTATCATAACGACCTACTAAAATAAATAAAAATGTACCTTTTATGTATAGTTTTTTCATATATTTTCAGGTATTAACAATATTGTGTGAAACTAACTACTCAGTGGACAAAAGCCCCAACCTGCGTTGAATTACACCCACAATATCTACCCATATATTCCTTATTATTAGCATACCTAGATGTTTGGTATCAGAGAGCATGCATATGACTTCATTGATAGGAATTGTAGGAGATTTGATACATATTAGCTTAAAATACCTTTCTTAAACAGTAAAAAATGTTACAAAAGCTAATAATAAGGAATATATGGGTAGATATTGTGGGTGTAATTCAACGCAGGTTGGGGCTTTTGTCCACTGAGTAGTTAGTTTCACACAATATTGTTAATACCTGAAAATATATGAAAAAAAAAATATAATTCATCTATTGTCACTACTGAAACGGTAAACACTAAATGGAAAATAGATACATTCTTTGTCTTTATCTTTGTCAATTTGAAGTGATAACAATGACGTCAGTAGTATTTTCATACATATGGCATTTGTTTATAAAATGCTTAGGTTGGCCTCTATTTATATAAGATGTATATATTATATATATATTTTAATAAATGTTTTCTTATTCAAATTATGCTAACCGATGGAATGCCTCTAAGACTCGAATTATTGTTCTACTACCTATATTAACAATGGGGAAGTTGCATGAATTTTATATTGGTTTGAAATGTGTTACAAGGCAATTTTTCAAATATATTATGTGTCTGACGGCAATAATCAGATAATAATTAAAATATTAACATTAATAAATTGCCATGGAAAGTAAACAAAACCAAGCGGCCGAAAACGCGATATCATTGATGTGACGTTACACGCCGTTTAGCGCAATTTGTTTCCGTGAATACAGGTTACGGTGTTGGTGATGTAAACAGACGTTTGTTTCTTGTGTTTTTGTGGCATTTGTGGGTCATAGATATATAGTGTAAATACTGTGTAGGTAATGCCATAATTATTAGTGGTGATGTGGTGAACTTACGGTGTTGTTAAACGTATCTTATTCCTTTGTTTACAATATAGATCTGCTCTTGAAAATTACGGCGGCAATGCTGTTGGGTAAATACCAGATAGATTGTTTTACTTGAGGTATTTTTAAAATCATGCCATCTGGTTTCACATTAGACTACTTGATTTAATTTGAAAAATAATAAGCAAAATTATTGAATAAGAATATTTAACATTTATTTTTTTAAATTAATTTAATTCATTTTTAATTTAATTAATCCTTACATATTACTTTTATTTATTATGCAGAATATAGCAGGTAATTTAATGTAGCGAAGTTAAATAGCAAAAATTTATAAATGCCTTAAATAATATTCTACATCACGTAAATGGTAGGAGCAAATACAGAAATTTAAGTTTGTTTTGCTATTGATTATCTAATCATCCTGTATACATTCTGGTAGCTTAAGGCGGGGATTTTGTAGAAAAGAAATTGCACAGCCTGAGTGAGCGAGCGGCGAATCAATGAGGCCTATGAGACAGTATACAAACCGTATAGGCCCGAACTACAAGGTTCCCTGAAGTTTATCGTGCATTTTGACGTACATAAAAATGGAAGCCGTGATATATGTTATGATTTTATTTGAGGACACAAAATGTAAAATTAGCAATAAATATTAATCTGAAAGTGAAGCACAAGTTGTTCTATATGTCCTGGCTAGTGAGTGAAGTAATTTGGTGGCTGTGGCTGTGATAATTTTGCCGTAATTGCGACATATTGGCGTAGTAACTGTGTGGCTAAAATTGAGGTATTTTAACATTTATTTTAATTATTCTTGTGATTTTAGGAACAATGAAAATTATTTCACGCACTAGCGGGAGCCTTAAGGGGCCTGTAGACTAGCGAGAAAACACGCGCGAGTTCTGTCAGACACTGCTGTCATTAGTCTAAACAGCGCGGTGAGTCGATGTTATTGAATTCGCACAAGAACTCACGCAACACTCTAACTTGCAAGTCTAAACAGGTATAACTGCGTTTGCGCAATTTATTACAATACTTCCAGTTTGTTTCGATATTTGGCGAGTGAACACTGCGAGTTCAACATGGCTGACAACAAGAAGGTTTGGACAAATACGGAAATACAAATGTCAATAACTCTGTACGAAGAAAATTCTGTTCAGGGAGAAATCGAACCACGTAAATGAGTATCTTTCTTTTGAATTATTCTACCCACTTTTGATAAAAGTTCCTCAAAGTCGACTGCTGACATGCGAATAAAATTTTTAAACTGTTGTGCATCTTCAATTTTCAGCTCACGAATGAGCTTGTTGTGGGCCCCATATTTATCTCTACGTAATATCCAATCTCGTACCCAAAACCTTCGCCTCTTTTTATTTTTTTTTATTGTAACTGTGACATAATAATAATAATGCCGCTGCAGTACAAACACATCTTACTGGTGCCATGTTATGTTTTCAACTAAAAACTAAGTGTCAGCACTGTCAGCCGCAAACACATGCAAGTCTCAATTTGCTGACAGTGTAAATAGGTTGGTGAGAACTCGATTAAGCTGTACTTGCTGAACTTCCCCGACAGTAAAATCACAATTATTATTGCTCAAGTGTAAACTGATGCGGAAGTCGCTCGCTCGAGTTTTGTCGCAAGTATCTCGCCAGTGTATCTCCGCCTTTAGTGAATACGTTGATATATAATAATAACCAATTATTTCAATTTTCTTGGAGTTCTGTGTCCTCGCTTGAAGCCCTGTTAGACGGTAAAAATATGTATACAAAATCCCAGCCCCCAGCCATAGAAAAGTTTAATAGATTCTCTACAATTTTACATTTTAATTTTTTCGATTAACTTAAACTTGTCAATCCCAATTTTCAATTAAACTTACATTAAAATACTCTTCAGAAACAAACAATGTTGCAATGCTTCCTTTAACGCGCTTCATCGCATTACACCACATTTTCTTTTATTTTTTGGTACGCCGAAATATTTTTATTAGGCGCTATATGCTATACTCGTACATAATAGCATAATGCAATACTTCTTCCATTTACTTGTGAGATACACTTTCTGTGCCCATTTTACGAATCTATTTTGCGACTTTATTCAATACCAATATCTATTTAACACAATAACACTTAATATCACAAATGACATATTGACCCTTCTAAACTGCGTTATCCGAAAACATGGAAATCGTATTCAGATATGGACTAAAGCATACTGCTGTGTGGAAAGCATGGAACGGCTTCTTACGTCACAGGGTTTACGCTGTGGCGACGACCGTTTTGTGGGGCTGTAGTCAGACTAAATTTTTAAATATAATTTTTAGGCTTATCTCTCCACGAATTTGTCTAGGACAAATGCCATTTATATTCAACATATACATTTTTTGTTCTGCACGTATTTGGAAAATTCAAATTCACATTTGTCTCATTATATAATTAAATGCAAGATGAATGAAGAGGTGGTAGTGTGATAGTCATCTCCAATTACACACTGTTCAATACTCCCTACATATAAGTAATTTTCTCATCATGAAGGCGTATAACGCTTCACTGCGTCCTGTATCAATCGGTTCCAACGTACCCAATTTTACAATTGACGCAGTTCTTTCAACCAAAGCGATATTTCTATTTGTGGATTGGTCTCCCGAATCTATTTGCTACAGTCTTTTCGCTGTAATTCTTCAGTTCAAATCTGCGCTAGTGATAAATCTCATTTTATACGGCTTCTAAGAAAGGGACGACAGTCTGTTTTCGGCTGCCTCGTCTAAAGAATGTGTCGAAAATATATCCGTATTTAATAATGCAGTGAATATTACATTTTCCAGGCTTTCATGAAATTCTAGATGAGATTATCTTTCTAATATTACGATACGGATATAAGGCTCGGGACTAAGCAAAAACAGAAATATAGCCGATTTTCAATATTCAATTTTGATGATATTACATTCTATAGGACTGCCATTTCTAAAATCTGCCAGCTCTAGGATAATTAATTTGAATTCATAATATATGAATTCTGATATACAGTAGTGTTTAATGATTATGTTGGTTAGGGTTGACAATGCAGCTATTAATCTGTTATTTATAACAGATAAAATAAATGAACTGGTGTTGAAGCTGAATGATTAACAAGTTAATCATTTTTAGGTGCCATATGAGAGAAATGCGAATATCAAGTATATCCACAGTTTAGAAATTTACATGATAGCATAAAAAAAGAAGATATTGTTAAATTTCGTTGGGAAAACAGAAGAGGAAAAAAAAACAATTAAAAGAAATCAAAAAATTTAACGAACATAGAGCAGGTATATGTAAAAGGTCCCAAATTGTTTATATGAAGCTCATACTATGGATCCCAAATAATACTGCCTTAATCCAATTTTGGTCTGACAGATGAGTTAAAAAGTGAATTAAGAGTAGACACCTCTGTAAAGTGGCATGAAATTCTGATAATAAAACTCTAAGCTTTGTAAACATTTTTTTTTCTATAGAATCAACAGATGCAAATAGTTTGAGACCATCAGCATATAAGAAGACACGTGTTTGAATGTTATTGATATATCATTCATAAATGTTATAAATAAGAGGACCAAGTATCGATCTCTGCGGAATTCCTGCTGTCGCTAGTATGTCAATTGATTTTTAAGTGCGATACTGAACATGTTGTAGTTCTAGTGCTTAAATATGAACTAAAAAACTAGAAAATCTAAAGTTGGATAATTTATATAACAAGAAATGGTTTGACCACTCTTGTCCATAATATTTGCGATAAGTTGTGTGACACTTGTAAGGTTAGTTATTGTAGATAGACTAAAAATAAAACCTTGTTGTGAATACGAGTTGTGTATAGCATCAAACAGTCGTTTTAAAAATTGGGCAAATTGACTTCCAAATCTACGGAAAAGTTGCAGTTTTAAAGGATAAATTAAAAATGATACTGAACGGCAAAGCAAATATAAGTGTAAATTAAAAAAAAAACTGCGTCAAAACCAGTTCTTAATTTAGTTTGAAATTGTTTCAGTGCTGTGTAAACATCTTGCTCAAAAACTACAGGAACATTAAGTAACGACAAAATATTTATGTCTGTTTGATCACAAGCCTTTCTACTATATCCTGAGTATCATTAATAGATTGGTCAAGATAGTTCATCGAATTAGGAAAATTAGAAGCGTTTTTGTGATTCATTCATATATAAGATATATCTAGTTTTCAAGAAAAAAAAATAAAGAATAGGGCAAATGTATCACTTATCAATGATTTAAAGAAATTGTTCACAAACTGTAGAATTGAATCTCAATAAGAGGTCTTTGGTATAGATTGAGAAAAGATGATCTTAACGTAGACAAATCAGTAAAACGATATATAGCAACTAAAGTATAGAAGACGGAAATTTACAAGTTGCAGAAGAGTGATGATCAAATGGAAGAAAAAATAAAGAAAATAAAGAAGAAACGAGACGTATTCAAAAGGGCAAATGAATGACAAAACCAAACAGAAGGTAAATATCTGTGTTATTTTTAAGCAATACCCAAAACCATATTTAATTATAAAAAAATTACTGCAATAACAAGCAAAATATGTACAGTCAGTTAACTTGTATGATGTTAATTTCAAAAACAAGGACATATCAGTTATAAAAGAAGAATAAGAAGTAAGGAAACGAAAAATATATTAGTAGATCTAAATTGATACGTTACAAACGATATTTTTCCTGGATTTCCATCCAAACACTTCGTCATATCATTAAGCAAAATGTTTCATACTCTTCAGTTTTCTCGAATAGATGAGGTGTAAAAAAGATGAATAAACAAACATCTCCCATGCTCATCTTAATAATCTGTCTAGATCTTACACCTAGTGATTGTTATCTGTTCCTACAAATTAAGAATTGGCTTGCTTCTCAAATATTCGACAAAAGTTGAGAGCTGAAAATTTTTGTGCAAAACTGGCTGCCATCCCAAATAGAGAAACTTATGTGGAGAGCTTGAAAAAGTAATGGTAATGTCAAAAACATTATGATTACGTAAGAATAACATAACTATGTTATATTTAGGCCCACTAATATATATTTCTACTTTTGTAAAAGATATACACTTACTTCTGAAATATGCTTGGTATACTAATTATTTCATTATATTAGTATTGATAATAGATAAGTGACTTTAGCGGAATCTATACTACTAATTTAGATATCTAGGGGAGACCGGGGATAGTTGTAACATGATACAAGTGTAACAGTGACCATATTAATTGTGCTGCTATGTGGTTAGAGCAGTTGACACAAGAGGTACGTATAACCATAGTAAGTACGTCAGTCATGGTACTATTATCTCTATGGCAGGTCGTATAATTTTTAAGTCAAAAACAAAGTTTATTTACTGAAGCCATTTTGTTGAAGAGGAAAGTAACTACCGAATAAATGAGTATGTACTAAGTTGTGATAATTAACAGTTACAAAAAGAAGTGCTTGTTTGAGTAAATTACTTTTTTACAGCAAAATTGAGTCTGGGGTCATTTGGAACACTTGCCCCCTTTCAATTCAATAATAAAAAATCAACTATATTAATATTGGAATATTTTATTTTGCAGAAGAATTCCACGTTTGAGAGTTAGAAACTTACACTTACAACAAACTAGTTTTAAACCAAGGTGTTTCTGAAAGGAATGCTGCGGAACAATTTAAAATTTATCATGTAACATTGCACAGATACATTAAAAAATTGCCATTAAGGGTGCCGTATTCTTGAAATAGTGTTTTCAACAAATACAAGTAATGTTAGACATTTAAGAACTGAATAATATAGAGTTTAGTAAATAACAAGAATGTTATCTCATGCCACCTGCAAATATTCAAAGGTACCGAAGTAAAATCAATATATAATGTCAAAAAGCGATCTATCCAACATACTTTTAGGTACTGAAATCTTTCAAAATACGTGTTTTTTTAAATTCAACTATAGATGCAAACATTGTTATAACATAAGCTTACATAGTTCTGCATATAATATTGTTCACTTTTGTTTATAAGTATGTGAAAATAATTGTTAAAATGTGGGGTTAGAATAGCGAAATAATGTGTGTCATACAAATGCATTTTAAAAGTTATTATATTATTTGAGGAGAGTTTAAATAGTAAAAGTGTATAAACAAAACATCAATAATTTTATTTTTGATATTACTTTTGCTCTACGTGTTTTATTTTTCGAGATTTCAGTACCTAAAAAACACCACAAATTTGGTCAGTTTACGCCGAGAAATACGGCGACCTTAAATAAACGCATTAACAAAATATTATCTTTAGAGGACGAGTTAATATTTTGTTAATATATATGCAATTCAGCTAACATGTATATTGGACTTACATTATCTGATGTTCGGTTTCTTGCATATGAATTCTGCATACGAAAAAACACTAGAATTTCCGAGCAATGGCATACTACAACAATGAGATCAAGAGACTGGTTTTCCAATTATATAAAGAGGAACCCCACATTATCGATAAGAGTACTAGAAGCTACAAGTCACGCAAGAGCTGTGATTATTAACAAAGTAAATGCCAGCAAATTTGAGGCTGCCAACGAAACAAAGGTCTGCCTTGTTATAGAAAAAATTACATTATCTTACAGTACAGATAAAATCGTTAATTGTGCCTTACAATGTTTATTACATAAAAATAAAGATCAAATAAAAATAGTTGAATAAGGATTGGAAATGATATTTTTATAGTAAAAAGATAAAATAAACTAAAATGGTAATCAAATCTCTCATACATCTCTAACTTCATTTCAGTGTTGTAAGTTATTATTTCATATAAACAAATATGCATGTTCAATATGGCTTATGCATCATTCATATCTGATATGAAAAGGCTCTAGCATAATTTAGCTTTGAACGGCTGACGCCCAAGAAATAAATTTCAGTTTTCTTCCATTATTTCCTCGTATAACTGAATTAAAAATAAATTATAGCCCCCACATCACTATTCTTTGAATATTAAGTCAATCCTACCTACATGCCGAATAATAAAAGCTAAAAATGTATGCCTTAAAAACTTATTTATGTCAAAAATTGCAATGCTAAAGGTATTTTCGATAAGAGCTTAGAATAACCAAGCCCTCTGAAAGAAGGCTTGATAAAATAATCCTAGACAAACATAAACATATCTTGTGTTTATTCTGGATTTGGAAGAACTGTGAGCTTTACGACAGTATAACTGGAAATAGTACAGACTGAGCTGGTAATCCCTTGAGCTTTGACTTCGTCAGGTTCCGTTTTATGTCATTGTAAAACTAGCAATATGCTACCAGATTCATGTAGTCACAGGCTTTCACCAAGTATACATTACAATCCCTCCTGTGACATACTCTTTCACACTTTTAATCGCGTTCCTTTTTAATTTAATTATGAACTCTATTGTGACAAAACCATCTTTCATTATATTACTAGAACTTATACATTGTTCGCATCTCTTAATTAATTGTACAGAGTGAGTGAAATAAATTCTTTACGTATTCAGTCATTCATTTGAACAATAATGGTGATTATTTTTAACAACTTTCAGTTGTCATTGACCTTAAAAAAATTAACTCATATTCATTGATATACTTATGGAAATAAAGCGAATGTTTTAATTATAAATTAAATTTTCGTCTAAGATACGTCCGTGATATATTTGAGAGACATTCTAAAGTAGCAATTCTGAAGCTCGTGACGCATTGTGAGCTCGTGAAGTCTACTTTATTTAAAATCTCTTTATATTCATTTCAGAAGGCCAGTGTCGCAATTACGTCTCGAATACCACAGATATTAGGCTTATTGTACATCCCTCTTACAAATGCCATAGCACAGATTTACTGCATACTGTTCCATGGCTCTACACCAAAATCAGTTTACATGGAACATTGACAGATGTAACAGCTCAGACTGTCCTGAAATGTTAACAGAAGTGTAACGTTTTACAATTTCTGCAAAAATTATGGGGAAGAGTTATTGTTGTCACCTGTGAAAAATAAATGAAAAACATAAACAATATAAACTTGATATTTTAGAATTTGTTCAGAGATTGCCAAAATTAATAAGAACCGCTGCAAATGCATCAATATTTAGATTATTGAATATAGTTTCATTTAGACAATTAAAAAAAAACGTTAATACCTAAATATTAATGTGTGATATTTCTATCGATCGGTCGGTGGCAGAACGGTTTAAGGTGTCAGTGAATCGAGTTTGCCACCTGTTGGAGGTTCAAATCCTGCGGCCGGTGTACAGTAGATCAGCTATATTTATGTAGAGGATTGGCATGCTATATGCGGGTATGGTAGGATGGAAGAACATTGGCTTGGATCAATGTGAAAAATTGGGTTAGGTGATTAGGGCCTACCAACGTAAGTCATTATTGGGCGCAAATGCAGTCTGCTTAATAATAATATGACACCCTCTCTCCCGACTTCTGGGCTAATCCTTGTGATTTGAATGTGGATATTATTATTTACATAATATGTTACTGTACTACATAATTTTATATGCTATAAGGAATATTAAATTCACGATCAAAAAACATAGGTATCAGGAATAAAGGAAAATAAGAAGGAAGGAGGAATTAAAGTTTTTTGTTTATCAACTTTGTACAACATCTCTAGAGGCACCTTATGCGATAAAATATTCAGAAATCTGCAAACTTTGCTGTTTTTAATACACCTACTTATAAAAAATGAGGATGTTTTTAATAACATAATCCAGAAAATTCCAGAGACAATTTTAACGTTGATCTTAATGATTTTAGACAACTTTCGTATCTGATATTTAATTTTTTGCAAGTACATGAAAGGCAAACAACCCAAATAATAAAGGTAAAATGTATTGATAGATAATAATAGTTAATGCGTAAAATTAAAGTGTAAAAATTAAAATTTACACACAAAATAATAAAAAATACATAACAGTCATGTATAAAATATCAAAAATAGGAATATAACAAATATCAAAAGTACATAGTACAAAATACAAAATAATTGATTAAAAAACAAAAAATGTACGCATTTAGGTTACCGATATGATAATGTACGTGATAATTAACCTCGTAAGAGAATGTACAAAATGGTATTTATGTTGTTTAATTTATTAAAACGTATTATGCAACCATCTAACTGAATTAATGTGTTTCCAGAAATACGCATATAATTTCATCAAAATATTTAAGAAACTGCGACTGATAGTAATAAAACTATATACTGCACTAAAAGTTTGCATTATGTATTGCATTAAATTGCAAAAAACGGTTGTTTTTAGCACGACCAAATATCGAAAATTACGTTGACAATAAAAACAAATGTGTAACGTTAGCTGTGACGTAAGACGTCTGAATTCTTGACTTGAGTATAGTTTCATTAAATAAGAAATGATCCTTATTTATCAGGCCAACAGTTAATATCAAAGAAATTATTTGATCTTTAAAGCAATTTATTCACTCAAAAACTGTTCTACATGATACCTTTATTATTTTATCTGCAAATTGCTATTTTGCATTTAGAGTAATCTTCGATATTAAAAATATTCATTCTTTTAAGTTTCGAAAAAAAAAATATATAAAAACAAGGAAGATAATTTTCTATCTTCTGCGAAAGCTAAAATTGCCTCATTTGTAAGATGAAGAAATTTGAGATTATATTTTTGAAATCCCAAGAAATGTATTATTTCATATTATTGTCTTAAGATCGCCGTATTTCTCGCCGTGAAGTGATCAAATTTCTGGTGTTTCTCGGGACAAATATCTCGGAAAATAAAACACGTAGAACAAAAGTAACATCAAATAATAAGCCTTTGTAAGACACATTAATTTGTTATTCTAAACCCACATTTTAAGAATTATTTTCACATACGTAAACAATAGTGAACAATCTATAAGCAGATCTATGTAAGTTTATGTTATAACAATATTAGGATCTACAGTTAAATTTAAAAAACTACGCATTTTGAAAGATTTCTCTACCTAAAAATGTATTGCTTAGATTGTGCTTTCTGTCATTATTTATTTGTTTTACTTCGGTACCTTTGAATATTCGCAGGTAGCATAACATTCCTGTTATTTGTAATATTATTCAGTCCTAAAATGACTAAAATTATTTGCATCTGTAGAAAACAATATTTCAAGAATCCGGCAGCCTTATCAAATGCAACTGAGAACATTTTTTTATGATTACTATCTAACTTCAAGAAAGAGATGAGCATTTTTAAACACGACATATTTCTGCTTTCGCCAAGAGATTCGTATGCCATCAGGTTTCTTTGAATTATAGGAATTCGTATATCTTTCTGTCTTATTAGATTTCTTATATACTTAGTCATATGCCTATTCAACAAGTTCACATTATCTATTCCTTCGTGTTTTTTTTTCCGAGAAACAATCTGCAGAAGTGCATATTTCAACTTATCAGGGTCAGTCTTCATAGAGCTTAGTTCTACTTTATGTAAAAGAACACGATTATTCTATAAACCAACCAAATCGAAATACGTAATGATAGGGGTACTTACCTTTATAACTACCTATTGAAAAATATGCACAGAGAAATTTTTTTCAATATCTAATATTATTTCACATGTGGCTTAACATCAGTCTGTAAAAAATATAAATAATGAATATGTACACGTTAAAAAAATTAATATACTAAAGAGTTCATCAACCGGTTCAAATATTCTCAGATGAAGCTGAAATTTAAAACAGAAAAAACTTTCTACTTTTAATGTTATGGGAATAAGTTAATAGAGTAAAATATTCTGCTTGATGAAATGTACGAACAGGTGTCTTTTACTAACAAATTATTTGATATACAGTACAGTTTTATTATTAGAATTCAATAATATACTATGCGAGTTAAGAAACACGTCTGCGTTTTGATTTCTAAATAGTTAAGAAGACATTCTCAGGAGCACAAGTAACTTCTGTATAGGAAGATTTTTTAGTGCAATTTGTCAATCAATAAAATATGCATTATCAATTCTTTCCTTCACCCTCCTTTCATCCATAGTCTAAAAATGTAATGCATGTATATTTTATTAGAAAATGTGTTGAAATGTGTTGTTTTCGCTGAAAATGACACAATTTTAAAATAGTTTATATTTCGTGGTTTTAGCAAATATTTGCCGACATACGTATATCTCTGTGAAATATAAATATATAAATTTACAATTCACGTAACTACAACTAATGTTAATATCTATCTTAAACTATTGCTATTTTTGCTGGTACGATATACAGGGTGTCCGGTAAATACCTCCTAATCTCTCGGGAGTATATAGGGAGGTCAAAATAAAACTAGTCCTTCCTAAAAATTTTTTCCTAATGTGCCTCTAACGGAGTTATGGGGAGTCAAAGAGGTAGCTAGAAATTAACGTTTAGGGTTATAACTTTGAAACCACCCTGTATATTTTAATAAAATTTTCGTACGTTGTACACATGGAGCTCTACGATTTGATGCTAAAATCAACTTTTGCTATTATCAGGTGTCCAGAAACGGACTGGCCCTATCACAATTTTCTCAAAATTTTGACAGAAGTAATTTTATCAAACTGAAAATATTATTATTAGATACTCTGAAGTTTTTTCTTTAAAAATGGTACTCTTTATTTATTTCGAAAAAATGAACGGTTTGCGAGATAAATCGGTTTTGAAGAAAATTGGTAACAAATACAACAACAATTAAAATTTATTTTTTTTACTTATATTATTATTTCATGCATTTAATTTGTTTTTTATCAAGTCCAGAAATCTTTGAACGGGTTGGCTATACTTTATGAGCAAGTAGTGACCAATTAAAAATAACATTTGAAAAATAACTTACAAGACATGCAACAAAGAACATTCAACAATGAACAAAGGTACCTAAATGTTACTTCGATCACCAAAAACATTCGTCAGATGTTGACGTACTAAACGATCAAAGTGGGGTGGTGCACCGTCATGCATGTACCACATTTCAGTTCTTGTTTGAAGGGGCACTTCTTCTAACAAAATATTTAGATTTTCCTCTAAAAATTGCAAATAAAGAGCCTTTGACAAGTACTTTAAAATCAACAGGGTCTAACAACGAAAACAATAGAAAAGAACTCCATGGAGACAAGAGCAATAATAATTTGTAGATGTATTTTGGTCATAGATGTTGATTTTACAAGAAACGGCATTATTCATTCCCTTAATTCACCACCAGTAAATGTTTATGGTGAATCTGTAGGCTGGCACTAGCGGGAATGATTTTATTGTAAAAAAATAAATTTTAATTGTTGTTGTATTTGTTACCAATTTTTTTCAAAACCGATTTATCTCGCAAACCGTTCATTTTTCGAAATAAATAAAAGTACCATTTTAAAGAAAAACCTTCAGAGTATCTAATAATAATATTTTCAGTTTGATAAAATTCCTTCTGTCAAAATTTTGAGAAAAATTGTGATAGGGCCAGTCCGTTTCTGGACACCTGATAATAGCAAAAGTTGATTTTAGCATCAAATCGTAGAGCTCCATGTGTAATACAACGTACGAAAATTTTATTAAAATATACAGGGTTGTTTCAAAGTTATAACCCTAAACGTTAATTTCTAGGTACTTTGACCCCCATAACTCCGTTAGAGGCACATTAGGAAAAAAAATTATAGGAAGGACTAGTTTTATTTTGACCTCCCCTATACACTTCCGAGAGATTAGGAGGTACTTACCGGACACCCTGTATATGTTGCTTGAAATGAATGTGAGACACACAGGAAATGGTGCATTTTTCATAAAAGCATCTAAACAACGTACCTTTTCAGCAAGTGTACATTTCTTTTGATATACTGTTTTAAATATCTAGATGCTTGTGTTTATTCAAACTTATTTAATTAAATATGACAGTTTGATAACAACAACACTTCAGACATTATATAGATAAAATTCTTCCATAGTGTTGACCTTACAGTAATATTTAGCTAAATGCTACGTTATAGGTAAAATATCTTATCGACAAAACTATCAAGGAGCTTATGTTTCAATAAATTGTGTGTTAGATAATACAGCAGATGTAAAAAAGACACTTGCTGTGTGCATTTCAAGACAAGCAAAACTTTTTCGAAATACTTGTTTTCAAAAAATGTGGAAAGTTAACAGGTATAGTTAGGTCCATCCCTGGACACACTTCCGTACCTTCCCAATTATATGTATGATATGCTTGTGATTTAGAAAAAAGTTTACTAGTGTGTTATTTCTTTTAAGTTCTTTATTGGGATATGTTTAAAGCTCAAACTAATTTTGTTAAACATTTTACGTTTGGGATGACCTGCTGCTATCTAAACGTTATCAAATGTTACTGGACTAGTGACATCTGCCAGATACTCAAAAACTAACAACATATAACTTTCTAAATGGCAGTAAATTGACCTAAATCAGCTTGTTTTCATTAAGACAAGCTTCTTGACTTATATGTTTTTGCATATTATGCATTAGAAACCGACAGGCTATGATAGAACCAATTTTCTCAAGAAACAGTGCTTTCAACAATGATAACAAGAATACTTTACTAAACGCCGCTTTACAGTCTGCAATTCCTTTCAATGCAGTGGCTTGAAGCAAGCCCTTATACCTGCAATTATACCGTTTCAACAAGTTTGACTTGAAGTTTGTTTAACATCCGTCAATGCGCAATGCAATATAAGTGATACCAACACTTTAACCGCAATGCACACTAGAAACTAAACTGCTTATCTAAGTTTGACAATAACAAACAGCATAACGTATAAAATAAAGATTTTGGTTAATATATTTTGTATGCTCAACATTCAAACAATAATCAAGTAAATGCAAAAGAAGGCAGTAGCCTACGAATTTTTGCGTATGGTGATAACCATACAGAACACAAAATTATTTCCCCTGAATTGCAGAAATGTTGCGATAAAAATTGAGTAAGACCTATATTTTGAAAGTGCAAGAGTCTTTCAGATATGACGGCTTTTGCAACACGCTGCTTCTCAGTGCGCAAGCCTACATAGGAGACTTGCAACAATAATTTCAGTGTGTAAAGTAAAATCGAATTTGACATAATATACGACAATATACTGTTACAAACCTATATCTAAGTTATAAAATATCATTGGGAATACTAGCTACCTATCTCTAGCATTAAAAACAGTGATGTATTCAGCAATCTCAAAAGCATACCTGACCAAATTTCAAGGTGATACATTGTTTTCTGGAAAAAATATAGCAAAATTTTATTTTAAATTTCACTTTTGATTCTCTGTATCTCGAAATGAATAGGCAATAAGCCTATGGCCAATGGAAGAACTTTTATGTTTTGATGTTACCTCTAAAATGTTTCAATAATTTCTCATTACTAGAACTCATATTTGGTTGATAACTGAACGTTATGTTGTATTATAATTAGTTTTTAAATCTACCGTTATTATCTATTATTGCTACTCCTAATGTAATTTTCTTGTAGTTTAGACACCTTCACAGTGGTATTAGACTATGCTAATAGAGCCCTAATAGCTGAAACTGTATAAGAGACGTAACAGAAGTTTAGGTAATACTCCGGGGTGTACAATATTACGTTGTTGGTAGTGTTTCAGTGCAGTGTCGACAGCTTTGTAGCGTTCGGGTCTCAGGTGGAACTGATTTATCGTTACGTCTAAACACTTTGGCTTCTCTCAAATATATTGGTGACACTTACAAAAAACATTTATTAAATTAGGTGTAATTGAATGTATCGACAATTTAACTTTAAAGGTGTTAATCTGAAAAAGATAAATTCTAAAGATATTATACAATGGGGAAATTGCAAAAGAAAGAATGTGTTATTTCAACTGAAATGGCGTTTTCGTGGATAAATAAGCCTAATAACGGTAATTACACCGCAAATCTGTTGCCGCTTCAGTCAGATGCCGTTTGCATGTGTATACCTAAAAACCGTAGTGTTTTAGTTCATATCTGTATAATACGGTTTCAATGCTCTCGGAAAACGCAGTACATACGCTTAGAAGAGTTAATTTCCCAATTATGATATTATTAGGTGTTATTGTGTATTGTGTACTTCGGTATTAAATAAAGTTGCAATATAAACTCAAAATGAGCACAGAAAGTGCATCTCGCCGGGCAAATGGAAAAAGTATTGCATTATGTCTTTATGTCCAAATATAGCATATAGCGCTTAATAAAAAATATGCCGCCGTGCCAATTAATGAAATGAAAAATGTGGTATAGGGCGATGAAGAGCGACGAAAGGAAGCACTGTATGTTTATGAAGATCAATTTAATTAATTAAATTTAATTGAAAATTCAGGTAGATTTAAGTTCATCGGAAAATTTAAAATGTAAAGTTGTAAGAATTAATTAAACTTTTCTATTAAGCTACCAGTATGTAGGACGTTGAAAAATCAATGGTAAAGCAAACTTACATTTTTCTAATTTATTTCACTCAGCACTTCATTTCGGTGCCAAATATGTTTTGTATTTCCTTCTGCCATTTACATGATGTAGAATGTTATTTGAGGCAGTTATAAAATTTTGCAATCTGATTTCACTATATTAAATTACCTGTTCTGAAAACTTAATAAACAAAAGTAATAAATAACGACTTTTTAAAAATGTTTAAGGGCAAATGAAATCAGCAGTGAAAAGCAATAAAAAAATTTATCTAAACTAATTTTAAAAAATTGAGAAATATTAAATTACATTTTTAATTAGTTTTACTTGGCATTTTTCAATTTAAATCAAGTAGTTTAATGTGAAGTCAGATATGGCATAACTTTATAAATACCTCAAGTAAAACCATACATTTGGTACTTACCCAACAGCATTGTCACCGTAATTGTCGTAGTCGTAGTCACAGCGTCTTCAAAAAAATAAGGCCCGATGACGCCTCTAGCGTAAACTAGCACACCATGCAGTAACTTTGAGTGAATGTAATGGCTCTTCTTGGGTTATACGTGGATTTTCGATGCCCCAGAAGCGGTAATTTTGCTTATTAACATATCCACAGAGATGGAAATGGGCCTCGTCGCTCGTGATGATTTTCGATGAAAAGTTGTCTTCCTCGTGGTGGAGATTCAGGATGGCCTGAGCGTAGGTTACACGCGTTTAGCGGTCAACAGCTAACAGTTGATGCACTGTCTGTACCTTGTAAGAGAACATCTTCAAGTCGTTAACCAAAATTCTCTGTAAAGACCGCCGATTGATGCCCAATTGCATGGCACGTCATCTGGTCGATACTACGGTATCCTCTGCGACATCTTCAGCCACAGCCGTGATTTTCTCAACAGAACGGCTGCTGCGAGGCCGGCCAGACCTGGCAGCATCTCCTGTTGTCCCATACTCTTCAAGGAGAGCGGCTAAACGCCGTAGCACAGCTTAAATAACAATCAGCTCACAGACTCCTATGACCGGGAACGTCTCGCGCAGATCTTCGCGCATGCCGCCATATTGGGATACAACCTTTCAAATAGGACCAGGGCCGTCTTGTGTTCTATTTGTGTTACTTTGTGTTTATTGTTATTTATCATGATGAGTGAAAGAAGGGGACGACATGTTTGTGCCGTGTGTGGATAACAGTAGTCGGGTGTGTGAGGATCATTTTGAACCCAGGATGTTTACGAATCATTTTCCCAATCGGTTGAATAAAAATGCAGTTCCTACATTATTTCCTTCACTTGAGTGAAGTTCTAAATATTTTTCAGATCATACCTATTCCCTGCCCATGCTAGTCACCCTTAACATAAACATTCTTCAGGATATGGTTTTATGCCAAACTAATGTCTTGGAAAATAATCCAGGTATTATATAGAGTACGGCAGAAAGTTGAACACAATGAAAACATTTTTGTTTCAAATTTTAATTTAATAAGTTTCACTTTTGTTTTGTTTTCTTTTTTAGTCATTAGCAACGTAATGTTAATAAATTACCTATACGTACTTTGAAAAGTAATTGTACATTTTATGTTAATAATGGATCCACGTAGGTGTGGTATTTATATTAATCAAGCTCCCAAATTTAGGTAACATTTCCTATATCTATATTTTAGTAAAACAAAGACAAAAATATTTTGAAATTCAAGTAGGTACACAGTGCAGTTAAAACACTTTCTAAATTGGGCAACTATTTTTAATCCGGTCCTGACTTGTATCCCAAAGACAGAGAGAGAACAAGCTTCAAGGACAAATTTTCACGTTTTAATACTTCAAAGGTGCCGCCGTAGAGTCTGTGAGCTGATTGTTATTTAAGCTGTGGCCGTAGTGTCTGTCCAGTTAATGTCGGACGACCGGGAAATCTGCACCGAAATTCACGCTGCGCCAACACCACCGAGGAATTATTTCACAAAAAAATCGAAACAGTTGTTCCGCGTTCTTGATGAGCACAGCGATTCATGTTTTGTTGACGTGTATTTTGTATCTGTTTACTTTATAAATGTCAAAGTAGAATTGACATTTGCCGCCATTTGCAAAAATTATAACAACTTCCGATAGAGTGATTACTTTTGCGCCACCTGTTATAATAGGTATTGATATGGAAATTAATCTACCTTTTTAGTTTGTTAATTATGTGTCTCTTCGCTTTTGAAATATTTTTTTATATACAGGGTGGACCAGCTTTTTCGTGCCAAACTTTAAGGGTATGTTCTACGTCGAAAAATAACTGTAGTTTCCTATACAAACAATAGTCCAAAATTGCTTCGTTACGAAAATACAGGGTGTTGAAGTTTGTTCTGAAAAACAGAAAAATACATTTTTTGTTTAAACCGCTAGAGATAATTAAATGAAATTTGACAGGTGTCGATAGAAATGGAAGACTTAGGTCTTGCAATATAAAAGTTTCTTTTACTGTCACCAGTGGCGCGAGTAGCAGATAGTCAGTGGTTATTTTCCAACATAAAAATGGTACGTCCCTGGTTTTTCCAAAAATTAATGTTATTTTTGGATTTCTCGTTCAATTTGGTAGAAAAAAACTCTCTTGAATTTTTTTTGTACGATGCACCGTTTTCCTTCAAATGGACTATTATTTGTTAGATGCATACGAGATACGCTTGCTGCAACCACCAGATAAACAAATTTACAACGACTAGTTGACGTCGGTTTTATGTCAACGTTTGACAAATCTTAAATAGACTTGACTTCTGTGTAGTATCAAAATGTCGTTTAAATTTTCAAATCAAGAAAGAGCGGATATCCATTTGTGTATGGATTTGCAAATGGAAACTCAAGGGCAGCCGCCAGAGAATACAGAAGAAGATATCGGCAGAGACAACATCCTAGTCGCAATGTGTTCACAAGAATTCATCAGCAATTAATGGAGAATAGTTTAGGAAATTTACATGGAGATCGAAATAATGCCAACCCAAACCAACAACAAAGAAGAATTTCTCGACGGATATTAAACGAGTTTGACAGAGATCCAACCACAAGTTCCCGTATATTTTCTTGTATTATCCGCACCTCTAAATCCAATGTACTTCGTACTCTCAGAAGGAATCACAGGCATCCATATCACCTACAACCTGTTCAAGGCTTACATCCAGGAGATGAAGAGAAAAGAGTGACTTTTTGTCAGTGGGTCCTTCGCTCAGTTAAAGAAAACAGGGATTTTTTGAACAACATACTGTGGACTGACAAATCCTGCTTTACCCGTCGCGGTATAGTTAACTTCCATAACCAACATGTGTCGCATGAAAATCCTCATGTCATTAGACCACGAAATTTTCAAGTTGAATTCAGCGTAAATGTTTGGATAGGGATTTACAACAACAATCTGTTTGGACCCTATTTTTTTACCTCGACGCTTAAACGCAGAAAACTTCTTACAGTTTTTAGAAACGGAACATCACAATATGTGGGATGAAATACCGATTATTTTAAGACAGACTTAATTTTTTCAGCTCGACGGTTGTCCCGCTCATTTTGGTAGAAATGTTAGAAATTGAAATAGAAAGTATCTGGTATGCAGCTAACAAATAATAATCCATTTGAAGGAAAACGGTGCATTGTACAAAAAAAATTCAAGAGAGTTTTTTTCTACCAAATTGAACGAGAAATCCAAAAATAACATTAATTTTGGAAAACACAGGGACGTACCATTTTTGTTGGAAAATAGCTACTGACTATCTGCTACTAGCGACACTGGTGACAGTAAAAGAAACTTTTGTATTGCAAAACTTAACTCTTCCATTTCTATCGAAACCTGTCAAATTTCATTTAATTATCTCTAGCGGTTTAAACAAAAAATGTATTTTTCTGTTTTTCAGAACAAACTTCAACACCCTGTATTTTCGTAACGAAGCAATTTTGGACTATTGTTTGTATAGCAAACTACGGTTATTTTTCGACGTAGAACATACCCTTAAAGTTTGGCACGAAAAAGCTGGTCCACCCATATAAATTTTGGAATACGTTTATTTTGACGTTTTTTAGAAATTTTTCCAGCCGTCAAACATGAATCGCCTGGAATGTTCTAGAGAACGACAAAATAAACGTATAAGGTATATTCCAATAGCCGTCGAGAACTAGTTCAGAACTGTTAGAAATGTTTGACCAACACCATCTTACGTCGCATTCGTCGAGAGTACATTAACAACTGAACTGACTGACTAGTTCTGGACGGTTCGGAATCGATTCTCGCTGTTTTTGGAACAAACCCATTACAAAAATTATAATAGTAGTCTAAAACGTCAGAGTGAACTCCTAATATTTTTAAAAGTTATAATCCTAATTAATATAGCTTTACCACAATGATCAGCAATATTTGTCATATTTACTTAAGTACTTACCACTTCTTTGATTAAAGCTCAATTCAAATTTAAATGTTATGCATTTGAACACAGCGAACAAGACGTCACTAGACACAACAACGCTACACGACCAACATGGCGTAGTAACGTGTACTGGAACAGCCGATATATTTCAGCTGCGCAGTTGTGCTCAACCAGTTAGAAGTAGGAATATAGAACACAGACGTGTACTCAAAATTGTGTACTTTTCATCAGTCGTAGATATTACACAAATTCAGTATATTTTATTATAATACTAGTAATTTCAACACGGAAATTTTTCACTTCGTAAATTACATGGAATATCTCACTTACTTTCTTTACAGTATACATATATTTTTCTGTAATACCGATTTTAGGTGTGAAAGTGTTAATATTCAAACTGGCCCGATTATTTTTCATTGGCATTTTTGTGTCACTATCAATGTCTTAAATGTCTGTTAAATGAAGCAAGATCGCTAGATAAGCAATTATATCTGAAAAAATGTTCAGTAACACTATTTGTTAATTTAATTTATTTTAGTCTACTTATATTGAATATTATATTTTTATCAGCTATCCCAGCAAAATATGAAAGTATTCCTTTAGTAATATTTTTGTTATTTGAATAACATTTCCTTATGTCATTTCCGTTATATTCTGCTGAAAAGCAGTTACCTGGAGCTATTTTAATTTTCAATGCTCCCCTAGAGACACAAGATTGAATATGTTTACTACAAATAAATTTTAGATTAAACGACAGAAGAATTCTGAAATTCGTATTGATATTAAATTTTTTTGTCACACACCTCCAACATATACATTTCCTACGCAGGCAATTTTTATATTTGGAAGTGGAGATAATGTACCTGGATAGATTCAATAAAACGCGAAGAAAATGTAAAATAAAAAAGAAACACAAAACCAGTATAGCCAATTCCAAAGTTAAATATTATCATTAAACAAAATATCTGTTTTTTTATCGTTTTCATACTTTTTGTTTGTCTACAGAAGGTTCAGTAAAGAATGTAACATATTTTAAATGTATCTAATTCAGATCAAATTCGTAAAATTTTACTTACAAAATTGCGGGCCATTTTCTTTTCTTTGATATCTGAGTCAATTTTTAAGATATTTGAGTAAAATTGGAAATAGAAGAGTTTTTAAGGTTAACAAATATAAACATTAAGAAATACTAGCATTTTTTCAAGATGGTAAAAAAATATCATTCCTGTTTTTACACAAGATGTTCTAAAATTAAATGGCATCCTTTAGGATCATAGTCTCACAAAAATAATATGAAAAGTTTCTATAAACCTTTTATTTATCTCTGTTACTCCTATATCTTTTAAAATCTTATTTAAGTAGAAGGACACATGTTGATTAAAAAAAAGTTATATATCGATCTAGGATGACTCAGGGTTTCGTTATCAGGCTCTTTTATTTCATTTTATTCTAAATGATTACTGTTATGAATTTACATGTATTTTGCTAACTATCTCACAGATGACACCAAATGCATACATTTTAAACTTCCTTAGTATAAAAAAGACAATTTCCATCCTCCAGTTGAAACACCTTAATTTTTCGTCATTTATTCAGAAAGTTTGCTTAGTTAGCTTAGAAGATCGTAAAATTACTGAATAACAAAATAGATTTGAACTAGATTTGGAATTACGTAATATATAGATATAAAGGATCGGTCAGTGGTCGCGCGGTTTAAGACGTCAGTACTTGAATCGAGGTGACTGAATCGCTGTGGGTTCGACCCCGCAGCCGGTAGACCGTATATAAGCTATATTCGTGGAGAGATTGGCACCCGCTCTGCGGGTATGGTAGGGTGGAAGAATGTTGGCTTGGGTCAATGTGAGAGATTGATATCAGTTGACATTTGACTACCCCCCTAATTAATGAGGTTTTCCAGGTTTCCCTCATTCCTGCAGTGAATGGTGATTAGGGCCTACCAACGTAAGTCGTTCCTGGGCGCAAATGCGGCCTGCTTAATAATAATATGCCGCCCCCTCTCTTCTTCGACTTCTGGGCTAATCCTCGTGATTAGAATGAGGGGTAGAGATATTATTATTATTATTATTATTAATATTAAAGAGGTAAAAATTTGAGTTAAACTATAATTTTCGATGAAAGCCACAATAGACCATTTGGTTGCAGTGGAGGGTTAGTGATTTTGAGTCTTTCACATTCAGTGCTATTATTTTGATCTATGATGGTTTTCCGGGTTGTTATACTGTGACTAAGGTAACTGGTTGCTGCCAGTTACATAATGTAACTTCACATTCTTAGCCTTAACCGAGACCTTTGACCTGCTCTTGTTGTACTCGAGCTAGGTTCTCTGAGATTGCACTTGCTATCAAACTGGGCCCCGCTCATATATTTAATTCGATTCCTCTTATTGGTACTAGGGCTGTACCGTTCTATAGACAACGGTAGGCTTCAAGATGCATCGCAGTAGTATCTGCAACTATTGGCATTTAAAACTTTCAAATGTCTCGCCGCTCTCCACTGCCGGCATCTTCAATTATGCCTTTACAAAAGTTTCGTTGCAAACGAAAAGGCTCAACCCGAAAACAACAAGGGCAAGTCAAAAAAATTTGGCAGTGGATAGGGATTTTCACATTAAATTTGTTACTGGCAACAACCCAAAAAACCATACAAATTAAATATGTAAAACTCTACTTATTTTGTGAATATGCATATACAGGCATAAATATCAGTACATTTTTATACTTATATGTCATGTGGTACGTTTTGTGCTAGTATATTTTCCATTTTATATTTATAGCGTAATATTTTATTTTGTTTTATCTTGTACTGTTATGTATTTCTTTGTATTATGACCTTTTCACATTCTATAATTGGCTTTGGTTGTTGGTGTGTAGAATAAAAATAGAATAAATAAATAAGTGTTCGTAAAAAAACAAAGAAATATAAAAAAAGCATTAAACATTGAGAAAAATTCTTAATTTTTAAAAAGTTTTAAAAATTATTTTTTTGTTCATCATATACTTCAAAATGTAAAAATAGGTAAATTTTTTATTTGATATGTTATTTGCAATTAGATACTTCAACTTTCAGCTAATTTGCTCAAGTTTATCATTGTGCGGCTCAAAAATGGTCACTCGGTATACAATGTCTTACTAGGTATTGAGGTTAAGATTTATATTGAGTAAATTTTATTTTGTTTTGCACAGAATTATCAAAACCCAGCTATTGTTCAACATTTTCATTCATTCTCACATTACCAACTTATTTGATGATATTTATTATAGCATTTAGTTAACTGTGGCTTCTTTAAAAGTCTTCTATGGCTTCTGATGCAGTAGATCAAATTGGAGTATTGGTAAATGCACCGTAAATATAAAGAACAGAAACAGGAAAAAAGTAAAATGCCCGTTTTAGGTTGCTATTTAGATGGTGGCGTTGTTTCCCATCTATTACCCCTAAAGGTTTTATTGTTGTGCCAGCCCAGGTCGGAATAGGCGGAGTACGTCTAAAACTACATTTATTGCTTGCTAACACTGGCCAGGTTCTCCAGTCGCTCTCTTTGCATCGAACTTAAGTCTATGGAAATTAACAGAAATAACAAAAGAGAGAGAGTCTTTGTATCAGAGGGCTAACCTGACTAGCTTTGATAAAAAATTAAAGTAATTTGATGGTTGGCTATTTCTAAAAACTTTAAATTAAAGAAGACACAACCCTTGGGATATTATATTCTGGAAACTGGCTGTTGACGAAAAATTAGGTGTCAAAAATTCACAATAAAAAATATGTATATTGTGTAAATTCGTACTCATTTATAAGTGTATTGCGGTGTGGAGTAATTTGACAATTAAATAGGGAAATGAGCTTATCAATACAATTTTTAGTTATAGAGTTGGTTTGGGAAAAAAAGCGTCAAAATATGCTTATAATCAATTTGTTCGTAGTACACAGAATCAGTTTCTAACCGTCAGACGCATGCGCATTGCTTGTGAAGCATTGCATTTTCAACTGTTATACTAATAGGGATAATATAGTTCAATTTTGTGTTTGAATTAACACAGTTTAGAAAGTTAAACTAAATAAAGGAGGTTTTTAACTAAGTGAACATTACTCAAGAAATTGTATTTTTATTTCAAAACATTCATGTGTGAACTCGTTTTATTTACCAGCTGATTTAAAATTTACTAAACAAAAATGTTTAGTGTACCTGCAAGTATTTACTAAAATACTAATGGATTGTCATATAGGGTGTTTCAGAGTTGAAATGGCAAAAGCCTGGGGAGATTCCGTTCAGCAAAATATGTAAAAAAGTTTATTTTAACATGGGTCCGCAAGAGTTTCGTTTCCGAAATACAGGGTGTTGTTTTTTATAACAA
Organism: Monochamus saltuarius; assembly: GCA_025584915.1. Classification (NCBI taxonomy): domain Eukaryota; kingdom Metazoa; phylum Arthropoda; class Insecta; order Coleoptera; family Cerambycidae; genus Monochamus; species Monochamus saltuarius. The sequence continues at coordinate 37,543,277 of CM046722.1, read as the reverse complement.
TTTAGTTTTTTGTTAAATGCTTTAGCCGATTTGAATTAAATTTTTACGGTTTATTAAAACAATTATCACAGGTCCACAAAAAAAATTGGTGTGTGCTGAGGGTCCCATTATACTTTTTCCATGTATTTTTTCCCGCTGAACACGAATCTGAAGTCAAAATGGGGGATCGCACAGCAAATTTTAGAGGAAATCCATAAAAACAATAAAAAATCGCATCAAAAGTTACACAGGTCCACAAAAAAAAAGTCATGTGTGCTGGAAGCTAGACTATATTTTTCTTTTGTATTTTTTCCCGCTGAACACGAATCTGAAATTAGAATTGGGGGTTACACAGCAAATATTTGAAAAAACCTAAAAAAATCGATAAAAATCACTTTCTCGTAATTTATTCCCTCTAAAACTGAAACAATAAAAAATGCTGTGAATTAGTGAATATTTACTATTTTACAGCTATAAGTATACCAATATAGCTGTAAAATAGTAAATATCCACTAATTCACAGCATTCCTCATTGTTTCAGTTTTAGAAAGTATCATATACCTAGAATAAATTACGAGAAAGTAATTTTTATCCATTTTTTTAGTTTTTTCAAATATTTGCTGTGTAACCCCCAATTTAAAAAAAAAAAAAAAATAGTCTCCCAGCACACATGACTTTTTTTGGGCCTGTTTAAACTTTTCATGTGATTTTTATCGTTTTTATGGGTTTTCTCTCAAATTTGCAGTGGGACCCCCCATTTTGACTTCAGATTCGTGTTCAGCGGGAAAAAATGTATTGGGACTCTCAGCACACACCACTTTTTTGTTTTTGTGGACCTGTGATTATTATCATGCATCTACTGGACTGATTAGATGCAGAATTTTCAGGGGCGTACCTAGTGAGCAAGTAAGTTGGTTCTTTTGCAGAAAATATTATAACTCTGTACTTTTGTTGCGGATTTTAATATTAAAAATAGTACATTTTTGTCTTGATTTTCTTAGTGTCTCGCTTCATTTTCGAGAACTATGACATAATAATAATATCTCTACCCCTCATTCTAATCACGGGGATTAGCCCAGAAGTCGGATACTGGTGCGGGAGAGGGGCGACATATTATTATTTAGCAGACCGCATTTGCTCCCAGAAACAACTTACGTTGGTAGGCCCTAACTACTATTCAGTGACAAATGAGGGAAACCTGGAAAAACGTCGACCGGTATCAATCTCATATTGACCCAAGCCAACATTTTCCCACATTACCATATTCGCCGAGAGGGTGTCAATCCTCTGTACGAATATAGCTGATATACGGTCCACTGCCGCAGGGATCAAACCCACTCGATCACTGACATTCCAAAAAATTATCGCAGTGTGTTTCATTATGAAAACATAAACAAAGCATGAAATGACATTGTCTCTAAAGTGCATACCTAATTCTCAATTTTCAGAAATACATTTTTTGACCTCACCATACACAAGAAGCATAGGTATGTACCTGTTAGTTCAGCAAAAGCGTATACCATAATAATTGTTATTCACTATCAACAGCCAAGATAGGTATTTAAGAACTAACGTTGTCAAATTTCAACTCGAATAAATGCAGAGCATTCGCAATAAACATACACACATTGTTAAAAAAAATATATTAGAAAGGAAAAGAACGTAAATTCCGGTATTTTCAAGGATATTTTTAATAGTAACTACTAATTTACTTCTTTGTGTCATTTTAGAGACAATGTCATTTCATGTTTTGTTTTGCGATTTGGATAAATTTCTAAGCATTGTTATTTTTATTTACCTATGGAGTTCAGAGATGTGTTAAAATTATGACAGTAAAACCTCTAACTCCCTGCATAAATCTTATTAAAACAAGATTAAATGTGGCACACTACCTAACCACTGACTTTAAATCGGTTTCACAGTTTTTTAGATTTTAAAAGAAAATATAATGCTTAGTGATTGGAGAAGGTTTGCGAAACGAAGTGCTTCTATGCTTGTTTTTATTTGTCAATTAAATAAATCCAGTTTGATTCTCTCAAAGAACTGTTAATATTTCAAAGCCTCCTTTCCCTCAAAGATATTCTAATTGAGGGTAGTAAACGAGGGAATTTCGTTATCTTCGAATATTTCTAGATCGGTAATCTGTTTTTAATCGCTCTCATTATCTCAAATGCTTTCCCAGTTGCCTTTATTTATCGGGCTTGAAAAGCTACCAATAAGAAGTGAGCTTTTGCAGATATTTATTACCGGGCAACATTGCATTCCACAGTTCCTTGGTCTGACAAATAGTTGTTAATTAAACAATAAATAACTTACAGATTACCGTTTTTTAGAAATTCGTATCTCTCGTAAGTCTTTAGGAAAGAATGTTTGCAATGAGAACAAACAAAAAGGTGTAAGCTTTCATGTTGGAAATGCAGCAGTTTCTATTTAAATGTCCAATAATATTTGAATTAAAATAAAACACTGTTATACTGTGTCACGATCAATATATAGAAAATTATATACAGGGTGATTCTGAAACTTTGGTTACTTGGTAACGCCAGTAGTGCCTACTTTTTCAAAATATTTCATAAATTTGTCACTCGGGTTATATCGGAAGGGAATACAAATTAGCTTATTTTAAATAAAACACTCTGTATATTATTGTATTTTTGAATTCAACGTTAAATTTTAAGTTAATTTTGTATACAGTCGCCTATACTTAAATTCAGTTTTCCAGTTATTTAAAGTTTTAAGAAAAAAATGACGGCTGCTGCACCATATTGAAAATGTATCTTGAACCATCGTCGGTTAAATCGCAGCAGCCGTGCTTTTTCTGGTCTGTTCCATAGCCCGTTTCCAGTGACACCGCGCGCGGCAGCACAATACAGCACAAATGACGTAGTCAGACAAAGTCATCAATTATTTTCATAGAAATTATGACATATGTCAAATATCTGTTAAGGTATACGTTTCTGTTTATGTATCATTTTTAAATTTATAAATTGATACAATCTAAAATAATAAATATTGTGTTTTTATGGTGAAAGTGTAGGCGTAGCAGTCCATTATTAATACGTATGTACCCAATTTTGTGAAAAATTTAAAATATTTAGATACAAATGGATTGGAATGGTATCAGTGCCGTATATTTTAATGTTTTAAAATAGTAGATAAAAAATACGTACATTTTTGGCAAACCAAATTAAGTACTAAGTAGGTTCTATTAATTAATTATTTATGGCCTGATGTATACCGGTGTTCCCTCTAAGACTTTCAGTGCGAATATCTCAGCTGCTATTGCAGTCAGTGCGACGAAATTTGGTATGCAGGCACTAGATGTCGGGTACAATTCGATGATGGTATTAGTTTTTATACAGGGTGTCCAGTTTTGCAGCCTCGGTAAAATTTGTTTTTAAATTGAAATATCCTTAATTATGAACACATTCTGATAAAAAAAAGTCCCGAAAATTGTGTAATGTGTATAGCATTGAGTCCAATTTACACACACGCAAAACCTCATGGATAGACGTCAAAACGTAAAGTGACAGAAACTGTCAAAGTAAATATGATTATTTTTGTTGGAATTTTATTATAAATACGCAACCCCACATTAAATGTGCGTACGGATTTGCAAAAATGCTAGATTCGTTAAAAAAATGAAATTTTGAGATTATTAGCTGCTCGCGTGCACTGAGTTTTTTCCGGCATGAATACTCTGAAAATGTGTGAAGCACTGCTTTTTTGATTATTGCAGAAAACTAAATTTAGAAACACGTCACATGTCCTTGACTGCTGCGGCTGCGAAGGTGCAGTAGAGCCCGAGCGATATGTAAAACTTAACCTAGAGTTCGAAATAATGAAAATAATTAATAATGTCTCTTCAACAAGTGGTAAAAACGTTTTATAGCCTAGAAACAATCATAAATAGAAATCTAATGGATTCCTTGAGTGAAAGCTTCCGTTGCAGTGGTACAAAAATATATCTGTTACGAAAACCACTCGACACCTATCACACATCCGAATAAAATTTCTAGCCATATACCTAGGTGTGCTACAAATTACATTCATACAGTAAAATGTTTGATAGTACGAGATGTATAAGTACAATGATTAATGGGAACTGAGAGGAAATACGAAGGGAAAATATCAGTACTTAGTAGGTAATTATAACTTGCATATTAATTTTCGCATTTTACCTTTAATATACGAGTTGTATTTTCTTGTATTTATAAGCAAGTATAACGGAAATTAAAGTTTATTAAATTGCAAATACTACTTGTGTAATAATATAACAAACTATAACAAAATTAACATGTATAAAATATAAATTTTCCTGAAAACTGTTAATATGCAGTTCATAAATAAGGTAGGTACAATTCTAAGCATGGAATGATAGATAATATAAAAAGTCCCCTAACTCACTGCGAACAGTATTCTACAAAATTTTCAAAAATGTTACACAACAACTAAATGAGTGATTTTTTGTATTTTATTACAGTTATTATTCAGTTGTAATCATGATTTCAATTAAAAAATAATACGTACCTACATAGTGGTTTATTTTTTTATTAGTAACTAAATTGATTAACTTGACCCTTCATCTTTAAGTATTCATTATTTCTTAAACATTTCTGTTTAATAATTTGGGTAGAATAAAAAACAACAAATACTTACTTACAAATTTTAATTTATTAATAATAAAGTTACAATAAAGTAAAAGTATCTAAGTACTTACATAAATTTAATTGATTTTATGATAAACAGTTGTTCTGTATTCTAATTCCTTTTACAGAGCAATGTTTAATCTGAGGGATGATCATTCATGTACGATTAAAAACAAATCTTGCCATTTTATTGTTCAGTACATTATTACATACTTTGTGTATATTGAAACAAAACTTTGCTTTCATCATTTTTAAAATATTCTAACTAGATGATTCAGTACTGTACACAGAATTATGAAATTAATTTATTTTTCTTAATTTTGTTCGTTTAGAAATTTTAAAGCCCACGCCAGACAACCACTGAATTTAATGTCCTATAGAACACTTACTCTAAAGTGAATTAGAGACTTCTTGTAATATGATCCATCATCATTCCATGTTTAGGATTAATTCTAAGAAAATGTCTGTGTGATATTTTTCGCTTATTCATTTGGTGTCCGATGTTATGAATTGTTTTGTTTCAATCTTTTACTAATATTTCTATGGTTTCAATGTAATTTGTGGCAGTACACACTCATACCTGAAAGACAAAAAACAATAATTACAAATTACTGTCTAGCTTTAAATGACTATGTGATAGGTATCGACTTTTTGAACAACCTCGATCAGCGTGTTGCGGACCATACGTCGACTGTAGATCAGATAGAAGCTTTCTGAAGAGATCTTTATGGCCGCAGGATTCCACTTGACAGAGACACTCCAGCCCTGGCACACTTCGAGGCCTTTTGTCAAAGGCTTCGAGAGCAACAAGAGGTGTGCCACCGATAACCCCGGATGAAGTTCAGAGATCATTTATAAGATCGAAGAACTTCGCTACTTTTGGCCCCGATGAGATCAGCAATTTCTGGTGGAAACAATTTACCAGTGTCCACCACCATTTGGCTAGAATATTCACGTCCTGGCTAAATGGAGAGCAGCAAATTCCGGCGTGGTTTTTCGAGGGGAGAACCGTGCTTACCCCTAAGAGCGGAGATTTGTCCCAGCCAAAAAATTACCGTTCAATAACCTGCCTGAATGCGTGTTACAAGGTGGTTACTCGCATCTTATACGCGCGTGTGCTCCAAACAGTGAACCTGGTATATCAACGGATGTCCGGGCAGGGAGGGGTGTAGCTGGCTGTAAGGACAACCTACTCATCTACAGATATATTACGCAGGACTCCATGCAGTACAAGAAGCCTAGATAGATTACAGCAAGGCATTTGATATCCACTTTCTCCAATGCCTTGCGGTGGCCGACCCCATAGTGAGATGTATTGAACAACTCATGCCGCTCTGGAGGACCCGCTTTACCATAACATCAGCTAATGCAAGAGTCCATACAGAGCCGGTTTTGTTCAGGAGGTGAGTGTTCCAGGGAGGTTTCTTGAGTTCCCTCTTGTTTTGCATCTCACTGCTGCCATTATCCATTGCACTTTGTTGTACCCGGGGTTACAACTGCGGTACCCCAGGAGACCGGAGGCATAAGGTCACCCATTTGTTTTATATGGATGACCTTAAACTCTATGCCTCCGGAGAGAGGGATTTAAATCAGTCCCTCAGAGTGGTACAAGAGTACACGCAGGCAGTTGGAATGGAGTTCGGGCTGGACAAATGTGCACTGGTTCATCTTAAGAGAGGACGATGCGGTACATACGGAGAGAACGCCCAGCTCGTAGAAGGATGCACCTTTCACCATCTAGATGCCGGAGAGTCGTACACCAATTTGGGTGTCTCACAGCGTGGCACTCATGAGGTGGCTACGGTGAAAAACGCTCTCCGCGGCAGTTATCGGCACCGCCTCCGACAGATCTGGTCTTCGGAGCCGTCGGGTAAGAACAAGGTGAGTGCCACACATATCGTCCGTTCCGCGGTTATACTTCCCAAGATATCGGGGAGGTCGTGGACTCTTGAGTTTGGAGTGTCTCCAGGGCAGAGTGGTTTTGGAGGGTGCCTGTAAAGTCATCGGATCCCCTTCTCTGCATGGTCCAAGACCATGAAGCAGCAGGGATAGGAGCGTTCATGTATAAGGCAGCGATAAGAGAAGCCGACGAACTTGGTCTCGTGTTCGATACTAAGCGGGAAAATCAAGACTCTGTCACCGAGTCGCATCCTGCTCAGTTTAAAGCCCAAATTAAATGCGATAAGCCAATGCATGGTCTCTTTTACCGTCATCTAGAGGGTCTGGGCCTATCTGAAAAGCTGACCTTCGCATTTTTGAGGTCAGCGGAGCTGAACTCTAAGACCGAGGGGTTCATAATGGCTTGTCAAGATGGTGTAATTAACACTCTCATCTATCGTGGTCGTGTCTTGGGTATCGAGGTTCCTGATACCAGCTGCAGGGTTTGCCGCCAAGCGCCGGACACGCTTATGCATTTCCTGTCGGCCTCTCCGGTATATGCAACTACATCGTATATCCGAAAACACGATTCAGACTGTATCCAGACCACTCTCTTAAGATTGTGGTGTGGTGCTAATTATAGGCGTCCTGGGTGGAATGAGACATACGCTGCTTTCTGAATTAAAGATCATACCTGCTCAGAAAACAAGATTTACGGGCGCAATGATTACTGACTCCACGGAGTGGAGAGTGGCCATTGCTTCACTATTCAGAACATCTCCGAAAAGGTCGGAGCTTCGGAAGGTGTGACTGGACTTAAACCACGCGACCACTGACCGATCTGTAACTAGATAAAGAAAATAAGTAAGTAAAAACATGAAAGAATGTTCGTTTACAATTTAGTCAAATATAATTTCTTTTATTAGTTTTAAATAATCAACTTATCTTCAAGAGTTAATAGTAATTTATACTATTTATTTTTTATATCTGTCGGCACTGATTCACAATTTTTCGGTACATGACTTGAAGTTGTTAGACTTTGATGTTTTCTTCCTACGTTTTACATATGAGTAGGTATTTTATTAAGCAGCATTCCAATGTTCTACAGGGTGTTGTAAGTCCCAAAGATCGTCTAAATTCTCAGAAAATGTATCTATTAAGTTGCGTAAATCATGTGAATTCTCAGAAGTTAACATAGGAGCTTCCTCAATAGCAGTCCAGTGCACTTGCGATATTAATCTATTATTTTTATAACGTTTAACAAGAGCAATTTCATAATTAGAACCTCTCAATGGTAAACATTTTACTACTTTGAGTGGAGGACCTTTCAGTGATGAGAGTAAATAACTAAATTTCTCTACTGGAGTTAATTTGGGATTTTTATGTACTATAGAATTATACATATCAAGGAATGTGGGAAATGAATTAATATCACCCTTAAATTTAATTAACTGAAGTTTAGGCAAACTAACGTAAGAAGGAGAATCGGTAACCTCATCAGTTTTCAGATTCTTTACAGCAAATAATTGTTCAAAAATTAACTTAATTTGAAAAAACGTCTTGTCAAATATAGACTTGACCGATAAGGCATCTTCAAATTCATCTTCTTCGTTGAAGACAATATTAATTAATGCTGTATGTTGTTTACTAAACTAACATTTAATATCTTCCGACGAGGAGTAAATGGCTTTAAACAAATCTTGTTCATCGGCATTGACGCTAGCATTTTCTGCCGCTTTTAATAAGTTATTTATTTTAAGTATTTCCACTTGGCGTAAGGCTTTAATTCTTTTAAATTCTTCAGTCATAATGTCTAATTACAATATCTCTACCCCTCATCACAGGGATTAGCCCAGAAGTCGTAGACTTGTGCGGGAGAGAAGGCGGCATATTATTATTAAGCAGGCCGCATTTGCGCCCAGGAACGACTTACGTTGGTAGGCCCTAACCACTATTCAGTGCAGGAATGAGGGAAACCTGGAAAACCTCATTAATTAGGGGGGTAGTCAAAATCAACCGGTATCAATCTCTCACATTGACCCAAGCTAACATTATTCCACCCTACCATACCCACAGAGAGGGTGCCAATCCTCTCCACGAATATAGCTTATTTACGGTCTACCGGCAGCTGGGCTCGAACCAACTCCGTCTAGTCACCTCGATTCAAGTACTAACGCCTTAAACCGCGCGACCACTGACCGATCCGAGAATATTGACGAAAAATCAGCCGGAAAAAACATAAACATTAATTTTTACTCAGACAACTGTTGTGGACAGAATAAAAATAAATACATAGCAACTTTATATCTTTATGTTGTATGCAAATTTCAGAATATTCAGAGCATTACTAATAAATATCTAATACAAGGTCATACTCAGAATGAGGGTGACAACGTACACAGTTTAATTGAAAAAGAAATTAAAAATAATTTAAAATCAGAACCCATCTACACCCCTCATCAATACATACCATTAATAAAAAGTGCTAAGAAAACTGGGACACCGTTTAAAGTACATGAACTTGAATTTAACTTTTTCAAGGACCTAAAGAATTTACAGGAGAACTGGGGTTACAACTACAATGAGAACAACAGACGACAGTCCGTTATTTGGAATAATATCAAAATATTGAAATTTTGTAAGGAGGAACCGTTTTCTATTTTCTATAAAACATCCTACATGGAAGACAATTTTGAAACAATTAACTTGAGAAATAAGAGAAAGAAAAATATGCCAAATATTACATCTATAAGTTTGAAAAACGCTTATAATCGGAGATTAGATTTGACTGACAATAAAAAGAGTGGATTAAGAGACCTGATCTCGAAAAATTTAATACCCAATTTTTATACTACTTTTTATAAAGATATTATTGTTTAGTTACAGACAGTAGAAACTTATTAAAAAATAATCTAGTTATAATTAATAAAAAACACTATAATAACCGGTTAGTATATTCTGTAAAATTCTAAAATCTTTTTACTTACTTTTAGTAAGTAAATAAATATGTATCTGCTAATAATGTAGTAAAGTCTAACTAGTTAAGTTTAGTGAGTAAAAAGTGATTTTTGCACCTTACGAAGTAAATTATTGATTTGTAGTTTTTGAATAAATAAATTTGTTGTGTAACCCTTTTTATTCAATGTGCCAGAAACAGATAAACTGACACATGACTAAACAATAGCATAATAATTTAGTCCAATTTTGAAATCAGTCAGATAACGTCAGAATTCTTTTAGGACTAAAGAGACCCATTTCACATTGGAGCGATCAAATTTTAATTTTTTTAGAAGTATAGTGACCTAAATTAAAATGGTCCAGTTGTAACCTGTTTTTTTCGTAAATTACTTAACTTTTAATGAATAATCTATAGTTAATCTTCACCTTTTATGAGTTATCTACGTACTCCAAAAGGATTTTTTTTGTTATCTGTAATAAAGAGGAAGTTATCATTTATTAAAAACATTGGGCAGAACTTCTAATACGTTTTTCTTAATTCCCAACAATCTCATATTTTAAGTTATGTCACTTTATTACTAAGGGTGTGAAAAATTACAAAAAGCATTAGTCCTGTGGCACTCCTGAACTGGTGATAAAATTTTCAGAATAGGTGTTGTTATATCTGACTACCTGCCGTCGTATAGTTAAATATGATTGGAAATAGAGTAAGCAGTCGTCATCAAAGCCAGATGCATTTAACTTTTTTATTGAAACTTACTCGGTCAAAGGCTTTAGCCAAGTCAATATATACAGTTTCTACTTCTCTATTATTTTGCATTTTAGAAGCTGCATAATGACTGAAAGTCATTTTATTTGTAATGGTAGATCTTTTACTTACCAAACCATGGTGTTGTGGAATAATTACTGATTGCACGTGATCCCTTATTCTTAGCTTTAGTATTTCTAAATAAGCCTAGAAGAAATATGATATAATTCCATCCATGCCAATCGCAGATTTAGGTTTGAGGGTAGCAATAGCGCATAATATTTCTTCTTCATTTCTAATGAATCAACTATTTAGATTATAACTAAAATGACTGACTGAAAGTATTGAGCAAAACCATTAGCAATATTAGCTTCTTGTTACCCTTAAACATATGACTACTCTTAAGCAAATCAAAATCAAAGCTAAATAATATATTTTAAGTAAATCCAGAAAATAAATTTATGACACTATAAATCCTAAGCAGAGATATAATACATTGTTTTAGCTTCTGTCACTGGGGTTTAATAGCGTAATATCTACCTTTTATAACATATGTATAATGAAGAATGTATGAGTTTGCATCTGTAGTGATAGCTTTTCCCTATGTGGAAGAATGGAAGTATATGTGCAAACATTTTTATTGTCTAATGTGTATTTTTATTGTAATCATAACTATTATGGTTTTAATGATATTTAAGTGCAATTTTTAATTGTATTTTTTATTATATCTTTTTTTGGCTTCTTCCTGAACAGTGCATGTACTTTTATGAAGTATTGTGGTTTATTTACAAATTTGCCTTTTTACTGATGACTATGTTTTACAGTTTTAGTAAATATACTCTATATTCAGTTCTATTCTATTCTAATATCAGCATTATTTGTAAAATTTTGGTCATCCCAAGAAAAACTTGCAGATAATTTATTGTTCACCCTTTTTTAGACTCAATTCACAATACTTTTGTCGGTAAAAACCGTGAAAAGCAGACTGTTTTTTGGCATTCTATAAAAATGTTTCTACTGAGATATTACATCAATTAATTCCTTAGGAAACCATACAAGAAATTTATATCATAGTTTGTATTTATAACCTGCGATAATGTGTAGGAAAATTGAAAATATGATACGCATTCATAAGTCAACTCTCGATTGTCATAATTCATCACACTAGGTGTAGGCAATCACTAGATGTAGGTCTATTACTAGACATGTAGATCCAAAATTTATTAGGGTTACATTTAATATTGTCCTCAATTTGTTTCAAATATTCCTTATGTGATGTATTTATAGCTCTCTTTATTTGCCTCCTGAGTTGTTTAAAATCTTTATGTAATTGATTATTCCCTAATAATTTAATTTTTATCATTAATTTGGATTTTTTTTAATCCTTAATAATATATTTAGTATACGATTTGGGATACCTGCTATTTCCCGACTTAATTTCAAGAACACTAGCATTTGTGACATTGTGGATAATATCATACATAAATTTACACACATCATCAATCACCAAATAATTCGTAAGACGTGACCAATTTATTCAAATTCAGCGCGGCCCTAAAGTGTTGACCTTAATGAGTTTGACCCAGATGTCACTGAGAATGCAAATACCTGTTAGTATGAATAGCCTTTTTCTTCACGAAGATACCTAGAAACAGAAGGAAACCGTTTTCTTCCAAGAGAATAGTGAAACAGTGTTTGGATATATTCCATTACTGTGTTCGTTAAATCCTTCTATGTAGTTGCATCCATAAGACAATATGAAAAATATACCGTCAATGAATTTGAATCAATTCTTTGCAAAGGCTACTAACTTACTAATTTTTACCATCATTGCTGTGATTTCAGTTCAATGTTCTTCTTGAGTATCCTTAATTAATAATTAATTTATTTTTTTTAAATAATTAATTCAAGGCTAATATGTGAGGTATATATTTTTGTTTTCATCTATGGGACGAATCAATAACCTAACCTCAAAACAATAATTTAGTAGGTATGGTGTCTACAGGACATCTAATTATTACATATAAATCTTATTTGATTCCACAGTTTCATTGCATATTTCATCCATTACAGCAATTCAGTCAAATATCTTTTTTTGCTACAGCGATCTACAAGCCATAGAGCACTCCATAGCAGTCAGCCGAAAACAATATTATAGTTATTAATTATCGAAGGAAATGAACAAGCCTTTAATCCAGAAAAATTGAACACTTGAGGCGCAGTTGAGAGTTACGTTTTTTTACAGGATTAAAGGCCAGTTAATTTCTTGAATGTAATGCAACGATTTATCCACGATCACGGCCAAAACCGGTCGACTAGAAGAGAGAAAGCCCGTGTGAGAGCAGGTGAAAAATTATGGTTTTGAAAAACGTCATATTTGATAAATTTCCTACTTTTTCAATGTGGAGAAACGGTTTCCTACCTCTTCGATGTGGACAAAATACCTATTCCATGCTAAAATCGATGTTGAAAGTGCACAAAGATGTTGATATTTCGAAGTATGGTAAACTTCAATTATTTGGATGCAGGTTTAAGAAATTATAAACCAAGGAAGGCCAAGATGCTGAAGAGAAAACAAATCGAAGAATTTTTGAAAAAAGCACCGGATGAGTAATATTTACAAGTTAAGGTAGAAAATGCACAATTTACAGATTGCAACAATCATGGGAGTCGCAGCTGCTTGTCGATGCAATCAATTAACCTTTTTGGATCGGATCGGTCAGTGGTCGCGCGGTTTAAGGCGTTAGTACTTGAATCGAGGTGACTAGACGGAGTTGGTTCGAGCCCAGCTGCCGGTAGACCGTATATAAGCTATATTCGTGGAGAGGATTGGCACCCTCTCTGTGGGTATGGTAGGGTGGAATAATGTTAGCTTGGGTCAATGTGAGAGATTGATGCCGGTTGATATTTGACCACCCCCCTAATTAATGAGGTTTTCCAGGTTTTCCTCATTCCTGCACTGAATAGTGGTTAGGGCCTACCAACGTAAGTCGTTCCTGGGCGCAAATGCGGCCTGCTTAATAATAATATGCCGCCCCTCTCCCGCACAAGTCTCCGACTTCTGGGCTAATCCCTGTGATTAGAATGAGGGGTAGAGATATTATTATTATTATTATTATTATTTTGGATATGGCCCTTGTCCAAGACAAAGGTCGTTACCTATACGTACTTATTCCGGATATGAAAACAAATATTTCAAGAAGTTTCACGATCATGGAAGAAGGTTTTTCTGTCAATGCTGTAGAAATGTGTCAAAAATATAAACAATCTGCCACTTCCTGATCCAGAAAGTTTTGGAAATCGACTGCGGTAACGGAAAGTTATATTTAAGATTCACTGTCCAGCAAGATGGCAATTGCTGAAAAAAGCCAGGTTCTACCTGGCGATTTAATAATTTCAAAAATTTTAATTTGGTTCTATACAAAAATTCCAAATATATTTTGAAAATTGTTAATTACAGAACGCTATAGTTCATTGAACTTATAACTGTCACATAAATCGCTATCGCTTATCTATTCTAGAAGTGTATTATCTACTGAAATACTTCTTTCAATATTATTAGAGCAAAACACAAATGACGTCTTTCCCAGTAATGATGTGGTAATTTTTTTAATAGAGCTCTAAATGTATTTACATAAAGCTGTGGTTTAAAAGCAGGGTTGGATGCTGACAATCCTCGTTGGAGAGGGTCCCCTGAAGTCCAATGCAAACATTTTAAATAAAAGCAATTTGTAATACGACCGCTGAATGCCCAGCGTTCGTCGCGGGCAAACAACATTGGGATCTACTAGTACACGAGATTTAGATGAACGTTGCGCTGGTGCCGTAATGGCACATTCACACAAATAGTTTCAAGGCTGTTCTTTATGGTATTGTTCTAGAAAGTAAGGGTGTTCCCAAATTTATTGACAATAAGAGTAGAGGTAAAGACCTATAAAACTCAAAAGGCATACAATATAAAACCAAAATATACTACAGGTACAAGCTACGCAAAAGTAATACAGATTGAAAAAGATATAAGAAAACACAAGACACTTATCGAGAGTTGAGTATATTATCGACCTTATTTAAAAAAAAATATATTAAAATTAAAAATTTAAATCAATAATTCATTTGAGCAAGCTCCCCTAATACCTATGTTCAATTATAGCAAGAAGACGTTTAATAGGCACTTTGTAGGCCTTACTAAAATCGAAATATTTGACGTTGATATATTCACCATTATCAATAATTGCAATAGTCCAATCATTTCAACACTGTAGCAAATTTGTGGTAGTAGACCTTCCAGGGAGAAGACCTTGCTGCTCCTCAGGGATTATGTTGTGTGATGGAGCAAATTTGATTACAGCTTCTGTAATAATTCTTTCCATAATGTTCACTCCAACGGGAGTAAATCTGTCATAGTTTTCTTTAATAAGTATGTCTCCTTTTTTATGAATGACAATTACATCAGCTAATTTCCAGACATTTGGTCAAAGTAGCAAATTTTAAAGAATTTTGCATTATAATCGATAGTGGACGACGTAATGATGTAGCACATTTCTTCAACACTACTGGTAGTAAACCACCAGGCCAAGCAGTAAAATTTTTGAAAACAGTATGCTTTTTTTTCATGGCTTGCTTGGACGTAGCAATTTATTACACTGAGGGAAATATCTCTTAGCCATCAGTAGAAATTGATTATCCTCAGCAAAATATCTACATTCAATAGGCTCCATAAAGATTACGTTGTCATCATAATAAACAAATACTGAAAGAACCTACTAGTACTACTACTAAAAACGTTTTATATAACTATTGATTCATCCACCGTCCTATTACTACAAATATTGGAATTTTTTAACCTAGCAATAATTTGTGAAATTATTTTATTAACTAAAACCTCAAACTAATTATATTAGCAATTAATAACAATAGCGGCAAAATCAGTTGCTGTATAAAATAGGTTGGTGCTATAAAATGTTATTTATTTCTTTGCTTGGGAATTTCTTTCAATTTTTTTTGCGATCACTGATTGCATGCCATACCTTGTCAGGTTTTAAAATTATCTAGTTTCCAGTGCCGTACAGAAGTGTATTTTTAAATAATTTTTGACCTACTCTTTTTGATATTTTTTTTTACAAAATTGTATTTGTAAAAGTAAGAGTGTTTTTTTTTATATAAGTTCTAATCACCCCGTATAAACCTGTATCATCTCATAATTACAATATGGAAATTAAGTAGTATAATTGTAATAATTTTCATATTTCATTTTTCTAATTTAGTTAAACCTTGAATGGTCAACAGTTTTACATAGGAGAATGGATATTTAACTATAAAATTACATACTTATCTATAATAGCATTTATGATATACGTGTTAAAAGTAAGATTCGTGAAGTTAAAATACTCGCTACGCTCGTTTTTAATTATCTTCGCTCACAAAATAAAATCACTTTTAACACGTATATCATACACTATTTTTTCTACAAAACCATCGGAAGAACTTTAAACTCAATAAAAATAAGAAATCAAAAAATACCACACAGATCGCAATGTTTATGAACCAAAATTTTCGTAGCAACAAGTTATTTTTAACACTAGTGTTAAAACACGCGTGTCAAAAAATGACATTTTTAACATCAAAAATGACAATTAAAAAGCCCACTTTTAACAGTTTTGTAGAAAAACATTTTTTTGAACGTACAAGAGACTTTTTCATATATTTTTAGGTATTAACAATATTGTGTGAAACTAACTACTCAGTGGACAAAAGCCCCAACCTGCGTTGAATTACACCCACAATATCTACCCATATATTCCTTATTATTAGCTTTTGTAACATTTTTTAATGTTTAAGAAAGGTATTTTAAGCTAATATGTATCAAATCTCCTACAATTCCTATCAATGAAGTCATATGTATGTTCTCTGATACCAAACATCTAGGTATGCTAATGAACATCCACAGACAAAACTCTATTCAATAATTAACTAAAAAATTTAATATATTTACTAACCTCTGGAGTGGGAACTCGAAATTCAACCACAATAATTGAGATCTCACTTATTTCTACGTTTTATTAGGATCGCTTCATCAGGTGGCCTCCTTTAACTTGAGTCAAATATCTAACTATAAAGATGATTATACCAATAAATTAAAATTATTTGAAATTGAATGTCAAAATGAAATATCGACAACGTCAAACTGATTAACTGTCAATGAATATCATAACAACCTACTAAAATAAATAAAAATTAATAAAAAATTTTACCTTTTATGCATAGTTTTTTCTCATATATTTTAGGTATTAACAATATTGTGTGAAACTAACTACTCAGTGGACAAAAGCCCCAACCTGCGTTGAATTACACCCACAATATCTACCCATATATTCCTTATTATTAGCTTTTGTAACATTTTTACTGTTTAAGAAAGGTATTTTAAGCTAATATGTATCAAATCTCCTACAATTCCTATCAATGAAGTCATATGTATGTTCTCTGATACCAAACATCTAGGTATGCTAATGAACATCCACAGACAAAACTCTATTCAATAATTATCTAAAAATTTAATATATTTACTAACCTCTGGAGTAGAACTCGAAATTCAACCACAATAATTGAGATCTCACTTATTTCTACGTTTTATTAGGATCCCTTCATCAGGTGGCCTCCTTTAACTTGAGTCAAATATCTAACTATAAAGATGATTATACCAATAAATTAAAATTATTTGAAATTGAATGTCAAAATGAAATATCGACAACGTCAAACTGATTAACTGTCAATGAATATCATAACAACCCAGTAACAACCTACTAAAACGTAGAAATAAGTGAGATCTCAATTATTGTGGTTGAATTTCGAGTTCCCACTCCAGAGGTTAGTAAATATATTAAATTTTTTAGATAATTATTGAATAGAGTTTTGTCTGTGGATGTTCATTAGCATACCTAGATGTTTGGTATCAGAGAACATACATATGACTTCATTGATAGGAATTGTAGGAGATTTGATACATATTAGCTTAAAATACCTTTCTTAAACAGTAAAAAATGGTACAAGGGACTGTTACAGATAAAATTTTGTTAAAATAAAGTCAAAAAGAGCAGTTCAAAATTTATTTAAAAATACAATTCCACACGGCACTGAAAACTGGTCCACTGTAAAACCTGATAAGGCGTATAATCCGCGACCGAACAAAAAATTTAAAGAAAGGAAAGAAATAAATTGCATTTCACAACACCTATTTAATGCAGCAAATTCAACTGTTTTTGCCGCTATTGTTATTAATTATTCATATAATTAATTTGTGATTTCTACTTCATGTCCGTTTAAGCTTGTAAGTTATTGGCAGCAGCTATGATACGTTTACGTAAAACATCAACAGTGTCCACTTCGGTGCAACGTACTTCATTTTTTAAATATCCCCACAAAAATAATTTCAAATGATTGGACCGGTCCTGCTCGTCCAATCCCCTGGTATTAATTCTTGGACACGCTGTACATGGTATGGATATAATTGAGTCTCGTATATGATACACTACACTGTTGCAATGCGCCGTGGACGCCCTGGATCTCCATCTCTTCCACCATGCGGTTGAAAATTTTCAGCGTCACGCCTGAGTTTGCATACACTTGCACTCACTGCACACCGTTGTAAAAGTAGCTGCATTTGACACGTTTACCGGGAAATCGTTCTGCTAAAGTGAGTTGCTATACGTAAGCCATTTTAGATATTTGAAAAACTAATGTATCACAAAAAAGTTAAGACGATAAGTAATCGGATATTTCAAATCGTCTGCCTAGAGACAACAGTAGACCAGCGATGTTGAAACTAGCAGAACTTCAATATTTTTTTTCTCAGAAACTATAAGATGTAACCAGAATATTTGTATTGACTCAATTTTTCATGACGCATCAATTTTTTTTAGATAAGTTCTGAATCACCCTCTGTATACTCAATATTACACATTCGTTATAGCAGATGTTTTAAAAAGAGGTAACTTTGATGAAAATGTTTAATTTAAATGAACCTCATTAAAATGTCATATATGATTTACTTCCATGTGCGTGTTACCTCGTGCTCTGATTTCATCTCTGGCTTATGCACGAATTATCCACGGATTTGGGTCACTTAACAAAGAACAACGTAAATGTTGTTTTAATTTTCAATAAAGAATTAAATTGTAACTTTGTACCACTTTTTAGTAAAATATTTTGTTATATAAATAGAAACCGTACTCTCAGTTTTATTTCACTGATTAATTTAACACACCATTTTACTGTGTGTATTTTAACTAAATAATAATCTAACACAATACAGAATTATTTTTTTATCGTAAATTACACAATGCAGTTAACGAATACAAAGCATTCGGGAATGTTAGCACTTACAAAGATAAAAATTTAATTATAAATTTAAATAAACAAGCTGAGAAACAAATAACACGATTTAAACTTGGCATAGCTGTCTACGAACACAATAAAGCATAATAATTATATGCAGATAAAATTTAGAACGCTGAAATTTTATATGGTCCGTGATATAAAATTTTAAAACATAGCACCCAGACACACAATAGGTTGTAATAGTTTTTTAGGTGGTCATAATTAATACCCACACAGTGTCATATAAGGCCCTAATAAAAGCGCTAGAATAAAACTGTATAAAAATATCGTGTTGCCGCAACTACCGCAAGATATACAAAATTAATTTCTCTCCAGCTTTCAGCGCCTGTAAGAATGGGTAAAAAATAGGCGTGTATTTATTGCGATACGCTGCGTGAAATCACCCTCGCCCCTTTTGTGGTTAACAGATCATTAGGATAAGTACAAAAATTTAATAGAAATGATTCAAATGATTTATGAGTGTTTCCAACACTCCATTTGAAAAAAAAAAGTTTTTTATTAAATTACAATATTTCAAAGTTTGAAGGCACGGAAAAACTGAATGGAGTTATTATACGTTTACGTCTTTCCGTTAGGAAAGTTGGGATATATTTGGTTACGGATTTTCTTATGTCAAGCTGTAAGCTTAAATTATGATATTTGTTCAACCCAACTGAAACTGTGCAGTTTCGTAAACTGTGGATGCAATACATTTTCACCATTTAGTATTTGTTCTTATATTAGATAAAGGTAATCAGGTTGCGGGCCTTTTTCTCGACTTATCTCGTGCATTCGATTGATTAAACTTTAAATTTATAGAAGATAAGCTCTTTAATTTGGGATTTCGTGGAGTATTTCTTGACTGGTTGGTTGATTACCTTTCTCACAGAAAGATGTTTGTAAAGATATGTGGCTACAGTTCTGATCTTCACAATGTGACCACTGTAGTTCCTCAGGGGTCTGTGCTGGGACTGCTAATTTTTATATTATTCATTAATGATTTACCTACAAATATCAATATTGCAAATGTAATTACACTTTCTGCGGATGATACATCCTTGGCGGTCTCAGCCGGGACACAATCATGATGAACTCCAGTTGTTAACTAAAACACTTGTTCAGTCATTTATAGGTTGGTGTGAGAAAAATGGGCTAATTGTAAATATTGGGAAAACTGAGTGTATCTATTTTCATAATGTAAATGCAGCTCGTGACCTTTCATTGCAGTTCACTGTGAATAATACAATTATAACGTCTACTAAATGCACAAAATTCTTGGGTCTGTATGTTGATAATAACCTAAGATGGTCTGAACATATTAGTGTACTGGTTAAAAAACTTAATCAACTATATTATGCTATATCTAAAATAAAGCAAGTAATGCCTTTGAGCTCATTGCTCGGTGTTTACTATAGCCTGGTTTACTCTCAATTAATATACAATGTCGTACTTTGGGGTAATGCCTCTGATAGTGCTAGAGTATTTATATCTCAGAAAAAAATCATAAGAGCCATATTTAACGTTCACTCTAGAGATTCCTGTAGACCTATATTTGCTAATCACAAAATCATGACTTTTCCATGCATTTTCATTTTTCGCAATTTGTTGTATATCAAGGAAAATACACATAAATATGCCATTAGTTCATTGTATCATAAATATGCAACGAGGTATTCAAATTTGTTTGTATTACCTAGACATAGAACCTCTAAATTTGAATATTGTCCGTCCTATCTAGGATTAAAAGTATTTAATCACCTTCCTTCATCTATGAAGGAATTAAGAGAGAAGTTAGAAAGTTATTACTACTTAAATGTTATTACAGTCTCAACGAATATTTTGATGATAAAGATCTATGATTATTTTCAACCATCTTTTATGTTACATAATGAGTATTCTTCGTGAGTTTATTGCTTTTTGTGTATGTTATTTAATGCGCTTACATTATGTGTGTATTGTATAGACTTTTTTGTGTACTTTGTTTTGGGAGTGTGTTCTGCATTTCCTACTTGACTTGTCCTATACATTATATGTCTGAAAGGATAAATAAATCTATTTCTATTTCTATTTCTATTATTTATCCATGACCACTATATTAAGAAGATTTAATACGTCCATTAACTTTTATCTCAAGAACGATCATGTCATTTTGACCGGGATTATTTAAATTCACTCGATAAGGAGTTTCTGAAGGACACGAGGGCCCTAAAACTTCGTTAGGTAGAATCTGCATTTTTTCAGCAATTGCCATCTTGCTAGATAGTGAATCTTCAATACAGTGCTTTCGAAAAGTAACCAATAAATTCATTATTTTTTAAATTGATCGCCTGATTTGACACCACTAGATTCTTTCTTGTGGGGATAATTAAAAAGCAACGTATACGTTACTAGACCGGTTAATTTAGAAGATTTAAAAGCAAGAATTCGTCACGAGATACATCGTATACCTCCTGAAGATATTGATAATGTCCAAAAAGAATTTATTAATCGTCTTGGCTTCTGCCAGGCAGCCAACGATGCACAATTTGAACATTTAATTTAGTCGATTTTTTACATAATCATTATCATTTTCAATATCAAACGATTCGGGAACACCTCATCTAAATAAGCACGGACAGGTGTTGCATAATGGGGAGGTGCACAGTATTGTGGAAATTAAATTTTAAAATCTTCAATCATTATTTTCTTTAAATTTTTGTTATGTAACAACATAATATTTCATGATGTGTGTATGTAGAATGACACGTTCTTTCAAATGGCATGGTCAAAATTGGGGGTTGCTATTTAAAAAAATTGTCAATGACGTCATATCTCGAACAACGATGACGACTTCTCAAAAATAATGAATTTATTTGTTACTTTTCGAAAGCACTGTACATAACTTTCTGCTACCGTAGTCCATTTCCAATGACCGTAACGTTTTGCAGTGGTAATATCACGCCCAACATTGGCCAGTAATGTTGCCGAAAGACGCCTCGTTCCATGTCCGGTAAAACTTTCTGAATCAGCGAGCCCAAGAAATGCAGCCACTTTTGAAAACGTTTTCAAAATTGTGTTCATGCCTACACGTTGTGTAGTACATTTTCCAGCCACATAGCAAGAAAAATTTCCCACCGGCATTTTGACTGAAAAAGCTTCTTCCATGTTCGTGAAACTTCTTGCATTATTTGTTTTTGTATCCGAAATTAGTACGTATAAATATCTACCATCGTCTTGGACATAGGTGATATCCAAAAAGGTTAATTCATTGCATCGATCAGCGCTTGCTACTCCCATGATCATTGCAGCCTATAAAGAGTTCAAAATAAATCGCGGAATGTATAAATTGAAATATTAAAATCATGTATTTTCTACCTTAAACTGTAAATATTCCTCATACTTTGAAATTCTTCGATTTGGTTTATCTCCAGTATCTTTGCCTTCTTTGTTTTATAATTTCTTGATTCTACTTTGAAATTTGAAGTAAGTTTATCATACTTGATTTTAGCATGGAATATTTTATCACATCGAAGAGGCAGCAAACCGTTTCTCCACATTGAAAAAGTAGGATAGTACTGATAGTAGCACTTCTTCTATAATTGCTCCTTCTCCCTTTTTTCGTCAGTTATCCAATTCCACCAATTCCTTCTCGTACACACTTTTTGTTTTCGCTGGTAACAGACGTAATGTTGTTTCTTGGGCTTCTTGCTGCATTTCAGCCGGAATGAAGAAATTCTTATCATTCTCACTCATTTTTTGTGTCGATTTTGCAAATGCTTTTTCACTCTTGTTGACAAATAAACAAACGCATGTCATAGAAAAGATTCCAAGACTTTCTAGTATTCAGATGACAATCAACATTCTTTATTAAAATAAATTTATTAAATATGATGTTTTTCAAAACCATAATTGTTCACTGCTTCGCACGGCTTTCAATTTCCTACTTGACCGGTTTTGGCCGTGATCGTAAATAAAACGTTGAATAATATTCGGGAAATTAACCAGCCTTTAATCTTCTCGAAAAAATGTAACTCTCGGCTGCGCCTGAATTGTCCATTTTTTTTTTCGTGAATTAACGGCTTGTTAATTCCCTTATATAATTAATAACTATTATCTACCAATCACGTTTAGAGCATGTATTCTTATCGATATTTAAAATGTCGTTATTAGAAACCAGTGGAGACCTGTAACTTTTTAAACTAATTAAACAAGCAGGCTGAGACTGTTCTATATACGAACTACAGAATTAACATTTTTGAAAAACTTGTTTCTTAGTAATTATTTATAGATAAATCAGAAAATACAAATTCAGAATTATTTACAATTAAGTAAGTAAGAACTTTGTAACTATTTGATTTTCAAATTAATTAATTTTTTATTAATTCTTCACACCCATCATCCAATGTCGTTGTAATATTTTATTTGCTTGTACTGATTTATCAATGTTAATTTTCAGTTTGAAAAATTACAATGAGTAGTTTTATTATGAAATGTTAATAAATCTCGCGATAACTTTTTAAATCAAAATATCCATTTTTTCCAATGTTGAAAAAGCGCGTGTATTTATTGAATAGTTAATAATATCGTTAGCATATTACTCACGTTTTCCTGTTCTTTGGTGGTAGTTGGGGCCCTGGGCATCGCGATTTGACATTACACAATTACAGTATTCACATCTGAAACTTAACGAATCAGAAACGACAATAACATTTTTATTTACAGTGCACACAAATTTTAAATATAAAATTTTAATAACAGAAACAAAATCAAGAAATTAGCAATATGGCAAACTGTATTAGATTGTCTGTGTTGCATTCTCATATAGACGAGGCATGCCTCTGAAGGGGCTTTCTTCCGCAACGGCTTCCATGCTCTCCATCTCTTTCTTATCTATATAGTATTGGATGAAGCATGCCTCAGATGCGTCCTTATTTATATTATTGTGCTTGTGAACGTATTGAATATTGCCTATAGATAAATGTTACTGAATGTAAATAAACAAATTAGATGATTAAAGTAAGTAATTAGTAATTCTTATTAGTTACAAATTACGTTAAAATTTTCACTGAGGCACTGCCTCACCTGCCCCATCGTACTGCCCACCACTGTTAAAAACAGTTTTATATCAAAAGGGCTGGTAAGTGAAATACTACTACGTATTTGTAAATTTTATATAAGCACACAATTTTATAAGTAAAATTCAACAGTTACGATGACATTTACTTTACGTGTCTCATTATGGGATTTCATAAATTAGACATATATTAATATAATTGATAAATGTAATATAATAATACTTGCTTCGATTTTGAAAATAAAACATCAGCAGAAAAGTGGAACTGGTAAATTGGTATAAAGATTTATTTATTTATTATTAGTTATTAAACTAATGTATATCTTGTTCATTTTAACCTTAGGCGCGCGATTTAGTCGCATTCCTTGCGACTTGATTCAGTCGCACTGCTAAATCGACTGTGTGCAAGAGGTCTTAAAGAAAACATCTGTTGGACAGGAGTGTAAAAACATATTGCGCCAAACGCATCACCGGAAATCTACTGTTACAGCTGATGTACAGGCTATTCCAAAGTTCCCTCCTCAGACATTTCTCACGAAGAAATATTTTTAGTAGGCGAAAACAATATGCTTTAGGTATAAACGTAAGCTTTGTGTCTAATTTGCGAGGTGGATAAAGGGCGATTAAATAATAACAGTAACAGTAACAGTGTAGCAAAAATAATGAACAAGCACATACTTAAAAATAATTAATAATTTTGTTGTTTGTTATCCAAACAACAAATGAACCTTTTAAAATGATTACTTTTGAGGTTTTTTATATTACATCTGTCAATATCTCATACGCTACTCTTCTAATTTGTTTCATCTGGTTGATATCATCTGAGCTTTGCTTCTAGACAACGTTCTTAAGCGCCCACCATAGAAAAGTCCGGCCATCTGGGTGGACACTCTATTGGAAAGTGCTGATGTAAATAATTTCTTATTTGGCTGTAGCAGCCCTAGCACTAATATTAGGAACTGAAATCAATGCAAGAACAGGTCCACTGTTTGGATGCTAGTCCTTTCTGTACCAGGCGGTGCTTAGAATTTGCTTGTAAGGTAAGGGCGGATTTCCTGTGGGTACTATAGACCAATCGAACCTGGTTTCTATTTACTTACTAAAACTTCCAGGAATGTGAATGTGAATCTTTTCTTCCTTCTTTATGGTAAACCGGATATTTTGGTGATAACTGTTGATGAGCAAATGTTCGAGAAAATCAGACCAAGAATATCATTTTTATGAGGCCAAATACTGATAATGACGTATCATCTCCTTATCTACAACAATGCATTTAGAAGCATTGGATGAGACCAGCTGTAGGTGTTACAATGAGATGTTGACCGATGCCTGATAAACGGCTTCGGCTGTATCAGCTAAGGCTAGGCAAATACATATTAATTCGATGACAGGCGGTGACCAGTTACCTAGGTCATGGCTTAATAATCTGAAAAGTCAAAGCAAATTGAATAAATTTGTTTACGTTCGGTTACATCAAAATGTTTTGGAAACTATGCTAATGTTTGATATAATTTCAGAGAACAAAACTTTTTAATCAAACCTGTATGTCACTACATAAATTATGTTATACTCGCGTCAAGAATTCAGACGTCTTACGTCATGGTTGACATTAGGCTATTGTTTTTATTGTCAACGTAATTTTCCATATTTGCAATTTAGTGCAATATAAAATGCAAACATTTAGTGTAGTATATAGTTTTATTACTCTCAGTTGCAGTTTCTTAAATATTTTGATAAAAATATAATGAATTATTCATTTGTTCGTATGACGTAAGTCGTCTGAATTCTTGACGCGAGTATATTTATTATTTCTTCTAGAAGACTGTCATTTGGAGTGCTGCATATTCGCGCGTTTATTCTGTTTCACTGTAGATATTTTTTCTATACCTATACCTATAAAAAACTTCTTTCCTTTCAGTCTAGGTAATGTAGTCATTTATTTTGACGGCATTTAAGAATAAATTTAACACCAATCATTTTTAGTTTTCCAACTTTCATGCATAATTTATTAACTTTTTCAAGACCGGTAATGCGCAAGTGGACTTTTATAGTCAATAAAAAATAAACACCGATGGAGGCTACTGTGTATAGGAGAATGGAACAAAAGTGGATATCAAATTAATTAATCCAAGTCACAAACAGAGCCCGCGAGAAAGATAAATCAATCAAACCGAAAAAAGTGCCTATTGTGGTTTTCACAGCAACAAAACTTCAATCAGTTCCAACGCTCTCGAGTGCAAAGTTATATTTCTGCTGAATTTAAGAAGTTGAAGTCTCAGCTGATATATAGCTTGTCCTTTTTCTTATGAAATTATTATGAAATGCATAGGTGTAGGTCTGCCTCAGTTCATATAATCCATTTAAAAAACCAAATCTCTCTAAAAACAGATAATGAAAACGTTAGTTGTATTTTTACTGAAAGTTAACTAGGTACATAATTAATTTTACAAATAAGTACTTATCTATTAGCAAATTGTAGACACTATTTACTCTTAGAGTCAAGTACAACATAGCTCTCTCAAAATTGTGTACATTCACCAGTAGCGGCATTGAGGACCACATCAAAAAATATAATTAACTAAGTTTAATAATAACAGAAATGAGACAACTACAAAAAAGAATTATCTTTGACATAGGCCAATTAAAAATTTAACATACTGTAATCTCTACGTTAACTAATAGTTTGAAAGATCTTTTCTTTTCCATTAAGATTCTCCAGTACTCTTTTCAATCCGCCATTCTGTATTACTAAGGAATTCCATAGGATCCGGTAATTGTTCAAAGTCGAAGATTTTGTTAAAAATATCATTGTAGCTAACACGCACGCTTTTTATAAAGGCCGCTGTCTGGTTCTGGTTACACAATTACAGTTTCTTCAACGACCGTAAAACTGCTGCATATAGCTTTAATCACAACTTCCGAACCTGCTGGAAGTTCTATGCCTGCTGACACCTGAACAATCCTAGTAGGAAGATTTCTGATTTCGGGAAAATGCATTATAACTTCTTCATCCTTGGTATTGCGTAATCTTCGAGGATGGTCCAATACAAAATTGTGTTGTCATAACATCAAGCCTAAGAATTATATTGTCAGTTATATCTGCTACTAAGATGTTGTGTTGGAAGTGGTTACCTTTAAGGTTATTCCAGCTAGATGGATACCTTTCACTGTTATGACTTCCCCATTTGCTGTTTCCAAGATATGATTTCGGTCTGGCTTCTGTATTCTGCAGTAAGCGATGGCATTCGGTTTTTCGATGGTGTAACTAGAGCCAGTATCAAAGACAATTTCACAATCCCATCCGCTCTGGTACTATCAACTTGTTCTATTATTTTGCAGACGGGTTACCTTGAGCTTAACAGTTGCATTGCAGATTTTGCTCCTCAAAGCTGACTAATTTGCGTTTTACTGAACCTGACTAGATATATTCTTAAGGCATCGATTCTTAAGATATCCTTCAACTCTACAATACCCACTTTAAATTAATCTTTTTCTATTATATATAATGGAATCAGTGCGGCCCTGTTCTTTCTGGAATTAATTAAATCCTGTAAGTTTTTCATAAATCCTTCCATATTATTTTCACCTGTTCATTGTTTGTCAGTCTGAAGCCTAAATTGCCTTGCTCTGCCTCGACCGCGTCTAGAAGCATGCCGGGAGGTATACATTTTTAGCCCATGTGCTAGATGTATTTCTATCTAGCTAACCTTAGTGCTTGACTGATTTCAGGTTCTTTCAGGCCATCGATGAAGCTGCTCAGTGCTAATTATTCTTGGAACTTTGCCGGTGCGATGGGGTAGGCTAACTTCACCATCCGCGCTATATCTGCCACAAATTGCTGCATATTTTCTTCGAAACGTTGTCTTCGATCTTTTCTTTGTGCCTGGTAAACTGGTTGTAGATGAGCCTCACCATACCTCATTTCGATAGCACTATGATACTCCTTTTGTTTATCCTCAGTTCGTGTTCTCCATAGCTTCACCCCGTAGAGCAAGTCATGTGACCTTTTTCTTCTGATCAGTGGTTTGCCCAGGCGGCTGCTTCAAACTGTTTAAGGCAAGTGGTGCTCCATGGTACCTTTCCATCGAATGTTGGAGGCTTAATCCTTGCAATTATAAGAAAACTGCTTTCAAAATTAATAGACTCCTTCATGGATAATTGTGACTGAAAAGTTTATAACCTTATGTTCTAACTTAAATACACTCCACTCTGTAACTTACTAACACTTTCTTCTACAACCCTGACTTTATCTTGCATTTCATTCCTCAACAAATTGATTTTCTCTTTCACAGCTTCTTCGAACTCTTTGAGATTGGTCTTAATTACGTCTTAACTTTTTATTATTTACTTCTTGATTATTTTTCACTTTTTCTAAGCTGTTGTTTCGCATATCCTCTTTACTGTTCTTCATTTCCTATTGACTCTATTTTTCATTTTAAATCTCTCTTCATTTGGTCTTGGTTCTTCTTTATTTCTTCCTTCATATCTATTTGGCCCTTCTTCATATTATTACTCTTCATTATTTACATTAATTATTTAAGCTCTTAAGCTCATTACTGGCATTCACTTTTTAACTTCAATCGTCTTCTTCGTAGAATATCCCACTACTGACACCAATGCAACCTCTTCATTGGCTTAGCCTTGAAATACGTCATGTAGAAAAATAAACTTTATTGTCACTACTTGATTACACAACAAATATCCTTCAAACAAATTCACTACTGCCAAATCTTTACTTAGGATTAAACCGATCCTGTTATTGAGTATTATCCTTTTTGCGCCTAGAATCAACTATGCAGGAATGAGGAAAATTTGGCAAATATAATTAAACACCGACTAGAGTCAATCTCTCATATTAACCCAAACCACGTTCTTTCTTCTCATTATATCTACAAAAACGCTACTCCTCTTCACAAGTCAACGATCTGCAACCACAAGGATCGAACTCGCGACAGTGGCAACATCGATTGAATTACTGACGCCTTAAACCGCTCGACCACTAATCGACAACTGAAATACTTGAAAAAAAGTTAGTTACCACTTATCGATTTAATACAAATTTAAATCTATTTTTATATAAATGCATTGCTATAAATAAAGATCGATTACTCAATCTGATGCATGGTAATGGCCACCACATTGCTTTCAAGTAGACAAAATATACAGTTAAGTCATCAAAATTTTCACAAATCCCTCGGCTAGGTGTTAAAATATAAGTAAAAACCGGGCATATTTCTACTGCTTTCTGACCCTTGTCCTCGCTCTAGTCCTTTGTTTACGTATTAAAATGAGTGTACAGCAGCAACACAAGTATGTTTCTCAAATTATGACCCTCGTCCGCTTTGCGAGTTTCAAATTAATTTGGGTAATGTGTGTGTACTACATGGATGCGGAACGCGTAAAGCTGATGGTCACAACAAAAATTTAATATCTGTGCCATACGTGTTGTAGGGCTGAGTTTGGTGGCGCAAACAATTTCATAAAATCTTTGATATTTTTTTAGACTGGAATTCCAACTGAAGAATTTCTAATTTTTACTAATATGTTAACATAAAACGTAATATGCATAAATATGCAGCGTATCAAATGCGAAGTAATTTAACCGTTATTAACACGAGTTTATAAAGCACATATTTTATTGTTTTGTACCTTCTAGATTCCTTTTACACACTTGTAAATCGCCCTGTATGATTAGTTCGCTTCTAAAGTCACAGAAATGAAATGACTAATAAAGGAAAATTGTAGTCTTTTAAAAAGGACTTATTTTTACACTTCGGCCTAAAAAAAGTAGACGTATAATGTAATGTTAAAAGTTATAAAAGTGCCCCATATTACACTACCTACTTTAGTATTTGAATAAAAGTCTAAGTCGAATAAAAAATCTTTGTCCACTAATGGACATCCAGCTCTGTGGGATTTATTACATACTTAAACATTAGTTCAAATTTTAAAAATCTTGACTTCTAAGTGCCCTCCATAAACTTAAATGCAACTTTCAATTCTTAATCAACTTTCAATTCTTAATGCAAAATTGTGCATTACCCAGCCAAGCAAATCACCCTTAATTATTGCAGTTAATAATTTCATGCAGTAGAACTTTGCGGGACTACCAAGGCCAATTATGGTCTGCGATTACTTTACTTTAACTTCAGTTTAAAATAAAATCGTAAAACTTTCTAAGGATCACCACATATTTTCAACTCCAATTCTTTTCAGATATGGGTCCAGGTTCCAATTCTTTCCGGATATTTGTCGATCAGTGGTCGAACGGTTGACCCGTCCGCTGTGAGTTCTATCCCCGCGGCCAATAGACCGTAGATCAGCAGTATTCGTGGAGAGGATTGGTAAGGTGGAAGAATGTTGGCTTGAGTCAATGTGAGAGATTGATACCAGATCACATGTGACCACACCTCTAATTAATGAGGTTTTCCAGGTTTTCCTCATTCTTGTACCGAATAGTGGTTAGGGCCTACCAACGTAAGTCGTTCCTAGGCTCAAATGCGGTCTGAGTAATAATAATATACCGCCTCCTCTCCCGCAGAAGCCTTCGACTTCTGGGCTAATCCTCGTGATTAGAATGAGGGGTAGAGATATTATTATTATTATACATATTATATGTTTTTCTTTTTTATATTTTTTTATTTATACCTCTTTCAAACCGATAAATATCATATCAAGCACTGTTGATAAAAAAACCCGTTCCTTTCCACAGCATCATTTAGAGAAATAGATAACAGCGCACAATATAAGAAGTACTGAAGGTAACTGAACTTTTTATAAATCAATTTATTTATACATTAACTTAATAAAAATTCAAAATATGTTTCATTTTGGAAAGGGTTATTAAAGTGAAGTATGAATAATATATAGACAAGGAAATACTATGAGATTAGTTCAGTGATAATTTTATTAGTTAAATTAAGATATATTTTGTTTACTACCTACGTTTATTTTAAGATTAGGCAAGTTGCCGGAAAGGCACAACTAAAATCCACGCTGGTGTAAAGTTTTAGAAACAGGAAAATGTCTATCTTATTTACAGGAAAACACCGAGATATACAAAGAGAAATTCAGAAGCACAGGAAGAGAAAACTATAAAGCATCCTTAGTGCAACTTTAGCATGTTTATACAGAAGTTTATGATGTATTATGTATTAAATACAACAACATATTTGGTACTTTTAATCAGTTCATATAAAATTCACAGTTAAGCAAACAAAATCAATTAAATAAAAAATAATGAAAATCTGTAACTAGAACTGATGCACTTCAGTAGGTTTATGTTTACTGTTGTGTGCCTACGACGAAATTGATTGTACAATAGACCTTTCTAAATAATAATTAAGAGCCTTTCTACCTAAATAATATAAAAAAGCTATATTCTATGCTGTTTCAATCGTATATTTTTTTAAATAAACGTGTTTTTTAATGTAACTTTTATGAATATTAAATATTTCATTTAAAAATGTATTTGTAGAAAATACAATTAATAAACCATCACAGTTAAACTATACCTACTAGCGATCTAAATTTTAAAAACTATGTCAGTGGATGAATCAGATTTATATTTGTTTTTAAAATGGTGTGTGTACTGTTTTCCTGTAAATTAAGATTTATTTTGATAAATAACAGATAAGGAATACCTGATATAAGTTATTTTCACTGCATAATATACTTTTACTTTATTGCAAACGGTTTGAAAATTAGATTTTGATTTATGTGATTTGTTTCAGTGATTATACGTTATATGGAAACATAGTATTTGAAGTTATTTAATTAGCTTTTGCTTATATCCGCGTTTCCATGAATAGTATGTGAAATGTTTCCACGTATAGAATTACATTTTCATTGCAGCAGCTTTTTAACATCAAGTCATTATTTCAAACGTTTGCATGAGATAAATATCTGCGTGCAGAACTGTTTTACAAATTCAAAAAAGAATGTATCTTATATTTCAATTCTAAAGTATTTCTATATTTTTTAAGATTTTTTTTTAATTTCAGCTCGAGAAAAATACAGTTTTAGGTTTATGGAAAACATAATGTCACGCTGAACTTGTATTTAGCAAATCTAACATTCTTTCTAAAAATGCTGAAAATCGAAATATTTCTCAAATTTCAAAAATCAGAGAGAAAAGATGTTTATTGCTTTTTGAACTTGCGTAAATCCATCGGTACAAGTTACGTAGCATTAGCATTTTAGGTCTTAAGAGTATTTTGTGACTGTGCGGACTAAAGCTCCGACCAGCGTTCAATTACATCCACAATTTCTACCCATACTTATACTCTTTATTATTAGCTTTTGTAAGCTTTTTTTACTGTATTTTAAAGGTATTTAAGCTAATATAAATTAATTCTCCTATAATTCCTATCAATGAAGTCATATGTATGCTCTCTGATACCAAACCTAGGTATGCTAATGAACAATTCCATGGACAAAGCTATATTCATTAATTGTCTAAAATAAAAATTAATCTAGCTAAATTATTCTAAAGAATCCATTTGAATTTTTTATTAAACTTTCACATTACATTTTTGTTATTTTTGTCGTCCTAGTCCTACGTTTTTAATCCATAACATTAGCCGCGTCAAATTAGCATGAAAATGTGAAAATAGTCAACTTTTTGCGGAGAAGTCCGATTGAGACGCGGTTTTCTGCAAAATGTTCAGGGAATTATTTATAAGAAAAGGTACATCTAACCTCTGTCCGCTCGCAACTTTTTAATTGTTTATTTAACAAATTAACCATTTTTGTTGAACATATGGCAAATGTCATACACGATTAAACGAAAATGTCTGGAAAATGTTCTCTCGGGGGTTGTCGAGGTCCCTCTTTATAAGCCAGAAATCCTGGAAAAAATTCCGGTTCTCTAGTGATTTCGGGGGTGGAGTTTTTAATTTGTTAATTAGCCCAGTTACAACAATTTAGCGATACATAATAAAGCTAACACCAAAGTGATAAAGAGGGACCTCGACAACCCCCGAGAGAACATTTTCCAGACATTTTCGTTGAATCGTGTGTGACATTTGCCATATGTTCAACAAAAATGGGCCATTAATTAAATAAACAACTAAAAAGTTGCGAGCGTACAGAGGTTAGATGTACCTTTTGTTATAAATAATTCCCTGAACATTTTGCAGAAAACCGCATCTCAATAGGACTTCTCCGCAAAAAGTTGTAAGTGAAATGCTAATTTGACGCGACTACATAACAATAATTACCGCTTCATAACTGCAAATACTACCTAAAAGGATTTGGCTTACGTATCAAATACATATTAATATTTTTTACAAAAGAACCATTAATATATTCCGTTAATTAGACGAATAATAAGCTGTGAAAAAATGTATACCCTCAGTTTGTACTGTTATTTCAATATTGAGGTTTGACTGTGCACGTATTTCGTTTTTCGATTCTCCTCTAAAATGTCATAAATACCACGACACTTCCTAAGGAAGACGACGGATGTATGTAAAATAATGAATTTGAAAAAGTTTTCTCTGCATATTTTTTAATTGTAGTTATATAAGTATAGGTATATAAAATATATTAAAATTAAAATTAGTAAGTAAAATTAGAAATATTTTACAATTCCAACTTAAAAATTATATTTATTTCGCTTAATAGTTGTAAATTTATCACATAAATATGGAATTGTATCCGTGTTTATTTATGTAATATTACAGTGCAATAATTTCATTTATAAAATTATTATGTAATTTTATACAAGTTAACGCTGGTTACAAATTGCCAACGTAAAATTATGTGAAGTTACAGAAATCAGTTGCCTCGTAAAGCCTTTTAAAGATGTATTTTCCGGTAGTAGTTCTTAGCTTATACAGGGTATTTGTAAAGAAGTGCAAAATCTTTTAGGGGGTGGTTGCCGAAGTTATTTTGTGAAAAAAGGTCATATAAACGTAAGTCGAAATATGCTTCGTTTTCGAGATACAGACTGTTTAATTTTTTATATATTTTTATTAATTAATTTCAGAGTTTTAAAGATATTGACTCGAAATTTGAAACACGCTTTAGAGGAATAAATGTGCATTTCTTGGGGTGATCCGAATATTTCTACTTGCACCAGTGGCGTTCGTGTGAGAATGCGACAACCTTTTTTAATAAAAATAATGGTATGCCACTGACTTTTCCCGTTTTGATATTTTTTTAGATATCCGCCATCAATTCTGAATGAAAATGGTCTCTTTAATTTTTTTCAAGGGATGCCTGTTTTTGAGTCTACCAGAGGTAGAGTTTAAAGGTCCGTTTATATCTACAGACATCCAGCGCGTCAGACACGTGCCGTGTCAGACAAAATAAAATTATTATATACAATGTGTATTAACGTATTTATATCTATCGTAACACGGCCGCGCAGACGCCGACAGACCCGTGTCGTGGCCGGCCTGTATTCTCGGAAAGAATATTTTGTCTGCGCAGTTCATGTCTGTACGAACTTTAAAGGTTCGTTTATATCTACAGACACGGTGCGTTTCAGACAAGTACCGTGGCAGACACCGACAGACACCATTTATTTACATCTAACGTGAAGTGTACCGTGTCAGACATCGACAGACACTGTCGTCGGTGTCGGACGCGGCCGCTCTCACTGGCAGTTACTAAATACAAAACACGTCTGCACGGTCCCGATACTCTATTTACACTGCCCGGTAAGTAAAGCAGGGTTGGGACAGGACTACAATAGATTTGTAATGACATCTGCATGCAAAATGTAATAGATTGGTAATAGATTTTTTTTACTGAAGTTTCTGAAAATAAATTTTTTCGGTTTTTAGGTTTCTATGGTTTATATTTTGTCTATGGTCTATGGTCTCTGGCACAAAACATATATAAAACTAGAGTCTCTGGTGTATGAGTTTAATTTTTAATTGTTTATTAATTTGATTTCTATTACAAAACACATATAATAGTTTTTATATTTTAAATAAACCGAACAAAATATTTACATTTATTTTAAATTTATAAGAAAATAACAAAAACATATTTGTTTAATAATTAAAAATCAACATCGTAGTCTTTGGGAAAATTTTTTCTTGAAAAGTCAGTACCTAATAACAATCATTTATATAGATAATATATAACAATGATAATATAATATATAAAAAATGTAAATGAGACAGCTGCGCAATACAGATTAACATCGATATTAAAATGTTAATGTTTCTAGATCTTCCTACAATGCAAAAGTATCATGCTATTACAGATTAGCTGCTCACAGAATCAAATTCAACATTTCAGTCATCACACATAGCACAAACAGTAAAAAACATGAGAGTCACAGACCCAGGCTACAGACCACAGACAAGAGAGTAGATAGGATGCAAAATGCAAATCATCGACTATTGACAAATTTGCAGAGGGCTCATAGAAAATGATTATTTGTCAATCACGTACTCTTTATTACTAAAATTAAAAAACAGAAAAAGTGTAATAGAATTTACCTGTTTTCTTTAGTTTGTAATAGATCCAGCATAATTTCTGGTTTGTCGTAGCGTAATGACAGTATATGAATTGTAATAGATCTGTTACGATTGTAATAGCAATCCCAACCCTGAAGTAAAGTAGCCACAGACATGAACCGCGCAGGCAAAATATTCTTTCCGAGAATACTGGCCGGCTACGACCCGTGTCTGTCAGCGTCTGCGCGGCCGTGTTACGGATATAAATACGTTAATACACATTGCATAGAATAATATTATTTTGTCTGACACCGCACGTGTCTGACACGCTGGATGTCTGTAGATATAAACGAACCTTAATTCGTCTAATCCATCAGTTGACAAAAATGTATATGACCACGTATACGTTGTATGTTATAAGGATAAAATATTTCCAAATTGCAATTTTTTTTGCTCTATTTACATTTCCATTTATGTTACCAAAAATAAAATACATATCTGCTATTTCTAAATTGGTGTACAAAATTGCAAACTCTTAAAGTTACGATAGGAATCAAAAAATAATTTGAACTTTTCAACTGAGTAATTTAACTACTTTTCAACTTAACATGACGCTTATTAATAAGAACATCTCGGGATTCAACACCATGAAATATTAGAAACATATTTTAAAATTAAAAAGAACAAAAAATTTTTGAAAAATTGTATATTCTTTAAATAAAAAACCAAATACCTTTTTATTAGAAATATGGCAGGGAACATATGCCTATTAATTTTTATGAAAACCTAGTAGCGTAGTTTTCTTAAGGGTTTTAATCATAAGGCTTCTTCGAATTTCCGCCACTAATTTACTTATAAATAAACCGAATTATTCTCTTAAATTAGCTACATCATTTTCCTGTTTCGTCAATAACTTGAAAGATAACTGAAGAAAATGCAGTAATTTTCAAAAACTAAACGCCTTCTCTATTGGGAACAATTTATCGTAATTTATGAAGGATTTTAGGTGTAAGATGATCTGAGTATTCTTGATATACATATATTAATTAAAATATGCTCTATATGTATATTTAGAAAATATTTCTTGGATTCGTCTGTTACATACATGAAAATGACACAGAGTTCCGCCTTTTAAGTAGTAGGCTAGTCAATAAATGACCGAAAAAGAATGTAACATGCATTGAAGGGGGGATTTTTTTTTGAAGCAGGAATAGATTGGGGTTAGTTAGGACATAAACATATTAAGAGTCCCCGCTCCTAGCTCGTCCGCTTCAGGGGGGTAGAAAGGTCGTATTTTTTGTTTTTTTGTCCTTACAACTCGAAAACGGTGTCTTGTAGCCAAAAAGTGTTTACATAAGCTTATAAAATTTCCAAAAGATTAGTTCTATCCATTTTTTCGCTACAATGTACCGTTTCCGCGATATCTGCTCTGAAAAGTTGGCAATTGAAAAAAAAATTTACACATTTTTTTGTTACAAGATAATTCATTATCACAAAGTTCATAAGCTAATATTATTGTGCATTTATACATAAATACTGTACACTACTTACCGTACATAAAGTGCAGTATCAAGCATACATAGGTATCAATTTTCAAGTTAATTGTAAAAAATTGAAAAAGATATGGTGATTGTATAACAAATGAATAAATTTGTTTTTTATTTTATAAAATTTAATAAGAAGAAAATGTAACAAATGAAAAATCTTAACTGGACCTCTTGGGTCGGGAAGGTCCTGCTTCTGGCGGCACTGTTGATACCAATCACAGAACGAATTGTGAATCATCCTCGTCTTAGTCATCATTGTTCGCAAGAGATGTAGAAACGGGCTATGGATCTTCTTCGTCATCTTTTAAAATGGGGACGCTATTTAAACAGTTTTGTCATAATCGATAGCAACCGCTGCCTTTTTCAGCTGCAACTTCTACTGCTGCAGTTTTTCATGTAGGTATCTACAAAATATGAGGGTGTATGGAGGCTGCTTCGTTTTTTGTCATCACAGAAATTAGGATATTGCCGTTACGTGCCTAACCCCACAGGTCTAGAGGTAGTTGGTTTCCCAGCTAGAGCTGTACCTGGTGGAATGTGAGTGAGTTCTTAAGCTGCCCTCCGCTGGGTGCAAGTAATGCGAAATCTCGTTTTATATTCAGTGCCGATTTAAAAAATGAACCGTACCTGAAGATGTTCAGAGAGCTTATTTTTGCAGGGGAACCGTATCATTTCAGCATGCATATTCACCCACATTTCTCAACATTAGCATGCCAAGGCAGAAGGGATTGTGGAACACTTCAGCTGCTTTTTGCATGTCAGGATGTTTTTGGTAAATTTTTACGAAAACAAGTTTACACTTCTGGAATGGCACGCTAGTAGAATCACAGTTAGTGAATGTGTGTAAGAAGAAAATGCCCCAACTGTGGCATTTGATGTGTGGAGTAAATGTTGGTTTGTACTTTTCCTCTGCCAGGTTTCATGAGCTGGATGTTGATGATGCTGAAAGTAGCACATCGAGGTCGGCGACTTCCCTTATAACCACCACTTACGGACTGGTGAGCATCATGTGATGATTGATGTGATACCAATTTACTAGAGTTTAGATCTCAATAGGTTGATCAGTCTATCTTTATTTAGGTCGTTGCAGAGAAATAATTCACTGAAATCAATGAGTCACTAAAATTTCTGTTTCCAAATTGAGTTGATGTCGACACACTTTTTCATCCGATAGCGCCTTTCCTATTATGCCGACATCTATGTCCGTAAAAAAACAATAGTATAGGGGGTCTTGACGAAATTCACGTACGTATTACAAATTGTGGAAACTGGGGATTCTCATTGCTAGATGACTTTATCTAAAAGAAAGTTTCCATCAATCAAATAAAGGTTTGGTAGATATTCTGATTAGTTTAAACAGCTTGTAAAGCCCGGATTATCCTCAAACCATCCTCATTCAATAAGGCCAAGGGAAATTGAGCCAATTCAAACTGCAAATAATTATTGTAACTTCTGTCTCATTGGGGATAAATTAGCAAATGTATTTATATTGTTGAATAAAATGTATCGCTCTAAAACATCTTTTTTATGTAAAACAAACGACCGAGGAATTACCTGGAGAATTAGATTAATGTTTGTTAAAATTTTTTTTCTGAATTACAGACTTTTGACAGCAGATATCTTGAAAACTGTATGTCATAGTGAAAAAATGGATAGAACCAATTTTGCAGACAATTTTAAAAGTTCTCAATTGTATGGAAAGAGCTGCGACGCTACGACGCATCATTTTCGAGGTATAAGGGAAAAAACAAAAAAAGGAATTTTTCAACCCCCTCCCCTATGGGGACTTTTGCTATGTTTACCTCCTAACTTAACCTAACTTTCTGAAACATCTGGCGTGTAATCTGTGATATAAAACAATAAAACTAGAGAGAGAATTTCGTAAATTCCTATCATAAATCCTGGAATTCCCAAATTGTGACCGATAGTATTGTAGTGAGGGTTTTGGCAGGTAATTGGATCATGCAAAAATGGCTCTAGCACATCAATAAGATCGAGATAGCTAGTACTTTTGGTAGTCTGTAAAGTCCTTTAAAAATATTATTATCAGGTATTTGAAAAGGGGTACTCGCATCCCGTAGAACACGTCGTTGATAATTAAATAATCACCTAAAACAAAATAAGCAAGTCAGAAATATCCAATTTTCCAATATAAAAGGCACATTTACCTTTGCAGTTCTTGTTCCATTGCGGCTCCGAGAAAGACACCCGCTTGTATAATTTGTAGAATCATGCTAATTGAAATTGTTGTTAAAAAATAACACACAGAAAATAAAGAATTAATCTATGTTTAAGAGGTTACAGCACAGAAAACTTATGGTTATGTGTTATGTCTTTACCGTCTTTACCGCCTTTACATTTTAAGCCCTCCTCTTTACTTCTACACGCATGCGTCAACTACGAATTTCGATATCGAGGTCCAACTCGATAGCTCTTACGCAGTCGAAATCACATGAATATATTTCGACTACAACATTTCGATTTCAAATGTCGCACTACCTTACAGAATACCAAATCCGGGGATTTCGACTCGAGTCATAGATTTCGATACGTTTTGATACATTTCGACTCGATTTGCGCTTACAAAATAGGGTTGATTATCAAGCTATTTTTTATTATCGTGTGTGCAATATACTTTAAAAATAATCACTATTCGATATAAATGCGTATATATGGTCTGTGGAAATGATAATAGACACAAAAAATATCAAGTTATATTAAATTTCTGGTTTTAGATAAAAGTCGCACGGAACAATTGCAGAAAAATTATGAAAATGTAAATATTGCGTCTTTTTGTGACATAAACGAAATAAAAAAAGGTATTTCTGAATTTCACTTATCATCGCGCGATATTAAAAAACAATAAGAAGAAATTATTAACAAACAGTGCCGTTTTAATTCTACATAGTGAAAACGATACATACGTCATTATTATTAGATTAATTTATCCTGTGCTTTGCGTTTCGAACTACTATTGCTTTTACGTTATAAAAGAAAATTTCGCAAAATATAAAAGAAAATGTCACGGCGACGGTACTTTTATAAAATATGAAAGTGTCTTCACGAAATAAATATATATTTTGCCGTGATTTAAATATCCTATTTTTGTTAATATTTATTTTTAAGGTTAGTCTGAGACTGAAGGTTCTTTCAGTTAGTGCCAAAATTAGCTATTTTACGGATTCATTTGAGTTCTTAAAATGATCCTGTTTGGACTCAATCCCAGAAAGTTGCCATGTTGCATTTTATACCAAATAAATACTTATTTTATGTTTACATTAAACAATCTAGTTTACTGTGACGGCATGGTAATTAAAATCTCAAGCTCACTATTTTCGAGGAATTATTCGCTCTGACCACATTAATCATATAGGTGTATAATAAGAAGTTTTGTGTTTTTGGGAGCTTTTAACAAAAAATGTTGTTTGTAACATGTACTAAAGTTTATATTATACATTGTTTAGTCAGTCGATGCATTATTGAAACCGGATTGCGCCATGTAACAAATCGATCTTAATTTTTTTTTTACTCTAAAATGGTGCGTGATAAGAAAAAAAATTGAGACCTGTCTCTTCCAAATTGAACAGGGAATCCAAAACAAAAATATTTTAAGAAAAATCACTGACGGATCATTTTTTTAATATCAGCCATTTTATAAAAATAATTTGATATTTAAAATTTAATGGTTAACTTAGAATAGATGTGCAAAATAATATATTGATCGCTAAGATATATTAAATAATAACAGAGATACAGGCCAGTGGAGTTTTAAGTAGTTGATAAGTAAATTATTTGTCTAAATTTTCAATAATTAATCTATACACCTTTTAATATTATTTAAAAGAAAATGGTTCAAGTATCTCGAAAACAGAGCATTTCTCGACCAACTTATATTCATATCATTTTTTTTTGCAACTACCTAACTAATGACATTCTGTATCAACCCCAAAATCATGATCATTAAAGCTGGAACATTTTGTATTTAAATTTTTTCTTGTATTGCACACTAATAATTTTGGAGCATCCTGTATATGTATCTAATTTTCATACTAGTGGCGTTCGAAAAAAACAGTAAAGTAATTATTAACAGAAAATGTAAAAAATAAAGTGTACCAACTAAATTCTAAATTAAGTACTTAATTTTAAGTGGAATGATAGGTAAGTAATGT
The DNA here is from genome assembly GCA_025584915.1 of Monochamus saltuarius. Lineage (NCBI taxonomy): Eukaryota > Metazoa > Arthropoda > Insecta > Coleoptera > Cerambycidae > Monochamus > Monochamus saltuarius. Next base: position 37,502,506 of record CM046722.1, on the reverse strand, counting down.
TGACATTGTGAGAATTGATAATGTATTTTTAAATAGAATTATTGTTCATAAACATAATGGCAAATTACATAGCTAACTTGTGAAAAACGTTTAATTAAAAAATATATGTTTACGTCATACTTAAAAACCGTTGATCACAACAAACATACATTAGCGCCTATGAATTATGTGTAATAAAATACACGAAAACTATTTTGACCAAATTGAATACCTTATTCAATTTGCGGTCGCAGCACATTGAGTTAACATGGTCTGTAATAGAAAACCACATTATTTAACCTCGTATAAAACTCGAGATACTTCAAAAAACACCCTTTGTACATAAATAACTTAATATTTATTAATTACCTCGATTATTACAATGCATATTATGTATTTACAAATATTCACATATTTTCTGTAGTGGTAATATTAGCAAAATGTATTGTCTTAAATAAATTACCTATATATTTTTACTCAAACAAAAACCCGATACATTGTCTTTGCCGTTAAATTCCTTGGCTGTGCGACAAATATTGTATTATACTTTTATAGATTTTATCTCAGCTCTTCGCAAAAACCACGAATAGCTCAATAATTTGTGCATCACGGTGGCGCTAAAATCAGCGATTCAGTTTATGTACAATCGTTTAAAATAAAAATGACACTCATTAAAATGAATTTTGCGATTTCTTTAGAACTTCTGATGTATTTATAATAAAATCTACTTCACATTTTTAATACTAGTTATTAGTTGTTTCACTCACCGATAGAGCTTTAATGAAATTTCTACTCAGAAGTTCAAAAACTGTTTTAAGAAAGTGTCATTATTATTGCAAACGATTGTACCTTCGGGGAGGTGTAGTTTACCTAGCCATATTTCATGCATGTGGTACGAATACGGGAATCTGCATAAGGCTTGCACTTCTTTATAACACTTATTATTCAATGGCATGACACATTCCCGCAGACAAATATTTCTCCTAATCCCCTCAATGCTAGCTACAACCCCTTCGTTGCTTAGGCTATAGACGGGTGAACCATTTCAATGAATGTACATATTTGACAATTTGACCAGAAAGTGTTTGAAAATATTGTTTGTACTATAGAGTCTCGCTAGGATAATGTAAATATAACCAGGATAACTTTTGTGTGACATAGACAATTACTTTTTCTGTTTCGATATTTGCTTTAAAAATGCTTTTGTTATTCGGATATGAATATTTATGCTGTTGATTACGGGACACAATTTTTGTTGGATACATTAAACTGGAAAGGTTGATAATTCAAAAAGTGTTCACCACTAGGGAACCGTACAACTGCTGGGAGCATATTTCAAATTTATGGTAATGGGAATGTACGAGGAAATGTAGATTAATAATATAGGGAGTCGGATGAGAACCAACTTAAAATAATTTTTAATAATTTAGCAGTATGTTCTGTGGATTAGTTTTCTCAGCAAGTCTTGCCTAAAATGTCGTCAGGGGCTTGAAATATTCAGCACAAAATGTTTTCCATCTCTCACTACTCGACTGATGAATGTCTAAGAACATGTAATATTTGTTTATTTTTGCTAACGGAGAGAGTTTCTGTTAAATTTAGTCGCTAATATGGAAGCTTGAAATATACCTATCAAATCACAATCTTACACTGAAAACAAAAAATAATAGTACTCGCTTATACAATTTTAGACCTGTGTCGTGATTATTGCTCCCAACACAATTTGTAGTATTATTTCACATATCATGCTTTCAATTTTGTAGTAATAATCTCCAAACAGTATTTTACTACAACAGAAATGTTACAAAATACTACATAAATTGTTTTACCCTTTACTAAAAGTTTATTGATACAAAGACTGCAATAGTTTACCAGGATTTTTGTAAATCCCACCTCAAGGTTTAATAAAAATGGTTGCTAAATACATTAATAATTATCAACGAACTGTTTAAAAAGTTACACATTGGTAGTTAATAATGTTTACAACTCTGTTGCAAATGCAAATGCTGTTAAAAGAACTCTGGGGAATGTGATAATGTCGTATACAATTTTCTCGATGTGCAGCCGACATTAAAATTCAGAAGATTTTATGATTAAACATAATGGGGCGCGAAAACTATGCATTTTTCTTATTCTAAATGACTTGTCAGCCTTGAAACTGTTATACATGGGAGAAAACTGTGTAGTTGACACAGTGACACATCCTTTCTAACTTACTCAGATTTTTTTTAACTGTCTCAACAAGCAGCTATGAAGCAAACACGGAATTCCAGGAAACAACTACTCTGCGAGCTAATTTTCCGACGGGCATTGAATTGCATCTGAAAAACCTCTAGCAACAGCTAAAGTCATTCGTCGGTGACCCATCCCCCCTCCCCCCAGGCATATACCGGTTTCGAGTTTACTAGCTCTCATTAGTATGACATAACTGATCGATGATTTAACTGTTGTAGCGATGTAGCACGCTTCTTGTCTGTGGCTTTTTAGTCCGGCAAGAAGCGGCGAATGGCCACTAGAGGTAGCTCTGCTACTGGGCCTTACTCATGGTCCCTACTGTCGGGTTAGACAGACTTCAGACAGCTAATAGTCCAAGATCCCACTGCAAAGTACCTTCACCGAAATGTTAATAGAAATAATTGCATTGAAACATGTGTTTCGTGTATATCCTAACACGAATTGGCTAGGTTGGCTAATCAAAGCCGGGTTCTATGCATTAAAAACATTAATTATGGAGGTGAACTACAAATTAGTTTATTGCAACAAAATATATACCAATAGAAAGTTCTTAGTCTGCTTTTTAAGAATATATAGAGTTGGCTGCATATTTCCAGGTCTGAAGTAAGACTTTATATAAAACGACACATATTTTGTCTGTTATTGCACGCATGTTCATGAATTATACACAAAATTGGATACAAATAATTCTGCACAATAGAATGGGGGAAATGCAAATTTGACTACATTAAAGTCTTTCTGTTCATCCCTGGCACTCATTTCCATGTTTTTCTGTGGCAATATGTTCCAACACGGTTCATTTTCGTTTGCAGTCAAGTAAAATATTACATAGATTACATTGTAATTTAGCACCATTAAATACTAACTCTGGCAAATCGTGAATTCATTTTTCTATGGGTTTTCGGCATGGTTTCCGTCGTGACATTGTGTACAGTTAACTTGTACTCGTGAACGTAATGTAAGTAAATAACACATAATGCACACGATTAAAGCTACACTGAGTTATGATTATTGCTTCGGGCGCACTGCGCTGCGTGAAATACGACCCTGAAAAGACGGAACGAGTTCCGACGACTAGATTGATAACTGGTAACAACTAATTGGCACCGTAGACATGGTTCTGCGGCAGCGGCGTGGATAGCAATTTGAGTTCAGTTTAAAAAACTAATTGTAACTCAGCTATTTATTCGATTTAAAAAAAAACTAATTTCAGATTAGCAATCTTGGGAACAGAGACTACTACCCCTCAAAAGGAGACCCCACTTGAAGTTACACCCTGTATGTGTGTGCGTGTCCGAAATCTGATTCTCCTTCTAGACAATGCTGGGCTACACAAAACTGCTTTTTCCTTGAAACTAGAAAAAGATATATTGGTAAACACTCGAACATCCGTTCTAGAGCAGGAAAAATTGCCATAAGATGACGGACATTGAGTTTTTGTGCAATTATTGGTTACGGACACTACCATTTTTTCGATAACGGTAAAAACTTCCAATCCGACAAAAAATGAATTAAAACTATCATTTATTGTGACAATAAATTTAATACCTTGGTATTTAAAAAATATTGTTAACTTAGAAATACGTAAATTATAAAATTGCTAAATTTTCTTGAAAATTGATGTACTGGATATAAAATTAGACTTTTTTCTTTATTGTGTGTTCAATATGAAAATGATATATAGAGAAACATTCTTCAGACCAATCAGTTCAAGTTAAGTAGCAGTAAGTCAAATTAATTCATCAAACTTTCATGAATGAGTACACCAAATTATTTGATGAATGCCTTTTCGAAAACTTTGGTGCCATATTTGATAATTTCTATTATACTATTTAAAAATCATATTCTTCTGTTATGCAGAACTTCATTCGGTTTTGTACCTATCCATGGAAATGAAATAAACGTATAAATAACAGAGGCAGTGTAAATTTCTTTTAGTGTTTATTTTCATATCTATGGATCACGTACTGGGCTTTAAGATGCCATAAAAAGATACACAAAGGGAGAATGTTATGATTTTTCCACAAATATAAACCGCATAATATGAAGGATATAAGCGTACACAAAAACCAACTCCAACGATTGTTGTCCTGAAAAAAACTTTGAGCCGTGACAACCGTCAACTGAATTTAAGTTTTTTTCGCTGAATCACGTAAAGGAGAATTAAAATGAAGTTGGATCTCATTCCTTTATTTTATGGCCCCTCTATCTATTCGCTACAATGCAAAGAATTTGTTTCATCCTCCGTATTTAAAATTAATCCTGTTGAAATCCGAGTACATCAAAATAAAACAGACTTTAATATAATTGCTGGATGAAGAAGGTATCATTCATAAATAGTTACAAGTTTAAAATATTTATATACCTTATATATACAGGGTGGACAATCAGTCGGCGGCCGGCATTGCGACAAAGTGTAATAAAAATGAACGATCAAAAAATAGACAAAATTTTCCAAGGATAAAAATAAATAAAACTTTAAAACACCTATTTTATATCAGCAAATTCAACTGATTTTGCCGCTATTTTTATTATTAATTTGTGGTTCAATAAAATATTAATTTAAAATATAATAATCAAATAAGTAATTTAATATTAATAAAATAATTTGACATACCTGATGTTACAACAACTGTTCAAAATTGAGTCCACCGACGTGTAAACATATTTAGGCCCACCTTACTTCGTTTCAAGAAACTATTACAATTTTTTCTGGTCCTTGTTTGTTTTAAACTCGCAAGTTATTGGCAGTAGCTATAATACGTTTGCGTAAATCTTCACTAGTGTCCACTTCGATGCGAAATACTTTTACTGTTCCCACAGAAAGAAATCCAAAAGATTTAAGTCAGGAGATCGTGGTAGCCATAGAACCGGTCCTCCTCGTCCAATCCATCCCCCCCCCTGGACTTCATTAAGGTATTCCTGAATATTTTGTTGAAAATGAGGGGGAGCACCATCATGCAAGAACCACATTAGGAGAGAAAGGGCTCATATTTTAGAAATTCAGGCATATTATTTCACATGCTGGTTTTCAAAATCCCAAACGTGAGTATTATGAATGTTATATATCTCATTTCATGTAAAAATAGCTTCATCTGTAACTAACATGTCAGCTCTAAATCTGGGATTTTGAGTATTATGTTGCAGCAACCATTAACAAAATTTAATTCGTAATCTCTTGGTATTCATTCTTGCATACGCTGTATATGGTACGGATATAATTGACTCTCGTGTATGATGTGCCACGTTGTTGATTGGGATATTCGTTGTGCTTGCTGAGTTATTTGCTTGGTACTTATTAGGGGATTCTCTTTAACAAAATCTAAAATGTGTTTCTCACATGCTGCAAAACGTGGACCATCCCCTAAAGGATTCCGTAGCAAATTTCCCATTTCACGCCCGCGTTGCATACCACAGCAAAAATAGCTGCACTTGGCACATGTCTACCGGGAGTCTAGACGGAAAACTGCAAAAACATTTTGTCTTACTTACCATAACTTAAAATGATATCCATCATCTCCGAATTGCTATACATATAAGTTATTTTTGACACTTGAAAAACTAATGTGAACACGATTGCAAAAATGTTAATACTACAATTGGATTTTAGTATTCGAAATCGTCTGCATTCCGATGACGCTAAAGACTACATTAGCCCAAAAAATACTACAGCTTTAATAAGTTTTTCCTCGGAAACTATAAATAAGGATTTTATTAAAAAATTCGATATCGGTCTCATTTTTCATGACGCATTTATTCTTAAATGTCTTTGAATAAGTTCTGTATTTATTCCTTATTTATCATTTAAGTGTAATTTTAAAATTTGATAATATCTAATAATGTAATTTGTTTCCAAAATAGACGAATCAGTTCCAGGATTATCATAATAAATCCGCAAGTTAAATTTTGACAAAAACTCTTCAATACAAGGAAAAAACAAAAATTCTAAAGATAACAAAAGAAATAGGTGTTATATCAATAGCATGGATTTTAGTGGACATGTGTTCCATTTCTATTATAAAATAAAGTATTTTTCGTTAGCTTTAAAAACTAACGTGCCCAACGCAGTAGACACGCTGCTATCTCTACACTTATTAAACAAGTTCAGTTGACATATTATATTCTGTAAATAAGTTAAATGATGTGATTATGAGTGACTTTATTAAAACCTTTTAAAATTTTAAAGCAAAATTTTCAGGTTAGTGTCTAATCTTCCTGAAGTCAATATTTTCGTGTCCACTTTGATTGACATCTTAATTGTAACAACATTATGATAACCTCAAAATATTTTTTGGTTTTATTTAGCAATTGTTGTTTAGAAACAAAACACTTGCGATTTGAAGATCACGAAAAAATTCTGGCTCGTCTGGAATTGTCTGATATCGAGGGTTATGATAATGATGAAGAAGGTGACTCCGAAAATGGGAACACAGAATTCACTGAAATCTGTGAAGGAAGTGTTGAAAATCAATTTGAGATAAAAGCTGAAGACTTTCTTCAATGAAAGAGACATTACAGAAGACTTCGAAATGCATTAAGATGAGTCTCATTCGGAAATTAACATTCCACTAAGTACACTAAAAGATCAGTTGGGACGAAAACGTTGGAAAAAACCGACAGGCTTCATAATTAATTTATGATTACTTTTTTTAAATTTATTTTTGATTTGAGTCTCATATCTTTGATCCACCAGAGCCTCATGATAAAAGTTTTAAGGGAAAAGGCTACAAAGTATCAGAATACTCCAAAATGTATTTTGACGATTCCGACTCATAAATGTGTTCTTGCGCTTGAATCGTGTCTAAAGTTCCCACAGATTATAATGTATCAGGCGAGCTTCACCAGAGTAGAAAAAATATCTAATAGTATGCTCCGAAAATGATCCTTTAGTGAAAGCCATTTAAAAGTCGTTGTAGACAATGATGTACCGAAGGAAATGCGAAAAAAAGATAAACTTTAGAACATCTTTGTTTTTAAAGCATTGTCTCATAGTAGCTGCTGATCAGAAAATGATATCATTCACTGGGGTACGTGCAGTTAAGGAGTTGATGAGGGGCAAACCAAACCCAGAAGGTTGCAAAAAGCTTGTGTGTGCCACTTCTAAAGGATTAACTTGCCAAGAGAAAGGCACATTATTTGAGGATTGTGACGTAAATTATGCCCCTCTTGTTTCTGAAGACCATCATCATCCTGGTTTTGTTTTCTCAACGTCTATAAAGGCTGAACGTCAAGAAAGATTTCCAATTAATTCATTTAAAAAATCATACATTTCAGAAAAGCCAATTTTTGTGCTCTTTTTAAAGTTTTCTCAATGCTAAAGTAGGATCTAACAGAATTCCTAATATTACATACAATATTGATAACATTCTCTTTAACGACCCTGTTCCATTGTGGAATCTTTTAGGTACTATTTTGAAGATGATCTTAGTCAACCTAATTCCAGGGAACAACAAAGACATACCTTGTTTAACGACCCAAATTTTTCTGCAACCACAGCTAATATTTTATCCTACGAGAAAATAATACATTCTAATAGGAAACTTAAGAATAAATTAACGTCGGGTGTGGACTTAATTCCCAGTTTCCTTACTCGAGATTTCCGTTTTTCTTGCTCATCCGCAGGGTTTCATATTTAATCTTACACTTAAAACAGGAACGTTCCCTAGTGCGAGGAAGGTGGCAAATGTTTGTCCATTCTTCAAAAATGACGACCCTAGCAGCATTAATAATTATATACCCATTACTGTGTTATGAACGTTTGCGAAATCTTTGAGATGTCGTTGTATAATCGCATTTTTTCAGTTTTCCGTGGCTTTATATTGCCAGACCAACTTGGTTTTTATAGAAAAGAGATCAACTGCCACAAATCTGATGTGTCTTACACAGTTCATATGCAATTTTATTGATAAGCATGAACAGGAGGACGTCATATATACCGACTTCTCGAAGGCCTTCGACCATATAGATCAAGGTCTGCTTTTAAAATTGTTTACATATTTGTCGAATCATTTTCGTTACGTTATTTAAATCTAGTAAATATGCTATTATTTCCGGAGTACTTCAGGATTCCCAATCTGGGCCCACTCTTATTTTCAATTTTCATTAATAATATCACATTTTATATTGAATACCGTAAACTGGTTTATGATGATTTAAAAAAAAATTCTTCCAATTCCAATTCTGATGATGATTTCTTGGATTAAATAACTTACAGCTGAATATTTTTAAATAAAAAGTTATGTTATTTACGCGTAAATTGAAGCCCATTCTAACAATTACAAGATTAACTCAGATGTCATGGAGCGCATGGATAGCATAAACAATTTAGTTAAGTTTATTTTGACAGTAACTTTTCTTTTCCAGATAACGTTCAATATTTGGTGTCCTCGACATTTAGAACACTGGGTTTCGTGATAACATAAGGTGTTGAAATTCGAGATAATACTGCATACTCACATATTTTTATGTGTATGTGCGACCCAAAGTAGAATACTGTTCCTCTGTTTGGGTTATTATTTATAATAACCAGGTCAATTTACTTGATTTGGTACAAAAATGTTTTTTAAAATTTCTTCCATATCCTTCGGGCGGTATATTTCCTTCACGCGGATGTGATTATTAACACGTTTTTAATTCGATTCATTACAGTTTAGAAAGTACTTCCATATTTTAAAATATTTACATGTTCTATTACATAATATTGACTGTCCTGATATTTTAAACCACCTGGACTTTTTAACAGTTCGTCCTGCAAGTCGCACTCCTCGCACTTTTTATATTTCTGCTGCTAATACTAATGTGGGATTGAAATCTGTTTCTTTTATGACATATAATTACAATTCAATGTGTATTTCCTGTGACATGCTGAATACAATACTATACATAAATTGTATTTAAGTTTTAGAGGTACAAACAATTTGCGAGTTATAGTATAATGAGTACCTGTATTTATTTATTTTTTATCATACCGGTATGTATCTTACATTTTTTTGTACATTCTTTTCTTATGTTAAATTATGCAACTATTGTATACTTTGTCCTATTAGCGGTGAATTTTACTGTTGGACAAATAATTTTAATAAATAATTCCTGGGGGGATATACTCAGCCACCGAGGTCCACTTTAACTTCTTCACGACGTAAATTACACTTGTCTCAAGTAGCCAAGGTTAAAAATTCAATGAGATTCAACTACAAAAATTGTTAAAATTGTAATGTATATTGTATATTGTTAAGTGTCAAATGTTTATAATAATGTTTGTTATGTGCCCTACGTTAATTTCGGATAGCTCAGAATCAATCAAATATCTTACCACTTATCTTATGTTCTAGCGCTAGTGCGAAGCAGAACACTTTAATATCTTATAAAATAAAAAGTTCTTAAGTTGTTTTATGTTGCTTTAGAAACTATTAAAAAAATGTAAACAAGATAATCAATATTGTATTAGCATGAGTAACAATTTCCTCAGGGGCGGTTCAGTGAAGTTTTGATTTCATGGTAAAATAAATTTTATTATTTTATTTTATATTGTATTACTTTGCTTCGTTAAATAATGATACTCAAAATTCTTTTTATTTTTCTATATAAATGACTTAAATAAATAGATTGTTTTCAAATTTTCATTTTCAACTTAACATTAACCTACGCAACCTGCGCTAACTTAAATTGATAATAACTAACTATGTTCTTATTATTATTATCAATACAATTATTAATTTTTAGGTCCCATAAACCATCCTTTAAGACACTAATTAGTCAAATTCTTTACCTTCCCAATTTTCTCAGTTTGGATTTTTCTTCTGCGCTTGCCTTTATTTTCTCGCCGTCGCAAAGCGCCACTGTGCCACCCAAGTTACTGTACACCCCTTAGGGTTGGGCCGTTTGAGGTGATTTTTTGTTAAATCTTAATCATAAAGTTCCCTATCGATCCCTCTGTCTCAATTTTCGCTTTCAGTCTTCATTTTTGCGGAATTTGACTCCAAAAATAGGTTTGCAAGAAAAAAAACTAGATTTTTCGCACTAAAATGACCCTACGGAACACGAGATTGAGATTTTGCCGGACTTTTTTTATAGGGGAATGCTCGTCTTGGAAAGCCCTACAAGACTTTCCACTTAGATTTTGGGGAGAAATTTTCCGCTGCTATTAAAATGGTCACAATCATCCAAAAATTTTCTCATATCAGAAACCTTTCTACTGAAAACTGGGAAAGTATTGGAAAAATCTCATCTCACAAAAATTATTTGTACACATACAAGGAATCCGCAAACATTTTTTCAGAATTTTTGGACACATTTTTGGATATTCACCAAAATGGCCACATACAGAGATTTTCCGAATTTTCCCGTAATTCTAAAAAGGCCAGAAAGGTTCCATAAATGAATTTGGGAATTAAATTTTTTGACAAAGTGGCCATTTTGGATACAATAGTTCTTTGTTAATGAGAAATCATTGATTATTCCTGGAACTGTTCGGTCTTGTAGGGCTTTCCTCCGAGAATTTACCCATAAAAAAGTCCAGCAAAATCTCAATCTCGTGTTCCGTAGGGTAATTTTTGTGCGAAAAAACTAGTTTTTTCCATGCAAACCCGTTTTTGGAGTCAAGTCCGAGAAAATTAAGAAAGAGGGATCGATAGGCAATTTTATGACGAACATTTAAAAAAAAATCAACTCAAACGACCCAACCCTAAGGGATGTACAGTAATTTGGGTGGCATAGTGGCGCTTGCGTCGTTTGTAAACACCTTGTAGTGCTGCTTCCTGCCAATTTTTAAATTTCGCGCCTCCACATCAGCTGAACTGGCAGATCTTCTCTCGACCGGCTCTCGTAATTGTCAGCACACCGTTTTCATCTGCTTTTGGAACATTATTATTGGTTTTTAATTTTTTTAATAGTTTTCTCGGTGGTGTCCCTCCAGTGTTAGGTGAAATAGCGGTTATACCACCTAATTTTCTTTTTCCTCAGCCCTGGGATATTAGATTTTACAAGAACAATGTTAAGTATCATATAACAGACAATTAGAACTCTAATTATTATAACTAAATATGCAATAATTTTACAAAATTTTCATCCAAATGGAAGGTATTTATGAGACAAGTGTATTATGTTATATATGTCTCGCGGGGAAATGTTTAGGCTAAAAGTGACTTATATATATATATATAAGATATACATAACACATGAATGCTGTACAAAATAGTATCCAACAGCAGAACTATGTTATCTCAAAAGAATGTTACTTTTTGCTAGCACTTTAGTTAAAATGTCATAGCTGCGAATTTACAACTTATTAAGGTGCTTTTATATTTTTGTGGAACACGGATGTGCGTTTTCTTTAAATAATAAACACACTGTCTTTTAGACGTTATTCAGTTATTTCCTAATTTGCTGACGATAAATATTGAAATTTTAATACGAAAAACAGTTTAATACGTTAAAACAATACACAAATTAATCAGGAAGAACTTCGACAAGAAATTATTGACAAGGCAGAGGCGGTTACATTGCAAATTATACTGGAAAAATCTCGTAGCGTAAACGACAAAGAGATCAAGGCGTTTGAAGACTGGATGCAAGTTAAGCACTTTAAAGGTATAAATGAAAGTGTTTCCCTTACTTTCTTGAACTACACAAAAATGTGTCGTATCATCGTTATGACCAAGTATTCAGTTCTTAAGAGAAATATAATGGCTGCCGCGGTGAACAGCGGTGTTAATAGTTCTCTATGTAAAAGATGTAAAGCTAAGCTTGTAAATGGCCTAAAGTGTTTGAATTGTGGTAATAGTTTTCATGTGAGTTGTGCGAAGCTCTTGAATATAAAAATGATGGAAAATAGTGCCGTTATATGTTGTGAAAATAATCACGAAAATGACAATGCCTTCTTCGACGCCATGTCTGAAGTGGCTGGTAAAGAAAAGAAGGTAGATATGCATATATTTGAATATATTATTAAGCAGAAGGATGCTATTATCCAAGGACTACAAGAAAAAATTTTGTTGTTAAATAGTAACTTGGAGTTATTAAATCAGCAAAGTGTATTAAATAGTTCAAAAAATATGTGTTCTTGTAAGCAAAAACAAGAATCACAATCAAACATAAAACCAATTAACAAAAAAGCAGCCAATAAAAACAGTAAACAAGACGACCAGGAGTCGATACCTGGGAGTAGTAAAAAAAAGTAAACAAATTACACAGGGAAGTTTCAACTGCAATTCTGCATGCAAAGAGTAATATAGCTATGGATAAATATGTTAATTTAGTTTCCGACAAGGAAAATAGTCGTGACAATAATGCACCAACAGAGAAGTGGAGCAAAGTTGTTACCAGAAGAAAGAGAAGATCATCCGTTGTAGTGGAGAAAAATGAGGATTCGAAGGAGGTAAAAGGCGTACCCCGTTTGGTTGAGTTACATGTCTACAGGTTGGATCCGCGAACTACTAGTACAGACTTAACTTCAATGCTGAAACCTCATCTTAAACAAGTTATCTGTGAAGAACTAACGGCTAAGCATCCGGAGCTCTATTCGTCATTTAAGATATCGGTTCTCGAAGAGGACTTCCCTACAGCTATGAACCCGGACTTGTGGCCCTTTGGAACCTGCGTCAGCCGGTTTTTACGGCTACGCCAAAAAAGACAGATTCCCAACGAATGATATTTAATCCAAACTTGTTAGTGTTGAATGTTAACACGTTATGTCAGGACAAGATTAATTTTCTTCATGAAGATATTAATAAATATTTAGGTTTAGATTTTTTATGTGTAGTAGAAACAGGTATATGTATTAGTATGATCAATTCCGTACTCTTTAATGGCTTTAAATTAGTAGATTTTTTTTGTCGTCCTGTAAAGAGATGCGGTGGTGTAGCTATATGGGCCAAAGATAATTTAAATGTAAAAAATGTGTGTAGATGTGGAATGCATCGAATCAGATTTTGAGTATTGCATTGTATCATGGAAGCATCAAACAAAATATACTATTATAGTAAATTGCTATATATTCTCGTCCGGACAAATACCTACTTTATTTAAAAAAAATCTCCGAAGTGTTGTGCATTATATCCAGACTTGATATAGATATTATCGTTTGTGGAGACTTTAATTTAGATCGTGGCAGTAACTCTCGATTTTTAAGTTTATGTGAAAATCTAAGTTGTTTTAACCTTATTCCAATTGTAAAATGGCCTACACGAGTTACACAAACATCGTGTACCATTATTGATCAGGTTTTTCTTAACTTTGAAAATAGCGGACTGTGCTGTGTTTTAGACAATTTCTTTTCTGATCACAGATCTATATATTTAGAATTAGATGATTGTAATTCTTCTTTGGGTGTATCAGATCATCAATTTAGACTGGGGCGCAATTTTGATGAAAATGAGTTGATAAGTTTTGAAACTGCTTTATCAAATGAAACTTGGGGGGAGCTTTATTGCATAACTGATATGAATGAGGCTTTCGACTATTTTTACGATATATTTCGTTACTATTTTCAGATTTATTTCCCGGAGCGTAGAATCCATTTAAATAGCAGTAAAAATTGGGTAAATAATAATATAAAAGTATCTAGCCAGAAGCTCAAACAGCTACACTTTTTTCACGAAGTCATCCCGATTTACTTCCTATATATAGATTAGAGAAAAAAAAACATAGTGATTTGGTCAAACAAACAAAAAAGGAGTTTTACCAGAGCAAAATAAATAATTCCGAGGTCCCAGAGCGAGCAGCGTGGTCTGTGGTAGCAGAACTAACAAATAAAAAAGAAAATTTAATACTGAATATTCTATACGGGTTGATGGAAATGTAATTAATTCGCCTGCTACAATAGTTTCAACTTTTAACCGGTATTTTGTTAATGCTCCCAAGGATATTGTTAATAAAACACTTCTCGGTAACAAGGTCGTCTTAGGTACTGAAAATAATAAAGAGAATCATAGTCTCTTCCTAGAACCGTTTTGTGAAAATGAATTATTATGTCTTCTGAGAAATAAACTGAAAAATAAAAAATCATCCGGGGCAGACGATATACCAATGTTTTTGATTAAAAGAGTTGTTCATTTGATAATAAATCCAATTACTTATTTGGTAAACATTTCTTTCAGTAGTGGAGTTTTTCCTAGCTCTTTATAGTTAGGGAAAGTTATCCCAGTGTTTAAGAAGGGAGATTCTCAGTGCTTGAAAAATTATCGACCTGTTACTGTGGTGTGTGCTATGTCTAAGATTTTCGAGTATGCATTTTTATCCCGGTTGATGCCATTTCTAGATAGGTGCCGGATTTTGAACAGACAGCAGTATGGTTTTCGATTGGGGTATTCGACGATAACGGCTATGCATTCTTTTTATAACGAGATAATTCAACATTTTGAGGCAAGTGAGTGCCCTGCTGGGATATTCTGTGACCTCAGCAGGGCATTCGATTGCGTCCAACATGACACACTATTAGAAAAATTATATAATTATGGTGTACGTGGCCAGCCGTTAAATTGGATATCTAATTTTCTCAAAGGTCGTAATCAGTACGTCTCTATACAGACAATTCAGGAAAACTGTATTCGTGGAATAATTTCTAACAATTTAACAGTCGACATGGGTGTCCCACAGGGTTCCGTGATGGGTCCCGTATTGTTTATTATATATATAAACTCCATACAGGCGGTTTTAAGTAATGTATTTTTTACAATGTATGCTGATGATTTGGCTCTGATTATTTCCGATAAAGATGACAGGAACTTAATAGAAAATGTGATGAAACTTTAGAGCAACTTTGCTACTGGCTTAACGGAAACAGTTTATTTTTCAATGTTGAAAAGACTCAGCTACTCAGATTTCATACTCAACAAAGAAAATGTAACGACTTATCAGTGTCGGTGAACGGTGGTAGTATACGAAGTGTGGGAGACTGTGTAAACTTTTTGGGCATAAGAATAGACGAATGCCTTACATGGGAGCCACACTGTAAGCAGTTAGCGTCAACCTTGGCCACTAAATATTATTTATTTAATAACTTAAAGGAGATCTTGACGATAGGACAATTGATGAATCTGTATTATGCCCAGGTAGAAAGTAGGCTCCGTTATGGTATATGTTTTTGGGGGAATTCAACTAGTTTTCAGGCTATCTTTGTGCTGTGTCCGTATTTTACGTTGTATGGCCGGCATTACGCAACAACATTCATGCAGAAATGTGTTTGTTAATTTTAAAATTTTAACTGTGACGTCTTTGTTCATTTTTGAAATGTGTCTGTATATTTTTAATTGTAGAGATAAGTTTTGCCTAAACAGTGATTACCATTCTTTTAACACGCGACAAAAAAATGAGATACGGGTACCTTATATTAGACTTCATATCTCCGGTAAGGGAGCAAATTATTTAGGAGTTAAGATATTCAACCGATTACCTGAGGAACTAAAAACGTGCAAAAGGGAGACTCTTTTTAAGCGAAACTTAAAAAAATATTTAATTAATCGCTGTTTATATTCACTGTCTGAATATTTTGCTTAGGTTAAGTTATTGTTTGTTTCTCTTTTCTCTCCTCCATTTCTTTTTTTGTATCTCTATTTGTGACTAATGCTATACAATTTCTGATTGTCAACAGGCATAATTGTGAAATAAATAAATAAATAAATAAGTCAATTGTCCAGCTTTACAAAAACACAGTGATATTAACAAGTTTTTCAAAAAAGCATCTTATGGTGAATGTTTGCTCATGAAAACAGCTTTAATTGTGGCAATTGAGGGAGCTGCTTGCAAATGTGATGAACTGACTAACTTGAGTATGGAAACTGTGCAAAACAAGAATTCCTATTTGTATGAAATTATACCTGATACAAAGATAAAGAAATCTCGTAGTTTCACAATAATGCAGGAAGAATTTTCATTTAATTCTGTAGATTATGGAAAAAATACATATCTTTAAGACAAAAAATACCACCCATAAAAGATTTTTTGCATTTTATAAAAATTGCAAGAGATCGACAAAATGCGTTGGAATAAACATATTGTCAAAAATACCATCAAAAATTGCTTCGTACTTGAGCTTACGACAATCTCAGTTATAGACCGGTCACTGTATGAGAAGATCATCCGCTTTGTCATGCGATGCATAGGCAAACATCACGGCATTAAGACGATATAGAGGATGGAGATCTGCAACAGTCACTAAAGGATTATAGAAAAATCCATAAACAAAAAAAAAATCAAGTGCAAGTGGTCTAAAACGAGCTGATATAATAACAGTTTCTAGTTCAAGTACTGGAAACATACAAGGTTTTATTATTTCGAATTGTCAAACTGCACTTCTTTCTCATTTAATATTAATGCTAATTTAAGTAAATAAATTATTGTATAAATTTATAAATAAAGCTTGAGTGTTCCTGAAAAAAAAACGTAGAGTAGTGTGTCAGGAGTTATAAGGCACGTTTGTGTTATTCTTCTCTCTATGTGTATGTATGCATGCAAATAATGACTGTACAAGTAGTGTGTTAGATAAATAAATTTCAATTGTTGTTGTGTAGGATATATTGAAAATTAGAGAAAGTTAACTATGTATTTAAAGTATTAATTATTTTGTTTCATTGCATCTATCATTTTATTGGTTATTTTACAAATGTTTGGAAAACAAAATTACAGTGAATTAAATATACATCCCAGCTCTGCGGTAAAGGGGTCAGCCGGAAGCTGTTTGTTTTAATATTATGTTTACCTAATTAAATAATATCACACTTGAAAAAACATACGTATTAGCAAAATAAAATATATCACTGTTTATTTTCCTTCTGTTTGCCTAATATTTTTTTATATTTGCCTAATTTGAATAAATAAATAAATAAATCAGTGGATCAAAGTATAACAATAAAATTTTATACAGACTATATTAACCAACGGTTTCCCTATCTACGAGAGAGTTGGTGTTAATAAACGTCCAAAAAAGTAACTTTGAAAACTAAATTTCATTAAATATACAGAGTTAACTATACTCAGTACAAATATTTTAAGAGGGGGCAGAGAAAAATAAGAATTAACGGAAACGTCGATCAAAAAATTTACAAACCCTTATTATTCGCCGAATCTGAGCTTCTACCAATCTCGAGGTTAGGTGCATGTCACAAGTCAAAGGCGTCAGAAGTAGTGACAGTGCACCGTATTGTCACGTGTATCGATTTATGCAGCTTTGAAAAAAAAATTGCATTTGCAAAATGTAGATAATTATTTAATGATTTAATGAGAAACACGATTTTGTAGCCAACGGAGGTAGCACATACCTTATCGATATTTACTTTACAGGATTGATGTTTGGAGAGATTTCAAGAATGTTTTCTTACTTGTTTACAATAAAACTTGTAAAGATATTTTTTTACTTACGACCTCTCGTTTCTTGAGGACCACTCGTTCTCTCGACCATATGTACACATATACATAAAAATACTGCCTCACGTTTACCGCCCAAGCATTGCAGCTGTTGTTCATTGTGATTCAAAAAGGATTCGGCATAATATTTTGTCTACTCGGAAAACGTCTTTGGTATTTACGCTGTCACACTTCCCATAAATTACACAAAAAAATGCGCGAAAAATTAAATTTGTGAAAGCAAGTACTGAAAAATTATTTCAAACTAATTACCGTATATGATATCTAATTGTGATATAATCTAATGCAGGCTGCAGCCGCCATCTGTAGTCCACTACTGCAAAAGGTGCTACACGCCGATACATTTTTAAACTTGTAAATGATACTGCAGGAAACAACTACTCCGCGGAATAATCCCCGACCGGCATTGAATTACTCCTGCAGTATATGTGTGAACAGCCAAGAACCCTTGTCGGACACACCACCAAACATAGACCGGTTTCGGGCTTGTTAGCCCTCATCAGTATGCCATAGGTGAGATGACCGACAATTGAACTGGCTGTTCCTTCATATGTATGTTCACATATAAATTGAGTGCAGGTGAGATATAAGTGGTCTGCTTACTTCCTGCTCGGCCTAAGCGACTCGATTTATAGGAAGCGACCTACATTGCAGCAGGTACTTAACGCAGACCTCTCGCCCTGGGTGACGAGCCATTAAATCTCATTCTCTCTAATTATATCTCATTTTTAAACTTATTGTGTTGCTAGGAAATTAAATTCTGTTTATGTTAATAATAGCAACAATATTAACAAAAATGGATGATGTTTGCATAACATAATTAGTACTATTTTAAACTATAACATGCTGAGATATTTACAGTTTTCTGTAAATATGCCTTAGAATATTCCATTTAAACTTTGATCAGTGTTCGCTGATGTTTGGAGAGTATGCAACTAGCAATGCAATAATATGTCAGGTTGTCATCATAATCGAAACCTGTTAAATAAATGCATTTATGTCGGGTACAGATATTTTTCTATCATACGGTTCGTTATTTTTCTGCAGCTAAAGACAAATTCATCGGAGTTTGGCAATCGTAGACGTTTTTAGATTTTACACAAGTACTGGACTGCCGTAGGTGCACCGTATTAGTAGGTACTCCTTACACTAAATTTCAATTTTCTTATAACAAAAGGGTATTTTATTTAACATGGTTTATTTTTTCTATTAGTGGATACTTGTGATGGACCTGTAATAAGTGAAAATACTGAAAATGTAGTTTTGACAGTGCGCAACGGAGGAAGAACGAATGCAAAATACTGCAGCTAACCGGATTAACTGCTATCTACTATTATTAATAAAAATGTTTATTTCCGTCATTTCTACATTTGACAACGCTGGAAAAAACGATAGGTGGTTATTTGACATTTCTGAGCCATCTCGGACGACGATTGTCATAGGTGCCGATTTTCTGCGGGAAAAGAGGGTTTAGTTCAATTTTTTAAACATTGAGCTAGAATTCTGAAATAATTTTTGTATTGTCTTTTAAGTCTCCCTGAGCACGTGGTTAAAATTTTTATACTTAGCCATAGTTAACCCTGCATTGTAGGTACATACGTTTGATTGACTAATTGACTGCATTTATTTATTTATTTATTTATTTATTTATCAATAAGGAAAAACACAACAGGCAAAGTAGCCTAAAAAAGTGTTCCACAAAGTAGGTAACAAAAATATTAAAGAAATTTGTGTACAATGTTGGAAAGAGAAAAAACACTACAAAAAATGTAACATAAATACACTTATCAAGTAAAGAGAGAAAAACTACATTATAATTAGAAAAAAAATAATTTACAAATTTATAAGAAAAAAATTCATAATATGCTTTTTGAATATACCTAGAGTAATATTGAATATATCCACATTAGAATTTGTATTAATGAAGAATTCTGTCCAGATTGAGTTTTACAAAAATTTATTGAAAAAGGGTGACGTACTCTAAAATTACAGGGAGGCACATAAAAATTAATATTAGATAAAAGTAAGGGCGAGTCTACATAGCTATGGAGTATTTTATATAGGTACATCACGTCACACAATTCACGATTCTGTAAAGAAATGATATTAAATCTCGTTTTGATGATTGCTATAGAATTCATGTTATATGCTCCATTGACTTTATAATCCAAGAATTTAAGAAACTTGTTTTGAACTGATTCAATTCTAGAAATGTAAATATTATACTGTGGGGACCAAATTACAGAAGCAAAACTTAATTTACTTTGCACATATGCGAAATACAATGTTTTCAATGCCTCAGGCGAAAAAATCTGCTATTTCTTATAATAAAACCCAACATCCTACTGCCTTTTGCAACGACATAATCAATGTGTGTGTTAAATAACATTTTACTATCAAACATTATACCTAAATCTTTGGTTACAGAAACTTGTTTCAAATTAATTTGATTAAAATTATAGTCATATGAGTATTTATTAATGTTCCTAGTAAAAGTAATAAACAAGCATTTTTCTATATTAAGATACAGTTTATTCACATTACAATATGCAAAAAATCTATCAAGATCAGATTGGACAAGTAAACAATCAGCTAAACTATTTATTTCGGAAAATATCTTTATGTCATCAGCGTACATTAAAAACTTACTATGATGAAAACATAAATGTACATCATTAAGGTAGATAATAAAAAGCAGTGGTCCCAAGTGTGAACCTTGGGGCACTCCAGAAGTAGTTACATAAGGAGCTGAATGAAATCCATTTAACGATACAATTTGTGATCTGTTGAAAAGATAGGACGAAAACCAACGAAGTAGACTTCCGTGCACACCAATTTTCATTAATTTAGCAATGAGTATATTATGATTTAACTTATCAAAAGCTTTACTGAAATCAGTGTACACGGAATCCACCTGTATCTGAGAATCCAGTGCAGACAAAATGTGTTCGGAGTAATTTATTAAATTAGACTCTATGGATCTATTAGGTAAAAATCCATGTTGTTGCTCAATGACACTAGGCTTTACTTTACTAAGGAGAAAATTATACACTATTTTTTCAAAAACCTTGCTGAATATATTTATTTTACTAATAGGCCTATAGTTAGTGATAATATTTTTGTTGCCATTTTTGAACACAGAATTTATATAAGCCTGCTTCCATAACCTAGAGAAAACAGATTCCTCAAATGATTTATTAAAAATAATAGTCAATGGGACATATAAGCTGTTAGCGCATTCTTTAACAAAAAACGACGGTATGCCATCAGGACCAGCATCCTTATTTTCATCCAAATGACTCAAAATTTCTAAAACCTGTTCAGTAGTAGCATATATATTATCAACTAAATAAGGTGTACAATTTTCATAAAAGTTTGTAACATTATCGAAAATAGTTTGACTATATGGTTCAAAAGAATTTTGAAAATATTGAGAATAAATTACTTACGTCACATCCACCTTGAGCAGTGACATGGTCATACATCATAATATTAGGAATACCGCTACTATGATTTTTGACGGATATGAAATGCCAAAATTCTTTAGAATTACTACCAAACTATTATCTATAGAATGTGTATAGTTCTTAAAATCAGTGTAAATAAGCTGCTTACATCTTTTCTTAATAAACAAAAAAATCATAATGAGTCCGACTTTTATATTTTTTCCATTCTTTATGTACTTTATTTTTTCTAAGATATATTTAATATTATTAAATGTGAAGTAGGTAAAGAGGATATTTACCATTAATTTTCTTTTTTGGAACATGGTTATCAACAATATCAATAATTTTATTATAAAAAGTGTCCACTGATTGATCCACAGATTTATTTTGAAATAAATTGTCCCAACAAATATTTTCCAGCAGATTATTAATAACATTATAATCAGTTTTCTTAAAATTTCTAAAAAAATTATTATTTGTTACAGATAAAATGTAAAAGATTTCAACGAAATTATGAATTCAACAGATTTGTGGTGGACATCTTCATCAGTCAGTGGAAACTGGGAGTGGTTTAGATTTTTTATAATGTCTTCATTACATAAAATCAAATCCAATAAATGATTATTACAGTTAACAAACAGATTAAACTGCATTAAATTACAAAAAGAAAACGCGTCAATAAGGGAAGCATTTCTATCAGTCTGCATTAACAGCATTGGTGTTGTGACCGCTCAGGATCAGTATGGAATGGCCAGTGACTACTAGATGTAGACACGTGCTACGTGCTGCATCGCGCGTACCCATATTCCCTTCTGTTGGTTATGACAGACACAAACCGCCAGATTTATTAGTCGTCAGTTGCCTCTCCTATGGTATATAATGATGAGAGCTAACAATCCCGAAACCGGTAAACAAGGTTGTCCATTCTTCATGCCATTGGCGTCTTGGAAACTGTAAAATATACTGGCTGGCTGAAATTAAAAAATGGTGCATAGCTTCATAATTCTCTAATAGGGTCTCAATATTTAAAACATAGTTTTCCAAATAGTTGAATTAGCACTCATGAGCTTGTTGCTTAACCTCCACAGCCCCCATGATTCAATCCATCATTTTTTTTTTTGTAGAATTGTCCGAAAGATAATAGTTTTACCCAATATATGATATACAGGGTGATTCAGTGAAAATAAGGAAATAATACGAATGCGCTATTTAAAATAATTGTAAATGCATATTTACACCGAAAAAAAGTTTGTTCAAACCATTATTTAAAGTCCCTTTTCAGACTGTCACTCATCGCTGGCGGCATTTCAACTCGGTGTCGCTGTTGCCAAATTTAAAAATATTTTCCTATAGTACCTACTTATTGTAATATGTAATTAATGATATAACAGTTAGCAGTTCAAATTCCCGTTTAATACGTTACCGGCGGAATAAATCAGACATCGTTCGGGTTCGTTTTCCTACGCAAGTGAGCCCGCCGTCGACTGCATCTGAAACCTTGAACAGATGCACACGACACGGCTTCTCTTAGTTCTGTTCCTTCTTCATCATTCAGTTATCATTTTCGCGTGGTAGATGTTGGTGAATTTCATGTATTTGTGTCGCCAGTGTACTAATTATTAATTAAATTTGCTGTTTTCCTAAATAAAAATGCAATTCAAGTTGAGTAAAGTGAAGTGCTGAAAGACCACGGTTGTCCTCTGCTGAACAGAGCCGTAGAAACATTTCTAAAAAACATTTTAATACACATGTGCGTCTGTGTTATTTGGTACCTACTGATCATGAGTAATAGATTTGATTCTGTTTCATATTCATAATCAAATGCGATTTATATTGTTTGGAAATATCACCGTACAAGCTCAACTTGATTCTGCTTTAAAGAACATAACGAAAATGTGACAAAAAATAGGTATGTTTTTAATTATTTATCCAAAATGATTTACTGTATAAAATTTTGAGGAGTTTTTGAATTTGCTTTACGAGGGCATGGTGAATTAGTTTTACTTCAGAAATTGACAAAACGCTTAATGAATACCTTAAAAATGCAACAATTTTTAAAGGTACCTCAAACAATATACAAAATGCATACATTTTAGATTACAAACAAGAAGTTTGTCATTAAAAAAATCTATTACTTCAGTACCGAATATGTTGTTATATGTATATGGTCCAGAGCGGTAATGCTGTTGAACTTCTATATAGCTTCAATACTCGAACGCGTCATTAGAAAATATGTTACAGGGTGATTTGTTCATCTTTTGAAAGGTCGAGGAAAATTTTCTCCCGGGAATAGTTTGACATTTTAGGCTGTTGTCATAAGTGCATTTTTCCTTTTTCAGGTCGTGCTTATATTTGAAATTGCTGGGGCATGCCGTAGCGATGAATTAGTTAATATGGTACTTGAGAATGTCAGTGATAAAGGCAATATTTTGGTGGTGCAAATGCCTGACTCAAAAACTAATATCAAAATGACATTTACAATAACAAATGAGATTGTAAGCGGAGTATCTGTCGTGGATATGTATAGTAAATATATATACTGTAGGTCCCCTAAAATATGTCATTTTAGTTTTTTTGTAACTTATGCTAAAGGGAAATGTACAAACCAGGTAATTGGCAAAAACACGATTGCCAAAATTCCATACAGAATAGTAATATTTTTAAATTTGAATGATTCGAAAGGCTATACTGGACACAGTTTCCGCCGTACTTCAGCTACGTTATTAGTCAATGCTGAAAGTGATATTCTCACAGGGAGGGTGGCGAACAGACGCAGTAGCAGAAAGGTTCTTAGATGATTGTATTTCTAAAAAATGTGAGGTAGCCACCCAAAGAATTACGGGAGAAAGTACTACTTCAAGTACCAAAAATCGTTGTCTTATTTTTGAAAATACGACCACGAATTTGGAAAATAACAAACAGGAACTCATTTCCACCAGCAGAGCCAATATTTCTTCAGGGGGAATTTTCATTAGTAATTTAAGTAATTGTACCATAAATTTTAATAATATTTAATTATTGATGCTAATTTAAACCTCAATTTCAACTGTTTTCAATATTTATAAATAAAAATAAGTAATAAATAATCTGTACGCGGTGTAGAACTAACAACTACATCTATCGGCCGTTCGCTACTCCATGCCGGACTGAAAATGTCACAGACACGAAGCGTTCTACATGCAGTAGACACCATTGAAAGCTGTCGACCTTTATCGCGATCGGCGAGAAACGATATTTTGCAAACACGGAATTCCAGGAAACAACTACTCTGCGGGCTAATGCCCCGACCAGCATTGAATTACACCTGGAAAACCTATAGCAACAGCTAGAGTCATTCGTCAGACGCCCACCAGACATATACCGGTTTCGAGCTTATTAGCTCTCATCAGTATGCCATAGGTGAGGTATCCGACGAATAATCCTAGCTGCTTTCGTCTGTCTAACCCGACAGAAGGGACCATGAGTACGCGGTGTAGAACTAACAACTACATCTATCGGCCGTTCGCTACTCCATGCCGGACTGAAAATGTCACAGACACGAAGCGTTCTACATGCAGTAGACACCATTGAAAGCTGTCGACCTTTATCGCGATCGGCGAGAAACGATATTTTGCAAACACGGAATTCCAGGAAACAACTACTCTGCGGGCTAATGCCCCGACCAGCATTGAATTACACCTGGAAAACCTATAGCAACAGCTAGAGTCATTCGTCAGACGCCCACCAGACATATACCGGTTTCGAGCTTATTAGCTCTCATCAGTATGCCATAGGTGAGGTATCCGACGAATAATCCTAGCTGCTTTCGTCTGTCTAACCCGACAGAAGGACCATGAGTACGCGGTGTAGAACTAACTACATCTATCGGCCGTTCGCTACTCCATGCCGGACTGAAAATGTCACAGACACGAAGCGTTCTACATGCAGTAGACACCATTGAACACCATTCCGTGTTTGCAAAATATCGTTTCTCGCCGATCGCGATAAAGGTCGACAGCTTTCAATGGTGTCTACTGCATGTAGAACGCTTCGTGTCTGTGACATTTTCAGTCCGGCATGGAGTAGCGAACGGCCGATAGATGTAGTTGTTAGTTCTACACCGCGTACTCATGGTCCCTTCTGTCGGGTTAGACAGACGAAAGCAGCTAGGATTATTCGTCGGATACCTCACCTATGGCATACTGATGAGAGCTAATAAGCTCGAAACCGGTATATGTCTGGTGGGCGTCTGACGAATGACTCTAGCTGTTGCTATAGGTTTTCCAGGTGTAATTCAATGCTGGTCGGGGCATTAGCCCGCAGAGTAGTTGTTTCCTGGAATTCCGTGTTTGCAAAATATCGTTTCTCGCCGATCGCGATAAAGGTCGACAGCTTTCAATGGTGTCTACTGCATGTAGAACGCTTCGTGTCTGTGACATTTTCAGTCCGGCATGGAGTAGCGAACGGCCGATAGATGTAGTTGTTAGTTCTACACCGCGTACTCATGGTCCCTTCTGTCGGGTTAGACAGACGAAAGCAGCTAGGATTATTCGTCGGATACCTCACCTATGGCATACTGATGAGAGCTAATAAGCTCGAAACCGGTATATGTCTGGTGGGCGTCTGACGAATGACTCTAGCTGTTGCTATAGGTTTTCCAGGTGTAATTCAATGCTGGTCGGGGCATTAGCCCGCAGAGTAGTTGTTTCCTGGAATTCCGTGTTTGCAAAATATCGTTTCTCGCCGATCGCGATAAAGGTCGACAGCTTTCAATGGTGTCTACTGCATGTAGAACGCTTCGTGTCTGTGACATTTTCAGTCCGGCATGGAGTAGCGAACGGCCGATAGATGTAGTTGTTAGTTATACACCGCGTACTCATGGTCCCTTCTGTCGGGTTAGACAGACGAAAGCAGCTAGGATTATTCGTCGGATACCTCACCTATGGCATACTGATGAGAGCTAATAAGCTCGAAACCGGTATATGTCTGGTGGGCGTCTGACGAATGACTCTAGCTGTTGCTATAGGTTTTCCAGGTGTAATTCAATGCTGGTCGGGGCATTAGCCCGCAGAGTAGTTGTTTCCTGGAATTCCGTGTTTGCAAAATATCGTTTCTCGCCGATCGCGATAAAGGTCGACAGCTTTCAATGGTGTCTACTGCATGTAGAACGCTTCGTGTCTGTGACATTTTCAGTCCGGCATGGAGTAGCGAACGGCCGATAGATGTAGTTGTTAGTTCTACACCGCGTACTCATGGTCCCTTCTGTCGGGTTAGACAGACGAAAGCAGCTAGGATTATTCGTCGGATACCTCACCTATGGCATACTGATGAGAGCTAATAAGCTCGAAACCGGTATATGTCTGGTGGGCGTCTGACGATTGACTCTAGCTGTTGCTATAGGTTTTCCAGGTGTAATTCAATGCTGGTCGGGGCATTAGCCCGCAGAGTAGTTGTTTCCTGGAATTCCGTGTTTGCAAAATATCGTTTCTCGCCGATCGCGATAAAGGTCGACAGCTTTCAATGGTGTCTACTGCATGTAGAACGCTTCGTGTCTGTGACATTTTCAGTCCGGCATGGAGTAGCGAACGGCCGATAGATGTAGTTGTTAGTTCTACACCGCGTACTCATGGTCCCTTCTGTCGGGTTAGACAGACGAAAGCAGCTAGGATTATTCGTCGGATACCTCACCTAGGGCATACTGATGAGAGCTAATAAGCTCGAAACCGGTATATGTCTGGTGGGCGTCTGACGAATGACTCTAGCTGTTGCTATAGGTTTTCCAGGTGTAATTCAATGCTGGTCAGGGCATTAGCCCGCAGAGTAGTTGTTTCCTGGAATTCCGTGTTTGCAAAATATCGTTTCTCGCCGATCGCGATAAAGGTCGACAGCTTTCAATGGTGTCTACTGCATGTAGAACGCTTCGTGTCTGTGACATTTTCAGTCCGGCATGGAGTAGCGAACGGCCGATAGATGTAGTTGTTAGTTCTACACCGCGTACTCATGGTCCCTTCTGTCGGGTTAGACAGACGAAAGCAGCTAGGATTATTCGTCGGATACCTCACCTATGGCATACTGATGAGAGCTAATAAGCTCGAAACCGGTATATGTCTGGTGGGCGTCTGACGAATGACTCTAGCTGTTGCTATAGGTTTTCTAGGATTCTAGGTGTAATTCAATACTGGTCAGGGCATTAGCCCGCAGAGTAGTTGTTTCCTGGAATTCCGTGTTTGCAAAATATCGTTTCTCGCCGATCGCGATAAAGGTCGACAGCTTTCAATGGTGTCTACTGCATGTAGAACGCTTCGTGTCTGTGACATTTTCAGTCCGGCATGGAGTAGCGAACGGCCGATAGATGTAGTTGTTAGTTCTACACCGCGTACTCATGGTCCCTTCTGTCGGGTTAGACAGACGAAAGCAGCTAGGATTATTCGTCGGATACCTCACCTATGGCATACTGATGAGAGCTAATAAGCTCGAAACCGGTATATGTCTGGTGGGCGTCTGACGAATGACTCTAGGTGTAATTCAATGCTGGTCGGGGCATTAGCCCGCAGAGTAGTTGTTTCCTGGAATTCCGTGTTTGCAAAATATCGTTTCTCGCCGATCGCGATAAAGGTCGACAGCTTTCAATGGTGTCTACTGCATGTAGAACGCTTCGTGTCTGTGACATTTTCAGTCCGGCATGGAGTAGCGAACGGCCGATAGATGTAGTTGTTAGTTCTACACCGCGTACTCATGGTCCCTTCTGTCGGGTTAGACAGACGAAAGCAGCTAGGATTATTCGTCGGATACCTCACCTATGGCATACTGATGAGAGCTAATAAGCTCGAAACCGGTATATGTCTGGTGGGCGTCTGACGAATGACTCTAGCTGTTGCTATAGGTTTTCAGGTGTAATTCAATGCTGGTCGGGGCATTAGCCCGCAGAGTAGTTGTTTCCTGGAATTCCGTGTTTGCAAAATATCGTTTCTCGCCGATCGCGATAAAGGTCGACAGCTTTCAATGGTGTCTACTGCATGTAGAACGCTTCGTGTCTGTGACATTTTCAGTCCGGCATGGAGTAGCGAACGGCCGATAGATGTAGTTGTTAGTTCTACACCGCGTACTCATGGTCCCTTCTGTCGGGTTAGACAGACGAAAGCAGCTAGGATTATTCGTCGGATACCTCACCTATGGCATACTGATGAGAGCTAATAAGCTCGAAACCGGTATATGTCTGGTGGGCGTCTGACGAATGACTCTAGCTGTTGCTATAGGTTTTCAGGTGTAATTCAATGCTGGTCGGGGCATTAGCCCGCAGAGTAGTTGTTTCCTGGAATTCCGTGTTTGCAAAATATCGTTTCTCGCCGATCGCGATAAAGGTCGACAGCTTTCAATGGTGTCTACTGCATGTAGAACGCTTCGTGTCTGTGACATTTTCAGTCCGGCATGGAGTAGCGAACGGCCGATAGATGTAGTTGTTAGTTCTACACCGCGTACTCATGGTCCCTTCTGTCGGGTTAGACAGACGAAAGCAGCTAGGATTATTCGTCGGATACCTCACCTATGGCATACTGATGAGAGCTAATAAGCTCGAAACCGGTATATGTCTGGTGGGCGTCTGACGAATGACTCTAGCTGTTGCTATAGGTTTCCAGGTGTAATTCAATGCTGGTCGGGGCATTAGCCCGCAGAGTAGTTGTTTCCTGGAATTCCGTGTTTGCAAAATATCGTTTCTCGCCGATCGCGATAAAGGTCGACAGCTTTCAATGGTGTCTACTGCATGTAGAACGCTTCGTGTCTGTGACATTTTCAGTCCGGCATGGAGTAGCGAACGGCCGATAGATGTAGTTGTTAGTTCTACACCGCGTACTCATGGTCCCTTCTGTCGGGTTAGACAGACGAAAGCAGCTAGGATTATTCGTCGGATACCTCACATACTGATGAGAGCTAATAAGCTCGAAACCGGTATATGTCTGGTGGGCGTCTGACGAATGACTCTAGCTGTTGCTATAGGTTTGTAGTTGTTTCCTGGAATTCCGTGTTTGCTTGCAAAATATCGTTTCTCGCCGATCGCGATAAAGGTCGACAGCTTTCAATGGTGTCTACTGCATGTAGAACGCTTCGTGTCTGTGACATTTTCAGTCCGGCATGGAGTAGCGAACGGCCGATAGATGTAGTTGTTAGTTCTACACCGCGTACTCATGGTCCCTTCTGTCGGGTTAGACAGACGAAAGCAGCTAGGATTATTCGTCGGATACCTCACCTAGGGCATACTGATGAGAGCTAATAAGCTCGAAACCGGTATATGTCTGGTGGGCGTCTGACGAATGACTCTAGCTGTTGCTATAGGTTTTCCAGGTGTAATTCAATGCTGGTCGGGGCATTAGCCCGCAGAGTAGTTGTTTCCTGGAATTCCGTGTTTGCAAAATATCGTTTCTCGCCGATCGCGATAAAGGTCGACAGCTTTCAATGGTGTCTACTGCATGTAGAACGCTTCGTGTCTGTGACATTTTCAGTCCGGCATGGAGTAGCGAACGGCCGATAGATGTAGTTGTTAGTTCTACACCGCGTACTCATGGTCCCTTCTGTCGGGTTAGACAGACGAAAGCAGCTAGGATTATTCGTCGGATACCTCACTACTGATGAGAGCTAATAAGCTCGAAACCGGTATATGTCTGGTGGGCGTCTGACGAATGACTCTAACTGTTGCTATAGGTTTTCAGGTGTAATTCAATGCTGGTCGGGGCATTAGCCCGCAGAGTAGTTGTTTCCTGGAATTCCGTGTTTGCAAAATATCGTTTTCGCCGATCGCGATAAAGGTCGACAGCTTTCAATGGTGTCTACTGCATGTAGAACGCTTCGTGTCTGTGACATTTTCAGTCCGGCATGGAGTAGCGAACGGCCGATAGATGTAGTTGTTAGTTCTACACCGCGTACTCATGGTCCCTTCTGTCGGGTTAGACAGACGAAAGCAGCTAGGATTATTCGTCGGATACCTCACCTATGGCATACTGATGAGAGCTAATAAGCTCGAAACCGGTATATGTCTGGTGGGCGTCTGACGAATGACTCTAGCTGTTGCTATAGGTTTTCCAGGTGTAATTCAATGCTGGTCGGGGCATTAGCCCGCAGAGTAGTTGTTTCCTGGAATTCCGTGTTTGCAAAATATCGTTTCTCGCCGATCGCGATAAAGGTCGACAGCTTTCAATGGTGTCTACTGCATGTAGAACGCTTCGTGTCTGTGACATTTTCAGTCCGGCATGGAGTAGCGAACGGCCGATAGATGTAGTTGTTAGTTCTACACCGCGTACTCATGGTCCTTCTGTCGGGTTAGACAGACGAAAGCAGCTAGGATTATTCGTCGGATACCTCACCTATGGCATACTGATGAGAGCTAATAAGCTCGAAACCGGTATATGTCTGGTGGGCGTCTGACGAATGACTCTAGCTGTTGCTATAGGTTTTCAGGTGTAATTCAATGCTGGTCGGGGCATTAGCCCGCAGAGTAGTTGTTTCCTGGAATTCCGTGTTTGCAAAATATCGTTTCTCGCCGATCGCGATAAAGGTCGACAGCTTTCAATGGTGTCTACTGCATGTAGAACGCTTCGTGTCTGTGACATTTTCAGTCCGGCATGGAGTAGCGAACGGCCGATAGATGTAGTTGTTAGTTCTACACCGCGTACTCATGGTCCCTTCTGTCGGGTTAGACAGACGAAAGCAGCTAGGATTATTCGTCGGATACCTCACCTATGGCATACTGATGAGAGCTAATAAGCTCGAAACCGGTATATGTCTGGTGGGCGTCTGACGAATGACTCTAGCTGTTGCTATAGGTTTTCCAGGTGTAATTCAATGCTGGTCGGGGCATTAGCCCGCAGAGTAGTTGTTTCCTGGAATTCCGTGTTTGCAAAATATCGTTTCTCGCCGATCGCGATAAAGGTCGACAGCTTTCAATGGTGTCTACTGCATGTAGAACGCTTCGTGTCTGTGACATTTTCAGTCCGGCATGGAGTAGCGAACGGCCGATAGATGTAGTTGTTAGTTCTACACCGCGTACTCATGGTCCCTTCTGTCGGGTTAGACAGACGAAAGCAGCTAGGATTATTCGTCGGATACCTCACCTATGGCATACTGATGAGAGCTAATAAGCTCGAAACCGGTATATGTCTGGTGGGCGTCTGACGAATGACTCTAGCTGTTGCTATAGGTTTTCCAGGTGTAATTCAATGCTGGTCGGGGCATTAGCCCGCAGAGTAGTTGTTTCCTGGAATTCCGTGTTTGCAAAATATCGTTTCTCGCCGATCGCGATAAAGGTCGACAGCTTTCAATGGTGTCTACTGCATGTAGAACGCTTCGTGTCTGTGACATTTTCAGTCCGGCATGGAGTAGCGAACGGCCGATAGATGTAGTTGTTAGTTCTACACCGCGTACTCATGGTCCCTTCTGTCGGGTTAGACAGACGAAAGCAGCTAGGATTATTCGTCGGATACCTCACCTATGGCATACTGATGAGAGCTAATAAGCTCGAAACCGGTATATGTCTGGTGGGCGTCTGACGAATGACTCTAGCTGTTGCTATAGGTTTTCCAGGTGTAATTCAATGCTGGTCGGGGCATTAGCCCGCAGAGTAGTTGTTTCCTGGAATTCCGTGTTTGCAAAATATCGTTTTTCGCCGATCGCGATAAAGGTCGACAGCTTTCAATGGTGTCTACTGCATGTAGAACGCTTCGTGTCTGTGACATTTTCAGTCCGGCATGGAGTAGCGAACGGCCGATAGATGTAGTTGTTAGTTCTACACCGCGTACTCATGGTCCCTTCTGTCGGGTTAGACAGACGAAAGCAGCTAGGATTATTCGTCGGATACCTCACCTATGGCATACTGATGAGAGCTAATAAGCTCGAAACCGGTATAT
This sequence comes from Monochamus saltuarius, assembly GCA_025584915.1. NCBI lineage: Eukaryota > Metazoa > Arthropoda > Insecta > Coleoptera > Cerambycidae > Monochamus > Monochamus saltuarius. The sequence goes on along the minus strand of CM046722.1, from coordinate 37,470,612 downwards.
GTCTGGTGGGCGTCTGACGAATGACTCTAGCTGTTGCTATAGGTTTTCAGGTGTAATTCAATGCTGGTCGGGGCATTAGCCCGCAGAGTAGTTGTTTCCTGGAATTCCGTGTTTGCAAAATATCGTTTCTCGCCGATCGCGATAAAGGTCGACAGCTTTCAATGGTGTCTACTGCATGTAGAACGCTTCGTGTCTGTGACATTTTCAGTCCGGCATGGAGTAGCGAACGGCCGATAGATGTAGTTGTTAGTTCTACACCGCGTACTCATGGTCCTTCTGTCGGGTTAGACAGACGAAAGCAGCTAGGATTATTCGTCGGATACCTCACCTATGGCATACTGATGAGAGCTAATAAGCTCGACACCGGTATATGTCTGGTGGGCGTCTGACGAATGACTCTAAGCTGTTGCTATAGGTTTTTCAGGTGTAATTCAATGCTGGTCGGGGCATTAGCCCGCAGAGTAGTTGTTTCCTGGAATTCCGTGTTTGCAAAATATCGTTTCTCGCCGATCGCGATAAAGGTCGACAGCTTTCAATGGTGTCTACTGCATGTAGAACGCTTCGTGTCTGTGACATTTTCAGTCCGGCATGGAGTAGCGAACGGCCGATAGATGTAGTTGTTAGTTCTACACCGCGTACTCATGGTCCCTTCTGTCGGGTTAGACAGACGAAAGCAGCTAGGATTATTCGTCGGATACCTCACCTATGGCATACTGATGAGAGCTAATAAGCTCGAAACCGGTATATGTCTGGTGGGCGTCTGACGAATGACTCTAGCTGTTGCTATAGGTTTTCAGGTGTAATTCAATGCTGGTCGGGGCATTAGCCCGCAGAGTAGTTGTTTCCTGGAATTCCGTGTTTGCAAAATATCGTTTCTCGCCGATCGCGATAAAGGTCGACAGCTTTCAATGGTGTCTACTGCATGTAGAACGCTTCGTGTCTGTGACATTTTCAGTCCGGCATGGAGTAGCGAACGGCCGATAGATGTAGTTGTTAGTTCTACACCGCGTACTCATGGTCCCTTCTGTCGGGTTAGACAGACGAAAGCAGCTAGGATTATTCGTCGGATACCTCACCTATGGCATACTGATGAGAGCTAATAAGCTCGAAACCGGTATATGTCTGGTGGGCGTCTGACGAATGACTCTAGCTGTTGCTATAGGTTTTCAGGTGTAATTCAATGCTGGTCGGGGCATTAGCCCGCAGAGTAGTTGTTTCCTGGAATTCCGTGTTTGCAATAAATAATCTGTTTGAAAAAAAAGCCTTATTATACATTTTTAGTAAATTTGTGTATCAATAAAAGAAGTCTATACACTATTACAGCTATTTGAAGTTTCTATTTGTTTGCCGCCCGAGGGAGCCAAGTAGATTCTTCTCGAGGGAGGAAAATGACTACTTTCCTTCCTGAAATGAGGGAGGAAAATAGTATTTTCCATGTAGGAAGTACAAAAACATTGTTTTTTCGATTTACTGTCATTATTAGGTCATTTGAATACGTGGTTAAAATTGACTGAATCACCCTGCATGCATTATTACCGTAAGCATGTGAAGTTTATACGACGAAGCCGTAGGCTGAATTTAATCATAACTGCCAAGGTTATTAATAATAATAATTAATAATATTATACATAATTGACATTCTAGAACAACATAATGTAAAAATCGTCTATTAAGGAGAAGTTATACCAACGGGCATAGCTGTCATTGAATTATTTATCGCAATTGTGAAATATGAATATAGGGATGATTTACCATTGGATCTTGAGAATAAAGCCTCCGGTGTTGTTTCCAATCTCGTGCCAGAGAAATCACGGAAGAAGTAGGAACAAGCATTTGGTCGTTATAAAAAATAATGTAGAGAAGAATATTTATCATAACGAGAAAGGATTACTGTTAGTATATTTTAACAAACTATGCAAAATACAGGAGCATTCATCTATTTGGTGCTATTATTTAATAAGAACAGAAATTTAACACAAGAAGAATATCGATATCAAAAAATACTTAAATTTGTTTGCATTCCTGAAGCGAAAACCAGAAGGGTACAAACCTAAGAAATCTATTAACAAAGAAAGAAATATCCAGATTTCTAATAAATGCGGACGATGATGAATTGCTGCTCATGAAGGCAGCTATATTGCAAATATGTTTTTTAGTAAAAAAAGTTTTATAACCAATATTTATTTTGGTTATTTAGGTTATTGGTTTGAAGGACGTATGTTGGCTAGAAGAACTCACAAATCTGCTTGCAGAATATAATATGAAAGATCAAGCATGTTTCCAAGTAATGATATCCAATACTGAAACAGAAGCATCTATATTCTTTTGTAACATTTGGAAATACTATTAATTTGAATTTAATGGAAGTGGTAAGAAAATACATCAAATTAGGAATTGAAAATTGTGATCATGTTCGCTTCTCTCTTCGATATAAAGATTTTAAATGTACCAAATGACATTTTGGTACAAATACTATTGGCAATATTCTTAAACTAATTGCACGATTTCTTAAACTGCTCAATCCAGATGCGCATACTGACTTGGGACTTTCAATCTCCCTGTTAGCCGATTGTGAGGTAGACTTTTGAGTATGAAAAGATAAGGTGGCTGGAAGTCTAACTCTCTCTCAGTGGGGTAGACTTTTGAGTATAAAAAGATAAGGTGGCTGGAAGTCTAACTCTGTCTCAACATCAAAAAATTATGTTCACACTCAAAATATTTCCATCTATTCAAGCACCTGTCAATGTATTTATTAAATGGGTTTTCATATATTACATATTTAGTTTTTTTAATAAATGTCTAATTTGAGTTTAATTAAATGTAATTATCGCACTGAGTGCGTTAATAAACTTAAAAAAGCACATGTGGAATAATGTAAGTACCTAATTTAAACGTTTATATTTTTCACACTCTCTAGATTGTATCAATTGGGTTCGCCTGTAGATACAATATGGTTAGTAAATGAATTAATTAATTTCCTTTATTGAGCAGTAGGTAAAAGTAAATGTATGTACAATAAAATGTCCATATTTTCTCTAAACTGAATGAACCATATTGATATCTACCCTATTCACCAAATTATAATGCGACCTCTATGTAACATTCGACGCAGAGCATAAAAAGTATTTCCGGAAGAAAATTCCTACATTATTACTTTCTGTTCAATGATTTATTATCTAATTATTTCATACCGTCATGTTCAACACATGTTACGCTCCGGCTACCGTAAAATGAAAGATTAAACTTTTACAGCTGGCACTGCAAGTGCGAAAGCCCTATGTTAACATCATGTAACACTATTAAATTTTTTCTTTTTTGAAAAGTAAACATTTTCTTTCTGTATCTTTTCAACCTCGATTTCATTACACTGGATTTGCTGACCGGCGTAGAAATAGAAATAAAAAATATTATTGTTATTAAATGAAAATCATATAATGTTTTATATTATTATAATTTGTATTAATATAATACAATGTTTTTTCATATATTTTCAGGTATTAACAATATTGTGTGAAACTAACTACTCAGTGGACAAAAGCCCCAACCTGCATCGAATTACACCCACAATATCTACCCATATATTCCTTATTATTAGCTTTTGTAACATTTTTTACTGTTTAAGAAAGGTATTTTAAGCATACCTAGATGTTTGGTATCAGAGAACATACATATGACTTCATTGATAGGAATTGTAGGAGATTTGATATATATTAGCTTAAAATACCTTTCTTAAACAGTAAAAAATAATACAATGTATTTATTTTGTGTTAATATTTAATAAATATAAATTTTGATATAGTGGTTTTTAGGCTTTCATGGCCAGTGCTGTAATTTGATACATGGTGATTTTCCGGGTTGTTATGCCGTGACCTCGGTAACTGGTAGCTGCCAGAAACATTGCATTTTAACTCTGTTTCTGGCAGCTACCAGTTACCGAGGTCACGGCATAACAACCCGGAAAATCACCATGTATCAAATTTTGATATGTTTCTGAATATTTTGTGTTTTACTGTAGTACCTTTAAAACTATTGAGTTTGTATAATATTACATTTCAATTACGTGGGATAACAGATATTATTTTAAAAGTAAGCGATGATGCAATACAACCGGTAGACTGTACGAAATTTCTTGGCATTCATATTGACTCTCAACTAAACTGGACTGATCACATAACAAATTTAAAAACCAAGTTAGGAAAAGCTATATATGCATTATCAACCATAAAAAAAAATATTGATTTTTCCACAGCAAAGTTGGTCTATTATGCATATTTCCAAAGTTTGGTGCAATATGGGATAGAACTTTGGGGAGGATCTAGTGAATCTGAAGATGTATTCTTGATACAAAAAAGCAATCAGAATCTTATGTGACTTACCTCATAGAAAATCTTGCAGAGATTATTTTAAAAAAATTGGAATATTTACTGTAACTAATTTATATATTTACAGACTGGCTATTCTAATTCATAAAAATAAACATTCCATAGATATTCCTAATGACTATCATCGCTATCCCACACGGCATCAAAATCTCGTTTTACCAAAATATGACTATAATAGAACTCGTAGAGGTGCGTTATATTCAGGGATAAAAATTTATAATAAATTACCATCTCATTTAAAAACATTAAGTCACGGAGTTTTTAAGCGCAAACTAAAATTTTTTTTGAGACAGTACGAATTTTATACCCTAAATGAATATTTCTCAAGTACATACTAACACAGCAAAGAATTATCACGTCCAAAATGCAAAATATATATTTATGTGTTCGCCGTCTATGTTCATGATTGTTACCTTCATAGTATATTGCTCAGTTATAGTCTATTTTTTTTTCATGTTTATAAATATTGTTTTTTGTTTATCTCTTTTTATATGTGTATATTATATGTATTACTGATTCTTGGGGCCAATACGTAAATGTCTATAGTGTAAATGGATAATAATATGTAATTATATAAAAATTGTCAACAACAACACTTTCCTTACACCTTTAATTAGGTTTTCTGTTATTTATAAGTTACTTGTTTTTACTTACTGTAAAACTATTATTGTAAAAAATGAATTTTGGTATAACGAAGGGAAATAAATGTTTACTTACTTACTTACTTACTTACTATTCTAAGCTTTAACTTGCTGTACTATCTTATCGATTCTGTTTAAAATGTTCATATTTTTATTATAAGTCAATTAATTTCAAAGATCATTCACACCTATTACATCTAGAGCTGACTGAAATTAAAGATTTGGGAGTGCTTTTTGATACTAAGCTTTGTTTTGTGTCACATATAGAATTAACTGTGTCATCGTCTATGAGAATGTTGGGGTTCGTTTTCAGATTGACTCAAGAATTTAAAATATAAATGTCCTTAATAAACTTTATTTTTCTTATGTTCGATCTAAATTAGAATATTATTGTTTGATATGGAACTCTTTTTATAAGCGGTCATAAATAAAGTTGCGATTGGTGTGGCACTCACTCATTATATTTTAATCCCACAAAAACTAAATGTTCAGGTATACAATTCTCCATTGTCTGATACTGTAACAACTGTCAATTTTCTAGGTTTCACATTGGACGAGTGCCTAAATTGGAAAGAGCACTGCACCAATCTAATAGCAAAATTAAATTCTCTGTGTTACCTGTTTAGGTGTATGTTTTTGGGGCGATACTACCCTATCACCTGGTGTATTTATTGCCCAGAAACGGGTATTGCGATGTATTGGGGTATTCCAAGTTATCACACGTGCAAAGCTTTGTTTAGGGAATATGGGGTGTTAACTCTTACAGGATTATTAATTTTTGAACTATGTATATATATTTTTAAAAATCGAGCAACATTCAAAATTAATAGCGACATTCACGCAATTAATACGCGTCAAAATGGTGACTTCCGGATGCCCCTATATAAATATAATATATCCCAAAATTGTCCTAACTATCTTGGTTTGAAGCCTTTCAATCATTTGCCAGAAGAACTAAAGCGAATCCAGTTTTTTTAAGTTTTAAATGTAAATTAAAGTTATTTTTAGTGGACAGTTGTATTTATTCTATAGATGAATTTCTGTCGTCTTAGACTAAGTAACATTGACTATTCCTATATATGTGTAAACATGTCTTAAAGGAAGATAAATAAATAAAAAAAAATATGATTAACATAGTACAAATTTTTTTTTTTAAATATCTACCATTTGGACTTGATGGTACATACTAAAGGCTATGATTACAAGCAACTGCTAAGCAGATATTATTAATTCACTTTATTTCAGCAGAGAATTAAATTTTTGTATTTGTTATTGCACAATAAAGTTGGTTCCCAAATATTCTGGGTCAACTTAACTTTTTTGTTCCAGGTCAACAATTGAAAACCTAATGTAAAGACTAGCATCACATAAACTTTAATACCTATAAAAAGAAATCGGATCTCAGTATTTTGTTTTTTTTTTTTAGAAAAGCGATAAAACTTGTGTGACAGCTATACTTAGTGCAACTTCTTTCGTGCAACGTCACTCAACGATCAATAGTATGTACAAATATACATATTGACGCTATGAGCGGCAAAATGGTCTAACCCACGAATATTGTATTATGCCTTAACCCATGCAAATGCATTTCTAATATTAGTATATTTCAAATGCAAATGAGCGCAAGGCTACCTTTGGCTTCCAAATTCTAGATTCTACCCGTAGTATTCATAATACGTGGTTTAGATTTAGCTTAATTAGTTCTTACAGTAATATTTACAACATGTGTTTTTCCGATCCGACAAACAGCTTCCTCTTGGTTAATTTCCCATTCTTCCTCTCCTCACTAGCTCTAATTCTTATTTGCCTCTGTATATATCTATCCTGTTTTGATGGGTCATCTTGTACATATATCTGTTCTCCAATTTTTTGCTTTAATTTGTTTTTGTTTTTCATTACTTCATACTTTTCCTCTTGATTGCTTAGTTGTACCAGGCATATAATTCTTCCTAATTTAATTACATCCTTTACTTTCACCTTTACTTGTAGCGCCCGGTCATAAAATTTTCCTTAGCTTTCCTCAGTTTCTCTGGTTCAGTTATGTTCATCTCTTTGCCTTGAAGTACTATATTATCTTTCCTCTTTTCATTTTCCATACGGTCTATTCTTTCTTCCAAATCATTAATAACTACCTTCATATTTTGGTTCTCTTTATTAAGTTTTTCATTTTCCTTTTTTATATTTTCCATTTCTGTCCTATATTCTCTTTGCTCTTCCCTTATTTGCCTCACTTCTGTTGAGAGATCCTTTACTGTCTGCCCCATTGCCTGCATCAATTTCGTAATTTTTTCAATATTATCTTCCAATTTCTTTTGGCTTCCTCCAGGCAATCTTGCTCTTTTCTTACTTTTCCTGAAAATATCCCCCTCTCCTTCTTCGTCCTCTATGTCGCTTTTCCATACTATTTAACTTTCTCCTTTATAAAAGGAGTACCTATGTGCTAACTAGTCTTGCTTGACATACTTATTATAAGTAATTCTATGAGAAAATGTTTCCTATAAAATATGCAAATCTCGCGACAAGGTTTTATTATCATTTACTAAATTGTGTAATACATGTACTAAATTGATTGGTTTGATTTAATTTAAAGTTTATTTTCTTCTTTTTGGGGCACTTAAGTAAAAGTTTGTTTTACACGAAAGTTCATTTTACCATGAATTTATTTCTCCATATTTTATTTATTCAATTTATGTAAAATTTGCTTTTCGGGGTTAGGACATTTTGCTGCTGATAGCCTCATTTTATCCTCACTCCCCATAGTAATAAATTTCATTCTACACCTAGTGCATTAGATTCAAAATATATTATGCTCAATCATTACTATACAAGGTGTTACATACAGCATTTACATTTCACCATTTTTTAATCAAAATCCACGCTTCATAATGAATAAAATAGAACATTATATTTTCGCTAATAAAAGTTTTTCTAAATGGCATGAAAGCAAAATTGCTTCTTGAAACTCAATTACGGTGCTTGTTTATTTTTTCTGAGATCATTAAAATAAACATCACATCTTTCAAGAGTTTCAAAAGCTCTCATACTGACTGAAATATTTAATTATCGTTATAGATACTAAATGATTCATGTGCCTACCCAATTATGTCTTTTAGGGAAATAAGTGCGTAGGCTTAAGTTTTTAAGATTTACGTAAGGTAAAACATATATCTTAGGTAATAATTTTAAAAGAGTGGTCACATTAATACCTGTTTAGAAATCATACGTCTAATTTCTATTTTAAAATATAGAATTATATACTTAAATAAGATTTAATACAACCTAAGGTTCACCTTATATGAATAAAAAACATATTGAATACAATGACATAATGTTAAAAGTACAATTAAGTAATTGCACAAGAAATAAAAGTCAAAATGCACGAATATTTAATGGATGAAATGGCTAAAACTAAACTAAAACGCGATACAGTTCTTTGGTTGCCGCCATACTGTTGTGAGCTGAGCCCCATTGAACTAATCTTAGAATAATAATAATAATTACTTTATGCACGTACAAAAAGAACAACGAATATGACACCTCGATACAAGAGTTGAAGATATAAAGAACCCTCATCATAGCACTGATAGCATTAGAGATAGCAACACAGTAATTAATTAGTTATTTTACTAATACTTATGATGGTGTTTTTTTTATTGGTGGCATATTTAAGTTTTCAGTGATCTCTGTCCTTTTATGGTTTAGTATGTAAATAGAATTTTTGCAGGTGTCACAGTTAACAAAAGCGATGGATGGCTACGTCACAAAATGTAAATGTAAATAAAAAATGTATGTACCTGAATGTTTGGATGTTATTTATAGTGTAAATTTATAAGTTGTAATCTAGTTATTCTATATTTAATAGCTTTTTAACCCTCTAAAATGATACACTCCTGGAATGGCATTGTCTTATCCACTGTGCATTTCTAGTGATGGGTAAACTCGTAAAATTAACCTTTAATTCAGTTATTAAAATATCCTTTAAAATCGGATTATTGATTTATGTAATTCGAATTATGTGACATCAAAGTATGCAACCCACATGCAGTACTTTGTATCATAATAAGTTGCATTTCAATCAGTTCAAGAAATTTCTTCACATGAATTCGATAGAAGAATGTTATTTGCTAGTTTGGACCAGCTATTCTCTTCAAATGTTTGAAATAAAATATTGTCGCTTGTTTAATCGTTGATGGTTGGTGTAGTTTGAAATTATTGCTTACATGTCCATACCATATCCGTATTTAATATAATTTCTTGTTTACTGCTACTTTTGGTACAAATAAAAATGTATCTAGTAATTATTAATTTCTGAATAACAAAATAGTGTTATTAGCAATAAAATAAAATGTAAAATTATTTACGGGATCTCTTGCCTCTTACTTGCTGCAGTTTTATTTAGAATTATAATTTTAGTTTCCTTAAAAATGAAAAAAAGGAGGCTTGGATAACTGCTTGGATAATATCAACCATTTTTAAATAAAACCGTTTACAATAATTTTGTTGGTTCTATTTTATTTGGTTTTATTTTAGTTTCTCATAGTAGACTTATGCTATTATAAATAAAAATGAAACATCAGCTGTTAGTATTGTCAATAAATAAACAAAATTAACCAAGAGACTTTCAAACTTATTTCTGTGCATTTGAGATTGAGATAACGTATACATTTAAAGAAAGTTTAACGCCTTATAACTTGTTAACGGGCCTTATGTGATCCCATACTTATTAGGAATTTTTGCTTTAAGTTTATATATGATATATTTTCTGCCCTAAAAGTCGGTTTTTTTAATCACCCTTTATAAAAATGGACATATTAATAGCCGATATTGATTAAGAGGTGGCGAGTTTTGTATAGGTGGCGTAACAAATACAAAAAATATTTGTTATTGATAACAAAGTTTTATTCTTAAATATGGACGTAATTATCCCTCAATCATTTGTTAGTAAAATTTATAAATACAACTCTGATGTTTCCCCCCAGTCGCAGCAGCCTTTGCCCAAGTTACATTTACTCTTTCCTGCATCTATCTCTTCCAATCTCTTTGTAATTTATATAATAATTGGAGTACATGGTTATACAGCACACCCTAATTTTTTCAATATTATCTTCCATTTTCTTTTGGCTTCCTCCAGGCAATCTTGCTGTTTTCTTACTTTTCCTGAAAATATCCCCCTCTCCTTCTTCGTCCGCTATGTCGCTTCTCCTCTTCCTGATACTTTCGTCATCACTTGTCATTTTTGTTTCTAATATATACTATTTAACTTTCTCCTTTATAAAAAGAGTACCTATGTGCTAACTAGTCTTGCTTGACATACTTATTATAAGTAATTCTATGAGAAAATGTTTCCTATAAAATATGCAAATCTCGCGACAAGGTTTTATATCATTTACTAAATTGTGTAATACATGTACTAAATTGATTGGTTTGATTTAATTTAAAGTTTATTTTCTTTTTGGGGCACTTAAGTAAAAGCTTGTTTTACACAAAAGTTGTTTTCACCATGAATTTATTTTTCCATATTTTATTAATTCAGTAAAATTTGCTTTTCGGGGTTAGGAAATTTTGCTGCTGATAGCCGCATTTTATCCTCACTCTCCATAGTAATAAATTTCATTCTACACCTAGTGCATGAGATTCAAAATATATTATGCTCAATCATTACTATACAAGGTGTTACATACAGCATTTACATTTCACCATTTTTTAATCAAAATCCACGCTTCATAATGAATAAAATAGAATATTATATTTTTGCTAATAAAAGTTTTTCTAAATGGCATGAAAGCAAAATTGCTTCTTGAAACTCAATTACGGTGCTTGTTTATTTTTTTTTCGGAGATCATTAAAATAAACATCACATCTTTCAAGAGTTTCAAAAGCTCTCATACTGACTGAAATATTTAATTATCGTTATAGATACCATATGATTCATGTGTCTACCCAATTATGTCTATTTAGGGAAGTAAGTGCGTTTTTAGGAAAGTAGGCTTAAGTTTTTTAAGATTTACGTAAGGTAAAACATATATCTTAGGTAATAATTTTAAAAGAGTGTTGACTTTAATACATATTTGGAAATCTTACGTCTAATTTCTATTTTAAAATATAGAATTATATACTTAAATAAGATTTAATACAACCTAAGGTTCAACTTATATGAATAAAAAACATATTGAATACAATGACATAATGTTAAAAGTACAATTAAGTAATTGCACAAGAAATAAAAGTCAAAATGCACTAATATTTAATGGATGAAATGGCTAAAACTAAACTAAAACGCGATACAGTTCTTTGATTGCCGCCATACTGTTGTGAGCTGAGCCCCATTGAACTAATCTTGGAATAATAATAATAATTACTTTATGCACGTACAAAAAGAACAACGAATATGACACCTCGATACAAGAGTTGAAGATATAAAGAACCCCTCATCATAGTTCTGTATTACAGCACTGATAGCATTAGAGATAGCAACACAGTAATTAATTAGTTATTTTACTAATACTTATGATAGTGTTTTTTTTATTGGTGGCATATTTAAGTTTTCAGTTATCTGTCCTTTTATGGTTTAGTATGTAAATAGAATTTTTGCAGGTGTCACAGTTAACAAAAGCGATGGATGGCTACGTCACAAAATGTAAATGTAAATAAAAAATGTATGTACCTGAATGTTTAAATGTTATTTATAGTGTAAATTTATAAGTTGTAATCTAGTTATTCTATATTTAATAGCTTTTTAACCCTCTAAAATGATACACTCCTGGAATGGCATTGCCTTATCCACTGTGCATTTCTAGTGGTAAACTCGTAAAATTAACCTTTAATTCAGTTATTGAAATATCCTTTAAAATCGGATTATTGATTTATGTAATTCGAATTATGTGACATCAAAGTATGCAACCCACATGCAGTACTTTGTATCATAATAAGTTGCATTTCAATCAGTTCAAGAAATTTCTTCACATGAATTCGATAGAAGAATGTTATTTGCTAGTTTGGACCAGCTATTCTCTTCAAATGTTTGAAATAAAATATTGTCGCTTGTTTAATCGTTGATGGTTGGTGTAGTTTGAAATTATTGCTTACATGTCCATACCATATCCGTATTTAATATAATTTCTTGTTTACTGCTACTTTTGGTACAAATAAAAATGTATCTAGTAATTATTAATTTCTGAATAACAAAATAGTGTTATTAGCAATAAAATAAAATGTAAAATTATTTACGGGATCTCTTGCTTCTTACTTGCTGAAGTTTGCTTTATTTAGAATTATAATTTTAGTTTCCTTAAAAATGAAAATGGAGGCTTGGATAACTGCTTGGATAAAATCAACCATTTTTAAATAAAACCGTTTACAATAATTTTCTTGGTTCTATTTTATTTGGTTTTATTTCAGTTTCTCATAGTAGACTTATGCTATTATAAATAAAAATAAAACATCAGCTGTTAGTATTGTCAATAAATAAACACAATTAACCAGAAGATTTTCAAACTTATTTCTGTGCATTTGAGATTGAGATAACGTATACATTTAAAGAAAGTTTAACGCCCTATATCTTGTTAACGGGCCTTCTGTGATCCCATATTTATTAGGAATTTTTGCTTTAACTTTATATATAATATATTTTCTGCCCTAGAAGTCTGTCTGCGGTTTTGAATCACCCTTTATAAAAATGGACATATTAATAGCCGAATATTGATTAAGAGATGGCGAGTTTTGTATAGGTGGCATAACAAATACAAAAAGTATTTGTTATTGATAACAAAGTTTTATTCTTAAATATGTACATTATATCCATTTTAATAAGTAATTATCCCTCAATCATTTGTTAGTAAAATTTATAAATACAACTCTGATGTTTCCCCACATATACCCAGTCGTAGCAGCCTTTGCGCAACTTAAATTTACTCTTTCCTGCATCTATCTCTTCCAATCTCTTTGTAATTTATATAATAATTGGAGTACATGGTTATACAGCACACCCTATTTGACATTTGAGTCACTTGAATAGTATGGTTGCATAAGCTTGGTCAGGTTCGATTATCCATCTGATTATTAAAATGATAGAATTGGGAAAATCCGATTTTGAAATTTGCTCATCACTATGCGGTTCTATATGACGTCACATTCTACAATTGGGATATAGGTATCTATGACAGTGCAACAACACTGCATATTCAATTCAAAATGGTACACATCTATAAAGTAGACACATAAATACACTGTATGTACACGTTGATTTACAAAATCTAATCATATCCTAATATCTATTTAACAAAATGAGATATCGAAACAAATCTGTTTATATGAAATATAATAATAATAAATCTGTTGATGAAACGCAGCTTCTCCTAAAGATCATAAAATAACTTTTGTCATATTATTTGGTAAGAAAATAGCATAATTGCAACTTTTTTTAACGTTAATGTTCAATTTATAAATTTTGTGCAGATTATCTACATTCACTTTGATGCTTTCGTAATTGTAAGTATCTTTTTATGAACAGTAGCTAATCTCAAATATCAATTTACTTCCGTAAGTAGGCTTGAGAATCCGTAAAAATTGGTCAGGATATTACAAAGCACCCCTCACTATGGATGTATATGATACACACATAACTTATTTTTGTATTTTCAAAGGCCTAGGCTGTATTATATTCCACTCACTTGCACACGCTGTTCCCGCTTAGAATCGATCTTGAGGACAAACACAATCATTCATATAAGAAAAAGTAAAATGCAAGCAACACCATTTTCCAGCGGAGAGTATTTTACATTGGAGATTTCTCGGTGAATTACTGAAAAAGTGAAGGAACTCGATTGTGAGGAGGTGAGTCATTTTTCGTTTATACTGCGGAATCTACTGTGAATAAAATATACTCCACGCTAAGCTCCTTCACAGTTATGTTCGTCTATTTATTGTATTTAAATAATTCAGGAGCATTTTATTTTCAAATGGTCTCACATTTTTCAATGTACCTACTGGTGTATCTTAACCAGAACGAATATACAGTGTTTGGCTTGTGTGGGAAAGTTGTTATTTTTCACATTTTAATTCTTCTAAACATCTCATAATAATCAAAGTATTTTCTATTACAGTAAACGACAGAATTTATCACCTCGATTATCGTTTTATAATAACTGTGCAATTTTTGAAGGGAATTTAAAATGATTGATAGTCTGTATATTAGAAAAAATCTAACTGCTATGATTTATTGTTGCAAACTTATAAATTTCTTGGTAAATTCTCAACAAAAGTTATTTAATAAAGTGGACAGCAGACGTTCTTAAAATAATCTTTAAATAAATTCACCTACAATTCACCAAACTATAAAAAAGTTGGCTGAATAATAGAACATCCTTCGACATTAAAGAATTTAGCTGCAGTAAAAATAACTATTTTATTTATTTTATTTATTTATTTATTTATTCATTTTCCTTTATAACAATTTTAATTATTGTATAGGAATAGTCATGTTAACTTAGGTCTAGTAATTACAAACTAAAATATTCTTCTAAAGAATAAAAACATTTTTCTTTTAGAAAGTTGTTTAACCTCTTTTTAAACATCGCTTCCGTAGTACTCTGACTTACATTTTGCGGTAACATATTAAATATTTTAGGCCCTATAAATTTAGTTGAGTTACCGGTTATTTTTAATCTAGAAATAGGCTCGTACATCTTATTCTTTTGTCTTGTATTTAACTTATTATAATGGCTATTTAAAACAAAGTAATTTCTATTCTTAAAAACATATACACTAATTTCAAAAATATATATACAGGGCAAAGTTAAAATTTCAAATTCTTTAAAAATAGGTTTACAAGACTGCCTACTTGGTATGCCAACAATACACCTTAAAATTCTTTTTTGTGCTATGAAAACGTTAGAACTTAATGTGGAATTGCCCCAAAAACAGACACCATACCTTAAGCGTGAGTCAATTTGTGCGTAATATAATGTTTTAATCTGTGCTTTACTTAAAAATGGTTTAATATTTCGAAATAAATGTGTTAATGAAGATATTTTGGATATCAATGCTTCACAATGGTATTTCCAGTTTAGACATTCATTTAAGCGCATTCCGAGAAACTTAACAGTTTCCTCGCATTTAAATTTAGTATTACAAAAATTGATGTCCAAATTGTCACATTTTCTCTGCCTATTATGAAATCGTATTACCTGAGTTTTAGTAGGATTCATATAGAGATTTTGTTGATTGAAATAATTATTTAACAAGGTTAGGACATACTTGCAGTTGTGTTGGATTAATTCATCAGATGTGCTAGAAACAATAACAGAGATATCATCCGCATACATAGTGAAATGTGCAGAAGATGTTATGTGCTCAATATCATTTATATATAAAAGAAATAGAATGGGTCCCAAAACAGATCCTTGAGGAACTCCCATACTTACATCTAAACATGTTGATGTTACACATTTCACCATATGCTGCTCAGAATGCTTTAAGTTCACATATAGCTTTCTACCTTCAAGAAATGAGGCTACCCAATTTAAAGAAGTTCTTGTAATACCATAATGGAACAATTTAGACATCAATAACTTGTGAGCGACGCAGTCGAATACCCTGCTTAGATCACAAATTATTCCCACAGGACATTCTTCCGCATCAATATAATCTAAAATCCTATTAAGAAAGGAGTGCACAGCTGAAATTGTCGACATACCATTCCCAAATCCATGTCGATTTTTTGTTATTAAATTAAATTTCTCTAAAAAATTAAGTAATCTATCTAAAAAACAATACTCAAAAATTTTTGAAAATCTTTTTTTCTACGTCATGCAAAAACAACATTTTATTGAACTGTATTATGTGGAGAAAGTGGTTCTCTATTGCACTAGTGCAATAACATGTTTATTGCATTCATCTGTCATTCTACTACAGCGTTGTGTCATCATGGCAAACATAAACGTTTAAATGTTATATTTTCCTACACTTAGTGTCATTTAAATTACACTTTTTTTGGTTTTTGCATGAACGTAGAAAAAATATTGTATGCAACGTACAAAAAGTGTTTATTGCACGCGACGTGTTGTATGACAATTTCACGTCGCGTACACTAAACACTTAATTTTTGTACTTGTTGCATAAATAACTATTTTGTCCAACTGTCAAAAAAATACGAAATAATAAACCTACAGTGGCAAATACTTTGTAGTTAGACAAAAAAATATTGTTTATATTTCGTGCGCAAATGATTTTTTGTCTCAACCTACGGTCTCGACCAATAATGCACATTCTCATGCGTCATTAAAAAAATAAGGCAGTAAATGTGACACTTTAGTGAATGACAGTTGCCGTTGTCAATTAACTTAAGTTTGTGAGAATTGAATTATTTCCTCAATCATTGTTTAAAAAAATAATTTATGATTCTTCATCCGTATTATACTTTCGTATATATTTATTTGAATTTACTACCATAAACGTTTCTATTTTAAAATTATGGTTTGAATGGGAAAAAACAGTGTAAGGATTTTGATTTTTGAATAAGTTTCTTATATTAGGTGACTAGTTCTTTAAAAATTTACTTCCCCAAATAATATCCGCTAAAAATTGTAAAATTAAATTTATAATCTATAATCTAATAGCAATTTTAAAATTTTACACTGCATAATAAAAAGTATGATTTAGTATAATCGATGACATTCTATTTACTTAGAGATAAAACCAACAGACACAAATGATATAACTCAAAACCCCTTCTATATAGGGAGAGTGATTCATTCAGTGCTTGTAATCCAATTTTCTAAACAAGGGATATACGATAAGATAACGGGGTATTGCTGGTAGCGTACCCCAAATGATGATAAATTGGCCCGAATTGAAAAATATCTAGATGCTGCAGCACTAATCTCTTACAGCAAAAATACAAAGCCGCTCGTGAAAAGATATTTCTCAAGCAAAATATAAATCAATTGTTTATACATAACATACTCAATTGATTTTGAAATTGAATATATCTCCTTAAGATTGTAGGCACCTAATAATTAATAGCAAGATATGTGTATACGTACAATCGTTTGCAATAATAATGACACTCTCTTAAAACAGTTTTTGAACTTCTGGAAGTTCTGAATAGATATTTCATTAAATCTCTCTTGGTAAGTGAAACAACTAATAACTAATGTTAAAAATTTAAAGCAGATTTCCATATGAATACATCACAAGTTCAAAATAAATAGCAAAATCAATTTTAGTGAGTGTCATTAATATTGCAAACGATAGTACAATACGGCCAAAATTGTTGAGATTACACACCAAGAAATCGACTTTACACGACACTATTTTGGAAATAGTAAAATTGTATGGTGAAAAATTGTACACATTTTAGTTGTAAATATGTTGAAAGCATAAAAATATTTGCCAGAACCTTAAAGGGTAAAATCTAGAAATTTAATTATTTGGTTAAATGTAAATCCAACCAACATAAATAATTTATCAAATAAAGTTTGAATTTTAAACGAGAGCGGGTAAATCTATCCAATATGCACGTATGCGAGTTATGATCACGTGACTAGTGTATTTGCCTGTAAGGATGATATCACAAGAAACCGATAGCATTTAACTAATGCATGATATTTTTAGATTACGTAATATCTCGACAGTGCTGTTAGCTGGAATACACCCGACATACCAGCGTTGTTTTTTACAAATATATGTAGTAACTTTTAGAAAATTGTAAGTAAAATATACAAAAACACACACCTGCATGGTTTGTATTTTAACGGTGTTTTTGAATAATGGTACATACCTAATTGACCCATAACAATTCTAATAAAAATCAGGTGTTTACAGGTAACTAGGTTTATCTAATGGATATAAGGGCATAAAAAGATGGCATAAGAAAGTGCCATAAAAACATCAAAGGCTTTTGCGTGTAAGCATTGTGTATATAAAACTTATTATTCAATGGTGTAGGTGAGCCGCAGACAGAACAGTATTTAAGTTAGATATCAGGATTCTCTCAATTTCGCCATTAATAAAATTAAGTATATGTATAACAGTGAATGTAAATGTGACTGTTTGGTAAAAAAACAAAAGGTAAATATATATTTTGAATAATTGTTGGATGCTATTATGTAATTTTAAATTATTATTTTCCAGCAAGGACCATGAGGAGGTAAAAGCGTTCTCTATTAGGACGGTGGGATTAGGATTGGGTAGGATAAGAGTACATAACAGAGAAACAATAATTAATAAGTTAAAATATACCACTTTAAAACAGAAATAAAATAAAAAAATAATAATAACAGAAAATAATTTTATAAAAATATTTCTGGGATGTATTCATATTCTAGCGATATAGTATACAGAGTGATTTTATAAAGTAGCAAAAATGAGACCACATATTCCTTAGGTGAAAATAAACCGATTTAACCTAACATACCTATATTCCAAGTCGCTTAATAAAAAAAATATAGGGTGTCAAAGTTAAAATTTTATTTTCAATATTTGTAGATAACTTCTTAAAAAATTCAAATATTTACTTAAAATTTGGAAACCAGGGGTTTTGCGGGTGAGAAATTCAAATTTGTTTCTAATTTTGACGTCACTAGTAGAGGGCGCCACCTATGGCACATCATGTTTCTTTTAAATAGCAGAACTTTTTTGCTGCTTAGTCTATCCATCTGACTATTGAAACAATCGATTCCTACCTGTTATATCTGAAAAAGGTATATCTTGTTAAAGTCGTTAGGAGTAACAGTTTTCGAAATAATCCTATTTTTACCTAAGGAATAAGTGGTCTCATTTTTGCTACTTTATTTAAAATCACCCTGTAGATAGATAAACTATATACTAAAAATAATATATTTTCCATATATTTCATATACTACATGACAACGACACCATAAAGGACACAGCAAAAAATTTACTTATACATTATAATAAGAAACACACACTAGCACTACATTCGTCAGAGTAACTACTAACGTCACTTGTATCCAATTCTTCATCAACAGTTATGATGAAACCACTTATTTAACCCAATCAATTGGTGCAGCTTTATATAGCCTCCCTCAATTTTTATTAGGTATACAATTCATTGTTTCCAATTAGCTGATGTAATTAATTTACCTTGCTTCTTATAACATGTATAACTGTTTTGTCAAGTTTTGGAAAGGTATTATTCCTTTGGATGCCTCTTTTTAAATGACTCCATATTAATTTAAAGAGATTAAAAACACAACAGTATGGATGCAATCATAGAATGGTATGTCCTTGAGCCCTAGTCATCTCAACAATAACGTACTTCTTTGCAAAATTATTGCTGTTAAGTATATGCAGCACCTCACCTTTCTTCAAACTAGAATCGTACGCAATTTTATAGATTCTAAGAAATTCTTGAATATTCTTTTTTTGTGGCAGTGTTTCGAATCATTTCTGAAAGTCTTGAATGGTATGGAACATTGTCTAATACTATTATTAAAACCGTTATTTGTAATGCCTTTTGTTCTCCCTCATTGTGTTTTATATTTTTATATACATTATATCTAATTAACAGAACCTGTTCGTCGTCTATTCTAACACCCGCTTCTTCTCTATCACTATTCAAATAGATAGACTATTCGTTTGAGGTTCTTCCAAGAAGTCCTCCAAAGGTCTGAATATTCTCTCCGTATTTTATTATATGCAGTATCTAATACCACAACATTTTAAGGCGAAAAAACGAATATATACTATAGAGGCACTAAGTACTAGATAAATTCACTCACACACAACAACACAACACTGAGTATTCACAACAAAGCGAGTTCATCCTGCAGTTAATGTAATCTTGTTGGATGTGTTCAAGATACCGGAAATCTAAAAGCAACTTATAGTGGGCATAAGAGAAGACCTAGGCCACCTAGGATGCTACAGATTAAGGAACAGGATTTAGATACCTACCGTTCAAGGAGATCCAATAGCCAATACCAGAAATATCTCGGAACAAGTTGAAGCATCTGAAATGACTGTGGAGAAATTTAAAGGAAAATCAACTTCATTCCTATCACGTTTAACGAGGTCAAGAATAAATCACAAAACCATCCTCAAAAAGTACACTTTTAAAAGTCGCTTTTATAGAAACACGCTCCCAATGAAAATTGTTCTAAATTTATTGTAGTAGTGAAATAATCAATTTTTAAATAAATAATTTTCGAATTACGCCCGTATAGGCTATAGAAAATCTCCACACTATTCGAAAACTAATTTCCAACAGAGATTTTCTTTAAATATTTCGGCTGGCACTGTTAATGGAACATAATTCTCAAGAACTACCTACTTGAAACTTGAGAATGTGCTCTTAATATGAGACAATTTATGTGGTGCATTTTAGACGAGAAGTGCGGGACTTTTGAAATAACTAATTTCTCAACAGATGGATAATAAGATGGCCTGTGTGATCATCAGGCCTAAACTCATGCGATCTGTATCTGATGTAAGTTAATATGGAGTGTTCGGCTGGAATCAACACTGGAAGAATTGTGTGGACGGATATAAAACGCCGCGGGTTACATATACACATAATATGGGCTGGAGACATTTTAAGACTGCGAGACTTTGTTCTAGTACAAATAAATGTACAATTCTGGCGAGAATTTGATCGAGGAAGATAAAGAGAAAACTGGCATAATAGAGACGGACATTCTAAATTATTATGAAATAAATTATATAAAACTTTTATACTCGGGATCGGTCAGTGGTCGCGCGGTTTAAGGCGTCAGTACTTGAATCGAGGTGACTGGATCGCTGTGGGTTCGACCTCTGCAGCCGGTAGACCGTATATAAGCTATATTCGTGGAGAGATTGGCACCCTCTCTGCGGGTATGGTAGGGTGGAAGAATGTTGACTTGGTTCAATGTGAGATTGATACCGGTTGGCATTCAACTACCCCCCTAATTAATGAGGTTTTCCAGGTTTCCCTCATTCCTGCACTGAATGGTGGTTAGGGCCTACTAACGTAAGTCGTTCCTGGGCGCAAATGCGGCCTGCTTAATAATAATATGCCGCCCCCTCTCCCGCACAAGTCTTCGACTTCTGGGCTAATCCTCGTGATTAGAATGAGGGGTAGAGATATTATTATTATTATACTTGCTAGAACCCTGCGAACCCTAAAGAAGGAAAATCAAATCTATTATATAAAGTAGGAAGGTCATAACTTCATTCTGGATAAAAACCGTCTATTTTAAGTGAAATAAATTTTTTAAAAAATCTCTAGATACTTTCTAAACAAAGCTTCAGATAACATAACATGTATATCACACTAATGAGCAACATTCCAGTTTAGATCTTACGTGCGAATTAGACAGACATTTTAAAGTTGTTCCGTTAGAGAACGACAGACAGTTGCGCATGATACAGCCTAGCATCTTCAAAGCAGATGAAGTAATGTCACTAATATATTAAAAAAAAATGTGAGTTTAGAATAAAATAAGACGCCCAAGTCTTTTATGGAGTTCACTCTACTAAGTATCTCCAGATCTAATCTGTAATTATATTCTATCGGAAGAAATTTATGAGTGTAACTTAGGATCTTGCATTTCATTTCATTTAACTGCAGACAATTATTAGCGCACTAGTTGTTCAGTATGTATAATCGGTTTTGTAATTTTTGACAATTCCCAATATCTGATATCTTACTAAAACCTTTAAGTCATCAGCAAATAATAGTTTCTTACACTCCACTCCAGTTAGATCGTTAATAAAATATAAAAAAGCAAGAGTCCCAAATTAGATCCTTGAAGAACTCCAAAAGTAGCTGTAAATATTTTAGAATTGTGCCTAAGACATGTAACGTATCATTTTCTGTTAAGAAGAAATGATTCAAGAAACGAGGTTATATAATTTGAAACTAAAGCCGAATGTCCTCAATTTTCACAATGAGCAATGCCACATCTACCTGCACATCAAGTTCATTGGAAATGAATTGTGTAAATCGGTACAAGTTAGATACCATAATTCGGCCCCGCATGAAACCATGCTGATCCTATGATATTAAGGTTTCTGTAGCAGGGTAGATGCGAATTATAAACAGCTATCTCGAATATTTTTGAGAAATTACTAAAAATGAAAATCGGTCGATAGGTAGTTCTTAATTTTGCAGTTTACTATTCTTAAAGATCGGACATATGCTCGACAACTTTCGTATGTCAGGAAACGTAAGAGAGCTCTTGAACAATCTCACAAAAAAAGCTGGGATCTTATCATGGCCCGATGTCATTTTGTTTTTTTTTAACCCCTAACCGCTTTTAATATTTCATCAACTAAATTTATTATATAATGGCCACATAATTGCTGAGGAGAATGGAGTACGTCATTATTTGTTTCTGAATACACATAACTAAAATAATCGGAAATCGCACAATCGTATTTTGGTTATTATTTAGATGTTTTTTTTCTAGGAAATATTTGTTTATCTTTTTATCAGGGAAAACTTTTGCATTTTTATATTTCAATCGATACTTGAATTGAATTTAATAGAAAAGTACTTAAAATACTACATTGAGGTTATTAAATATTATATTAACCAAAATTAACATACACAGTGAATGAACTGGAAATATATTCTGATTTCTTTTGAAATAATGTAATGTTACAAATGACTTATTAAATTTGTTTTAATATCTTAAAAACCAGATGAACTGTTAGTGCTAATTTAGTACGCGTCTCTGACTACTTTATAGAAAAGTTGAAATCTGATCATCTCTTCCTTAAAATTCACTTACTTTGAAGTTAAACCACGACCAACAATGCCCTATAACACTTATCGTATTGGGTGACCCACATTATATCCTATGAAGGGATATGAATTAATTGAATTGCTGTTGAGATGTTCCAAAAAAGCCGGATAAATTTAATTAAAAAAAAAAATAAAATAAAAGATCTAATTTCGCTAAAAGGGCTTCTGTATTATATCACAAATTATATAGCAGTATCAATATGTGACATTCATGTCCCACTAATTTCATTAGACGATAAATGAGGAAGACTTGTAACATGATAGGATCAGCTGTGACCATAGAACGTCGATTATTTTCAATGTCGTACTTATGAATATAATAATAAAGGGACTTTATTTCTTCATAATTCACTTTAGAAATACACTAAAACAAAAATTGAATAAGTCCATCAAAAAAGAAAACGCTGAAGATCAGCTGTGTGTAACACAACCTATATTATTAACCTTAAGCAAAATCACAATTTGATATATATTAAATAAACTTGAAGTAATACTAAAATGAACTGAAATTTAAACATCTATGTAGCAGAGTGAATAACCCAAATAATATAACAACATAGACAAAAACAATAATTATAAACTAAGAGCACACTTTAAGAAGCATGGTTCAACTGGATTTTTCAAGAAGCCTATTTTAAATCAGTTTGTGAATCGAGCGACAGGTTCTAATTTTAAGGACTTTGATAAATTATTATAAATGCGTGACAATACTGTTATATTAGATATATCATCATTCATATTCTGGAAAGCTGCATCATAATCTTGTGGTAGAAAAGAGTGATAAATCTGAGTGTCGTCAGCATATAAAGAAAATTTGCATTTATGAATGACCTTTTTATAGTAGAAGTATACAACATAAAAATCAAGGGACCTATAATTGACCCATGCGCAACACCTGATTTTAGCTCCAGAAGAGTAGATACACTATCACCTACTTTAACACATTGATACCTATTATTAAAGTGGCTACGGAAAAATTTAATACAACTCATCAAAATCAAGGTACTTAACTTAACGTCTGAGACAAATAAACGAGTGTTAAAATGGTTATATTGTTTTCACCTAAATCTTTCAAAATATCATCGGTAATATTCATTAACGAGGTTTCGCAACTATGTTGTGGTCTGAAACCTGACTGAATTTGTAGATCGATTACTCTTTCCAAAACCTTTGACATTGTTGGTAAGATGCCTATAGAGTGTATTTCTTTGAAATTTTGGGGTTCACTAAGTTTAGGGGACTAATGCTACTTTCCAATTATTAGGAAAATGCTTTCTAAGAGGCAGGTGTTAACAATATGAGCTAAATATGGAATTATGAACGGACAACAATATAGCAGCATTTTAATATTTAAGTCATCATGACTTTGAACGTTGGTCTTAATATTATATCATTTTTGTACATCATCCTCGGTAACAGAAGGAAACTTAAAAGGTTCAATACTTTCCCTAGTAGTGCTGTACGTGTAATAATTTATAATATTCTGATCACCAGATAAAATAAGAACAGAGGTACAGTAATAATTATTGTTAATAGGTCTGTTCCAACAGCCGTCTAGAACTTGTTCAGAACTGCCAAAGTTGTTTCACTAACTCCCTCTTACGTCGTATTCGCCGAAAGTATTGTCACGGATTTCCTAACCCGTCTTTTTTTCTACTGCCAGAAGAACAATACGTTAATTAATCACTTAACTTTATTAACTACTCTGTGCACTACTGAATACTAATTACAACTCAACCAAGCACTATTTCACTTTGAAACTCCAGGTAATTTCCACCTAAACACTCCAATTCAAAACTGTAATTCAATACTGCCTGACTCGGCCATTTATTCTTCTCTTATAGACCAATCGAATATTGCAGGTATTTTCTAGCATATCTAGATGCATTTTCTCGAACTACTCGAACGCTTCTCGTCGATTTCCAAAATTTCCAGTCGCGCCTCGATACTCGGAATTATGTGTTTCTTTACCAGACTCGCGTAGGGGCGATCGGGTCAATATAGCGTTTCGCGATAGCACAGTCGTCGAATTGGGTGCGAGCGAGGCAAATTCTGTAACAGTATATTAACAACTGAACTGACGGTTCAGAATCGATTCTTGCTGTTGTTGGAACAAGCAACAAGCAAGTATCATTTACGAACTGTATTTGTACCTTTATATCAGTAAGCCTTTTTTCATGTCTACAAGATAAAGTAGTGTAATTTCATAGTATTTTGTAATAATTATAATGGTTTTCACTCTTACTAAGTATCAAGCTGTTTCTGGCTCTATTTCTAAGTGACATTGACAAAAACGAATATTGTCAGTAATCCATGGATTATAAGTTTTAGTAATTTTTATATTTCGAAAGGGAACGTGTTTGTCATAAAGTTCAATTAAGTTGTTATTCATTCACATCGTTAATATCATAAGCAGTCTTAAATGATATAGTTCTTAATTGTAAAGTAAATTAATCATGACTGAAGTTTTTAAAACAGCGTACAGTCTTATATTTAGGTTAATTTTTCGAGTAGTTATTATGGTACAGTATACTGTACTTTACTTTCCGAATATTTAGTTCTATCTCATTGCTTATGTTGTATATGGCTCTCACCTTTTTCAATAAGATAAACAGCGCTTGCAAAAAAATACAGAATACTTGTGTAATTACAGCTGTCTCTCACATTAGTTACAACTCCATATTTGCGTCCTTCAATTTGTGGAGCATGTCTGAGAGGAGACTTATTCACTTTGTCAGTTTTTATTCAACATTTTAAAGAATAACAAACCTGATAAAATAAAATGGAAATCTAAAACACACACTAAAATTGTCAGAATACTGAGTATCAAAGCGTGATTCCTTTTCATAAAACTGAAAAACTTAAAAATAGTTTTTCATATTTGGCTTCTTATGTTATTCATAATTTACCACTCCAGTATCACAAGTTGTCAGTGGCAACATTTAAATATATGTTAAAAAATATGCTTTTCTCTGATTTGGTATTCTTCGATGTCTGTAGGTTTTAATTGTTTTTGTTTTTTGTTTATTTTTTTGTATTTTATTGTTCTGTTTCCTGAATCCATTTGTATATAAGTTTATAAAAATGTTTATACAAAAATGGAGGTAAGTCATTATTTCAAGGCCAAGGACAGTTTATTCCTTTTGGCGTTGGAAGATATACGTCAAATTAAGAACTTATGTACAATGGAACACTAGTTATACGTATACAAATTTAGAAAAAAATCAGTACATTCACAAATATATTAGAAAATTCATAAGAAAATTTATAGACGCCCTGCAACTTCGCTAATTAAGTTTGAGTTTTCGAAACAAATGTAGAGCTTTGTGGCATTCATTTTTCATGTTCCCCTCTCCCTCTCGGAATATTGACGGATCATTTCCACACGCCCTGTATATGCAAAGTGTGACATTTATTATAAATAATGTTAAAATTCTAGATTCCGGAACGGTAATGAAGTCTAAGTATAATACAAAAATAAAGTTATTTAAGTATATTATAATTAAGATTATTTTATAAAAGAGATCTAATATGAAAACATATCCTACTATACTGGGAGCTGATATAAAGTTCCGCACAATATTAATAGTTTCTTTAGATTTTTTACTATGAAAAACATTAACCTATTTTTTAAAAAGGCATTCCTTCTAGTAAAAAAATTTATTTTTTTATAAACGCCACCACAATTGTACAAATTAATAAACGAATAAATATGGCGTCTATAAGTTGTTTAATGAAGAATATCCGGACAGGGCCTATTTCACGATGAACAATAAGTCAACTAGTTTGAAGATTTTTGAAAACTGGTAATGTAAAAGATTTACCTCGACAAGGCATATCTCAAGTCGACGAAATCATTGAATTAAACGTATTGCTTGAAATAAAAAAAAATTCTTAAGGCCGCATTTCACTGAGGCTGGTCTAGCCAAGCTGATGCAGCTCAGCTGGTCCAGCCAAATTTGAAATGTAATATAGCAAACGGTGATACACTGACACAGGCTGGAGAGAGGAACTTGCTTCCGACTTTAGGCGGCACAAGCCATGTTTGTAATAATTCAGGGCCGCATTTCACTGAGGCTGAGTGAAATTCGGCCCTTACACTTCTTCTCTCGATTGCTCCACAGTCGTAAAATTGTTGGTAAAGAAAAGTTCCATCCTTAAAAAGTATCTAGTAGATTAGTGAGTTGAATGGGGATGACCCTGATCGTCGCGAGATGTTATGTTGTGATCACAATGACGACCTTATTGACAAGTTTATTGTTTTTACTTACGACGTCACTTTTTCCTTGAGTGAAACTGTAAATCGTCATAACTGCATATACTGGTCTCAAAATAATCCTCGTTTGGAACAAGAATCGCATAGCCAGAGTTAAGGTAAAGTAAGTGTACTGACTGGAATGACAGGACGTCTTATCTTACGGTCTTAGTTCTTTGAAGAACATTTCACTGCTGACTTAATCCGAGCTTTAGCATTTTTATTATCCAAACAATGAGGATATTGTTCCTCACCCAACATTGAATAAACAAGACTCAATCACGTTGCGTTGATATCAGGATATTTCTTAACCATACTTTCTCTTGAGACGAGCAACAAACACCACAACAATGGCCGCAACATTAACTGATTTCACCCTCTTAGATTTTTCTTGTGGGGTTATTTCATGAATCCATTCTAATAAAATAAATGATTTAGATGATCTACAACTGAGTCACAGTATATGTATGTCCTTTAGTTATTAAAAACGCGGAGTTTTGGCATTTAAATGTGTTACTACTAATTTTGAATCAAGAATTAAATTAAGAACCAAATCCGTTTTTGTCTCTGAATCTTCAGTCACGATCCAATGTACATTTGGAACAAGTATTAGCGTCTGTGATATCCTAGTAAGTTCGGCTTTCTGAACAAGGCGTCAATAGGTTAGTGTAATCGCATATATTGTTGGAATATTAAAAATAAAACTTCTTGTTGGGATAACTGTAGCCTTTCTTTATGCTTTATACTAAGGCTTCTTTTAAAGATTGCAACTTATCGACGCCTAAAATTGAGCAAGTTATGTAGAATATTTGCACACTGTATTATATATTTACCATCCGTTTCTATAATGGATAATTTCCAAATAACAAATCACACAACGTCACAAAACAAAAACCATATCTATTTAATCTCATACTCTTGTCGAATTTACTTGGCAGATCCATAGAAATCTTATAGTTCTTGGACTTAATACACTTCAATATTTTATTGCCAGAATAATTAATTTCACTAAAATGTTCATCGCATCGTCTCGTCGCTGATATATTTGACGATTTGACTCTTAACTCTTAAGTATATTAGGGATTTGACCCTGATTTTATCAGATTTGACACATTTATTGCTCACATAACCTTTACATATTTTATAATGTAAGAAATGACATTTCAGAGATGCGTTCGTTTTCTTTATTGACAGTATTCAATGTTCTGTGATGATAGCATAGAGCTTATAAACCAAGAGAAGTCTGTTTCTGGAAGTCTAGTCATTACATACAGATACATATTGAACATTCAATACAAAGCGTTTACATTCGTGCCCAGACGTATTTCAAAATTTAAACAAAAATCGCTATTCATTATTTCCAACAGCCTAACATCTCTCTCAACTGTGGAAGATTTAGCAAATGCCTCATTCACTGACCCATAATATATGTATGCTTTGATGTAAAACTTTGAGCAACTTGAGTCAGTCTTCGAGACGATGCTTCCAGTCGAGACTTTACACTGGATCCAGTAATAGTACCTTTTTCTATTACCAACAAAGGTTAACTTTTGGTCAAAATATTTCTTATACACGTTAGCATGCATAAATAAATGTTATATCAGTGTGAAAATTAACAGCCAAATCTTGTTACAGTATACCACTGAAAAATATTTTCCCCAAGGAAGATATCTTCGAGAATATTTCAGTAACTTGAATTGATTGTATTTTTCGGTGTGGTGATTTCCCGCTGACAAGGGTTACATGTTTCCAATAATTGTGCTCAGATTATAGAAATAAGCTGTTTGGCAATATTTTTTCGCGAAATAAAAGCTTATCGCGGAAGCGATAGTTGCTGACAGGGGCAGCTGAGTCGAGGCTTGAAAGCCTTTTTAGCACAAGTGTAGAAGGAGTGGCCATCACTTTGGAGGGTTTTCCCGTCAAACGTCATGTCTATGACTGATGATCGCCGACAGCACCCAGCAGGCTACCCGTCAAGTGAGACAACGGTAAATGGACTATTGTCATGTCCTTTATCCTTTCCCATTTTAACTTAAATAAATCGTCAGCATTTCTATCTGGTCGTTATTGATTATACACTTGAAGCTAATTTAAAAAGAAAATCGAGCTGTCCTAACAGCGTCAATTTCAATAAAATATTTGCGCTATGAAGTGTGTCGCATCAAAAGGGATTTCACGAAAGCTCGTATAAAACTGAATATATAAAATTTTATTTAAATGTGGAGAAACCGTTAAAAATGATAGACAATGGTTAAGACAACTATAAGAAAATTCCTCAAGTATGACCAGGGTAGATGAAATACAACATAATTTTTTTAGATTCATGATTAGTTTAATAGTTTTATGAAACATTGTTTGAAAACTAGGATAATGACAAATATCTTAAAAGCACATTCACTAAATAAAAGAGAATATACTAATTGTAAACCATACGAAACAAAAAAATATAGGTGCTATTAAATTAAAAATATAATATAACAAAATATTTTAATTTCAGAATTTGCTAGTAAAAAATAGGTATTAAAATCTTTGCATATCTTCCCAATTGTCTCATACCAATATTTTGTTTATAAAAATCAATTAATACTGTCCAGGAAAGGAAATCATGTAAACTTTTTATTAAATAAATAATAATATGGGTACTCTAGTTGTTTCTATTAAAAGATGTCTCTTCCATTTTTATATAAACAGTTTCTATGGTAAATATACACTGTTTAAATTACTGCACATTTTAACATCAAATAGTACGAAACCGTGTTAATCGTGGTTCACACACGATTGTGTATATTTTTATACGCTTCTCTGTGTCTAGTCGAGTGTTAAAAGTTTAACACAATGCACTGTGTTATGTGTAACTTTTATACATTTCAGAGGTGATTGTATTATTAAAGATGTTTACCAATTAAAATGTTAATTATATATAATACCTATCATGAGGTCGAAAAGGTTGAAACAAATTTAATAAAATCTGTACAAAATAAACAAAGAAAGTCGATCGGATATGTCCATCTTCATTTATAATTGCACAAATTCCGAAATGTATTATTTTGACGTCATCATTGTCTCAGATGTGACGTCATCACATATCTTTTAAAACGACAATCTCAATTTTTTATAGCTCCATTTGAAAGAACACACTATTTTGCATACAAAATGATGGCTAAACTAAAACGTCAAAAGTTATAGACAACTTGAAAAATAATCAAATTAAATGTTCAAACTGTCTACCACTTAACTGCTGATAATGAGCATGGCATTTCTACATACAATACTAGAGGAGACAACACCGTGTTTTCCAGTTCATAATTAATTTAACCTTAACTGAGAGGAATTCTTGTTATATGGCGAATGTCCCAGTATAATAATCTGCCTATAAGAGGAGAGTAAAAGATTACCTGATGCAACACTGCTTTTACAGTATAACGAAATACATTAATTGTTATAATATATTTGTAATATTGTTGTTTTTGTTTGTATCTTGGTTTGTATTTTCTTATTCTGTATATTGTACTTTGTATATTACGTTTTCTTGACTTATCCTATGCCATTCTATGGTCTTTTGTATTAATACTTAATAATATTAATTATTATTATTAATATGCCACTATTTAATAATTCGGAAGTGATTAACGTGACTACCTCCAGCATTCTAATTTTTAAATCTTAATCTATGTAGACATACATGGTCTTAGAGGTTTGACTCCCATAACTGCAGTATAAGATAAATAATGGATAAATCAACAAAAAAGTTAAATAGTGCAAGAGCGTATCTCAAGCCGTTCTTAAAATACATCGAGTTAATATATCAAGAAATTTTATTACAACGTGGCAACAGCGTGAGTACACAAACTACTTCGCTGCGCCAGCGCGTTTGCAGGTTGCGTACCATGCGCCAACTTGTTTGTGATAAAAAAAATAGAAAGATAAACAACTATTGTGAAAACTATTAAGTTTAGTTTAGACAATTGCAATTTTATTTTTGGACAGAATGGTACAATTAATGAATCAATCCGTTGTAGGTGATATGATATAATAAGTGTTGTCGTAGAAACCTGTGGATGGTCCAGTGAGACACTCCGACTACTCGAGCTATACCTCGTGTGCTACGTCTTAGACCCCTTTCGATAATCTCCAAAATATGGTCTAGATAGATCTTAGCCATGATTGTCAGATCAAGAAACAAGAATGTCCTTCTATTAGGCAGCCGTCGCAAGAGCAAAACGATTTAAATATAAGGTTTTTTCGCGACTGAATATTCAGTTCTGGTGTGTGTAGTATGAGTGAATATTTTATATTCGCGATAGCAGTAGGACTACCTTCTGATTCTCAATTTTAGATCAAATGTCTGAAAATTTTACCCGTCAACTGAATGTGCTGTTGATATATTGAGCTAGTGAGCAGTGGTAGTTGGGGTAATTCTGTGTTTGTTTCCTTGTTTGTGTACAGTTTTGCCTCTATTTTGATTAGATTTCAATTCCCAGTTTTAAAATAACTAGTTTGTAGAACTACCTGATATGGATGATGAAAAAAATGAAGATGAGTTATTAAAAAACATGGAGTTGCAAAAACAACTACGGTACTGGTGTTCTAGTTACAATATTAAACAAAAAGTATTGAGACAACAAACTGTTGAAGTGTTAATAAAATAATTTACCACAAGATCCTAGGACGCTTTGCACACTTCGGAAAATAGGAAATGGTGAATATGGGCACCAAGGAGTTACCGTATGCATTACAAACACGTTTTTCTATTTAAAAATACCAATACAATTTACGCTGAAAACAGTAGATTTTAAAACTGGCCCGCATTATGTGCGAAAGCTAGCAGTAATTCTACTGAAATATTTGCCAGATTGACGGAAATGTTACCCTCCTCCATTAGACCGATAAAAAGACGCAATGACACATAGTATTGTAAGCTCTACATTGACTTAACTTTGAAATACTCCGCATAGAAAAACAAAACTTTTTTGTCCCTACTTCATTCACAACAAATATATTTCAAACAATTCAGGCTGTCAAATCTTTAATTTGACGTTTGTCACTCACGTTTGGCTGTTTAACATACGGTCTTGAGAACGCGTCTGGAACCAAATCGAGCCTGGGATATCCTAGAAAACGTCAAAATAAAAGTATTAAAAAATAAATTGTGAATTTGAACGTAAACAAAAACATAGTTAACAATCTAAAAATGTATTTACACTTTGCTTTGGTGCTCAATCTAGTCCTGTCGAAGTACTTCCATTTTACTGAGCGTTAGTATTCCGAAATGCGTTAGCTAATGGCTCTTTAGTCTAAAAAGTCTAGTCTGCTGCTAATCAGATACTAACAGATAGTAGATCTTCTGCTAGTTGTAACCACATTCCTCACTGTTTCAGTTGGTATAAGGGAGGATGACTTAGGTATCTCTAAAACCACGAGATGTAGTTGTAGATGTAACAGAAGAACGTCCAAGACTTCTGTGGGAACTGTGCGTTCCGCTAATATAGAGCTGAGATATGCTGAGTTATGGTAACTTGTTTCTTCTATATTTAGTTCTGCAAGGTATCTACTACATGGCAATCGACTATTAGTATGCCTTTTGTGAATAGAAGAAAGATATAATATAGTTAGTCAAAGAATAGAAGCAATGCAAATGTTTAAAACTGGAATCGGAATAGAGACACATTTTTCGTGATAATTGTTTCAGTAAAAAACGACAATATTGACAACAACAACAATGAATTGCATTTTGACTAGATTCCAAATAATGTAATAATATTAACGAAATGCAATCGTTAATATGAATTAAGAATTGCTTACTTACTTATCAGAACACTATAAACAATAGATTAAAAAAAACGTATTTTATACTTATATCAGTCGCATATTAACGAAATATAATACGAGTTATTCCAAATATTTCCCACGATTATATCCAGCGTAGCTCTTACATAGAAAGTATCCTAGCTTGGAAAAATAGACCAACAAGCATACACTTGTAGTCATAAATCATCACTTAAAGAGGAGGCGAAAGAATTCACTCACCAATAAAACATCTTACCATTAGGTTAAATATTTGGGACGCTTTTGTTAAAGATAACCTGTAAGTACTTATTGCTGCTTTTATAAAGATATTTTAGCAAATTCGCCTTTTTAGTTACGTTACGATATTACCTACATAAAAACACATTTATTTTGAAAATTGACAAAAACTGAAATATTGTTACCACAAGTCCATAAAAGAACATCAACTACTTTTAAATTTTGAATAATGAAGGAAGACAATACACTATATTCTTCTTAAATTACTGTTTTAAATGATGATGATCATTTATTTTTTGCAATCGTTTCTCCCGATAAAACATTATATCAATATCAGATTTTGCTTTGTTTAATGAATAGTGAATTTTAGATTTTTATCAATTTAATGGTGTTACCAACATATTTGGTAGGTTGCTTGATTTAGTCTTTTCTTCACTTCCGTGTAATGACATTTCTCCTTTCTTTATACAATTCATTGAAAATTATATTTGATAATTATTTTAGGTGCAAATATGTAAAGCAAGATTTTCCTCCACTAACGCTAAACACATGTAGTTAACGTTATGAAAATAGCTCTATTTTCATTATTAAAACTTGTTAATATTTTTATATTTCAATAGGAGGAATGCATAATTAAAGAAAAAATCAACAAAAATGCCACAAATAAAAATCTAATTACAAACAATATCAATTTCTTAAACATTTCCAATATTAAAATCCGTAAACAGCTGGTTACTTGTGATGTGTTCAAAATTGGGTAATTAAAACAGTCTTGCGACTTTCTGGTCATACCTCGTATGTGTCAAGGGCATTGTTGACGTATTCAGTCATATAAAAAAGAGCAGAGGAGGCACTGAAATCCTGATAATCCTCATACTGTATTGCTTTATTTATTACAAGCCTCAATTACGGAAAAGCAATATTCCGAATTCGATTGGAATTATTTGGAAGAGAACTCTGCGTAGGTGAGAACCTCCAATTAGAGACGTCCTACATTTAACTGTCGATATTTTGAAAATACTAGAAGACAACGCAATTATCTGAATATTTGGTCGTAATAAACAACTCAGTTTTCTTTGTTACTCAGTGTCGCTCCCTTTGACAGCCAATTTTCTGAAAAACATTTTGTTTTCTACTCCATTTTTATGCCATATCATTTGTCTCCGTATAGATGCTTTTTGTCGCGTACCCTCTTTACGCGACGAGATCTGCTAGACAGCAATGTTTATAGATTTAAGCTATAATTGAAAGGAAGAGAACAACACAAAGGTCTGGAGTGTGTAACAAGCTTGTTATAGAAATACATAACGACACTTTTTATTTGCAAACTTAAGAATGTTGCCGAGCGTAAATTTTATCGAGTGGAGCATTTCGAGTTGCTCGTTTCGTTCTATTCATAGATAAGGTGAGGTCTTTAAGGACTATTATCGTTCCTTGGGCCAATTCAATGCCATAAATTCAGTGGACTTCAAATATCATAAGGGATAAAGCAGAGCTCTTTAAAACTGCTTGCATAAGTTTTCTAAAGCCTTTTCGTTGAATATTTTTTAGCGCAGCTTCTTGGTTCACTTTATAAAGATTTCGTTAATATTAATGTTTTTGCTTGCTTTCTTCCACGGATTTCATTTTATAATAATTTTAAGGGATTTTTCTTGTGAACTATTTCCTCAAATGTAAAAAAAATACTTTGGACGATTTGAAACTATTTTCAAACTACATTAATAATATATGATCAATTTTTTGGACTATTATAAAATTACCATAACATAATTTTGATAAGTATTTATAGAACGAAAACCCATACACGTACAGTTATAGATAATTTTTCTAATCACCAATTTTCACATGAATCAGCTGCATTCAATTGTTATCTGGGTCGTTTACTAAAAACACATTTGTCTAGAGATTCGTTTTTGAAAGAATTATCTATTATTAAACAAATTGCTTAAGAACACAATTTCAGTGCAAATTTAATTGACAGAAAGCTAAATAAAAAAGAAATTAAATTATTATTGATTCAAATCTATACAAATAATGATACTAACAACAGTATTCACACTGAAGTAACAGTAGATAACAGTATACTACTCCACCTTCACTTATATAGAATCATCCTCATACAAAATTAGTAAGAGCTCTAAACACTTTACTAAAATAGCATTTAAAAGTTCGAATTCCATCAAAAACTTATTTTGTTAATAATAAAGACAAAATAAGTAAATTAGAGAAAAGAGATGTATAGAGGGTTAACTATAACTAAGTACAAATATTTTAAGAGAGGATAGACAAAAATTACGGAATTGTTCATCAAAAAATTTCCAAACTTATTTATAAAGCACAATTTATATGTTAACATACATATGAAGAAACACCTAGTTAAATTGTCGGTTATCTCACCTATGGCATACTGATGAGGGTTAAGAAACCCAAAACCGGTTTATGTCTGATGGGGTAGCCGACAAGGATTCCTGGCTGTTCATATAGATACTGCAGGTGTAATTCAATGCCGCTCAGGGCATTAGTCCGCAGAGCAGTTGTTTCCTGCAGTAACATTTATAGATTTAATGGCGCGTCGTGCAGGGCGAGAGGTCTGCGGTTAAGTACCTATTGCAATGTAGGTCGCTTCCTGCAAGTCGAGCCGCTTAGGCTGAGGAGGAAGTAGCAGACCACTTATATCTCACCTGCACTCGATTTACATGTGAACATACATATGAAGGAACAGCCAGTACAATTGTCGGCCATTTCATCTACGGCATACTAATGAGGGCTCACAAGCTCAAAACTGGTCTATGTTTGGTGGGGTGACCGACAAGGGTTCTTGGCTGTTAACAAAGACACTGCAGGAGTAATTCAATATCGGCTGGGGCATTAGTTCGCGAAGTAGTTATTTCCTGCAGTATCATTTACAGTTTTTCAGGGGTTCAAGCTGAAATTAGAGAAGTGTCGTTAACAAGTTGAAGAGAAACGCGCCGAACTAAAAGCCACAAACAAGAAGCGTTCTACATCACCAGACAGACAGATTTAACACAGCATACTGTTGAGAGCTAATAAACTCGAAACCGAACTGATGGGTCGGAGTGACTTTGGCTGCGGCTAGAGGTTTTTCAGGTGTAATTCATGCTGGTTGGGGCATTAGCCCGCAGAGTAGTTGGTTCCTGGAATTCACTAGCTGCTTGTCTATCGCTTTTAGTCCGGCATGGAGTAGCAACTGGCCGCTAGAGGTAGCTCTGCTACTGCGCGTTACCCATGGTCCTTACCGTCGGGTTGGACAGATTCAAAACAGCTAGAGTTGACCCGCGGGCGCCTCACATATGGCTTGCTGATGAGTGTTAATAAGTTCGAAACCGGTATATGTCTGGGAAGTTGCCGACGAATGACTTTAGCTGTTACTAGAATTCTTTCAGTTGTAATGCAATCCTCATCGGGGCATTAGCCTGCAGAATAGTTGTTTCCTGGAATTCCGTGTTTGGAATGTTGCAGAGTTTAAATGTTTTGCCATATCGTTGACAGATAATAAATGCAACGATGTTTAGCAATGACCTATAATAATTGATGATATTTTCAGCGCCATTTTTATAAATGAGTACTATTACAATGTGATCAACCACATACACAAACAGATATTTTTTTTATGAACACAACTAACAAAATATTTGAACTCATAGTAACTTTTTTATTTAAGGTCGCCGTATTTCTCGCCGTAAAGTGACCAAATTTGTGGTGTTTTTTAGGTACTGAAATCTTGAAAAATAAAACACGTAGAGCAAAAGTAGTATCAAAAATAAAATTATTGATGTTTTGTTTATACACTTTTACTATTTAAACTCTCCTCAAATAATATAATAACTTTTAAAATGCATTTGTATGACACACATTATTTCGCTATTCTAACCCCACATTTTAATAATTATTTTCGAATACTTATAAACAAAAGTGAACAATCTTATATGCAGAACTATGTAAGTTTATGTTATAACAATGTTTACATCTATAGTTGAATTTAAAAAAACACGTATTTTCAAAGATTTCAGTACCTAAAAGTTTGTTGGATAGATCGCTTTCTGACATTATATATTGATTTTACTTCGGTACCTTTGAATATTCGCAGGTGGCATGAGATAACATTCTTGTTATTTACTAAACTCTATATTATTCAGTTCTTAAATGTCTAAAATTACTTGTATTTGTAGAAAACACTATTTGAAGAATACGGCGCCCTTAAATGAATTTGTATCACTTCCAACAATAGGAATGAAAAACATGTTTAACATTATATCGGTAATAATTTTTGCACCATAGATTATGATCGTGAAACATTTTTTTTTTAAGTAATTGAGAAATATAAGAAAGAAAACATAAAAAGTTTTACCAGGATGCCATTGTTAATTGGAATGTTAGGGAAAGTGTACCAATAATACAAATGCATATTTTTTGCCAGACAAGTACGTATCTACTTTTAATATGAAATAGTAAAAAAATGTACAAGCTAAATTTTTGGGCCTAATTACAAAGTTGAAATTTTGCATATACCGCTTTTAAAATTTTGACTTCTAAAATCTATTTTCTTTCAATGGCATAGAATGTAGGATAACAAAAATAAATTAATTTTCTCGAATAATCCAAATGCAAAAGTTATAGCTAAAATAAGTTTCTGTACTCCACATAGGTTGCTCGACTTTCTAATTGCAGAATGTGCAGATGACATTAAACACCCTGTATAAACAAATATTGATGTTTTTAAATTTTGAAATAATGTCAGTTCCTGGAATCTTCTTAGGTTATATAGCTCTTTAATTAAAACCAAAATATATATACAAACACCAATGATAAGGTATAAAACCAATACAAAAATATTGAACGGGATAAGCAATAACAAAATGTATCCTAAGATTATGTCACCAAAAGACATGCCTCTTTCCTAAGATACTCCAAAATCCTGCTTTTAAACGTCCTAGTATGCGTAAGGTGCGAATATTCTAGCTAAACACACTATCAAGCCAAATTAAAAGCCATCATCTTATTCCACAAAATTAAACGTCTTCATCACGAAAATGTCGTTCATATAAAGCCGCTTCAAGCCGAGGGAAAGCTTTTTCAGTGTCGCCTTAATTTTTAAAGTAGATTCCAAAATTCGTTTACGTACCTTACCCTGCAATTTTTACAAACTGTTATTACCCAACACAAGTAGGGTGCGACTCGATAACTTTTAAAGTCGGTAATAATGATAAAATTTTGTGGTTTTGCTCGATTGCAAATAACATTAATTTCATTAATATGCCAATATATATTTTTCACGGGAAATAAGCAACATCATCCATTTTGTGTTACAGTTTAACAAATTAAACTGGTTTTAATTGAGAGATCTTATTCCCTGTAATGAATTAATATCCTCTTTTTACTTCTATTTTATTTGAGTTAAAGATAGTGTTTACATGGGATCAATAAGACGTTTATTTACTCTCTGTAATGAATTAATATCCTCTTTTTACTTCTATTTTATTTGAGTTAAAGATAGTCTACATGGGATCAATAAGACGTTTATTATGACCTAGCACTAATTAAAAAATTGATGCTTTTATAACGTAGAACTTTTAAGTGTCGCATAAATACATATCGTAAGACACGTTAAATTTTCGTAATGTTATATTTCTTTAACTATAAGCTTTATTGGTATATAATCAACACATTTCACAATTTTTTGCTTTTGTTAATGCAGCTACCTCCTCTGTAACTGTATTTAATATTTTACTGTGGAGTTTTTCTTCCGATATGATATAAATCTGCTCGTGCAATTCGCAATTTTTTTTTTGATTAGATACTTGTTGGCTGCGACTATAAATGCCCGATTTCTTTTATAATTATATATTTTTAATTGCTGTAGATACTTTTCCCATATAACATGAATCTACTCGTGCAATGCGCATACTTTTTTTTGTTATTGCTTTCAATTAAACTAATTATGTTGCAAAGTCACCTTATATGGACGTTACTAATCGGATGCATCGATCTAGGTAACTTTATTTAGTTATTTGCTGCGGTTTTCTTCCTTTCTTTGCCATCCTTCTGCTAGTGCAACACTTTTTAATTATTGTTTTGAACGCTACTAGTTGGAATCCATCTGAAAGGGTTGCTTTTTCACACGTTGACTATCGGTTGCATTTGTAAATGCATCGATATATTACGTAACTGCATTATGTTATTTGTTAAGGTATTTCTTTCCGCTATAGTGTCCATCTCAATTACCCTGAACGCAACTAATTGGGTTATGTGTCTAAAGAGGTTATTATATTTTGCAAGTTACTTTATCAACAGTAACTGCAAATGCAACGATAAATTCTACCTGCATTTAGTTATTTATTGTGTCATGTTCCCAACTTACTACCTGTGCATCTGATAGAGCACCAATTTTTTAATTATTTATTTCAAATAAATGATTTGGGTTGCATCCCAAAATGTGAGGTTAGCATATTTGTCTTTATTGGCTGCATCTCTGCCTGAACAATGTTTTAAGTTTTAAGTACTGTTTCTGGTTAAACTCATTGTGGTATATCTGAAAAGGTAAGGTTACCTTATTTAGAGCATTACTTATCGGTTGCATCTGCAAATGTATCGAGCTATGAAATTGTATTTAGTTATTTGTTCTGACAATTTTTCGATATAGTATAAATCTACTAATGTTGGTCTTTCAACGTAATTCGTTATACTATAGAGTCTTCATAACTTCCACTAGATGATTTGAAATATTCAAATAGGTATTTCATTGAAAGTGTAACTCATAAAATTTCTATACTATGGTCAGAGTATATTATCACTTTCACTGTAACTTGTTTCTACATAAGATTCTTAAATATGGAGCACACAGCACATTACATGTCTGCTAGTAAGTACAAAATTGTAATACTATTCATTCATAGTTTTCATCTGTCATTTTACAAAAAAATATGTACTACTTCGGTGTATTTATTAAACTCTTTTTCTTAAAAATCACAAGGAATTATTCTGTAATGACCGATCATATTTATAGTGTATACTATTCTTCAGAAAAATTATTTTAGTTAGATGATTATTCTCAAATTCTAAATATTCTAAATACCTTTATTGAAACTTTGCAGTTCTCCATAATTTACCGTTCTGAACAACTTTTTCAAGTAACATTTTGCTGTATTTTCAGTAGAAAACGCACTTTATCTGAAATGATAACAGTTTTCAATCGCTGCACTCAATATTTCAAATACGATTATTTTAAAAATGGTTACTCCTAACGACTTCAACAAGGTATACCTTTGTGAAATATAGCAGGTAGGAGAATCGATTGTTTCAATAGATAGATGGATACACTAAACAGCAAAAAAGTTCTGCCATTTAAAAGAAACATGCTGTGCCATAAGTGGCGCCCTCTACTAGTGACGTCAAAATTAGTTAAACATTCTTATTTGCTGTGCCAAAAACATATTTGTGCCAATTTTTTTTTAATACTCCGACAGGTTTCAAAGTTATTGAGATATAAAAATAAAATTCTAGCATTCAACGCCCTGTATTTTTGAAACCAGCAACATTCGGATAAGGCATATTTGGCTCAATCGACTCTTTTTGGTCATCAGTATCTCCAGATCTGAGATTTACCAACCTTTCACAGACACCCTGTATAGTCCGCACAGTGCTACTCTTTGGGCATTTTTTTCATATTTTAAAGTCTGGCAACCGTGACACATGAACAA
Source organism: Monochamus saltuarius (assembly GCA_025584915.1). Taxonomy (NCBI): domain Eukaryota; kingdom Metazoa; phylum Arthropoda; class Insecta; order Coleoptera; family Cerambycidae; genus Monochamus; species Monochamus saltuarius. Next base: position 37,429,843 of record CM046722.1, on the reverse strand, counting down.
TTTTTCGCATGCAACCTTATACCACCGTGTTCGTAATAAAATTATTTATATATTATACAAGGATTATACATTTCAATGAGAAAGCAGATGAGTACAAACCCACATGTTTATACCTGGCAACCCGGTAATAGGGAACGGAGAAAGGTAGGCCTAACTTTTGCATGTTCCTTATGCTTTGTACTTTCGATTGGTATTAAATTCGTGAGTGAAGTATGCAAAAATAATAATTACAGTATTTTTAATTAAGGGCAGCCATGCATATATTTTATTAAGCAACTTATTTGCTGCAATATATTAGTTTACATTTATTATATCTGATAAGAAATAATTTGCATCCAATAAGACCACCTGCTTAGTTCGAATCTTAGACTATTAGGAAACGCCATCGCACATGGTAAGTATCTGACCTGATTCTAACTTTACGGTAATTAGGTCTTCATTATTTTTTTTTATGTAAAACGTTCCTTGCGCATAAATTTTAGTTAAAATATTTCAGATTGAACGATTAAGAAAAATAGCGTGTTGTTAATATAAACATGTACCTACTTGAAATAGGTCAGTCTAAAACTATAAATCAAAAATAGTTATTTGCTAAAAGAGTTTCTGAGAACGTAAACTTTTGTTGATACATTTCGCAGGAGACTGTTTATAGATAGTGCAATGAGTCAATACGTACATGACAGAATAATTTAGTACTAGATAGTGTTTCCAAAAATATCGTTTTTTAAAAAACACTGTGTCATTAACCAAGTTTAAAAAACACGAGAATTGACTGATTATTTCACACGTTAGATTATAGGTAGTGGAAATTCATATTTTATTTAATTTTGGATCAATTACCCCATAGTTTTATTGGCAAAACTCGAATTTACGATAATTTTACGATAAACTGAAATTATGATGATTTTTTTACTAAAGCACCTGAGGAATTTCAATCAATCAAAAAGTCATGTGATATATATCAAATGACTTTTTGATTTTCAAAAATATCAGAGCTATTTAATGATTTTTTTCAACTCCTGAAAATAAAACCCACTAACATTAATATTTGAGATTATGATAGAAATTTCAGATACAAAAACTACAGATGTACATCTTTTATCATTACAGAACCACATTGGGTAAAGATGGTTAAACAATTTATTGTTTTGCGTAAATCTATTGCATACCAAAGATTTTTTTTGTGTTTTGCAGTGGAGACATACCAGGCTATGCAATCGAGGTTTAGAGTATCATTCAATAGCAGCTTTCCTAAAAAAATAGTTTCCTTTTTGAAGCTTCCGAAAATAGGAGCATACATTTAGACGTACTGTCTTTATGTTACTGGCTGGTTAAAGATCGCACACATTATGCCTGCATGAACCTACATGAACTAGCACAGGGCGGACCTGCAAACCTGTACGACCTCGTACATTTGTCCAGCACGGACCAGCAACTCTTTGTGCAGATTTTGGCAGACGTTTTGAAGTTTTTAAGTAGTAGTTGAGTGTAGAACGGAAGAAGAAATTCTTATTTTAACGATGTCGTATGAAGGGAACGGGATAAAGCCAGAAAAATGAGAAAGTTTGGGTTCACTGTATTAATAAGAAGAGAAAGTTGTATGGTGAATGGTAACGTATATTTTTATATAAATTTATAAAAAAAATTCAGTATTTCCCAATGTCACAGAAAAATTGAGCTCTTGGATCGTCTGCGCTAGCAAAACACAAGATGTCTCAGCGCTGTCATCTGACGAAAGACTTGCAGTTTGTTTTAGCTAAGTAAATAAAAGTTGTTGATAAGCGAGGGTGTCCGACAGTTCAGCGACACATTCACAACTTAACTGGTTAAATATTTGCAACAGGTTGTAACCAATCCATGACTTTTGTGTGAACATAACATTGGCCTAGCGCGGTCAAGCATAGAAATTGTAGACCAGACATGATTTCCAGTGACGGTCATTGCAGGCGCCGGTCCATGCAGGTGCTGATCTAGTGTGTGATGCTCCAATAAATAACATGGGAACCATCATGAACAGCCTTGCAGGACCGTGCTGTGCAGGTATGTGCAGGAATAATGTGCGCTATCTTTTAGGTGAATGGAGATCCAGTGCTGTGGCATATGGGTACGTCGAGTCATCACTAACCAGTCAAGGTGGGAGACCCAATTTATTATCTTTGTCTGAATCTGCTGATAAACCAACGACTACTGGTTCCACATTCAATGAAGTACTTTCGCAGGACATAAAAATTACTAAGCAGTATTAAGAAGGGCTTAAAATGTCGCTCAATGTTTATAATGATACAAATTTTGTCATTAATTATAATAAATAAATATTTCAGTACTATGTCTATGATTACAAATAAAAATGGTTTGATTTGCTTTAAACAAATAGGAAAATTAGTTATCAATATATATCTCTGTAGGTTTCTGTTTCACTTTTATAATAATAACCAATTTAAGTTTTACATTACATACATATAAATATATGATTAAACTCACATATTAGTCCTAACATGCGGCAGGGAAATCAGGATGGAAAATCGAACAGGTAAGTCAGGACGGGAAGTAGAAGACAGTAACGTCACACTTCCAGAAAATGTCAGTAATATCATTACATATGTAGTTGAAACTAATAGTTATTTATGCAACAAGTATAAAAAGTAAGTGTTTAGTGTACGCGACGTGAAATTGTCGTCGATATAGATAACAAATTTTCTATTTTAATGAAAAAAAACATACGTCCTGTTTTGCATTGTTACTTTTTCTCATATACCGTTCAGCTGTAACAAAATTACTTATCTCGTTTTATGCAGCAAGTTTGATTTTTATATTTTGCACTGCTCTGCATCTGCAAAATGTAAAATATTCTATCTAGTTTTATTTCAAGATTAAATAGTTGAATGGCTCCCAAGCAGAATTCAACGGAAGTTCTCTATTGTCGTAACTGTAGAACCATTAAGCGACTTAAAACTATTGTTTAGGTACCTCCAAGTTTATTCAAACTAAATAATAATATTCGTCTGAATATCAGTACATATTCATATTATACGACACTTAATCCGTCAACGACGTATAATAACGTTCTCTAATTGTGTTCACGTTTGGTCTGATTTTCAGAGATAAATGTAAATTTACCTAACAAGTAACAAGAGATTTATACCACTACGCATCATTGCACACCAATTTGGAACTATAACTTAATGATTTCCATTCCATATCATGATAAGTACATAACTGAATTTACTATGTTATTTCTCTATTAATTATACATATGTTTTATATTAATCTTATAAACAATTTTTATCGCCACCGAAAAATGTATGCATCGTGGAGAAAATATCTTTAGTGATGGGTAAAAATACACTTGCTGCAGCAGAAATCTTATTATAATAAAGGACATACAGATTCGGAAATTGCGGATCTTTACAGAGAAATTAGAAATTGCCGCTTCATCCAAGGGAAGGTACGAAGTATAAGAGGCGCGGCGACGTGCATTGGTCTAGCATTCCCCACTACTACGGTAATCGGTTCCGTATCGCCAACGCCAATTCGCCATTGCAAATCTAACTGTTCGGTCAACTGATGCCAGTGTTGCCAGGTCTCATGCTTTTGCATGAGATCTCATCCATGCCGAGGAAATCTCATGCTCTCATATTTTTATTACAAAATCTCATGATTTTTAATAGACACAAAAAGAAATAATAAAATTATTAAAATTACTCTTTGAAATCTACCAAAACAAAGACCTAACGAGAAATAAAGGCAAAATCGAGGGCAAAATTGAATAGATAGAGGTAGGTATCTACAATATTTGGGTACTTGAAATGTCCTTTATTGTAGACTGCTCTCTTAATAATTAGCAATGAATACATAAACGGGTATGACAGTCTATAGATATGCGGTGTGTGTGCTGTATTCACGCTGTATTGCAGTGATTCTTAACTCTATTCTGTAAGGGTACCTACATTTTCTGGAAACAACAGATTTTACGACCCGTGAGTCACCCTGCGTCACGTCAACTGCACCTCAACGTTCACCCGGCCTAACAATAAAATAAATTGGAAAGGTTACGTGGTTAATAACTTTTAAGTAAGTACCTGTAAGTACCTACTTACAATGTAATACTATGATAAAATAGCAGAACATAATGTTTTTTAATTAAATAAAAATGGCATTACAAAAGTAATTAAAAATTAAGCTGTGTCAAGAGGTGTTTTTTGATAAATTAAGCCATCTCATGCTTTTTTCTCCAAACCTCATGCTTCTTTGAAATTATTCTCATGCACTGAATTTTTCCCACCTGGCAACACTGCCTAATGCGAAGACGCTGTGGTGGAAGTATGCGTGTAGCATGACACAAATACAAATGGAAGCGGCAAAACACAATTCACCATCAAGATCCTCACTTTCCAAATCTGTATTTTATATACAATACAAATCAATTGTAGGAGCTAAATCAATATTTTTAATTTCAGTCACTAGTCATAAGTAACCAGGTCATCTAACTGTGGTTACTAACAACAACTGACATTCCTTGCTACAGTAGCTGAAAATTTTTACTACAGTTATTAAATATGTCAACTAAATACTCGTATATCTCTGATACATTAAGAGTAAACCGCAATGCCGTAAACTGTAATACTTGCTACTATATTACTACAATAATAAAGTCACTATACACAATAAATCAGTGTGTGGGATGTACAAAAGCACTACTTTCTATACAGGGCGTCCAAATGAAAACGAAACAGAGCCATTTTCAGGAACTGCATCAAGATTGAAGAAAAACGCTCAGACCCTTCGATTATAGATTAAAAGGGCACATTCTTTGCTGGTATTTTTGACTCCGCCACTTTCACCCCCCGAATTAGGGTAAGCATCGCTCCAAAATATTTAAATGGCATTGGGGGTTGAGTAATATTTAATTTCAAAGCTCTTACAATTCTCTTTACAACATAAGAATTATTAAGAATTTTGATTGAAACTTACGCACAAATAATTAGTAACGGTAAAAGTCACTCATTGGAGTTAAGTACGCCAATGGTATAAATTTAATATTTCTTATGTTACATTGGCTTTTAGTGATTTGTTATCACTTTCGTAAAAAAACGCAAATGAATACTATACAAACAGAACGACCGTAAAATTAGTGGATTCCAAATTTATTTTCTAGTATTATTTGGAAGGGTTAGTTGGTACTTTATTTAATTGTATTTTTCAAAATTAAACACCATCGTTTATTCCATTGCGGAAAGGGTAGACATCATTTCGCTTTACTTTATGAACAATAAATGTGCGAATAGAACAGCTCAACTATTTAATGAACAACATCAAAATAGACATGTCAGGAGGTAGTATGTTCTACAAATGGTAAAAAAAATCATGAATCAGGGAACGCAGCCAATAAAAAACGAGAAATTGAAAAACCTATAGTTGAATGATGAAGATAAAGTTCATCTTGATCCTACTTAAGTACGAGGTAGCTGGCATCCGAGCTGGCATCTGTGTTTGGGATCAATCGGACTAGCATACAAACCATTTTGAAGAATAAATTCCATCCATAGTATACATTTAGTCCAGGAACTTCATGAGGATAATAATTACTACCGCCTTAGCTATTTTGCGAAATAATGAGTGAGCGAGGAGGGAACGATCCGCAGTTCCTTTTTAACATCTGTTTTTCTGATGAATGCAGTTTTTTCTTGAATGGGACGGTAAATCGTCACAATTGCCGCTATTGGTCAGATTCAAACCCAAGAGTTTTTCAGCAAAGAATGTCCTCCTTTAATTTAAAATCGAAGGGTCCGAACGTTTTTCTTCAATCTCGATGCAGTTTCTGAAAATGGCTCCGTTTCTTTTTCATCTGGCCACCCTATTTAATGTTTTTTGAAACCCACAAAATTCTTGAAAAGTGAACAAACTAAATCTTTACCAAATTAATTTCTTTTACATTTAACACGAACATTTATTTTGTATTAAGTAAATCGTGTCGTAAAAATAAATATGAATAATTATATACTGCGTAACAACTTTAAACACTCAAAGATAAATTATATTAATATTCAAATAACAGTTTTGCTTCTACATACGTCATGAAAAATGTAGTCAATATCGTAAAAAATTTTCTAGCGTTATCGGAATGTAGGCGATTCCGAATGGAGAAATCCGATAGTATTAACGTTTTTACGATACTGCTTACATTAGTTTTTCAGGTGTCAAGAATGGCTTACCTCGAGTTGATAAATGTCGTTTTAATTTATGATAAAGTAAGACAAAATGCTTTAACAGCTTCTCATCTGTACGCAGAATGATTTCCCGGTAGACATCTTCCAAATGCTGCTACTTTTACCGCGGTATGCAACGTGGGTGTGATACGGAAAATTTGCAACCGAATAATGGAAGAGATGGAGGTCCAAAGCATCCACGGCGTATTGCAGCAACTAAGGAACACATTTTAGGAGGTTATTGAAGAGAATTCCCGAATAAGTGCAGACAAATCGCTCAACAAGTACAAGGAATATCCTAATCAACGGTGTGGTGTAACATATACGAGGCTCAATTGTGCCAATAACTTATGAGTTTCAAAACGGACAAGAACTAGAAAAATTTGTGTGTAGGTGTTATAAAATCTTATTTATTTCTTTCCTTGGGAAATAGGTACTTCCAAATTTTTGCCCGTTGCATTAAAAATTGCATACTTGCCTTGCTTAAGGTCTGGTTTCACAGTGGACCAGTTTCCAGTGCCGTACAGAAATGTAGGTTTAAATCATTTTTAAACTAACTTGATTTTTTTTGATAAGTGCTGAATCACCCTGTATAAGCATAGGTACTGATTGTGACACTTTGTAAGTAAACTTTGTTGTCTTCCGTGAATATTGTAATACAAGTAGATAATTTTTAACTATAACAAATACAACTGTATTAAATTTATTTACTAAATAATGCTGGATAGTGCTAATTATTCCTTAAAAATCACATAATATTGTGAGAACAGTTATTCTAAATTTGGAATTTCTACACATCTACAAATCTCATCTGATCCTAGAAATTATATTATATAATAGATTTGTCAGGTTTTGCAAGAATTTGCAATCGCCAATATGTAGAAACCATGCAAAAACCAGAAAAAAATTGTTAATCATGTGGGGCGGTGTCATTTTAATAAGGACAGTGTATTGTGTACTAATATTTATTATCCCTTGCGGTTGTTTAGCACCCACAATGTTATGCGTTGAGTCGATGTTTATGACTGGATGTTTAAATGTGACTGACCGTAATCGAGGTAGTTTCTCGAAGGGTACTCTAAACAAAATGTGTTTCTTAGTTTTCACACCCTAGGATAAGATTGGGGCGTCGGTCGTCTAATAATATTTACAATACAATACATTATTTCTACATTTAACACTTAAGAACAGACGTTGAAATTTAAACCAGAACTAACGAAAATATATGATTAGTGAATTTATATAAAGAAAGAAATATTTTAACTTATACAGTGTGTACGGAAATATGTGAGTACAGAACTAATGAAATGAAAATATGAAGCAAATACATACAAAAATAAATATGGTTATTTTATACAGGGTGTATAGAAATATATGAACCGCCACAATCAGCTTAATAAAATAATAATAATATAAATAAATATAATAAAAATGTTTCATTCAAAAAGAAAACAGAGGCAAATATAGCATGTTTTGTCTATTGTTTGCTGATATCGAAATCTTGATTGTCGAACATATTTTACCATGAAATACAAACATCTTCTCTCACGTACAATAAGAAAGAAAAACATAAATGCTTGTCTTAAGGTAGTCATACAAAGAAAAAATGCATTCAACGTTTGCCAGACTGAAAATATCAGTTTGTTTAATATTCGCTCATTCTTCGCTATTCACATAAACAAAAAATCTAACAAAAATAGGATAAATATAACTTGGGATATAAAGTGGAAGTGTACTCGCCTACGAATTATATTCAAATAAGTCGTTCTGCCAACAAAATCAGTATCGATGGTCAGCCGGCGATTTGCATAAGTTTGAGTGTTCCGCAGTGGATGTAGAAAATTAGATTTTATAAAACAAGAATTTGAGATCTTCCTATTATAAATGGACATTATTATGTAAATTTCGAAAACTGGCTTCCAATGGAATGTAAATGCAATAGAAATACATTACGAACCTCTATCTTACGAGTGTCTGACTTATCTTGGCTATTAACCTGTTATATAAACAATAATTTCTTCTTTAATCATATAGAAATACCTACTTCATCTATAACTTACATTCTATAAAATACTGCACACCGTTTCATGCATTCAATAATAATAAATGATTTACAAATATTTGTTTCCATAAAGCAGTATATCTAAAATTACTACTATTAACTATCTACCTATCTTATCGTTTAGTTGTAATATTAATTTGTCATCCTAACATTTTGCCATTTTATTTGTAGTACACATCGTGTTTGTTAGCATTATGTTGTCATGCATATAAATAAACGGAGCTTAATTAGAGAATTTTTAAAATGATTTTTAAAAAGCATTTTAAGATTTCTGATAAATTTTGTCAAATTAAATTCAAAATTTTCCTGAAATCACCCTTGTGTCCCTGTGTTAATTTTATTTTACTATTATTTTTTAATTTATATTATTATTATATTTAGTTTGGAGTGTTTCCAATGTCAAACACTGATATAAAAAATATGTTCAAATGTTGTTTTAATATATATATTAGGATTAAGTAATGTATAGATAGCATAATCAAAACATGAAACATCAAAGTTGAACAATGTTGACATACGAAAAAAGATTCCATTTTAGCGCATAGAGTACGTAATATCGCAAATTTCATTTGGTTAAAACTGTCCACAGGCAGAAATACGCCCATATTTCATACAGATATAGCTGGGAGCGTCGCAGTTGAATTTTACAATAAATAGAATCAAGCACCGAAACGTTATAAATTTGTCAGGATTTTTAAAATATTCACATTTATGATTTAGTGGCACGCTCAGTGATGCCAAACAGTTTAACGCCTTAGCTTTGGCAGGCATTTCTTGCCATTATCAACTGCACTGAAGAAAATAAGAAACGGTTTCCTATTTCCTGAAAACGTGGTTCTGTGAATAAGTTGCCAGATTCGGGTGCAGATATTATACGCACTGGCATCAATATGGACATAACAATATTTCTCGCTAATCTGGTGAGATAAAATATGGAGAGATTGGATTATGTTGTAATGCGGAAGTATAACTACATTTTACTGCGGAAATAAATTAGCATCATAAAACAGTACAGTTACAATGAATTCCGACTCACGTTTCAGAAATTTATTAAATAAAAATTATAGAACTGTACAGCTGTGCGGTCCTATAATTTTTTATTTTTAAAAAGAATAGTTATTTAAGCTAAAAAAATGCTAAATGTGGCATTTTATTTTGTGAGGAGGGAAGTTACATCCCTTCGAAACACCATTAAGTGTGCAAATCAACGCAAATTTATAAAATATCATTTTGAAATTCAAGTATCCATGAAGTTTATTGTTGCTAAGGTAACGAAAGTTCAATCGTGGCCACTCTGCCGTTGGGTACGAATCCTGCAGCAAGTAGACCGTAGGTATTTGCGGAAAGGATTGGCACCTTCTTTGTGGGTGTGATAGGGCGCAAGAATGTTGCCTTGGGTCAATGTGAATGATTGATACCGATTGATATTTGACCATCCCCTTAATTAATGAGGTTTTCCAGCTTTCCCTCATTCCTGCAGTGAATGGTGGTAAGGGCCTACCATTGTAAGTCGTTCCTGGGTGCAAATGCTGTCTGCTTAATAATAATATGCAACCCTCTCTCCCGCACAAGTCTCTAAGTTCTAGGTTAATTTTCGTGAATAGAATGAAGAGTAGAGATAGTATAGTAGATAAAAATCGTTGGCTTGCGGACTATATGTTGACCTAAGTAAGGCCTTCGATTGCGTAAATCATCAGATTTTATTAGAAAAATTATTTAGATATGGTATACGTGGAAATATACATAAATGGTTTCGATCATATCTTTATCGGAGAAGTCAAATAGTAGCAATTCAATCTAATAACTCTGTTGATCGGTCGGAGGAATCGCTTATGACGATGGGTGTGCCTCAAGGATCAGTTCTGGGGCCACAATTATTTTTGTTATTTGCCAACGATTTACATAAAGCAATTGATGATTGTCCTAATTTATTAGTGACTTACGCTGATGATACAAATGTGCTTTTTAGATCAAGTAATATTATGGATGTTGAAGTGTCTGCCAACTCTATATTTAAAAACCTAGCATTGTGGCTATAAAAAAATAAACTTATGTTAAATGCAGATAAAACCACTATTATGCTTTTTATATCACTACATTGTAAAATAACTTTTGATGAGGGACTTATAGTGGCGGGTAATTATTTGCAATACTCTCGATCAGCGAAACTGCTTGGCATGTATGTAGATGATAAACTCGACTGGTCTTGTCATATTAATCATTTATGTCATAAATTAACATCTTCCTGTTATGGCCTTAAATGTTTATCAAACACAGTGTAGCCAATATGTTCTCTTATCTCTGTATTATGCAAGTTTTTATTCCCATCTGCGGTATGGGATTATTTACTGGGGGTTGTGTAGAGATATTAATAGGGTATTTGTGATACAGAAATATGCAGTTCCTATTATTGGCAATTTAGAGTTTAGAGAATCTTGTAGGGAAACATTTAAAAATTGTTAAATTTTGACCGCAACTGATGTGTATATATTGGAGATAGTGTGTTTTGTTTTTCGTCATTTAGAATTTACAAAAAATAACCATAATCATTTATATTATAGGCGAAATAAACATCCTGTTTTCTGAACTACATTATTCACTCTTATATCAAAAAGGGGCTTATTATAATGGTTTCCGTATATACAACTCTTTACCAATCGAGTTTAGAAATTTAAAGTATATTTATATACATTTAAGAAAAGAGTTAAACAATATCTTATTGAAACTTGCCCGTATAATATTGATGAATATTTTCAGAACAATGTTGTTCAGTAGTTTATAATGATGTTTGTCTTCTAATAGATTTTTTTTCCATCCAGTATTTAAGTATTTTGTATTTTGTACTTGTATGTTTATATGTGTATTATTGTGGTATTTATTTTAGTTTGTACTACTTTGACGTATTTTTCTGTGTAACTATACATATGAGAAATAAAGTTAATAAATTAATTTATCCCAGCGGAAATCAAAGAAGTTGCTAATAAAGTCACTTTCGAGTTATTGCCTAGTAAATCAAAGCATCAGTACGAGTTTTCGAAAAATCGTTTCCTGAGATGGTGTGATCTGAAAAATGTTAGTGGTAAGTTCAGTTACAAAGTGCTTTTGGCATACCTTGAAAAAAAAAATATATCAAAAATATGAAAATCGTTAACGCTTTGGTCAACTCACTAAAGAGTATTACATAAAAATCAGTATTAAAATAAGAGCTAAAGTATTATATTACTAAAAATGTTAGTCTACTCATTCAAGAATTTCATAAAATATATGAAGAATAACGTCAAGTTAGAATCAACATTTTTGGTAAGATGCTTTCCGATATTGCTGAATTTCTAAATTTGCCTAATTCTCACCTTTATACTGAATATTGCTTCGGACAATCTTCAGTCAGTTTGTTGGCATACTCATATCTAACAAGAGATGTATGGATGGAAGTCCAGTACAGCAGCGGAGGATTATACAGTATGCACCAAAAGTATGGAATAAATTCAATGAAAACGAAACAATTAATTTTTGGGAAAAATCGTCGGAAAACAGATCAATTTTTAATTTAAAAAATACATATTTTAGCGTAAAATGCGATTTTCAAATATCATTTGTTTTCGAGTAATGACGTCATCGATTTTTTTTAAATGGCAACACCATATTTTTTTCCTTGATTCTGAAAGATCGTTTAATTCTCTATCAGACAGTACTAAAATTTTGCGCTCTTACATAGGAAAGTTTTCGAGTAAATGACGATTGGATGTTAGAAAACGTAAATTTTATCCATAAAAAAGAAACAATTCTGAGGTATGTAAAATAAAATACAATTGATTAAATTTTATACTTAAATTAAATGTTGCTCTATGTTTTATATTACGCAATACAAAGCATATCACTAACCCTTTTTCTATTATTATTTTGTACGAGTATAATGCATTAGTTTGAAGTAAATTGGAATATGGTAGTTTTTTTATAGAGCCCTTTGTAGTATAAATACATAGATTGACTTGAAAACATTCAGAAAATATTTGTTGATGTGATCAATTATAGATTTTAACAGAAATTTATATTATGAACCGTATGATGCCAGACTGTCGCACTACCATTAAAAAATTAGTCTCTAGGATAATATTTTTTTCTTTTATATTTTTGTACAAATTACTAACCAATATTGTTGATTCTCCTTATATTTTCAGTCAAATTTCTTTTAATCACCATTTACATTTTTCTAGATATGCTAATATGCTATGCTTTTTATATTCATCGTGTCGGACTAATTATGCATGTAGGTAATTCTCCAATACATATCTTACAGAAGAATTATAATGATTACTTTATTCATCTAGATCTTTTTAGTTCATCATTATCAAGTTTATAAACATAGGTATGTCAATTTTTTGCTACATTAGTGTTAATTGTACTCACTGTTTCTTTAGGGTTAATGTAAGTACTGAGAATTTGTATTTTTTTTTGTAATCCTGTTATTGGCATTGAATTGTCTGTTGAATTACCCATGTCGAAATAAATAAATAAATAAAGTACAAAATAAAAACTTATGTCTGGAATCTCCCAAAGGACTTTTTAACTCAAGGGTCAATGCCCAACTTTTAATACTTATATGAATACTGAAATAAGAATTTATAATGAAATACAAAATCAGCTAATTGTACATGCACCGGTTTGTTTGTTCCCAAGGTATTCAATAAATAAGAGAGAGTCAAACTTCATTTTTGTTGAATATATAATAACTAATTTAAAAACAAAAACGCAAAGATAGAACATTTATATTACAAATACATTATACATATAGCATCCTGTATATTGAAATATTTTATTAAATTTAAAATAAAAGATGCCACCGGAAGAAGAAATCCTAGAAATTCAAAGATAGGTTAGATCTCAGAGTTTTTAGAATGATTGAATGATTTCATTAAACCAGGTAGATATATTTTCTTAAGTAAATTTAGATAGATTAAGTTTTATTTAGATATTTATTGAATCCATCCTTGTCTATGTGTTCCATAGCATACCTAGCATATTTGGTATCAAAGAACATTCATATAACTTCATTAATAGGAATTACAGGAAAATTGGTTTTTATTAGCTTAAAAACCTTAACAATATACATACCCAGTAGAAAACCTACAAAAAGCTAATAATAAAGAGTATATGCAAATATTGTGAGTGTAATTGGTGCTGGTCGGGGCATTAGTCCGCATTGGGAATGTATAAAATTTTCATTACAAAACTGTATTAGGTCGAAATTATTTTCTATTATTGCACAATATTGTAGGTACAGTGGGAGTTAACGTAGTCAATAATATATGTAACATTTACAAAAATCAACAGAAGTGGGTCACTTTATATTAAGAATATAATCTGCACTGTAGGTGGAAGTGAACAAAAAGGAACAAGATAATATTAATATTTCTAATGCGGGGTAAAGTAATCTAATATGTGGAATATAAATGGCCATGTGACACGTGGACGGGAAATTTCCGCAGGCGACTCTGATACTTTTTTGGTTTCCATATTGCGTTGAGGAAACAGATCCCTCTGACGGTTCGTTAACCATTTCATGCGACATCCTCAGGGTAATTCTCTTTCGATAGCTATATTGAGATCAACAACTATTTACTAAGGAGCGGATTGTGTACAAATAGAAGAGGGTCCCGATAGCATCAAATATTAATTACGGAAATATAGGGGTAGACTGGAGTATTTACTCTTTCACCCATAAGTTTATAAATTACATGGAAAAAAGTAATTATAATTGACAGGCAATATTTATGTTCCAATGAAATTCCACATCCCTATTTCTATTTTTTTTCCAACTGGACATACATATGTTATTTTAGAAATGTCAGATACAATCTCGTCTCAATATATTTAGTTTAAAGTCGTGTTATTTGTATTTCAGATGAATCAATAAAAACAAATTACATCTTTAAATTCAATTTCAGAAAACATGCTTTGTATTTGATAGACCAAGGTGTCCAAGAATTTTAGAAAATGTTAATATATACTATTTGGATTAAAATTAAGTCAGGCAATAAGATAAGTTTATAATAATACAAATTTGCTAACTAGTCTAGATCGTTGGACAACGGACTTAGAATCCCGTAAATCAGTTGATGTTCTTTATATAGACTTGTCCAAACCATTTGACTGTATCTCGCAGAAGGTTGCTGGCCAAGTTGGAACATTTTTGCATAAGATGTCTATTTCTGAGCTGGATTACAGCTTATCTTACTGGTCACACATTCTCTATTCAAGTAGGTTCGTCATTCTCAGGTAAGTTCGATGTTTACTCTGGTGTCCTTCAGGGTTCAATTCTTGGATCGATCCTTTTTCTGATCTACGGCTATGACTTACCATTCATTCTCAGTTTTAATTCAATGTCCTTCGCTGACGACACTAAAATATTTAGCAATCCAGATTCGCAGAACAATGTGCTCCTCCGTGATCTTCACTGACTTGAAAAATGGTGTGAAGACTGACTCTTCTCTTAATTATGAAAAGTGTTCTATTCTTCATTTGGGTAACAACAACCCCTGCTCAATTTACCGTTTTAGGGATGAAACTGTTCTCTGCTCTGTGGAATCGCAGGTGGGTCTTGGTGTTACTATTAGTTCTAATTTGTAGTGGGAAGTGTTACATTATTCGAAAGTGCCTTCAACAACCTAACGTTGCGCTCTTCAAAAAACTATATAAAATCTACATAAATCTGTCCTTGAATATGCTGCTTCGTCTCCTTATTTTAAAAAAGATTTAAATGCGCCTGAATGTGTGCAACGCTGGCTAACAAAATGTGTTCCACATTTCTGTCTCTTATCTTAAGAGGAAAGGCTCCAAGCTGTTTACAGGCCTTTTAGGACTAAAGCTGTGTTATTCTCCTCCACTTCATTCTGTCCTTCGCCTTTATTTTCTAATCCGTTACATTTTTCTCCCTTAGATCTATTACCACTATTCTATACTATTCTTAAAAATATAGTTGCGGCAAAAATTCATACGAACAAATGAATAGGTAATTCATTATATTTTCTTCAAAATTTTTAAGAAACTGCAACTGAGAATAATTACTTTATATACTACACTAAATGTTTGCACTAATATATTACATTAAAATACAACAAATGACTGTTGTTAACGCGAAAACCTCGAACATTATGTTGACAACAAAAACAAATGGGCAAGGTCAGTCGTGACGTAAGTCGTCTGAATTCTTGTCGCAACTATTCAATTGAAAAATCCGTAGACAAAATGTTCCAAAATATATTAATAAGTGTTCTCTTCTTCTCCGAGTTGGTATTATCTCAAGCTTATTCAAATTAGCAACGCACACCACCACTTGACATCTGCCATGTAATATGTTCGAATTATGTTCGCAGTCACCTTTTCTATTTTATAAGTTTTCAGGTTTTCCAATGTTAGTACCACAACTAAACATGTTTGCATGTGCCATTTGATAAAACTACTTGTTTGAATTTGCTTCGTATCTGGAAGATCAGCAACCAGGCGAATATGCAATAGCTTCGTATCTGGAGGATCGGCGACCAGGCGAAGATTTAATTATTTAACTCGAAGGACCGTATAGATGATTTATTGTATTAATTTACAATATAAAGTATTAAACTTTTATTTGACATTAGAAGTATTACAAAATTAATTAATTGACAGTATATTAATATACACACTTAGATCAGTTTTTAAATATAAAAAATTAAATAGGAGGCATGCTCCAACATACTCCCCCCTTGAAAGCTTAATTACATTTAAGTTTCAAAGAAATGGAAATGGAAAATGGAAATAAAATTAAGTCCAAGAATCAGGAAGCTGTAGGCAACACACAAATTTTGCCATAGGCCGTAGATCGGGTCCTGGATGAAATTGAATGATTCTTCCTATACTCCATTTTAGTGGAGGTAGTTTATCCTCTTGATTATGACAAGAGCATCGATTTTAAGCAGATCAGAAGACTGAAATTTCCACTTGGTTCTTGTTTGCAATTCTGACGCGTATTCCTTTGCCCATCTTGACCAAATGTCTTGAGCCATTTTATGACATCTTTTGTATCTTGACAGTTGGGTTTCATTGACGTCGGTCAAATCAGCACAGGGCACAGAAGTAAGAGGATGACCAATAAGGAAATGTCCAGGAGTCAAAGGGTTTAGATCGTTCGGATTATTTGAAAGAGGGTACATAGGTCTCGAGTTTAATCATGCTTCTGTCATTGTCAACACAGTAGTAAATTCCTCATAAGTGAGATTACTTTCACCGATAACACGCTTCAAATGATGTTTTACTGACCTAACACCGGTTTCCCACAAACCTCCAAAGTGTGGAGACCTTGGAGGCACAAAATGCCAATTTATGCCTTCTTGACCAAGTTCAACCGCAACGTTGCCTTCAAGAGATTTTAGGAAAGTTTGTAATTTCATATTTGCACCAACAAAGTTGGCACCATTGTCAGAGTAAATATTTAAACTCTTTCCACGTCTGGACATGAAGCGATGCAAATATGCAAGAAAAGCGTCTAATTCTAAACTACTCACTAGTTCAACGTGGGCTGCCTCTGTGGCAAAACAAATGAAAACTATTTTTGAATCACTGCATAAATAAAAATTGTTAAAAGAAATAGTCAATGCAGATTTCACTTTATCGGTTTGGCTAAAAGTAGAGCTGCACATAACCTTGATCTAGGCACAGTTATAGGTTTTAATGAAGCAACCCGTGATTTTGCACAAAGTAAATTAATAGTAAAATTATTAAGTTTATCAGTAGTTCGAAAATGAATACAACAACCAAACGCTTGTTTTGATGTGTTTGCAAACCCATGAAGTTCGACTTTATTTATGTCATCGCCACAAATATACCTGGGCACTTGAATATCATTTAAATAATAAAGGCTTTTTGAAAATGTATTACACTCATTTTTTACATCCACCGGAAGTGCTTGGTTCCAGTCAAACTTTAATTTCCATAAAGCTTGCAGAAATATTTTGGCTTGTACTATTACTGGACCAACAAATCCAAGTGGATCGAAGATTTGTGCAACTGAGGAGATTATATGTCCTTTAGTAGGGGTAACATTAGAGATCAAATCTTTAACATTATAAAATAAAGTACCTGATTTTGATTTCCATAGTAAACCTAATGAATGACTTTCGTCATGTTTACATATGTTTACAATAGTATCTGGATTACAATTAACAGTGTAGTTCAGT
This sequence comes from Monochamus saltuarius, assembly GCA_025584915.1. NCBI lineage: Eukaryota > Metazoa > Arthropoda > Insecta > Coleoptera > Cerambycidae > Monochamus > Monochamus saltuarius. The sequence continues at coordinate 37,412,366 of CM046722.1, read as the reverse complement.
ATGCCAGTGCTATTAGAAATCAATTTATTAAAAATAAAAACGTAAGGTTTAAGAATTTTACAAATATCATGATATAAAACTATATGAGAATCAATATAATCAGCACCTGTTAAAATATGATCAAAGTAAAAGTCAGATAAAATTTTATTGCATGCATCAGGATATGAATCTTTATTTTGATACGCAGTTTCATTGAGACAACGTACAGCAAGGTATGGAGCAGTTGCGGTTCCATATGTCACTGTGTTTAATTCATAATATTCTACTGGATCATTTTTATTTGCACGCCATAGAATTTTTTGAAGTTTTTTATCGTCTGGATGAATCCATACTTGACGATACATTTTCGAAATATCAGCAGCTAAAACCCATTTATATAGTCGAAAACGTGTAATAATCATGATTAAATTTTGTAGCAGTTTACCACCGACCATATATCATTAACAGAAATACTTGTTGTTGTTTTACATGAAGCATCAATTACAACCTCAGCTTAGTTGTTAAATTATTTACCTTAGTAACAAAGTGGTGCGGTATATAAAATTCACCTGTTATATCAGTATCTGTTATTTTTGACATGTTATTTAACTGGATATATTCCTGCATAAAATTCGTGTATTGTTGTTGTAAGACATTATTTTTTAATAATTGATTTTCAACTGAATATAATCGTTTCAATGCTAGTTGTTTAGATTCGCCTAAAACGTCTGCTGGTTGTTTTATAGGTAAGCGCTTAACAAATCTGCCGTCACTGCTGCGTTTAGAAGTAGCTTGAACATGTTCTTCGACATTATGTTGTTCAGATGATATATGTTTGTCTATATCAATATCTTCTATTTCCCAAAATTTTGTTAATTTATTGTCCATATGTTTTGTTGAGACAAAATTACATTGCACGCGCGACTTGATTTGTGATTGCGACAATCTACCAGACACTATCCAACCTAGTACCGTATTTTGTAAAATTGGTTTATTTTTACCTAATGTAATGTGACCTACGCGTATTAGCCGCCAAAAAAGATCAGCACCTATTAGAAGGTCGATTTCATTCGATTCATTAAATTGTGGATCAGCTAAAGTGATATCTGTAGGTAAGTTTAACAAGTTTGTATTGAATGATACAGAAGGTATATTTTCACTGATATGGGATATTATTAAACAGTTAATATTAGTTGCAAAATTATTTAAATGTGATTTAATTCTAAGATTGATTGAGTGTGTTAAATTGCTGGAACACTTGTTTATACCAGAAACAGAAATATTTACTTTATTTTTATCAATTTGTAGTTTATTAGCAAGATTTTCAGAACAGAAGTGCGATTCTGAGCCACTATCCAATAGTGCTCTACAAGTTATGGGATTGTTATATTTATCAAAGACTAATACCATTGCAGTACTTAGTAACGTATGAGTCTTAGTATTCGTAAAGTGAGTTAATGTTTGTTGTAAAGTATGTATGTTATTCGTATTTTCAGATGAAATGTTATTATTTGCAGGTTCAATTTCTGAGGTAGACTGATTAGACGTGGACTCGTCATTATTAGAGTTGAAGTGTAATAGTGTATGGTGACGTTTAGAACATATTTTACAAGAAGAACTATAGTACAAAATTTATTTGTATGACCTGATTTCAGACAATTTGAACATAGACCTCGTGATTTTATTTCATAATATCTTTTAATCGGAGATAAATTAAGTAATTTCTCGCATTTGTTAATATAATGTTCGCCAGAGCATAATTTGCAATGAAGATCCGTATCACTATTGACAACTAGTGTTCTCGGTTTTATCCTTTGATCAGACATTGTGTCACTGTGTTTTTAGTACCTACTTTATATTTATTTTGCAAATGCTTTAGTAATTCATCTAGAGTAGAGTCTTCATCATTAGTACGTTTTTCTTCCCAACCCTTCTAGTGCGCGAGTCTAACTTATTTACTATCATATGAATTAACAAGGTGTCCCAATGTTGAACAGGCTCGCCAAGTACATTTAAAGCACGCAAGTGTTTATTTAAATTATCAAGAAGACAACGAAGAAAAGTATAAGACTCTTTGTTACTAGTTGGCAAATTGAAAAGCCCCTTTACATGGTCATCTTTAAGTATTGATTTATTATTATATCTCTCAATTATAAGTTCCCATGCGATCTTATAATTTTCAGATGAGACCTCTAGGTTTGAAATGATATCAGCAGATTCATTTTTCAAGCATGAGCGTAAGTAATGAAACTTTTGTATATCAGATATGCTTTGATTATTATGTACAATTGATTCGAACGTATCTTTGAAGTATAACCAATCATTGTATTGACCGTCAAAGAAAGGTAAACTGATCGTAGGTAATTTTACATTACCCATATTGAAACTTGCATTAGATATTTCGCTATGCCTATTTGCATCGGTAGCATCATGTCCAGGCTTTGGAATTGAATCTAAAATACTCTTAGCCTTAGCTTCATACGCGAAATAATCATCTTCGAATAATTGACGTTCAATTTCATGATCTTCAGAGGTATCTATGGCTTCAATTTCTGACTGAATGTCATCAAATGATTGCCAACACAGATTTAATTTATTTAATCGAAGTTCCAGCTGAACCAGGTCAAGTGTCACATTGTCTAAATTATCAACAAAGGTTTTGAATCTTGTTAAACTGCTTTTAATGACAGCACGTTTACGAATTAATTTTTCTACGTCAATATCTGTCATTGTAGAAATGCTTAGAGAGTAAAACAATTTGAGCGTGCAATAGACAATATTATTAAAATATAAACAGATGCACGTACGCAGTGATTATTATTTTATTACTTTAGAATAAATTAACTAAATTTATATTATAGAATGCGTGCTTATCACACGAGACAGGTAAAAGTTAGATGAGCTACTGAAATAAGGAACGAACTGACCTTTACCGTCTGACTCTGCTTGTAGACTAACGATGAAACGTATTTTGGACTCTTGGTAACTTCCAAACTTGAGTCGCCTAAAGATATGCAATATTTTCTTGCCAATTATATAGTTATTCACTGGATCCGGCTCGTTGACCAGAAAATGTTTGAATTTGCTTCGTATCTGGAAGATCAGCAACCAGGCGAATATGCAATAGCTTCGTATCTGGAGGATCGGCGACCAGGCGAAGATTTAATTATTTAACTCGAAGGACCGTATAGATGATTTATTGTATTAATTTACAATATAAAGTATTAAACTTTTATTTGACATTAGATGTATTACAAAATTAATTAATTGACAGTATATTAATATACACACTTAGATCAGTTTTTAAATATAAAAAATTAAATAGGAGGCATGCTCCAACACTACTATATCAATAGTGTCCAGATAAAAACAACGAAATTAGATTTCGGGAGAGCAAAACATACGAGTGAAGTAATTTCTCTGATTGATCGTGGAGATAGGGCAGGGTGGGACAGAATTGGACACTTTTTTCAATAAAATTTTTTCAATTTCTTAATATCTGCAGGTGACAGCTGTACTGATGGACAGCTATATATTGGCTTCAAATATTCCTCTCGAAAATAAGAATAAGCAGCAATGTATTGGAGGATAACTGATTCTGCCTTCTCTTTGCATTTATCTAATTGTGTCCCACCATGAGGTAGAGTGGGTAAATTTGGACTCACTCAACAATCAATCAGCGATAAATGATATTTATTGGCTAATAGAGAAAATATAAAATTGACACAATTTTGTAAAACAAGAAATAATGGAATTAAACGTTACAGTGAAAAAATTTAATTTGAAGTTTGATGCAGGAATCTTGCTTAGACGATCTTCGATATCTCGACTTGATATTATACTGATGTCATCCTGATCGGGATAAAAAACCATAGTTTGGTTTCTAATGCAAAAACTTGAACCACTAACTATTTATCCTGCTCGCTTAGCATGTTCCTGAGTCAGAGTCAGAGCTTTTTGGTACAACAGTGTATGCTTTCTCATTGTCCTTGTCTTCGAAATCTGAAGAACCTGAAGTTGAGTAAGTTGATTTCTTATTCGGTGGTTTTCTTAATTTTGTTGAACGCTCTTTGTTCTTTTGTCCACGAAAACATTTCTATACGCAGCTGTAACTAATTCTTCCTTAATAACTTGGTTTTGCCTCTCATCAACATTTATTATGTTTTTTTCCGATGTACTTGTATAACTACATGATCATTTTTTCTAGCTCCTCGTTTGTTTTGCGTTGACTGAAGCGTAGGTCAAAGCCGAATTTCGACCAGATTTACGATATTTGGAGACTGTCTAGCTAAATAGTAGAGAAGTTTTCTGATTACTTTTGTCAACACTTCCTCAATCAATTCAGATATAAATTCAACCGTGGTGATCACAAAAAATTCATTAATTTTATGTTTGTGAGGTACATTTGGACACGTGGGGCACATCTGGAGTAATACGTCTTAAAGAAGCAGGTTGTATATACAGGATGAGTCATTAATAATGGTACATAGCTTAAGGGCAAAATAAAGCGATTGGGCCAACATGACTTATTCAATTGTTGATCATTTTCATTCTACAGGGTGTTAGTTGAGAAAAGTTGAAAAAATGTTTTTGTTTTTTTGCTATATTTTAAGAACGTATGGACAGATTGTTTTGAAAATTTGTAGTCTTATGTTCTTTGAGGTGTTAATTACGAAAATACAAACAGTGTTGAGGTCACGACTAGGAAGCGCTATTTACACTGTACTGTCGATGCAAAAATATGTCCAATTTTTTGTATTTCACACTTTTGAATTTTTAATAAGAAACTATTGAACTATCTTCAATTCTAAATAGAAAAGATATGCCTGTTATAAATCGATAAACTCAACCGTTTCCGAGAAACAGACGATTCAAGTTTTTGAGATTCGGCGGGAATTGAATTATAAAATTATTTTTTCCAAAGTAGTAGGTGTGGAAATAATAAGTAGACAGCTGTCACTACAATACTATATTGTTTTTGTCAATTCCATTCAATTCTTTGTTAGAAACGATAAATAAACAATGTTGCGAACGGCTGCTCTTTTAGTCGGGGCACTTTTTTAAGTCGTGGGTTCTTGAATAGCAAACTGTTTAAGAGGATGTTATATTTGGGCGCCACCTACAGACTAATCTGTTCGGTTTGCCTTTTTACCCCTGTAGGAGGATAATAAATTTTGCTTAAGTCAAATGGTAGAAGAAAAATAAAAATATAAAAAAATAAACACAGTTTATTGACTTGCCCACCAGTTGATATACAGACGTGGAATTGTAGAAGTTGGAAAGATCATCCGTTGATAACGTTGGAGATGACTTCCAGAAAGGCAGCTTTCCTGTCGTACTTGGACTAGTGCCGCTTACAATCTTGATTTCAAGGTAGTGCTTCGAGAAGAGCAGCCTTGCTGTCGTACTTGGATAGTGCCGCTTACAATCTAGATTTTCAAAGCTTTAGAATGGCCTTCTTAATTCAATTTTGATTCTTCAATTAATAAACTTTAACCAGCAAAGGTTGAACAAAAATATTCCAACATAGGAAATGGAAAGATTCTCAAAATGTACGTTACTTGACGTAACACCAATAATTTCAATTGATTATTTAATTAATGCTTGATTATTTATAATTTAATCGTTCAATTATTTAATTAATCGTATTAAAATGTGGCTTCGCACTATAACTAAATCTGTAATATGGAAATACTTCAATCGACCAAAATCAGAACGAAAAGGGGCTAGAATTTAGGTTTCTGTAGGTTTTATACCCTACAAAGATCTAAAAACTCACTGAAATCTGACTGGTTCGGTTTCTATGAAAGTTCGGGCTAATGCTCGTTCGAGATCTCAGCACATAATTTAGTCCGAATAGAATTATTAATTTTTATGACAGTTACAGTTACCTTAACCTTGCTTTTTGCCAAAACAAAGCTTAATACAACAAGTGATAATAATAGTACAAAGTGTTTACATTTTAGGCTTACTTGAAGAAATCTAAAGTTACATGGTACACTGGATGTGGTTTACACTTACTTAAACTACAACATTATACAGGATGTGCAAAAATACCTAGTTACTAGACGTTTCATATTGAAATTGTGACATTCTTAATTTTATAATAAAAGGAATGTTACAATAGATTAGCCAGCAGTGTTTTTTATTGCTATTTTTTATATTTGAAATACCCCATTATAATAGTTTTTCGAACATTGATATGAGAAACATGATATGTATATATGCCCAAGACAATTTTTGTGGTTGCCGTGCAGCAGCGAGGTACTTGGAGTTATATCGAGATAACAGACAACCCGATCATAGACTGTTTAAGAGATTGTACGGCAGATTAGGCTCTCTAGCTAGGTTGCGGTTTCACAGTTTCTTCGCCAACAACAAAATGATGACCCAACATTTTATAATAAAATATTATTTACGGACGAAACTACGTTTACCCGACGAGGTATTTTTAATTGGAGAAATAATAATAATAATAATAATAATAATAATAATAATAATAATAATAATAATAATAATAATAATAATAATAATAATAATAATAATAATAATAATAATAATAATAATAATAATAATAATAATAATAATAATAATAATAATAATAATAATAATAATAATAATAATAATAATAATAATAATAATAATAATAATAATAATAATAATAATAATAATAATAATAATAATAATAATAATAATAATAATAATAATAATAATAATAATAATAATAATAATAATAATAATAATAATAATAATAATAATAATAATAATAATAATAATAATAGTCGAAATTCGGCAGAGATCTTAGCCGGCAGAATGCAGAAGGCAATCGTCCTTGGTTCGCTACGTCTGCTCAGAACACACGATTTACGGGCGCAATGATTACTGACTCCACGGAGTGGAGAGTGGTCATTGCTTGACTCTCCAGAACATCTCCGAGTGTGTCGGAGCCTCGGAAGGTGTTTACTGGAAAAAAAAAATAATAATAATAATAATAATAATAATAATAATAATAATAATAATAATAATAATAATAATAATAATAATAATAATAATAATAATAATAATAATAATATGTCTTTATTTCCAACTAGAAAAAACAAGATACAATACAAATACAGAAAATTAATTTGGAAATCCCAAGGGGAAGTTCACACTAAGTGTGCTCTGCCACTTAACCCTTGTATACATAAATATTTACATAAGTCAAACTGAGAAAATATACAAAGCAAAATAATAATAATACAAAACAAAAAATGAGAAAAGTAAATTTTGAAAAAATGAAAAATGAAAAAGGACACACAAACACTCATAGATATTGTAAAAAATTATTTGAAATAGGGAAAAACAAAATAAATAAATAAAAAAAAATGGTCAGAGGCATTTATTTCATGCCAAGAAAAGCATTACAAAAATTAAACAGTGAACAGGGGTAGAATAGAAATAGTCATTCTAACTAAAAAATCGTCTTCTGCCAAGAGAAGTACATTATCAGCAAGAGTTCTCTGTCAGTATTTGGTGTGGAATTCTTTCCGATAATTTTGTGGGGCCGTTCATACTACCACATCTACTTCTCGAAGAAAGTTATTTAAATTTTCTAATTAATGACTTGCCACTGCTTCTTGAATACATTACCTTAAATTTACGGCAGAACTTCTGGTTTTTGTATAATGGTGCACCTGCACATTACCCCTCGACGAGTAAGAGATTATCTTAATACAAATTTTACGCACGTAGTTCTGGTTTAAATCTGCTGGATTTTTACTTTTGGGGCTATATTCAATCTTTAATTTACAAAGACATTATTAATAGTCAAGAACAACTGTGAGAAAAGATTCAAGAATCGGTTAATATTATCAGGCAACATAAAATTTTATTCGATGTCAGACACAATTTAAATAAGAGGCTAAGAACGTCGCTGGTGGTCACTTCGAGAATCTTTTATGATTAATAATTTGTTAAGATATGCATAACAAAATTTTCAGTTGTTGTAGCGTTGGTCTTATTGTTATTAAGTTTTGATATCTGAAGACTTCCTAATTTTCTAATTTAATTGCTGCCAAACGTCAAAAACTTAATTCGTCTGCTTCTCGAAAACGGTTGAGTTTATCGATTTGTAAGAGATATACCTTTTCTATTTAAAATAGTTCAATAGTTTATTCGCTTTATCAATCACAATCGCTTTATTTTGACGTTAACAATCTGCCCTTGACCATTACTAATAACTCACCCTGTAGGTTGTTTATAAAATACAACAGGTTTTGTTTATTATCAAGAAAATTAATGTTATGACCTTATGAATAGAATGTGTGAATACTTACATTTTTGTTCACGAATTTGGATTATTTTATTGCATCAGTAAACACTAATATGCGACGTCCATTTAGAATGACCACTGAAGTAGTACTATAAAGGTTTGCTTTTATGTAAATAACCAACATTCTAATGCCAGTGCAGCGCGCCAAATTTGAACTGTCCAAATGTGTCCCACGTCAAAATGTGCACCACCTTACCCTACCCAATTATTGTCCTAATATTTGTGAATCGGTCTGTACCATAAAAATTATTATACCTATTAAGAAAAAATTAGCCGCTGTTTCAAACGACACATTATTCGCGTTTGACATTTTATTGCCTTCTTAAAAATAAAAGAGCAGCACAAACGGTAATTTGCTAGATTAAAGGCCTTTTGACCTGCTCCCAGATTTCCGTCCGATTTATTATTATTTTAAAGAGAGTTTATGAACAGTGGAAGCTTTTAAAGAAGGCGGATGGGAAAAGTTCTGCAAAAATAAATAGCATCATTATAATTTACAGTAGCTAAAACATTGGCATTTATTTTATGAAGTCCATATAATAGTAAAAAGGTATTTTCTTTTATTTCTTACTTTTTCTTTATATAACTTTTAATAAGTTCATTTTAGCAAATAATAAAATATTAAATGCTTGCAAGACACTTTACATACAGGGTGGTCCGAGGGGTGGTCCGTTTTCCATGGGTCACCATTGGCATCTCGGAAACCGTAAATTATACAAGGTGGCTTAAATTAGAAAAAGTTGCGCCTTTTAATGACCATTAAGATATACTGTGACAATCAAAATTGGACAAAAGATGAAATGAAATGAAGAGAGATGAAGAGGAAGAATAATAATAGTGGAAAATAGAAGGAGAAACGGAAAATAGTTAATAAGTATAAAAACAGGGGAAGAAGAGTGCTGAGTCTTAAGATTAGTACTTAAAACCAGCAGGAGACGGACTCACTCTAACCTCTGACTGCAACTCGAAATAGTATTTTTAGTGCAACGCAGCTCCTACTCCCCACAACGACTGAATCACACTGGCTCGTGAGTGGACGGTGGGGTGGATAAGAAAGCTTCGGTTAACGATATCGAAGTAATAAAATTTATATCGTGTAATCGTAAAGATCTGTACACTATTAGGACAAGGACCATAACTGCTGCAATTAAATTCTACAAATGACTCTTTATTATTCACTCCACCAGCATATCAAGGGAGATATCACACAGTAAATTCATCAAACAAATTACTAATTAGTTATCCGCAAGTGATCACTTATCCTCACAATACATATCCATGTACTAAATTGTTACTAATTACCAATCTCTCAGCGTTCTACTCGCTACTCTTAAACTAATTTGAATTCTCGTATTTTCTTATCTCTCTGTACCAAATTTCAGTTCTTTCTGTTCAGAAATAATGGCACTATAGTCGAGGCAATGAAGCACTAAAAAGGCAAAGATAGGAAATCTTTAAGGATAGGACGTATCGGAATGCAGTTTTTTGCATTCGCTTGCAAAAATTATTTATATCATTCGTACCTACTTTGTACCTATTACAAACCGGAAGTTGCATTGCTGCAGCCAAAATGCATGCAAAAAATGCATCTTTTGAGAGGCATTTTGGCAAATTTAATAACTTCGTAAGTAAGAGTCAGAATTGGCTCAAGTCGGGTACCCGGGAGTTTTCGAGGTCGCTGATCACGATTATGATGTTCAAATTGACCCCCCGAATACCTGGAGCTCAGGAACGCCGACGAACGTCATCTCCGGGGACTATCCCGAACTTTATGCGAGAGAGGAGAGAAACTGGGCACCCAGGGTTTTTTTGGGTCGCTGAATTCGAATATACCATCGGCGAACACTCCACGGACACCTGGTGGGCCCCAACCTGGACGCGGACGTCATCTTCAAGAATTTTTATGAAAATATCGACAATAACGAACCGAAAATCGTTATGGAGGCTTTTTGTGTGCGCTGAATCTAAATTTTATGTTGAAAACGACCACCCGAACACCTGGTGCGCCCTAACCTGGCCCTGAACGTCATCTCCGAGAGTTTTCCAGACATAATTGAAAAAAACCACCCGAAAATCGTTACGGTGGTTTTTTTGGCTCGCTGAAATCAAATATGGCACCGGCCAACACCCCACGGACACCTGGTGCGCCCTACCCTGGCTCTGAACGTCATCCCCGAGGGGTTTCCAGACACAATTGAAAAAGACCAACCAAAAATCGTTACTGGGTTTTTTTTGAGTCGCTGAATTCAAATATAGCACCGACGAACACCCCACAAACACCTGGTGCGCCCTACCCTGGCTCCGTGGCGTAATTGTTTTTAACTTGATCATTTGTGTTCTGCACATACTTAATTTTTTGGAAAAAAAATCATTGTTCAAATAAATTTACGAATGCAGTCTAGATAAAATTTTATATAGTAGATATAAAAATATCTGGTGATGCCAAACAGTAAAATAAATAAATACATAATAATGTATACTTAAGTAACAACAATATGAGACATTAATTGTGGAATTTAAACTGTGACAAATTTTAAGATATTTTAAAAAGACATATCAAATATGAAATTACTGCGATAGTAATAGCGTAATAGTATAACAAGTAAGGTAAATAAGTCTAGTAATTGCTTCTTACATAGGGTTGCCACTTTTTCATAAGCTCAAGTAAGGACATTCTTTGCTTTGTCTAAATGCGTTGTATGAGGGTGTGTACAACATTTTACATTATATTTAAACACATTTTTACGTATTTTGTCTCTTTTTGTGTCCCAACAATTCTATATTAATATAAATTTATCTCTTTCTGCCAAGTAAGGATATTTCCAGTAAAAGTAAGGAGGGAAGGACACAGAGGCTGAAGTAAGGACTGTCCTTCCCATGCAAGGACATGTGGCAACCCTACTCTTACATCTAAGTATTGTTAAAAAAATCGAAGATTTTGTATAGGGTGCCCTAAATTGTCTTTCAACAATGCTATGTAAATTAATGCTCTAATGCTTTAAGTTTAGATTTGAAATCACAATCTCCTTAAAGGGGTACATTTATCTTATTACAAATCTTCTTAGGGATAAATGTTTATGTAAGAATGTTTTATTTTTTATGTAACTACTATTATCGTAAAAATATCGGCAATTTAGGAGTGCCCTGTACAAACATTGAAGAATAGTAACTATAGGTATATAAAACTCTAACCAAGTTCACTATCAGAAGGAATATATTCACTGTCAGAATTTTCATTAAAATGTTTTTCTGGGATGTCGTTACTGACTGCTAAATTATCTTTCTATTTTAACTCATTTTGTGATTGTGCGAGAGTAACATCCACTTTGTCATGAGGATTATATTTGCCCCTTTTGAGTCCCTTAGAATAAACATTGTTCTTCTTTCTCTTTGATATTTTCTGAGTAAGCTCTTTACTGTGAGCACTTATACCCAAAGACTTTCTGTATTCTTGTCTTTTTTTCAGTTCCTGTTGTCTTTTAATATATGTTCCAATATCTAGATTTGTCTCCTTTGATTCTTTGTTATTACTTTCAATTTCTACTATTTCACCATCTTCTAAGATGTTAATATTTTTCTTATTATCGTCAGCAAATGTTTCTAATTCTTTTAATGCCTGCTTCTCTAATATTTCTTGATGTGTACCCCATACACTAATGCACTCAGATAATTTTATTTCATCTAAGTCATTATTCTGAAACGAAAATAAATGTTTGAATAAAATTTTTATTCAATATATTGCTGTTTTTACCTGTATTGTTACTTGACTAATGTCAACTATTTTATTATTTGATGCTTGATGTTAAAGCTGGAAATTAGAGTATTGAACGTTGTGAGATACTGATAAATGATTGCTGATACTGACTGGTGCTTGAATAGAACTATTGAGACTGAAACACAAAATATAATTGAAACTTAGCAACAAATGTTTCACATTTAACCTAAAATCTCATTGTCAAAGTTGACATCCTTGACCTTGACATCACAGTTCACAGTTGACATACCAGCACAGTTTATATAGTTCGTCGAGTGAAAGTTCCAGAGGTTGTGGCTAAATTGCGGCTAAATACGCAATGAACACCAATGAAATGCATTTGTACATGACGAAGTGGGAGAAAATCCCCTGCTGAATAGTCCCCGGAGATGACGTTCGTCGGCGTTCCTGAGCTCCAGGTATTCGGGGGGTCAATTTGAACATCATAATCGTGATCAGCGACCTCGAAAACTCCCGGGTACCCGACTTGAGCCAATTCTGACTCTTATTTACGAAGTTATTAAATTTGCCAAAATGCCTCTCAAAAGATGCATTTTTTGCATGCATTTTGGCTGCAGCAATGCAACTTCCGGGGTTTGTAATAGATACAAAGTAGGTACGAATAATATAAATAATGTTTGCAAGCGAATGCAAAAAACCGCTTTCCGATACGTCCTATCCTAAAAGATTTCCTATCATAATGCTTCATTGCCTCGACTACTAGATGGAATTTCTAAAATCGCTATTTTTACATTTTTTTTACAATATTTCAGCAACGGCAGCAGATATGTTGGACCCATTTGATTTATCTTAATGGTCTTCAAAAGGGACAACTTTTTTTCTAATTTGAGTCACGATGGTTTATCGCGTAAAAAATTTTTATTTTTGTAATTTACTGCAATATATAGTGCAAATATTTACTGTAGTATATAGTTTTATTCTTCTCAGTTACACTTTCTTATATATTTTGCATTATTCATTTGTTCGTCTGACGTAGATCGTCTGAATTCTAGCTTCAACTATATGTACAAACGGGTTTGAACATTAAATTACAGAGACGACTATTTTACTAATATACAGCCATAGACATAAAAAAAAAGTTCTGTGCCCGAGCTCTGACCTATGATTTCCCATGTATTTTTGGCTTCCGAAACCGATCCCAGGGTCGGTATAGCCCAGACGTTCCATATTTGCGCCTACGGTAAAAAAATGACTAAAATTTGGCCATTACCTGGAAATAAGCGCAAAGCTTTCTCTTTGTGCCATTGAAGGGTCCAAACATAAATTAGTTGTTGACGTAGGAAGTATTGTAGCTCTTTTCTTTCTTTTTTTAAATTTTGTATTTTTTTTAATTTTTTTGACTTTTTTAATTTCTTTTATTTTTTTAATTTTTCTTTATTTTTTTGTATATTCACTGTGCAATGCTACATGAAGACAATCCTCTTAAATCAATTCGATCCTGAATACGGTGAAATCATATGATTTTTTTCTGGCAATTTGGAATTTTTTAGGATCAATTTTCTGCAAATTCGTGGCCCTCAAGTGACAATTGGGATGTGCGAGGGCCTATCCAACAACTGATTCATGTTTGGCACGGAGATAAAGCTTTGCGCTTATTTCCAGGTAATGGCCAAATTTTGGTCATTTGCTGACCGTAGCGCGCGAATATGAAACGTCTGGGCTATACGGGCCCTGGGATCGATTTCGGGAGCCAAAAATACATGGGGAACCATAGGTCGGAGCTCGGGCACAGAACTTTTTTTGTGCCTGTGTAATTAATATACAGGGTTAACTATGACTAAGTACAAACATTTTAACTACATGTTCAGCGAGGTCTAAAAGACAATAAAAAAAATGTTTAGAAATTCTAGCTCAATGTTTAAAAATGAGGCAAAACCCTCTTTTTCTACGGATAGTCGGTGCCTATGACAATCAATCATCGCCCGAGATCGTTTTTTGCAGCATTGTCAAGTGTAGAAACGACGAAAATAAACATTTTTATTAATAATAGTAATGCCTAAGTACCTGATAGATAACAGTTAACCAGGTTAGCTGCAGTATTTTGTACTCGTTCTTCGTTCTTTTGTTGCACACTGCCAAAACTACAAATTCACTCCTTATAGATTCGTCATAATTATCCACTAACTTGTCCTACATAAAATACTTTATTTAATTACTATAAAACGTTTAAAATTAGTCATTAACTATTCTAAAATAAAGATAACCTAGAATACTGCACTGCTAGTTGCATACTCTTCAACCCTCAACATGCATATTGTTACATGTGAAGCTTAGTTATATTATAAGGGTCTAAGAAACATTTTTACAGAACACTGTAAAGATCTTGGGATGTTATAGTTTAAAATATTACTAATTATTTTGTTCAAACATCGTCGTTTACTGTTAATATTGTTGCTATTATTAGTATTAACATAATTTAATTCCAGTATTTATCATTTCAAAGTGTACCAATAAAAAAAAGTAAGGTAAAGGATGCGCAGATTGCTTCGCCGCCGTGCCCGAAAAATTACTCATGTTTTGATAGTTATTAATTATACAAGAGAATTAACAAACCTTTAATAAACGAGAAAAAATGAACACTCGAGGCGCAGCCAAGAGTTTTTCTTTTTCGAGAAGATTAAAGGCTGATTAATTCTCCGAATGTAATTCAACGTTTTATCCACGACCACGGCCAAAACGGTTAATTAAGAGAGTGAAAGCTGTGTGAGAGCAGGTGGAAAATTATGGTTTAGAAAAACGTCATATGACAAATTTATTTTAATAAAAAATATTGATTGTCAGCTGAATAATAGAAAGTCCTGGAATCGTTGCTATGGCTCTTATGAATTCTAATCTAGTAGTATGTTAAGAGGTCTTTAATCCATGGAAAACAGACGTATTAAACCTTCTTAATATAGTGGTCGTGGATAAAGACCTTAATATCCACTTATACTTTAATATACTATTTATTATAATAGCTAAATACATTGTCGGTATTCAAAAACTTGCCATTCAGATGCGATAACTTAAAAACGCTGGGACAAGTCAATGTTTGTTTTAAGAGAACATATCTTATGGATGGACTAATTTCCTAAATTTCTACTTCTTCATTCTTAGACCTCTTGCACATTGGCAATTTAATGGCGCGATTTGGTAGCGCGACTGAATTGCAAACATTGCCTTGAGCCGCAAAGAATGCGGCTAAAGACGTTCCAAACCTCAGCTACTTTCTGAGGAGCGATCACTTCCGTACAACTGAAGTACCAATAATGAATAGTTATTAATATACCGTCAGACTCAAAAGTATGATAACGAGTTCACCCCGCAGAGCCTATATCAATGATTCCCAGTTAAGGATATGGAAGTGCACACTACCAGTTAATGCATTTAGTTTAACTCGATGATTTGCTTATCTACCTTTTAGGTCACCAACTAATTAGACGAAGTACTGTCGATTGTACAGCGGCGAAAGAAAGAAAAAAGTTACCATTATAAAAGATCGACCCACACTGCAGGTCGTGTCGGTGGCCTGCAATTTCTCTACTGTTCCCACAAAAGTCAGGGATTGGTTTCAAACTGTTATAATTAATCGACCAATTAAGTTATAAATGAACTTACCTTAAACAAACTGCAAGTCTTTTATCAGATGACTGGTGCTGCAGACGAGAATGGTTCAAGACCTCGAATTTTTTTTGTGACATACGGAAATACTAAAAAATATTTTGTCGTTCTCTTTCCAGTTCAGAAACTAAAGGATAAAATTTGCCATATAGCTTTATGTTTTTATTGATAGAGTGAATCCAAAACTTTCTCATTTTCCCTGTTTTTTGTCTCTCCTTCTCTTCATACAACATTGTTAAAATAAAAATTTCTTCCGAGCTACTGTTATTTACAAACTTCAAAATATCAGCTGCACACATAACCTGCACAAAAAGTTGCTGGACAAGTGCGCGAAGTCATGCAGATTTGCAGATCCGCGCTGTGTTGGTCCGTCCAGGCCCGTGCAGGTTCATGCGCGCAGTCTTTAAAACGTTTGAAGGGGTTTAAATAACGAAACTGAATCAAATAATTTGTTATAGATGATAACATGCAATTAAGGTGGAGAAACTTTTTATTGGCCATTGTGGCACTCCAATAAACATTGAACAGATAAAATTTCTACCAAATTAAAGGAAATGGTAAGTACTCTGATGCAAAAGAAAATTGGCATAATATGTTGCTTTCTTGTAATCTTGGTAATGGCACACTTGAGGAAACGAACTGACATTGTCAAGCTGCATTGCTGCGATATAAGTTTACTTTGATCTTCCAAGATCCAATCGTACCTATCCCTAGTACGGGATAGGTATTACAATTTAGTTGAATTAGAAAACATTCTTATCACTGTTATTCATCTTATCGTTACATCTTATAAATTTATTTAAATCATATTTACTAAATAGATTCCAATATGTCGAGATTATGAGACATAAGACAGAGTTATATATGGTTAAAAGGGATGTTGCGCATGGTATATCGCGTCAAGAATTCAGACGTTACACAGTTGTTTTTATTGTCAACGCAATTTTTGATATTTGGTCGTGTTATAAACAATCATATTTTGCAATTTAGTGCAATATACTGTAATGATACATACATTACTCGCTATAGTAAGTAGATAACATCCTGTATGGTTTGTGTTGTACCGATATTTATTTCGCGAGAGTTTTTATTGTCGGCGAAAAAGCGCGTTTTATACAGATAAGGTAGAGAGAGTTATCGTTGGTACCTACGGTATTGGTGTGGTTGAATTATTTATTAATAATATATTTGTGGCTAACTGTGTCACTTTGGCCGATGATATTATATCTTGGTGATATTTGTCTAACCTGTGCCAGGTAGGTGGGATCTCGTTACTATGTTAGTTTAGTGTACTGTTTACTTTCTCTGCAATTCTTGAAATTGTATCTAATGTGAGGGTGTGTGTGTGTGTGTGTTGAGTATATCTGATTGTAACTATGCATATGCAATTTCACGCTGTTCTTATATAATATATGGTGTGTGTATATTGAATGTATTTGATTGTAATTATATTAGTGTACATATTCATGTTGTTATTGTGTCTTTCAGTTGGAGCAAATATAGCTATTTTGAAGTCCTGGGTATTTTCTCAATCCACCCGAACCTACTACATAATTTGTTCGGTTACATCTTGGCGCCCAACTGCTTGGGATTGGAAAATGCCTAACGAAAAACAAGATTTTCTTGGACACCCTACACGTGCACTTGCTAAGCAGCGCAGTGCACATCCTAATACGACCGCTGATACCAGGGGCGGCGCTCAGGGCTTGGAAACGGTATGGCAAAAGAAGAGTGACCAGTTGGAAGAAGCTATTGGTTGCTCTGGCCCTATGGGGAGACGTCTACCGTCGAGATTAACAGCCACCAACAACAGAAAAACGACGAACGTGGTCCATCCTAGAAACCAAAGGCAACCAGGTAACAAGTTTAGGAGCAGTGCCTAAACGGCTTGCTGCCAGGTAGGAGATTTTCATAAAACTCCATCAGTGGTAGCGTCAGGCAATAGTATAGACCTTACAAGTTTAACATCCCATATTTTCAACCAAACTTTACCAAACGCTGGTTATTTTCGTAGTAATGTACATGATAAACATTATATAAGCAATGCTGATGCATATATGAATATGGCCGACTTACATGATGCTCATAACAATTTTAATTCTAAAGGTAAAGGTCATGATTATAATCTCTTATTTGTTAATGATGATGTTTTTAAAAATTAAATGAGACAAATACTTTAAAAATGCTCATGTAAGAGATAATAAAAATACTAATGTTAAACGTTAGGGTTTATACATGATGGTAATGTAGGTAGATTTAGTACTAGTTTTAATCAAAATCATATAACTTATAAGGACCTTCAAAATTTTGTAAACAAATTTGATAATACTGAACAAGATATTCATCCTGTAGCTTTTGTTCGAAGATTAGAAGAATTAATGGTTCTAAATACAATACCATTTAGATATTTTACATTTATATGCAGGAATTTACTTCAAGGAAATGCAAAATCATGGGCCGATGAATTTTTAGATTCTTTCCTAGATTTTCAAACATTTAAATTACATTTTTGGAACATTTTTGGGGCCCTACTAAACAAGAAAAATTTAAAATGGCATTAAGTAAGAATAAATATCGTCGTAAAGATGGATCGTATGTAGATTTTTTTAAACAAGTTAACTAAAGCTAGATATATCCCAACCCGCCGGTCTCAGAAAATATGCTTATACCAACTATAACTCGGTTACTTCCTCCAAGTATTTATACTAGTTTAATAGGTGTACAATCCGTTAAGGATGTGTTAGATAGACTTAGACAAGCCGACTACTATTATGAAAATGAGGAGAAAGATGACTTCCCAACTAATCAAGCCAGAGCTAGATCTCGGTTTGTCCCGCAACCTGCAGTAGGTAAAAATGTTTCAACCTTAACAGTTAATTGTAATGATGAAGATGAGGTTTCGGGAAACGAGCAATTGCCTACCGATCGGGCCCTACGGTAGGAGTAATATCTAGGGCTTTGGATCGGTCAGTGGTCGCGCGGTTTAAGGCGTTAGTACTTGAATCGAGGTGACTAGACGGAGTTGGTTCGAGCCCAGCTGCCGGTAGACCGTATATAAGCTATATTCGTGGAGAGGATTGGCACCCTCTCTGTGGGTATGGTAGGGTGGAATAATGTTAGCTTGGGTCAATGTGAGAGATTGATGCCGGTTGATATTTGACCGCCCCCCTAATTAATGAGGTTTTCCAGGTTTTCCTCATTCCTGCACTCAATAGTGGTTAGGGCCTACCAACGTAAGTCGTTCCTGGGCGCAAATGCGGCCTGCTTAATAATAATATGCCGCCCCCTCTCCCGCACAAGTCTCCGACTTCTGGGCTAATCCCAGTGATTAGAATGAGGGGTAGAGATATTATTATATTATTAGATATTATATTAATATGTCAGTGGTTAATAATCCAGTGGACGACCTACTAGAGGACTGTGACTTTGATCACACCGTTGGTTATACTAATAGGTCGCCTACTATTATTATATCAATATTTAAATTTATATTTCCGGCGTTAATAGATTCAGGTTCAGAAATTTGCTGTTTGTCAGAAACCGTTTGGGAACAAATTAAAAATAATAGTATTGTCACCTTTCCAGTTTCAGATATTCGACTTACGGGTGCATTTAAAGTCAAACAGCGCACGGTTTCACTGCAAATGTTATTGCCTTTTGAATTACAGGGCTATCCGTTTGAGTTTGAATTTTTGTTAGTGCCGGATTTAATATTCCCAGTTATAATCGAAGTGGATTTTTTAAGAGCAGTATCAGAAAAATTTATTTAGAAAACGCCAACATATCTATGTTACATAACTTTAAAACACTAATAATACCGGAGCTCCAAACTAAACATATCACTCCACAATCGGGTGCACCGCTTAATCTTAGGCCAATGGCGATAAATCATAATAGCCCTAAAAAAGACGTAGAAAATTACAACACTATAGATATTCAGAAAGAATTAGATAACTTGTTAGCAGATTCTCGGGTATTGCCGGAGCAGAAACATAGGTTTGTTAAGGTATTACGTAATCATCTTCAGGTTTTTTCAAACGTACCGGGTAAAACTAGCGAATATATTCACGCCATTCGTCTAAACGATTACAAACCTTTCGTAAAAAGTCTTATCCTATACCAATTGCACACCGAGAGGCAGTACAAAAGAAATAAACCGTATGGAATCATGGGGTATTATAAAACAAAGTCCTACTCCTTATATAAATCCGTTGGTAACCGCTGTGAAAAAGGACGGTTCGGTAAGGATATGTTTAGATGCGAGGGCGCTAAATTTGGTAATGGAGAAAGCGCATGATTCGCCCAGACCAGTGGATGAAATCCTTAAAACTTTAAATGGGGTTAATTATATAAGTTCCTTGGATTTAACTAATTCTTATTACCAAATACCGTTAAGGAAGCAACATAGACAGTTCACTGGGTTTTTAGTTAACGGTAGTCTTACGTATTTAACGTACTGTCTTTTGGTCTTTGTGCGGCTGTATCTTCATTTTCTAGAGCTATGGGACAAATTCTCGGCCCTGAGTATGATTCATTCGTAACGGCGTACGTAGCCGATTTATTAATTACTTCTGCGACTTTCGAGGAACATGTTAAACATATTGATCAGGTCTTAACGAGGTTAAAAACAGCGGGTTTCACTTTACGTTTAAAAAAATGTACCTTTTTAAGAGAAACGGTATCTTTTCTTGGATACACACTTACGGCGTCGGGAATTAAATCGATCCTGATCGAATAAAAGCCATTACTGATTTACCAGAGCCTAAAAATGTAAAGCATTCTTAGGCATATGTAATTACGATCGCAATTTTTGTGAAAGTTTTGCTACTTTAGCAGCACCCCTAACCAGACTTTTGAAAAAAATGTAAACGGTGTTGGTCAGACATACAACAGAAAGCCTTTGAAGCTTTAGTCACGTAATAAATTAGAAAAACTGGTTTACCACCCTGTACTAACAGATTTTTTTTTTTGTACAAGTAGACGCCAGTGATGTCGGAGTAGGTTGTGAATTATTTCAAAGAGTTGACGGTGTCAAACGCACAGTCGCGTATGGAAGCAGGTTACTCCTAGATCGCGAGAAGTCATACAGCGTACCGGAAAAGGAGGCTTTAAGCTTCTTATTCGCGTTAAAGAATAGAACACATTACTGTCGCCGCGTATTACTCGTTGGGTTCTGGCCTTACAAGAGTATGATTTTGATATCGAGTATATTCCTGGAAAGTACAATGTAATATGTGATGCTCTCTCACGGTATCCGGGTACCAGGTTACCAACCCCAAAAGAAAAATGTTTTAAAATATTATCCTTATCCTTATCCAAGGACTTTGTAAAAGACTTTAAAAACATTTCACGTCTTGTTTATCAAGGTATTTTGTATCTTCGTAAGACGGATGAGGAACCATTATCTGATCTGCATACCCGATAATCTAGTAGATCAGACCATTTTTGAATATCACAAGGCTATCGGTCATTACGGTGTATTTAAAACGTGGACGTTCCTACGCGCAGAGGAATGGTTCTTAAATATGCACAGGTGGATTAAACGGGTATTGAGAACATACGAGATTTGTCAGAAATCAAAAACGTCAATTTTGGCTAAACCAGCTCTGCATCCTATCCTTCCCGATAGAGTAGGAGACATTGTTGCACTGGACATTTATGGGCCATTGCCCCGGTCTAGGGGTGGGTTAGCCTATATTGCGGTTGTGGTGGATCTCTCTTCGAAATACGTAAAACTATACCCGTTAAAAACTGCTATCACTAGAATTATATTGAATAGGCTCATTCTTGACTATTTTGTGAACGTGGCTAAACCAACCGCGATTCTAACCAATCAGGGAACCCAATCCAGGTCTTGGAAATAAACATCGCAAGCGTTGGGAGTAAAGGTTACGTTTTGTTCGGTGCGTCATCCGGAACGCAATCCTACTGAGATAATAATGAGAGAACTCGGTAGATTATTTCGGACTTACTGCTTTGAAAAACATACGCGGTGGGCTTGGGAAATTGGGAAATTGACTGATTTCATGAATTCGATACCTCATGAATTTACGAAATATTCTCCAAAATAACTGCAGTTGGGAGACAAACCTGATCACCTTCTACCGGAAGGTCTCAGCATTCCAAGAGCCACAGTACACGATTCTCATGTCAAATTGTACATGGCTAACAATAACCTTCGGAATGGTGCCGATAATCTGTCATCAAAATCCAAACCGCGGGCTTTTGATTTTCAAGAGGAGATCTGGTCCTTCTAAAAGCTAATGTAACATCGGTGGCGTCCGAAAACATTACAAAAAAATTCTTGTTACTATTCGAAGGTCCGTTTAAAATAAAAAGAAAATTAGTTTCGATACCTATGTTCTGGTACATCCAGAAACTGGCTTAGAACGCGCCACTTTTCACGGCTCACACCTAAAATTAATTCACAAACTGAATTCTTTATAACCTGGATAGATTTCATCATTAAGCGTGGGGTGGGCAGATGTAGTGATACATACATTACTCGCTATAGTAAGTAAATAACATCCTGTATGGTTTGTGGTATACTAATATTATTTCGCGAGAGTTTTTATTGTCGGCGAAAAAGCGCGTTTTATACAGATAAGGTAGAGAGAGTTATCGTTGGTACCTGCGGTATTGGTGTGGTTGAATTATTTATTAATAATATATTTGTGGCTAACTGTGTCACTTTGGCCGATGATATTATTTCTTGGTGATATTTTTGTAACCTGTGCCAGGTAGGTGGAATCTCGTTACTATGTTAGTTTAGTGTACTGTTTACTTTCTCTGCAATTCTTGAAATTGTATCTAATGTGTGTGTGTGTGTTGAGTATATCTGATTGTAATTATGCATATGCAATTTCACGATGTTCTTATATGATATATGGTGTGTGTATATTGAATGTATTTGATTATAATTATATTAGTGTGCATATTTATGATGTTATTGTGTCTTTTAGTTGGAACAAATATATCTATTTTGAAGTCCTGGGTATTTCTCAATCCTCCCGAACCTGTTACGTAATTTGTTCCGTTACAATACATACAATGCAAACTTTTAGTGTAGTACATAGTTTTATTACTATCAGTTGCAGTTTCTTAAATATTTTGATGAAAATATAATGAATTATTCATTTGTTCGTATGACGTGAGTCGTCTGAATTCTTGTAGCGAGTATAGTAACCTGGGGTCGTTGTTGTTCTTATTATTTTTTAATGATATCGCCGGAAGTCTTAAGTGTTCTAAACTGCTCGATGCAGATGACTTAAAAATATTTAATGTCATAAAAACAAAACCAACTGCATGTTACTTAAAATAATCTTGATAAACTCGTGAGTGGTGTCTTAATAATATGCTGAATATAAACGTTAGTAGATGTAAACTTATGACATACACTAGAAAGTTAATATTAATTTCTTTCGATTATAGTACAAATGGTATTGAGATTCCAAGAGTTAGTTTTATTAACGACCTTGGAGTGGAGTCTGATCCTAAATTATCGTTTCGGCGACATTTTGATGTGGCATGCAAAATTACTTTGAACATGTTAGGATGCGTAATCATAAATTCCAGAGATTTCCATGATACCGCAACGAAAAAAACTTTATATAATTCTTATGTTCGTAGTAAGATGGAGTATGCTTGCATGGTGTGGGTACCTTTTTATAACGTACATTTTCAGTTCATTTGAGACAATTCAGCGCAAATTTTGCAGGTTTTTCATATACCTCGGTATTCGGAGAGATATAACGTCACATTTGCTTACAACAGTTCAGGTACAAATCAACATCTTCACCATTTATTTCGATGTGTAGGCATTACAATCACATACAATACTATATTGATATTGTTAATTATACAGAAAGCCTGCTTAGGAACTATAAGAGATTTTTATTTAATCAAAAAACAATTGTTAACTATAGAACACACAACAAGTACCTGCTAGGCCAGCTTCTCCTAACCCCAAAGTGACACAACACAAAAATAAATGAAAAATAACAAATTTTCATCGGCACGCCGCGCTGCCAGCTCTTAGCAATTTTATTCTACGACCTCTTCTTTCATGTCTACGTTCAGTTGCGACAAAAATGGTTTCACTTTAGGTGTATTTTTTCGAGCAACAAATTTAACAGAACAAAAGACAAATAACAAAGCTACAACAAATCTAATTAACTAACCTACCTAAGCAAGTATTATTATCCTAAACAAACTAATTTCAATGTTCGGGTCGGTCAGTGGTCGAGTGATTTAAGGCGTCAGTACTTGAGTCGATATGGCTAGACCGGTGTGGGTTCGACCCCCGCAGCCGGTAGACCGTATATCAGCTATATTCGTGGAGAGGATTTGCACCTTCTCTGCGGGTATGGTAGGGTGGAATAATGTTAGCTTGGGTCAATGTGAGAGATTGATACCGGTCGACATTTGACTGCCCCCCCTAATTAATGAGTGTTTCTATGTTTCCTTCATTTCTGCACTGAATGGTGGTTAGAATCTACCAACGTAAGTCGTTCCTGGGCGCAAATGAGGCCTGCTTAATAATAATATGCCGATTTTGGGAAAAAATAGACACGTGAAAAACAGTTGTTTTTCTACATTTCTAAAAATGTTTTCTATAGCACTCCGTTATTCCTTCACAACGCCCTGTATAACGTATTTTCTTTTAAATGGGAATGGTTAGGGCATAAATTGAAATTTCTGTGAAATGCCAAGCTAAGACAGTATGGCATATATTTTTAAATTCGACATTATTTTATACTTTTTCTATCTCCCATGAGGCCAGACAGATGAAATTTCAATGAAAACTGTTCTAATAAATAAGTCATTGATCATTTATTACAACCAGTTTTTCATATTGTATAATTTCATTGTTTGTTATATTACTTCATTTATTTACGAAGTATATTCAATGTGATTTCTTTTGTTAATTTAGAGTTAATAAGGAGCACTTCAGTATATGTTTAAATTATTTACAAAATTTACTCTTCTTGATTTGGCCGAGGTTTATGGAGTTTTCGATATTGATTCTTTGTTAGTTATTGTTTTTTCTTGAAATGATAACTAAATCAAAATAAAACTTCTTCTTGAATAATATTTAAACAGTTCCTCTCTATTTACCATTTTTTTTTCCTTCAGCATAATTCATCAAAGAGTGGATGAAAAATGTTATTAACACTACAAGGGATAATACGGCACAGTTAAAAATAGTTTCGTAATTTTGTAAAGGCCTTAATACAAATTTTGCAGGAGAGACTTTGCAATTACCATTTTATCTAAACCATTGACGAGAGTGGAAAAAATCTGGAACGTCGAGAAGTATGCCATTCCTCAATCTTCCGTTTCCACTTCGATTTTCTTAAGATTTCTCTGTGTAACCGTGTGTAAAATTTAATCTATTTTTATCCAAATAATTTGTGGTTAAACTCATTGGCAGCTTCGCGCTTGTATGCGGATCGATTTCCCGAGTGACACGCCAAATTATGAAATTTTTACGATAGTTGTGCAACGTGGACGTGATACTGGTAATTTATTTCCAAATCGTGAACGAGATGGTTGCCCCGGGCGACCACCAACGTATTTTAGTAACTGAAGAACAAGTGTTGAATGTGGTCTGTGAAAATCCGCGAATAAGTACAAGGCAGATTGCTAGACGGATACCTGGAGCAACCCAATCAATGGTGTGGAGCTTACTACACGAAGCTTAGTTATACCCATATACAACAGGTAGGTATCTCGAATTTCTTCGCAATGACCCAACCTTTTTGAAAATGTACCCCTAGCTGTCCGACAACGCATGTGAGGCAGCTCCTCACTTTCGGGTAGATATGAGATGGAGTTATCTCCATCAAATGCACGGAGTGGATCGGTAGCATGACCTCTGCGGTCTCCCGATTTAAGCCCTCTTAATTAATTTTTGTGGAACCATTTAATAAATGTAGTTTACCGTACCGAAGTGGAAACCGTCGAGGATTTGCGCGAGCGTTTCACTGCTGCAGCTAATAATTTGCGTTTACAAGAACAGCAGCCAGGAACATTAGCTTTAGTACGGCACTATTGGATAAGGCATATCCTGATGTGTGTTCAAGCCGAGGGACAAAATTTCAAGCAGCAATTTTTTTTATAAATTTCATGTTTCTAATAGTGATGAATCAATTCTTCTTTAAATTAGTGTAACAAAATTTTATTCATTAAGAACACATGTTACTTTGGTCAGATCTTTGTTTATTTTAAAGTAAAAAGGTTGCAAATCTTTGTTGCGCCGGTTTAATCACTGCACTTCGAAGGTTTGTTTCCTGCGGTATGTGACATCGCCATTTTGCATTGGCACTCTATTACAATAGACCAGATTTCAGCGACGTTCAATTAAATAGTCTTTAGTAAACGTATATTATTTTTTTGCAGTACCATATTTGTACATTATGTTGAGCATTTCCATTTTTTTTTTCGGATAAGTTCTGAATCTTCTTTATATTGCAAAAGATATGTGTTTTTATTTTCGAATTAAATTTTAAAGTAAGAGATGTTAACATATTAGCTATTGATAATAATTATATTATTATTATTCGATATTAAAGCTGAGTCACTTTGTAATGGCATCTTGTACCAATATAAATGTAGTGTTATGGAAATAAAATGCACGATCATTTTCCTTTGCGTTTTTATTTCTGTTATTTTAAAGTTACTTTTGAATAGAGGAAGGAAACATCAGCAAATATATTCTACACCGCTTTCAGTGTGATTATATTAAAATTTCCACCATTTGTATTCGCAACTTCCCCGTGTTCTATACCTATTGACACAGAGAAAGACGACCCTCAGCTCACCCCTAATGGCAACAAGGCGGGCGGTGAATAAAGCAAACAGTCTGAGCGTCTAACATTGCACGAAATAATCTTACTTAATTCCTTGAATTTTGAGAAGTATCACTAATCTGACTCCACATCTTAAAGGCCCTTTAACTGAGCCTTTATTAAATCTCAAAATGCACTGTAAACTTCCCAACGTTTATGTAGATATTCCGTGTTTCTGGAATAGATGTCATAACTTCAGAACCGTTCTCACAAGGCACAAGGTTTTCGATGCTAGAAGAAACAAATTAAATAATACCAATCAAAGCACAAAAAAAATTAAAAATTATTTTTACAGTGAGGGAAAAATACGTTACTTAAAAAGGTGTTACATTTTCTTTAGCTTTATTTATTTTTATATTTTAATAAATATGCAGGCTGCTAAGCACCTGAATATTGTCAGAAATTCATAGAGTCGTTTGGGTATCTAGCAAAAATTCACTCTATATGAAAATATATTTAAAATTTATTACACACATAAATTTGGGCTGTAACAAATATTATTTCAAAAATTATATTAGATAATCTCGTGAGATATTCAGTAAGAAAATTGTACATCAAACAAATTTGAAGGCACAAATGAGGTATCGCAGCATTTAGACTTAGCAATTGGAAATAATTTAATGCAGAATATAACAAATAATAAAAATGTATTGTTTTTGTTTGTTTTAATTTATACAGAGTGTTTCAGGAGGAGATGTACATACTTCAGTATGTTATTGTACGTTCAATTTTAAGCAAAAAAAATTCCTATAAACTTAGGTCTGGAAACGTTTCGTTTAGGATATACAATGTCAAATTAAAAAAATAATTACATTTTCTTTAATAACTCTCGACTACTTTGAAATAAATTCATGAAATTTTGTATGCGGAGTTTTCTTGGAACGGGAAATTCAAATTTTATGAACGATTGACTGTATCTCCCAGAGGGCGCCACAAGAGACCATTAGCATCCCTCCCCACCGCTACCCTCCCCACAATTCCAGATTCCACATACTATGCGTAGTAATAGATCTTCTACAGAAAACTAGCCAATCTAATGTTGCGTTAAATTGTAATAACTGCACTTTTACCAACTGTACTTTTAATAAATAAATAGTTGTTTTGTGACTTATTTGTTTTTTTTTGTCAAAACAATTTCTGACTAATATCCCTCTGACAATGACAAATGCCACATAATTTTATATCAAATATATCAAGCAAACTGCTTTCGATTGCCATAAAATTATTTCCTACATTATAAAATGTACTAGGGATATTATAACAGATAATTAGCCTTGAAAATGATAACGGAAAGAAACGTAGATATTCCCGAAAAGAAATATAATAATTCTCAAATGTTTACAGAAAATGCATTGTGTACCGATGCCGATTATTTACATGCGTTTATCCTTCAGACTCTTATATGGTAAAATTGGCGGTTGCATTTCCGATATTCCGGAACAAGACGATGGAAACTGTCCATTAAAATAGAGTAGATCCTGTTCAAAACAGATAATATCAAATAATAATTAAACGATGTCTATTACAAATTGAGATTTTATAGAGATAACTGACAACGCTGACAAAGATACAGGGATATAACCAATGACCAATAGATAGACAAGTTAAGTCAACAAACGAGGTCACCCCCTTTGTCTGAAAGTGAGACTAAAAAACAATATCGAGATGAAGGAAGTACTTCGACAAGGCAGTTTCTTAATGTTTAGTAATTTTGCGAGTTGCTATGCCGTAACTTTGGTAACTGGTCACTGATAGTAACATAATTAAAGTGTACATTCTTACTTAGCTGGAATTCTCTTACTCGCCGTTGTTGTTCTCGGGTTAGATTCTATGGGCAGTCGGAACTGCTCCTCGAAAAATGGTAATCTCATACATCCCGTAGCTGTCTCTAAAAGTAGACGCATTCCATACTGGCAAATATTTCTGCACTGCCCTCATCACAGGAGCAGAGAAATTGTCTGCTCACGTCATGGCTTTTGGGGAGTCACAAATAAATATGCTGACAATGAAGTGCGGCAAGACATTTGGAAGCATGGGATAAGATAGATGGGATATGGTGGCTCGTGACTTGCAGGCCATAAACTGGAATGTGTTTTTTTGCAATATTGAGCACCCTACAGATATGTGGTACAAATTTCACAGTATCATCTCCAGAAGTGTTGCAGCACATACTAGAACCAAAAAAACGTATTTCAACAAATTGAAGCCATGGATAACGTTCACTGTCTTGAAAAAAAATAAACGCAAAAAGAATCTCTGGAAAAAGTTTCGCAGATCATCAAGTCATGCCGACTTCACCAATCATAAAAGCTTCTCCAGTAGACTATCCGTCGAAATAACTAATGTACGACGTAAAGTCGGCTGTTGTTTTATCTGAATTTTTCGCATGTTTTTACACAAATTAACATACTTGTGCCAACCTCCCAATTATTTTAAACCCACGTGTAACCGACTCTCTAATCACTATCGATTTTCCACCTTCAAAAATCGCCCAATGGATAAAAAAACTAAATGGGTCTTCTCCTGGCGTCGACAAAATCGAGGTAAACTGCTCAAGGAATGTTGTTCCCAAATTATTTCTCCGTTGTCAATGATTATGGATGCCTCACTTAAATACCACACTCTACCTACGATTTGGAAACGTGCCTCAGTAACTCCGATATTTAAAAAGGGTGACAAGTTGAGTAGTGAAAACTACCGCCCAATTAGCTTGGTGCCTATAGTAAGCAAAATTATGGAATCAATAATACGACAAGAAATGTTTTCTTTTCTCTTATCCAATAAAGTAATTCCTGAGTTCCAGCATGGTTTTGTTCCTGGACGCTCGGTAACTACGAATCTGCTGCAGTGCACGAATGATTGGTCCATGTCCCTCGACGCTAAGAAACCTATCGACGTTATATATTTGGACTTCGCCAAGGCGTTTGACCGGGTGCCCCACAAGCGACTCCTTCACAAACTGAACCACTGTGGAATTCGTGGTGATCTTCTTCTGTGGCTTGAGGCTTTCCTCAGTGACAGAACCTTTAGTGTGAGGGTTGGTGACTATCGGTCATCAGCACGTCCTGTCCTTAGTGGTGTACCCCAAGGATCTGTATTGGGTCCTCTGCTTTTCTTAGTATATACTTCCGACTTTCCGTATCTATCACATACATTCCAAATCTGCATTTTTTTGTGGACGATACCAACTTCTATGCCAATCCCTTGACAGACCATAACATCCTTCAGAGTGATCTTATGAGCATTTCGAAATGGTGTCAGGACTGGATAATACCTCTGAATGCTGAGAAATGTTCTGTTCTCCGTCTTGGAAGGAATAACCCCTTGCATCAGTACTTACTATTAAATACGACATTAAAATCCGTTACAACACAAAACGACCTTGGAGTATTAATTTCGCAGAACTTGTCGTGGTTTGAACACATACAATCCAGGTGCAAAAAGGCAAATTCATTGGTGTACCTTTTGAGGAAGTCGTTTACTGGAGCAAGTCTGGAAACTTTCGTGAAACTATATACGTATTATGTCAGACCGCTGCTTGAATTCGCTGGTTCAGTGTGGAGTGCTGATCTAGTAAGGGATAAGAAATTATTGGAATCTGTGCAAAGTCTTGTTACTCGTCTCGCTTATGGACGTATACGACCATCCTATGAGGAGAGACTACGTCTTGCCCATCTGTCTTCTTTCTTCGCGGCGATTTAATATTTACATTTCGAGCGCTTAATTGTTTATTTAACAACACTTCTGTTGCTTCCTCGCTTTATACCCTGAGTCCGGATACGAGGATAACTTGGAGAACCAATACAAAGGTATTTCCTATTAATTTTTGTTAGAGCACACATACTAAGATATTTAAGGCATACAGGCGATATTAACCCCCGTGACCGTTATAAAATAAGTGAGTCACAATCAGTGTTGAACTAGGATGTTTGGAACACGATTCCAAGAATGGGGAAACACCCCTCATCAATCTTAAGCCTACTAATAAGAATATTATGTAGTATATAGAAAATAATTACAATATTGCAGAAACTGGTTTTATCTTGTAAGCGGCATATGATTGGCGATTGGAATTCCGCACAGGCGGCCAGTTCTAGGCGACATTGTTTGGGTTATAAGCAAAGGATAGGCGCTATTTCAATATAAACATTTGTGATTTGGAAGCGGGCTAAGAACGCCCGATTCATTCGTTAATATACAGTTAATACGTTTGTTTAATTTTAATTCCTTATAATCTAGCATTTAATTTTTTAATCAAATTTTAATAGTAATTTAATAGTTCATAATTTAATAGACACTGCATTGATAGTGGATATTTATTTAGTTTTGAAAAGTAACTAACGAAATAGTTTTAGGGCACTTTCCCATTAAAATAAATTAACTATTAAGCCAATAACAAATTAAATGTCATGAAAAACAATGCTCATAATAAAAGGTTAAAGATAAACTAGTTCAAACTAAGGGAATATTGGCCTGTCTGTATATCATCAGAACATGCTCAAGAACACTTAAAATTGATTTTTCCATAGGGCTTTTGACCCACAATGGCAAATCTGTTAGCCATACAACCTTTCGAATGCGAAGGCGACGCGGCTTCTGTCGGAATTAGATGGGAAACATAGTTGCGATCCTTTGAAATATACCTCGAAGCATCAAACATCGACGACCCAAAGAAAAGAGAGCAACGTTATTACATAGTGCTGATAGCACGTTACAAGAAATCTACTACAATCTCCCGGGCGCACACGTAGAAACTAATGACAGTGGAGGCATCGACGTCTATAAAACAGCTGTAGATAAATTAAACGAATATGTCTACCCGAAGCAATCAAAAATATATGAACGCTACCTCTTTAGACTTACTAAACAAGAGCCAGGGGAAAAATTTGAGAAGAAACCCTAGCTAAGGCTGGGTTTCTGCACTTGACTTCTGTTATTGGAAGTGACCAGTTGGTCACAGTATAGCAACCCAGAAGATCACTATGGATCAAATAATAGCACTTGTTGTGAAAGACAAACCACTACGTTTGTCAAAATCTAATAATAAACATTTTTAATACATGATACACACTTTTTGCCTGCCAGTGTATTACCAAAATGGAACGACATAATTTGATTTACATAAAATGTAAACGCGTGCTTCATAATATTATGAGGTTCATATTAAAAGTCAATGTTATCTCTTTCATGTTATCGGAAAATAATTCATTTAGTGAAAGTTAATGTATTTTATGTAAAATATTCACGAGACCTTTTTATAACACAATATTGCTTTCATTTTTGATACCACATTATCTGTAAGTATAATAATTTATTCCGTAAATACGTTCCCAGAAAATGTGGAGTAATATATTCCATATTGTTAAAAATTATTCTTTTAATTAGCTTTTAAATACCTACGTCATTTTATCTCATACAAACTTCACAATATATCTATACGTTTTATTTATTTTTCATAATTTCCATAAGAACACAAGCATTCCTTCCTAGGACCTTTGTTAATTTTTTGCTTTAAAATGATCATTATGTTGTTAAGTAATATCATTTTAGTTAGTCTAAACTAATGATGTTAAAGATAAATATGGCCATAGATTTGCATCCATAATATGTCGTTTTGCACCGGAAAATTTAGGCTTTGCGCCTCTTGCATTCTAAGCTATTTGCCCTACCTTAACGATATTTATCTGATCATCATATATAGATAAAAAAGCCAGTTTTTTGACAGAACATATTTTGCGCTGCTGAAAGAATACTTTGCTCAAAATGACGGATGTTATGTTTCAGAATTTAGAACTGCATCCTCCCCATTTCACCTATTTAGATTCTCATGGTCAGTTCAAAACATTATAAATTATTGGCTAACTAAAATTGAATCGTATTAATAAGTTATGTATTCTTTTTGTACAATGGTCTTAATAATTGCAATAATAGTAATAGATAACACGTGACTTGTTTAACAAATTTGTTTTATGTAAATGCATTGCAGTAATTCGAATCAGAAAATTTATAAGTAATGAGTGTTTTAATGATCGTTTCAGTCATATTCATTTGTTTTCTAATTCGCTTCTCATTGTTAAGCTTAATGGTATTTTTTAAATCTTTCTTTGTTTTTCAGACATAGTCATTGTAATTTTTGAAAATGTCACACTTTATAATGTTTTTGTTTACACCTTTTCTTTTTCCTTACCTTATATTTTCTATTCAAAATTGCAGCCAGCAGTTTGGGTTGTCGCTTGTTTTTGTCCCTGGTTCTTTCTTGTGACCCAAATACTTACAGTCCCACTAATTCTCATAATTATAGGTCAAAACAATGTATATTAACTGTTAATTTTAGTTATATAGGGTGTCTCAGGTATTAGTGGCATCCTTGGAAGGGGTAATTATACAGTCAGAATAAATTAAATTTACCCATCACCGTTTCCGAGATATAGAGTGTCAAATATTTCAAAATGTGTATTATAATTTTTATTTACTAGAAAATCCTTTGTGATAAGACAGCAATAATTCTAGGTTGTAGTAGAACTTATTTGATTTGATTATTCGATATGTTTAAATATTAAAATTGTTATTAGTGGCCTAGAAATTATGTGGCACTCTTCTTTTATTTACGGTAAAACTAGTACGCCACTGTCTTAATTGTAAAAAACGTAAGATACTTTACGTTTTGTTGATTTTGACCGAATGATTCTTTGTAATTTTCTTTAAAATGCATCGTATTCAAGTAATTAATTTTAATATATTAAAACTAATATAATATTTTACTCACTATATACTACTATCAATTAGGTTCACGAATAGCAAACATTTTAATATGTTTAATAAACTGGACATACGGCAAGTTGATTTCCTGTAAAACTTTATTTAAAACAGTAGGAACAATATATGAAAACGATCCCTCATATTACACATGTTGCATGTTGATTTACAGTATAACAATTTATCCTAATATTAACATTATGAATGTCAGATCGGTGTTTTAAAGAGTTATGTAGATACGAGAGAACTTAACTGTTTATACAAAAATTTAAAATATAAATACAAAATTCTACCACACATTTTTGGTTCGGACAGTCTAATTAGATAAGGAGTAATTTGACTGATATATGGAACGTCACATATGAACCGCAGGCAAGAATTTTAAATTCTTTGTAATTTTTCTTTGTTATACTTTGGCAAAAAATAATATACCATACAACAATATTCGATATGTGGGTATATTAATGATTTAATGAGTTTTAATTTAATGTCTTCAGTTAGACTCTATTTTAGATGGTACAGAGATTTAAATTTGTAGAATGCTACATGATAATTATGCTTGACGTATTCATTGAAATTTAAATTGTTATCAACATATAAACTCAAGATATTTGCCACCCATTCTATATAACCCGTAAATAGTAATTTTATTAACACATATTCCATCTCTAACACGACCAGGTCCAATATACCTAACTACTGATTTATTTGGATTTTCTAAGACCATTACTATTACACCAGCTATAAATGTTATCCAAACCACAATTTATTAATTCAATTGATTTAACAATGGTACATGCTGAACAAGATTTGTATAGTTGAATATCATCTGCATACAAAAGAAATTTTCCATACTTAACTGTATTCGGTAAATTAAATATAAATATTGAAATCAAATTGACCCCAAAATGCTACCTTATGGCACATCATTTTTTATTGGTTTCAATTTCGAACTTAATACGTTATTTCAAGCAAGCGATTTTGCAGATAGCTACAAAACCGCAATATAGCACCCTGACCTAAACCAATATAACTTAGTTTTGATAATACAAGTTCAAAAGATACTAAATCAAATGCCTTCCTTTGATCTAATAATACTAATATCATCGAAAGTGATTTATCGAATGACCCAGCTCTATCATCAACACCTTTTCACATGGTAGTACTAGTAGTGTGTTTTACGAAATTTATATCAATATTTCGTAGTTTGTGCATGGTGAGGTCTACTAAGCTTTATTCATATTATATTTATCTAGTTATTTCTTCAAAATAATCAAAAGTATCTTGCGTTTGTTTATAATTAAGACAGTGGTGTACTATTTTATTGTTAATAAAAGAAAAGTGTCACATGGTTTCTACGGCACTAGTGATAATGGGGATATTAAAATATATTAGAATAAAATCTAGCGTTATTATTGTTTAATCAGGGAGGAAGTTTCCAAGTAAATAAAACATATAATAAAAATTTCGAAATCTTTGACACCCTGTTTCTCACAAACTTTGAATTTTTACAGATATATATGAGTAAATTTTATTTATTTTGACTGCAGAATCACCCTTCCCAAGGATGCCAGTAATACTTGAGACACCCTGTATATTAGTAGATTCACAAAATAAAAGTCTGATCAAGTGCGACTTTGTAATGAGAATTTGTAATTTGTCAATAATAATTGTACATAGCACAAGGGCTGATTGTTAACGTCAAATTAAAGCGATTGAGCCCAACATGCCTTATTCAATTATTGTTCCTTTTCATTCTACAGGGTGTTAAAGTTGAACCAAGGTTTTCGATTGTTTGCTATATTTTCAGAACGTGTGGACCGATTGTATTGAAAATTTGTTTTTGAGGTGTTAGTTATAGTGTACTGTCGATGTAATAATAAGTCTAACTTTTTGTATTTTACACCTTTGAATTTTTTAATAAGAAACTATTGAACTACCTTCAATTCTAAATAGAAAAGGTGTACCTGTTACAAATCGATAAACTCAACCGTTTTCGAGAAACAGATGATTTAAGTTTTTGAAATTCGGCGGGAATTAAATTAGAAAATTCCGGAGTGTTAAGATATCAAAACTGAATTAACAATAAGACGAACACTACAAAAACTGAAAATTTTATTATGCATATCTTAACAAAGTATTGATTATAAAAGATGCTCGTGTGACCACCAGCGAATTCAATACACTTTCTTAACCTCTAGTTAAATTTTGTCTGACGATAAATAAAGCTCCATGTTGCTTGATAATATTAACCAATTTTTAAATTTGTTCCCACAGTTGTTCTTGACTATTAATAATGTTTTTGTAAACTAGAGATTTAATGTAGTCCCGAAAGTAAAAATCCAGCGGATTTAAATCAGGACTGCGTGCAGGCCAAGGATGGAGAGGAATATTTATATTAATATATTCTCTTACTCGTCGGGGATAATGTGCAGGTGCACCATCAAGCAAAAATTAGAAGTACTGCCGTAAATTTAAGGGAATATCTTCAAGAAGCAGTGGTAAGTCATTCATTAGAAAAATTAAATAATTTTCTCCGTTAAGTGGACGTGGTAGTACAAACGGACCCACAATATTATCGGAGATAATTTCACATCAAATATTGATAGAAAACTCTTGATGAAAATGTACTTTTCTTCGCAGATGAGGATTTTCCAGTTCCCAAGAATGACTGTTTCTCCAATTAAAAAATACCTCGTCGGGTAAATGTGGCTTCGTCCGTAAA
Organism: Monochamus saltuarius; assembly: GCA_025584915.1. Taxonomy (NCBI): domain Eukaryota; kingdom Metazoa; phylum Arthropoda; class Insecta; order Coleoptera; family Cerambycidae; genus Monochamus; species Monochamus saltuarius. Next base: position 37,376,367 of record CM046722.1, on the reverse strand, counting down.
TAATAAATTTTATTATAAAATGTCATCATTTTGTTGTTGGCGAAGAAACTGTGAAATCGTAACCTAGCTAGAGGCTCTTGTGGCATTAAATGTTGAACTGGAGTAAAAGGATAAGGATACACTTTTTTTTTGTGGAGTGTTCTGCTAACCGAAGACTGACTGATGCCAGTAGCAGCCGAAATTTGACGTATGCTTGTACGTGTGTTTTCAGCAATTCATACTAAAACATCATCTTCTTAGTCCGCTGTTAATACTTTCGGCCTTCGAACGTCTCTTTTTGGACGAAATGATCCTGTTTTACCTAATCTGTCGTACAATCTCTTAAATAATCTAAGATCGTGTTTTCTGTTATCTCGATATAATTCAAAGTACCTCGTTGCTGCACGACGCCCACAAAAATTTTCTTGGGCATATACACATATCATGTTTCTCATATTAATTTTCGAAAAATTATTATGCCGGAGCATTTTAAATATAAAAAAATAACAATAAAAACCCCTACTGCCTAATCTATGAAATGAGTGGCATTGGCAGAAACAATATGGTATTGTAGTGACAGCTGTCTACTTATTATTTCCACGCCTACTACTTTGGAAAAAATAATTTTCTAATTTAATTCCCGCCGAATCTCAAAAACTTAAATCGTCTGTTTCTCGAAAACGGTTGAGTTTATCGATTTGTAACAGGTATATCTTTTCTATTTAGAATTGAAGGTAGTTCAATAGTTTCTTATTAAAAAATTAAAAAGTGTAAAATACATAAGGTTAGACATATTTTTACATAGACAGTAAAACTAGTGCCCCCTAGTCCTGATATCGACACTGTTTGCATATTAGTAATTGCTACCTCAAAAAACATAAGACTACAAATTTTCAAAGCAATCAGTCCACACGTTCTTAAAATATAGCAAAAAATCTCAAAATTTGTTCAATTTTAACACTCCGTAGAATGAAAAGGAGCAACGATAGAATAAGGCATGTTGGGCTTAATCGCCTTATTTTGCCCTTAAGCTATGTACCATTATTAATGACTCACCTTGTCTTAAAGATGTAAAGGAAAGAACGTAAGGAACTAATAAAATCAAAATTACTTACATCAACATTGAGGTGAGGCATTGCGAATACCTTGGACGGCGGCGATTCCTTCGGAACGTATCTGTAGAATTCCTCATCGTAGCGGTACCACTTGATTGTATACAGAGCCACGGATTCCAGGTCGTAATCGCAGGCCAGCGTCACTGATTCGCCGACTTTCACGGCTTCCGGCACTTTGATGTGCATGTCTTTGAGTGCACGCACGTCTGCAATAAGATGAAATATTATTGCACTTTGGGGTATCAGTTTTAAAACAGTGTATTCAATAAAAATTCTTATTGTTCATGATGCTAAGATCATCTAAAATTTAGCAGCCGTTTTATTTTCAAACAGTGATAATTTTGCATTAAGCATTATTTAGCATTCAGTATTTATGTATTGAAAGCGGAAAATTATACTTGAACGTGATAGTTGTAGTAATGAAAACCAGAGATGTGGCACTTTGCTTATAATACAAAACTTGTTTCTACCACCACTTATCGAACTATTATTAGCTTCATTATAGCAAATACCACTAAAGCGACCCAGCTAGCACATCATGTCGACGTTCTGTTTTCATCCCCCACCATCCCATCTGAGATTATGAAACTGAAAGCTAGTATGTACAATTTTTGAATTTTTATAGAATGATAACAACGATTCTGGAGGTTCTTTGGAACAACAAGAAGATATAAAATAACTATTAATCTCATTAGAATTTTTTAAATTGTCGGGTATCGAAGTAGACTTATTAGAGGTCACATTATAGGTTTCTAAAGTATTCCAAAGGGATTTATAATTTGTGTCTTTAAATTGCAATATATATACATTTATTCCATTTTATTGCTTTATAACATTGAAGGTGAATATCCGATTGAGTTCTCTAATATCGAGCAAAAGCTTTGTCTCGTATTTTCATCATTTCCTTAATAGTATCTGTTAACCACGGAGCCTTACGTTTAGTTACTCGTGATGTTACTAGGAGCATATGTCTATCAAATAAAGCAGCAGTGAATTAACCAAAAATGAGATATTTTCATCATCTCCTTGTTGTTCAAAAATTAAAAAGAACAGAATATTAAACAAACAAATGTTTCTCATTAAAATATTCAAAAGATCTGTAAGTGACAGTTCTGTGTCCTTGCTTTTCCACACTTACTTTTATTTTGCATACAGCTATATCACGATCAGCTATAATACCCGTTGCGCCAATGACACCCTTCTCAATTACCCAATAGGGATATAATGAGATATCCACAGGCGTATCCATAAGAAATGTTCCTGGGACATTATATTTATTTATTTATTTATTTATTCATTCATTCATTCATTCATTCATTTATTTATTTATTTATTCAATTATTCATTTATTTATTTATTTATTTATTTATTTATTTATTTATTTATTTATTTATTTATTTATTTATTTATTTATTTATTTATTTATTTATTTATTTATTTATTTATTTATTTATTTATTTATTTATTTATTTATTTATTTATTTATTTATTTATTTATTTCTTCGTTCGTTCGTTCGTTCGTTCGTTCGTTCGTTCATTCATTCATTCATTCATTCATTCATTCATTCATTCATTTATTTATTTATTTATTTAAATTATTTGTCCAACAGTGAAATTCACCAGTAACATTATATAGCATACAATTGCAGCACAAAACAAGAATATAACATGTGCAAACAGAACATACAAAAGACAATGTAAGTTAAGAAAAACAAATTAAATCATCAGCAGAAACCAGTTTACCACAATCAATATAAAATGTGATTTATGATTAATGAAATTTGAAAATAAGAGTGGGTCCAGATTGGAACCATGAGGTACTCCGACAGTAATAGAATATTGGCTAGATCTAAATATCTCGAGGTTTTGTAGAATCATTCTGTGATCTATACTGTCTAAGGCCTTCAAAAAATCGATATATATACCGTCCGCCTGTTCATGCTCATCAATAACATGACATATGAACTGTGTAACTCACATTTTAAACAGACATAGACAAATGTAAAGCCTTATTTTATGGAACATTGTAAACAAATGCAGAACTAAATATTTATAAACTGAAAATAAAAAGGAATAGCTAGTCTTCAATCATTCTAGATGATGCCATCTTTGTAGCATTGAGATTTATTTATGGAAAAGAGGGACAAACACACCCCTTTATAGCCCAAAATAATGTTCACAAAATACTTAAACTATTTTAAATATAGAAGTACAGTAATAATTGATATGATAGTAAATGCTACAATAGTAATTTCCTTTGAAGATTTTTTTTTTAAATCAACGAGCAGAGAGTGAAATATGACTATAGTACAAGTTATAATTTCTACATATTCTATTTATAGAAGTTAGTCTGGTACAAAAATCTCATAAAACAATGCATTTATTCTAAAGTAATGTTGTGGTACATGTAAGCCGATCATAGATAATAAATTTGTAGAATCGATCAGACCATTAACAGGTTTATATAGAAATATTTATTTAGCAATAATTCCATTTTCTAATGAAATTGGTTTCTTAATAACGTGCTACAGTGAGATATAAATATCTTATAAATTTATTTTGCACCAACTCGAGTCGAGATTTATATATGAAATATTGAGGACTCCATACTATGGAGGCAAAGGTGATTATACTGTGCCCATACCAAAATATATAGATTTAATAGAAAAAATTGACTTTGAAAACTCTAATAATAAAACCAAGCATTTTGTTACTTTTTAAAATTATGTAATTAATATGCGAAGAGGAATTAGTTTTTCTGTCAAAGACAACAAAAATCATTTATTTCTTCAACGTGACGTAACATATTTTTATTAAAGTTATAATTATTGTAAGAGTAGGTATATGTTATGGTTACGGGTAAAACAAATATAGAAACACTTATTTAAATTTAATTGAAGCTTGATTATTTTACATTAATCAAAAAAAGAGTTTGGAGTTTGAGTCTCCCTGAGAGGCAAAACAATAATTAGAATTACTTAATTGAGAATAAATTATCTGCGTAAATTAAAAATCTACAAAAACAGTAACGGTCCCAAATACGATCCCTGAAAAATGCCTGACCTTGCAACATGAGGGGAAGGGGAAGATTTGTAACCACTACCTAATGGTTACCAATTGTGATCTGTTGAAAATATAAGAGGTAAGCCACCTCTGTAAGTTACAATGTATACCAACACCAACTTCAAACAACTTAGAAATAAGTATGTATTAAATGTATCGAACGCTTTGCTGAAATCAATGTACATGCATCCACCTGAGTCTGATTATCCATAGCACTAGTAATATATTGAGAGTACATTACTAAATTGGATTCGATAGAAATCAAAAGTTTCGCTAAAAATATTTAACCTACTAATTGCTAGATAGTTTGAAACTTCTTTTTATCGCCTTTCTTATAAATAGGAATAATAAATGCTTGCTTCGATATCTTAGGAAATACTCCTTCGTCCAGAGATTTGTTAAATAACAACCTGCGAGTGTTACAAAGAGAATTTGCAAATTTTTTTTATAAAAAATTGAGGGAATGCCGTCAGATCCCGTCCCTTTATTCCCGTCCGATTCAGCTATAGTATTTAATACCTCATCTCCCACTACTGTTATGTTGCTAATCTTATTAATATTACTGAAGTGATTGATTAAGAATAGGCCGCTGATCGTAAGGTTGATAAAAACTTAAAAAGAATTGGCATAATGCGTAAAAATGTCTTCGTCATTGAAAATAAATGTATTGCTCTGTTTTATAGAATTAGGGAAGGAACTTCGACATTCTTTGTGAAATTTTATTTTTTCTTTAATAACCGTTATGTTGATTAAATCAAACGTAATCAACATTAAATTAAAGTTGCATAGTTATAATAGCAAAATTGGATGCGTAGTGTTAATATGGAAGTTTAAAAGGTGATTCCTCTAGCTGATGTTGAATTTCAAACTTTTTATGTAGAATCCATAGAGTGAACAAATCATCTATAATACATGACACTTTTCCTGATGTACCTACTACACTAGTATAATGTGGAAATTATTGAACTTGAAGTTGATCGAATAGATATTTTCCTTTAACTCGTGCAAATTTACCGACGACCACCGATGATTGGTAAGAGCCTCCACTCCATAATTTCCCAAGAAAGATATATCTGAGTTCTCTTACGGAACTTGCCTCATTGGGACACCCTAGCTCTGTGGTAATACCATAGACGCAAAGCATTTATAGAACAAGCGATGTCTGTGGCTAGTCATGTAATCTGTTTTTTTTGTGACGAACCGTATTCATCGACTGTTTCAAAACGTATTCAATGGTGACGTCACTAATGTATTGCAAAAAGAAAATGTATAGTTTCAAAATGTAACGTCATCAAATATTTGTTTCTCTTTGATATCATCCTCACACTTTTTAATTAGTGTTTACACTATTGTTTACACTAGATTTGGATTAAAATAGTACGATTATTAGTGGTAGAAATTATTTATTTGTATTATATCAGGACGCTCAACACGCTCTGGTCTCTGGTCGATATACTTGTTAATATTTGTAATCTGGAAGCTCAAAGTACAGTCTTTACAGTTTTTACTAATAATTTCTAATCTCATAGATATATTGCGGCTATAATTTGAGTATTTTTTATTCGTACTACTCGCTGTTTTAATTGTTTCATTAGAAAATATTGTCCTCCATTTAACCTTCCGCATCTCTGAACCTTTTCAATTTTCGTATCAGCTATTCCTTAACTATTTCATTACGAATATACAGTGATTCAATCATAATGTATTTAATTTTAACTACGTATTCGAAAGGCCTAATAGACAGAAAATCCAGCAGCGTTGCTACTCAGGACCACATACTTATAATAACAGCCTGTTCGGTACTGAAGTAATAGATTTTTTTTCTAATGATAAATTTCTTGTTTATTGTGAGATATAAGCGGTCTGCTTACTTCCTGCTCGGCCTAAGCGGCCCGATTTACAGGAAGCGACCTACATTCAGTAGGTACTTAACGCAGACCTCTCGCCCTAGGCGACGAGCCATTACAACTGTAAACACTTATATCTCACCTGCACTTAGTTTATATGTGAACATACATATGAAGGAACAGCCAGTTCAATTGTCGGTCATCTCACCTATGGCATACTGATGAGGGCTAACAAGCCCGAAACCGGTCTATGTCTGGTGTTGTGTCCGACAAGGGTTCATGGCTGCCGGTCGGGGCATTAGTCCGCGGAGTAGTTGTTTCCTGCAGTATGATTTACAGTTCTTGTTTATTATCTAAAATGTATGCATTTTGTATATACTTTGAGATACCTTTAAAAATTGTATTTTAAAGGTATTCATTAAGCGCCAAGCTCTGACGTAAAACTTATTCGTCATGCTCCTCAAAATTTTATACTGTAAATAATTTTGGATAAATATACCTATTTTGTGTCACCTTTTCGATATGTTCTTGAATGCTAGCAAATCAGGTAGAGCTCGTACGTTGATATTCCCAAATAATGCAAATCGCATTTGAGTATGAATATGAATCAGAATCAAATCCATTATTCATGATCAGCACACGCACACGGAAAACACAGACGCACGTGTTCTTTCACTACTTCACTTTACCTAACTTGAATTGTTTTTTTATTTAGGTAAATAGTAAATTTTGCTAATAATTGTAAACACTGGCGACACAAACACATTAAATTTATCAACCTATACCGCGCGAAAATGATGACTGATGGATGAAGAAGGGAAAGAAGTTAGGCCGTCTGCATCTGGAACATGTGCACGCGTGCTCGCTTGTATAGGAAAACGGACTAGAACGATGTTCGTTTAATTTTGCTGGTAACGTATTAAACGGGAATTTGAACTGCCAACTTTTTAGCTGTGCCGAGTGTGCCGATTACAGCTTACCCGATGACGGCGCTGATTACTGCGGTCGGCATTTATTATAAAATTCTCATGATTTTCTATTGATGACACCGGGTGTTAATAGAAATGCAAATTTAGCTTTTGTTATTATTTAGCGGTTCTGCAGCGCTTGTCATTGAGTAGATATTAAAAGCAAGGTTATTGACGTAAATACGGTAGGTCAAGACTCGAATTGCCGGATTTTTATCACTAGGATGAATAGGTATGTCGCGGACTGTTTTTGTTGACAACAGAAGGGTTTTTATTACCGTGTATTTAAATAACAAAAACGTTTTAGCCTCACTTAATAATTTAACCTAGTGAGTATTACATTTTATTTCACTATTTATGTAATGAAATGTGAATGGTTTATTTTGATCCGTTGGAGTTTTTTAATTTCAATATAAAGTATTTTTTTATGTTGAAACTTATTATGTTAATTGCATACTTTTAAAAAATAATGTATAGCATTAATTATGTATTTAATAAGTGTAATTTTCCTAATTATAGGAAAGCCGAGTTGAATTGCCGCCAGAGGTCAGTGACAGTCTGAAAAGAGGGTATAAATAATGGTTTGAAAATATTTTTCTCCGGCGTAAATATGCATTTATTTTTTTTTAAATCGCATATTCATATTATACTAATTTTTTATTATCTTCTCTTAAAATTAATGACATTATGACTGAATCACTCTGTATATTAACTGTGAAGTAGAAAGGGGAAGGAAAAATGAGTTAAGTGCAGTTAAAATAGTTTCAATTATTTGTCCTAAATATTTATCAGAAAAACTAGAGAAAACGTAATTACTAATTAATTGTTCCATTAAAATATTAATTACTAAAAATATAACATAATTATTTCAAAGAAAAGTTAATAAATGATTAGATGAAATTTTAATTATGCTTTTCTATTGACGTAGCTAATAAATAAAAACATTATTAGATATATCCAACAAGTATTTACAATTATTTTTCGATATCTATAAATGGTCTTCAAAGCCTGCTGTCGAGGCAGGCATTCTATATATCCATTTATTTCTCAGATCGTAAACATATAAACACTACTCTCTTAAAGGCTCTTTAGGGACCATATGGGACAAAATAGAAAAAATCTTATGGCGCTACCGTTCCGACGCCCTCGGGAAAGAATATCGGGTCGCTGGATGGAAGGGTATTTTTAATGATCTAACAGTATGGCAGCATGTATGCTGTATTTGGAAAAAAATTAACGAACAATTTTAATTTCGTAAAATCTACATACCAATTATGAGCTAAAAATATGCAGATTTAGTAATTTAAATTAATTTTTTTAGAAGGCATATATAATTAAAAAGAATAACAAAAGTGACCCCAAATTATTTTTAATTAGTGCTTTACAACGCGAGTTTAGCACCTACACGACACGGCTTTTCTAGGCCTCTCACTCATAAAAATGTAGCAGAAATGACAAGAATTAAAATTAGGCCATCGTGCAGAAACCCATACACACTGACGGAAAATTGACACCAACAAACTCTAATAAAATTAGGAGGCTTTGTAGCTACTTTGCAATGCGGTCACGTAATATTTACTCCCTGAAAAGATACGGTAGAATGGGAGCAGAACTGGCTTTTCTTTTATGGTGGGAGGAATTGAAGTTTTATCCTAGAGATGTCGTTACCATTTTATTTTATTACGGTGATTATTATTACAGCAATATTTCTTTCCTTTGTTGAACTTAGATATTCACGGATAATTCGCGTATGGGGACAGATAGTAGAATTTGTGGAGGAGCTGTTCTCGATAAATTTCCAGTTATTTGAATTTTAGGAGAAATACCTTCTAAAAATAATTTCAAACATTTAGAATGTAAATAAATATGAATACGCTGTGTTATATAAAATAATTAAAACAAAATATTATTAAATTGTACTCAGTAATGTCTTTACTTTAGTCACGTCAGACTTTGTGAGAGTTTCACTTTTAAGTATTGCAATTTTATAACTTAAACTACTTTGTTATAAGTAGATATATCAATTAGTAATTAAATTTTCCCTATTAGTATTTAATCACTGTTGTGTTAATTTTTATTTAGTTAAGATTATAACGAAATTAATTAGACACCATATAGTCAACATCGTAAAAAAATATAAAATCCTAATAGTTTTCGAGAAAAAACTACTGAAACTGTATTATTTTCAACCTTTACATCACTGGGCTATTAACTGTAGTCTCTAGCGTCGTCGAAATGCAGGCGGCTGCGAATACTGAAATCCGATTAGTATTAACGTTTTGCGATAGTGTTTACAATAGTTTTTCATGTGTCAAAAATGGCTTACGTGCATGGCAACTCGGAATTGATGAATATCGTTTTAATTTATCGTAAAGTAAGAGCAACTGATTTAGCAGCTTCTCATCTGTTCGCAGAACGATTTCTCGGGAGACATGTGTCAAATTCAGTTACTTTTACCGCGTTAGTGCAATGCAAGTGTGATGTGGGAAATTTGCAACCGAATCGTGGAAGAGATTGATGAAGAGAATTCCCAAATAAGTATGAGGCAAATCGCTCAACAAGTACAAATAATGTCTCAATCAAAAGTGTGACGTATTCTATACGAGGCTCAATTATATCCATATCATGTACAGCGTGTCCAAGTATTAATACCAAAGAATTATCCCTTATGAATTAAATATTGTGAATAGTTGATGCAACAAATTGCCCAGAATCACAGATTTATAGCTGACATGTTAGTCATAATACTCATGTTTGGGATTTTGAAAATCGGCGCGCGGTTCAATTTGATAATTTCCAGTAGCGCTTTTCCTTAAATGTCTGGGCAGGGATTGTCGATGATTGTTTGACTTGGCCATTCATATTACCAAATCAAATGGATGGGGTTCAGTATCTGGCGCTACTTCGAAATGATCTGGCTGGACTTCTGGAAGGTGTGCTTTTAGCTGCCCGAATGAGGTTTTTACATGATAGTGTTGATGATATTCGGGAGTACCTTAATGAAGTTCAAGGACGCGGAGGACCGGTGCCATGGCCGCCCCGATGTCCTGACTTAAATTCTTTGAATTTCTTTCTGTGGGGATATGTAAAATATGAATTGCAGCGAAGTGGACACTAGTGATGATTTACGCGACGGTCTCATAGCTCTTGTCAATAACTTACGAGTTCAAAACGAACAAGAACCAGAAACACTTATGTTAGTTCATATAAACTGGGTGTTTACAAATGTGTTTACACGTGGGCGGACAAAATTTTGAACAGTTGTTGTAACATCAAATATGTCAAATTATTTTATTAATTAATAACAAAGCGGCAAAAGTAGTTGAATTTGCTGATATGAAATAGGTGCTATAAAATTGTATTGATTTCTTTTCATGGAAAATTTTTTCAGTTTTTTGTCCATTAATTTTTTATTACTTTGCCACAGTACCGGTTTCCGACTGCATGCTTTGTCTTACGCATGGTCAAGTTTTGCAGTGGACCAGTTTGCAGTGCGGTACAGAAATTTGTTTTTAAATCATTTTCGAACTGTCCTTTTCGATTTTCTTTTCACAAAATTGTATTTGTAAGAATTCACATTCAACATTTTTTTTGGATAAGTTCTGAATCATATTGTGCACTTAAATGTGTAGCTGAACCTGCGAATTACATTAAATCTGAAATATAACTAAATTAGAATAACATTGCCCTAGGAATTTGTAACTTATTGCATGTTAGTAAACTTAACGTGAGATAAAATACATCATCTAAAAAGATTTAGTAAATTTTAGATACTATTTAAGAACATTACATTCATGATATTTCCATATAAAATGTGCTACGATTACAAATTTGGTGTGTTAGATATTTTGGTCCCTCGACATTTTGATTTTTTTTCAAAATTTTCCGTACCAATCCCCAGCACACAAACACCTAAGCTTTCATGCGGTATAGTAAAAAGGTGGTTGCCATTAAATAAATAGTCTTGTCTTCTTCCCGCCACCACTGGTTACATTTTTTAAAATTGAAATCCACCAAAGTACATGCCCTACAAAAATAGAATTGGTCTGTAAATCTTTCTTACCTCCAATTCGTCGAGTCATCTTCATTTTTGGTATCCTTATCTCTACCATCCCCCAATGTCCTAGCTGTTGTTAAATACTTAGCAATATGTTAAATCAAATAATAGTAATGACAAAAAATCAAATCAAAAAGCCTGAATTCAAATCAAGTTATTGTTTTTAGAAGCATCTAACTACATACCTTGACGAATTTTTAATTCTTGCTCTATTAACCGATTGATTCAGAAAAATATTTAATATAGATACTTGCTTCCGAGGAATCACCCTCTCTGAAACATTAAATTAAGTAATCAGTAAATAAAATATGAAGTTTTAATAAACCGCTTTCCTTTCCTAATTTAAAAGTTATAAATACTTACAAAAGTGATGGAAATTAGCAGCAGACTTGTGTTTGTGTTTGTATAATTTTGCTTTAATTCTTTACCTAAACTTTTATTACCTACTAGAGAAACATTTGTATATTTAAATAACTAATTAGTTTAAAACTTCTTTTAACTACATAATTAATTAAAACGTCAAACACTAATTGATTTTTTTTCTTGACAAAGTGCCCAAAACTTCTGTGATTATATTGTAATACGTTCTAAGGCTACATTGACAGAACAAACCGTTATCATCTTTATAGAATATCTTTAAACTATACCTACAGGGTCATTCAGAACTTATCTAAAAAAGGGCAGTTCGAAAATGATTTAAAAATACAATTCGGCACGGCACTGGAAACTGGTTCATTGTAAAACCTGATAATGCGGCAAAGCAATCAGCGACCGGACTAAAAATAGAAAACAATTTCTAAGGAAAAAATAACAGCATTTTATAACACCTATTTTATACAGCAAATTCAACTGAATTTGCCGCTATTGTTATTAATTATCAATATAATTAATATGTGCTTTTAATTAATAAAATGGCTTGACATACCTGTTTCGTTACAACAAAATTTTGGGCCGTCTTACTCAGTTTCTACAAACTAATACACATGTATCTGTTTCTTATTCGTTTTGAATTCGTAAGTTACTGATATCAACTATGATACATTTGCGTAAATCATCAAGAGATCGTGGCGGCCATGGTACCGGTCGGATATAATTGAGCCTCGTGTATGATACGGCACAGTGCTGCAATACGCCGTGGACGTCCTGAACGTCCATCTCTTCCATGATCAATAATACGGGTCAATAATCTGGTATCCCATTTATGTTGTGCACAGTCAAAGGTTGGAATCAGTTCAGCGAAGGTTCTTAAAATTTGTAGCTTATCGACAAGATGGCTTCTTTCCACCTATAGGCATAGGCATATTTGAAGAAAGTTTAAATAGTAAAAGTGGATAAATAAAACATCAGTAATTTTATTTTTGATATTACTTTTGTTATACGTGTTTTTTTAAAGATTTCAGTACCTAAAAAACATCACAAAGTTGATCATTTTACGGCGAGAAATACGGCGACCTTAAATAACAAAATTGACTGTTCCATCTTGTTGGCCAAAATAAAGTTCCGAATTTCGCGAGGCAATTCCCGGCAGCAATCATTGTTTTATTGTGATAATAATAATAAAGTACTTTATTTTCTTAGGAAAAATGCCGAAGATCAGATGATCATGTACACATGATCCCTGTTATTAATCTTAAGCATGATTACAAATAAATGTTTACTATATGGTACAGTAAAAGTTAAATTTTACTACATTCACTAGAGTATAACATTAAGTACATAAGTATACGTTCATAGAGAGGAGAGCACAAACAAAAAAGAGAGAAAGAAAAACAATATGTTATTTAGCGTCATATAATAATTTATTTTTATAATTTTTTTTGAAAGCAGGTACAGTTTTGGATTTTATAGATTTAGGAAGGTTATTATATATTTGTTATCTGGTAAGTGAAAGAGCGTTTAAATAACTCAGTACGGCGAGAAGGAGGTGTTAATCTTCCTCTGAACCTAATATTGATGTTATGGATATCACTTCTAAAAGAAATTTTGTTATATAAATATGTTGGAGCTTTATAATAAATTATTTTATGAAATAAGCACGCAGCATGGAGCAACCTTCTGTCAGACATATTAAGCCACCCCAATTCTTTAAGTTTATAAGAAATATGTTGCCTCTTTCTAATTCCGAAAATAAATCGAAGACATGCATTTTGAACTACCTGAATCCTACGCGCGTCGTTAAAGTCAATGCAGGGCCCATAAATTGAATCACAGAAGTTAAATTTAGACAAAACTAATGATTCGCACAACAAAGTATTAACTTTTTTGTTAATGAAATGTCTGTTGTTATTATAACATTTTTAAACTTCCATAAGCACTACGTATACAGTTATTTATATGAATCTTGAATTTTAAGGTTGGATCGATAAATAGTCCTAAGTTTCTAGTGCTATTAACAGGTAAAATTTCTTCGTCCTCAAATTTAATTTTTATATGTTGCGAATAAGTTAATCTTGCTTTTTTTGGACCAAAAACTAAGACAGATGTTTTATTTGGATTAATGGCTAAACTGTGATTTTTTGCCCATTTTACTATGTTAGATATATCCGCGTTTATATCTTGTAGAGCTAAATAGCAATCTTTAGGTGGAAATGAATAATAAATTTGAGTGTCATCAGCATATAGATGGAAATTACATTTATGGATTGCATTTTGTATTGTCGAAGTATAGAGCATAAAGATGACGGGACCTATGATAGAACCCTGCGCTACACCTGAGCGTATTCTAAGCGGAGTAGAAACTTCTTGGCCCATTTTAACACTTTGAAATCTGTTATCGAAATAACTACTAAAAAAATTGAATAGATTTCTTACTAAAACCAAGGTATTTAAGCACAGCAAATAAATTTTCATAATTTAAGGTATCGAACGCCTTAGAGAAATCAATAAGAGTTAAGACAGTTAACTTATTTTCATCCACACCTCTCAAAATATCATTAACAATATTCGATAGTGCAGTTTCACAGCTATAGAGCGGCCTAAAGCCCGACTGGAGTTGAGGTATAATGTTTAGTTTCTTCCCATAATCCCGAATCTGCAGATCGACCACTCTTTCCAATACTTTTGACAATATTGGCAAAATGCTGATACGCCCAGGACAAATATCCTAACAAAATCTCCAATTAATTTAATGTGTGGAGTATATAATAAAATTGGAAATAGTTGCGACAAATTAAGTGATAGTAGGAATATAATCTGTAGTTTTGTGCGTCACTTGTGATGAGTTCTTAAATGTTCATAGTTATATAACCATTAGATTTAGTATTTCAATGAGTAATATTTTTTTAAACTTTTTTTAGTTTACTTTTTCTGTAATTGGGTTTTCCTGTAGGAATAATAAAGATTATTATTATTATTATTATTAGGTTTCAATTTTTTCTCGCGTTGCCCTACACTTGCACTCACTGTTTACCGGGATGGAAAATGATATACATCAACTCCGAGTTGCTATACACGTAAGCCATTTTTGACACTTGAAAAACTAATGTAAATACTTGCATCACAAAAATGTTAATACCTACAGAAATTAATCGGATTTCAATATTCGGAATCGCCTGGCTAACACAACAGTATCCCAGCAATGTAAAGATTGAAAATACTACAACTTCAGTATGTCAAAGGCACTATCTATCAGAAGACATATCGTCCTCATTAGGGTTAGGAAAAATTTATTCCAGGGTTAGAATTAGGTCAAAAACGCACAAAGAAATAAGGTTTCTTGTTTTTCTTGCATCCATTGTGGATGTGGGCTTTAAAACATAGTTCAGAGTTCAGTTTAAGTAAAAAGTCAGCTTCGCCAGTGAAAATTATGTATTTCTTAAGTTGGATTGAAAATTTTAAATTTCTTCGGAAAACTACAATCTTTTGGTCTGTCATCTGCCCACACCAAAGTAGAGATTTTCAGTAACGTCATATTTTAACAACGATTTATCTTTCTTAACCTTCCTGATCCAGATAAATATTTTATACTTCTGAGATCCTCAAAGCTTTTGGACACTTACAAACTTCTTGTATAGTAGCAAATATACGTATTTTTATGAATAAGTATCTACTTTTAATGAGAATTATATTGAAGTATTATTTTTTGTCCATTTTTTGCAGGCTAGGTATCTCAACAGTGTTCTACTTAATATAGAAATAAATATATTTTTTTCTGAGTAATTTAAATATCTATGAAACAATGCATACATTTTTACATTCGATAAAAATGGTAGGTTTGTATGCACAATTAAATCTCGAGAAAATGTTCGAATTGGAACCTAAGGGTAAAATAAACTTGTATGTTGACACATAGTTCATGTTAACAAATTTCACTTTAACTTTGTCCACTTTCACTTTCTGTCAGCAGCTTTGGTCTCTACGAATCAGACCGTCAGAAATCGCAGCTGGCATCTAGCATTTCATATAAAATAACGTGCAGGGAATGACGGGGAATTACAATAGGGAATGTTTTGATGGGAGTATATTTTTAATAAACAAAACTATTTAACCGACGAAGCACCTACCAGGCTTAGGTAGGTGTGATGGTAACATACACATTGATAAAAATGGACGAGGACGTTGTCTTAAGTTTTTAGTGGGGCCCCAATATGATTTTTACAGTGTTGAATGACTTAAGAAAACTCGAGGAATGTATGTATTATTAAATTAAGTTATTGAATAGTAGACTATGCAATTGAAGTTTTAGCGACCTATTTGTGTGGATTATTAGGAGTTATCACTGAGTACCTGAGCATGCCTATTATGTATTTATTGGCTAATTTAGTATTTATTTAATGAGTTACTGATGAGGCCTGCCCATTATTCCAAGTCCGCCCTCTGCGATGAACGGAGGATATCTAGAGGGCAGCTAGCTGCGTGCGACGCGGTCCGGTTCTGTTCTTGCTTTGCAGATGTGGTCTAATCAGTCTGCATTATTAGCTTGAGATTCAGCTGCAGTCTGAGAGAGAATGTATTCCAATCGTAGTAAAAATGGATCTATGAAGTACTATGTTTAGAGAATGTGAGAGTATGCTAGGGTACTCATATATTTTTCTTTATTTTATTAAAAGAGTTTATTGGAAGAGCTGCTTATTACATGAAGTCGAGCTGTAGGTCCGTAAACATGGCTGGGGGCGAAGCGTATTTTTTTCAGGCAGGAGGGAATAAAGCAGCAGAATTTTATCGCAGATTGAATCGAGTATATGAATAAAACTTCATGAGTATCTACGGCGTCGTACCAAAATAATGCACAAAATTTGAAGATGATCGATCTGACGTTCATAATGAAGGTGGGCAAGGACTTACCATCTAACCTTAATCGCGGTAACATCAGTTTGACCATTTTGTATTTCCTGTACCATTCTCGTACAACACCGACAATCATGACGATTTCTCTGTATATTAGATACATTAACTTCTGCAGTATTATTTATTTTCTTTCTACCTGAAGAAAATGAATGACGCTTCGCAACTCACACTTGGTAGATGAAGGAAGAACAATAGACCCAACCACGTTTACTGAGCACCAATGATATAAGTTAAGGTGGGGAAATGTCCTATCGTGCAGTGTGCACCTCAAATGAGCCTGTTTGGGACTTAATCCCAAAAAGTTGCCATAGAGATTTTGTATTTACATTAAACAGTCTAGTTATTGGCATGGTGATTAAAATCTAAAGCTTAATATTTGCGAGAAATATTTGCTCTGATCACATAAATCATATATAATAAAAGGTTTGAACGTATTTTCTTGAGAGCTTTAACAAACAAGAATGTATGTAACATGTACCTAAAAGTTGTCATCTGCTATTCCAGATTCGCGTTTGCCTCGTCTGGAACACCAAGGATTCGTCCGAAAAAGCTGTAACTACTTGTAACAAAAATAACTATTACTGCACAGACTTTATAGCCAATTTTTTGTCTTTGTCCCATAGGTAGTATTTTTCGAAATCCTTCTGTGTCATTATAATCTTTTTTTGTACTGTAAGCACATATTTCACAAGTACTAACTGATTTAAAACTGAAATAAAATATATTCGTTCTACTGAAATATTTTACAGCCATCACTCCAAGTTTGTGTAAACTTTATGACTAGTTTTCACACTATAGCATTTCACAAGCTCGGCTCTTACAAACTTTGCTGTTTCTACTTAACTAATAAGATTAATTTAAAAGTTGCAGTTTTCCTCGAAAATATCAGTTTCCTAAGAAGTGTACTTGAAATTAGTTCAGTATTGTTTGAGAACGCAGTTGTAAAATTTTGTTGGATGGAAATTCGGTTGAATATGGTTAAACTCGGGTATCGAGATATATAAAGTTGACGTGTAACTTAATACAGAAAAGCGGAAAATTTAATATAGAACAATTATTGTCTGAATGAACGACTCACTAACGTGCAAATTTTATGGCGTATACAAAGTGCCTATAAAATGGCAAGTTTCAAAGTTATGCTGGGAAATGAGTTATGAAGATCCATTCAACATGTATTTGGAAATGTGTCAGAAAAGGAAGATGTTCTTGTTAAATAGTCATGGAGAAGTGGTTTTATTCGATGTTTTAATGTAATATATAATAGTTATTTACAATATAAGAGAAACCATCTCACTCAATTTTGAGAACTATGATTTTCTCAACTAGTCGCATATTTGAAAATAAATTGAGAGGGTCACAAGACCAAAAAGTCCAGAAATTTTATAAAGCAAGAAGTAGGTATATACTGAAGACGTACTGTAGATGATGAGACATATTTTACTATGATAATCGGTATTTTTGGGGCCTGTTGATGCGAAGAATTAGATGGATCATATTCAATACAACGGCATCTATATAAAAATTGTGATTCAATGCACGAAAACATTTTTCTAAATATGCCTGAACTTCCTAATGCAACTCACAGGCGGTTTTTTGTGTTCAGACAAGATGTACCTCACAGCCTGACGGAGTCAATACTTTTGGAAATATTCCAAAAATGATTGCAGTAAAGCTTGAATTGAAAAATCCCGTAGAATACACTGAACATTGTTTTAGAACGTCTTCAGCCACCATTCTAGTTGATGGCGATGCAAATATGCAGATGTTAAAGCATTATAGGGGCTGGAAATGTTCTATGGCAAAGGCTATATTGAGAATCCTTTACAGAATAAGAAATTAATAGCAAAGAAGATCATGGGGTCAAACACGGATTTAATGATTGGAAATTCGAACTTAAACAGCTCCGTCACATCTACTTGTGATATACAAATTTGTAGTTGTAAAAAGTGTATTATTAATAAATCTTAGGTTTTATAATAATTTTTTATAAATAAATAATTCTATTAAAAAGCGGAGTTTAATTAAACAGAAAATGTTAATAAAAACAATTATTGTTTTATGGAGAATGACTTTTTCGACAATTTAATTTTTTATCTGTTATAGGCCACCCGGAATGGGAACACCCTGTACGATTGTACAGATTGTACAGGGTGCAATAGATTTATTGCAATAATAATGACACACTTTAAAATAAATTTAGGGATTTATTTTGAACTGCTGAAATATTCGTAATGAATAATACTGTCACGGATTTCCCAATCCGTCTTTTCTCTTACTTGCAGAAAAACAATCCGTTAATTAAACACTTCTTTATTAACTGCTCAGTACACTACTGACTACTAATTACAGGTCAACTAAACACTTATTTAATTAACCGCTATCTAAATCGCTTTGATCTCTCTAACTAAACACTTCACTTCAACACTGTATACAAGACTTATACAAGACTAACTAACTCGGTCGTTTATTCTTCTTTTATAGACCCAACGAATGTTCCAGGTATTTTCTAGCATATCTAGACCCATTTTCTCGAGCGACTGGAACGCTTCTCGTCGTTTCCCCAACATTCTAGTAACGCCTCGATTCACGGCATGTTGTTTGTTTACCAGAATGACGTAGGGGCGATCGGGTCAATCTTAGGCAATTCGCGGTGCCACAGTCGTCGGTTTGGGAGTGAGTGGGGCAAATTCCGTGACACTGCCCCCTCCTTAGGACCGATCGTCCCGATCGGATACACCTCTATACGGGGACAGACGCTCCAGATGGACGACCTTCATCTTACTCCTGGGAGTCCTCTGTACCCGGTAGACGACGTCATTGATTCTTTTAATGACGGTGTAGGGGCCCTCCCAACGGTTCTGTAGTTTAGGCGATTTTCCTTTCTTCCGCGTGTACAGCTACACCAGGTCTCCTTGTTGGAATCCGACTGTATTGGCTCCGACGTCGTATCAAGTCTTCATGCGATCGCTCTCTAGTCGCATTCCAGATTTGACTTGGTCGTGTACGGCTGCTAGTCTTCGTTCTAGCTCATGGGTGTAAGTGTCTGGCTCTGTGGGCTGTTCCGCAGGACGACCAAATATCAAATCTGCGGGAAGGCAAAGCTCTCTTCCAAAGATGATCCTTGCGGGAGTCTTCCCAGTCGTTTCATGGACAGCTGAGCGGTAAGCTAACAGGAAGAGTGGAATGAGCTTGTCCCAGTCTGTCTGGTTCTCGTTCACAAACATCCTCAGATTGGTTTCTAGTGTGGCATTGAAGCGTTCCACCATACTGACTGGGGATGCAGTGGGGTGGTCCTGGTTTTCGGATTCCCATAAGTTCGCAGACCTTTCGGAACACACCTGATTCAAAATTTCTGCCCTGATCTGAATGCAGTTCCATGGGCACACCAAATCTGCAAAACAGGTTGTTGACTAGGGCTTCTGCTACGGTCGGGGTCTCTTGTTTGGGAATAGGGTATACTTCCTGCCATTTGCTGAAGTAGTACATGGCCACTATTAGATATCTGTTGCCACTTTGGGTTTTCGTAAATGGGCCAGCGATATCAATTGCATTCCTCTCAAACGGTTCTCCTACGATGTACTGGCGCATTTTGCCTCTGGAATGGGTCTTCGGTCCCTTGCTGGCTGCACATACGTCACATTTTCGGCACCAATCTTCTACATCCGTCCTACAGCTCAACCAGTAGAAACGCTCCCTAATCTTCTGTAGAGTCCTATTGATACCAAAATGTCCACCCCAGTACCTCCATGTACTTCCTGCAGCACTTCCTTGACCCGGGACCTCAGGAGTAGTATTTGTTTCTTGACCTCCGTTCCGTCATTGTTCTCCCATGCTCTTTTAGGACACCGTCTTCCAGCACCAGAATTCCATTGAGCCCAATAGCTCTTTAGGGTTGGGTTTTACTACTGACTTCAGCCCAAGAGGGTCGGATTGTTGGCTTCTTTCCAGTCTAATAACGGCTTGATGTCACAGTCAGCTTGCTGGTCTTCCCGAATCGCCGCTGAACTCCATCTGTCTTCAGGTTGGGCTGCTACCACCTTGCAAGGAACTGATGAGATGTCCTCTTTCCTTTCAAGACTACTACAGTGCTTGCAGTTGACAGGACAGGGTCTCCTAGAAAGGGCATCTGCATTTCCATGTTTCTTGCCGGCTCGATGTTCAACAACAAAGTGATATTCTTGGAGCCGTTCCAGCCATCTGGCCATCTGTCCTTCAGGGTTTTTAAACTGGAGCAGCCATTTAAGGAAGCGTGATCCGTTCTTAGGAGGAATTCTTGGCCATACAAGTATTTATGAAAGTGTTCTAGACTCTTGACGATGGCAAGCAATTCTTTCCGAGTCACACAGTAGTTCTTTTCAGCTTTCGATAGAACTTTGCTGAAGTAGCCCACTACTCGCTCTTGGCCATCTTGTACTTGGGAAAGAACTCCACCAATTCCAATGTTGCTTGCGTCCGTGTCCACTATAAATGGTTGTCCAGGTATTGGGTATGTCAAAATCGGGGTAGTGCAGAGAGCCTCTTTCAGCGTCTCAAAGGCTTGCTGGCATCTCGGAGTCCATTCGAACGGGATATTGTCTTCTGTCAGTTTATGAAGGGGCTTGGCAATGTCCGAGAATCCTTGGACGAATCGTCGATAGTATGTGCATAGGCCGAGAAAACTTCGAACTTGATGTTTGTCTTTAGGAACCGGCCAGTTCTTTATGCACACCGTTTGGAGTAATAATGTGGCCTAGGTATCTAACCTCCTTTTGGAACAGACTGCACTTCTTCGGGTTCAACTTCAGGTTCGCTGCTTTTAACTTCTTGAACACTTCGGACACGTTCTTCAGGTGCTCCTGGAAAGAGCGTCCCAGCACCACCTCGTCCAAGTAAATCAAGCAGGTCTCCCAATGCAGGCCATGAAGTACAGTTTCCATCAGTCGTTCAAAAGTGGCAGGGCATTACATAGACCAAATGGCATTACACTGAACTGCCACAATCCATTTCCGGTAGTGAACGCGGTCTTTTCTTTGTCTTCTGGGCTGACCTCGACTTGCCAATATCCACTCTTTAAATCTAAAGTGGAAAACCATTGCGCACCAGCCAAGGTGTCCAGTGTATCGTCAATTCTGGGTAGTGGGTAACTGTCTTTCTTGGTGACGTCATTTAATTTTCTGTAGTCCACACAAAATCGGGTGGAGCCGTCTTTCTTCTTGACCAGGACAACAGGAGAAGCCCAAGGACTCTGAGATGGCTCTATGGTGCCTTGATTTTGCATCTCAATTAACATCTTGTTAACTTAAATCGCCTGATTTAAGAGCAAACACATCTTCATTTTCACTTAGCAGCTCTTCCAGTTGTTCCACCTCCATCTCTGTTAATCTTTCCTTGGCGTTTTCTCAGGTTTAATCAGGGTACGGCCGGTGACTATAGATTTATTGAACAAATCCGCATTACTGGGTTCCACCACTCCTATACTGCAAGACATTTCCCCATCCATTACAGTGGCAATCAATGTTTCGGTCTGACCAGGTAGTACCACATCTTCTTTAACCACGAGTCTCCGTACAGCGTTATTCTCAGTGGTGGTCGTTAGCACTACTTCCTCACCCATTATCCGTAGCGTACCAGCATTCAAATCTAAGTTCACCCCCTTTGCCCGTAGTAAGTCTAGTCCGAGTATGACATTGTCCGATATATCTGCTACCAGGGCTCTGTGTGTTTGAACTTGACGTCTCCTAATTCTACTTCAAGCTCGCATTTCCCCTTGACTGGCAGTTGTGTCCATTNGCTGTTGTAAGGACATAACGTTTGGCAGGGTTCTTAATACGCCAATCACCAATAATATCCGGCCGTACAATAGTTCTTGTCGCTCCAGTGTCGATTACCATAGGGGACATACGACCAAAAATAATGCCTTCTACTAGCAAAGAGTCAGAGTCCTGAAGACGTGATAACGTAACTTCTTCTTGTGGGGCATGGTACGAGGACGCAGCCGGCCTTTGCCCCGTCAAGCCGGCTGACCCTAGTTTTCCTGTGCAGGTGCCGCTTGGGAGTCGCGCTTTTGCTGATCCGCGACTGGGGCCCTACACTGTCTCTTTAAATGTCCTGTCTGTCCACAGTTCCAGCATTTAAGAAGGCGATCCCTTCGACTATCAGATTGTTCTTTATTTGGCCCAGTAGATGAACTGAATTTATCAATAATCTCCTTTAGCGTCTTTATTAGGTCTCCATTTGCCATACTATCGCTGTTATCACTGATGGTCCGAACTTCAACATGTCTACCGGATGCCATCTTTGCTGCCTCGAATTCCAGTGCATGCGAAAGAGCGTCGTTCAATGTTTTGGGTCTGGCGAGTCGTAGTGCCTGCTGGGTTTCACAATCTCTTAGGCCGTCGATAAAGACTTGGATGGAGAGCTGATCTACAAATTCGGACGGGGCTGTTGGATATGCCAATCGAACCAGTCGGGCAACGTCGGTCTCAAAATGTTGTAAATTCTCTCCACTTTGCTGGTGACGATTTTTCAATTGTGCCTGGTACACTTGCTGCAGGTGCTTATCCCCATATCTCATTTCCATATGCTGTTTTAGAATGTCGTAGGGGCGATCGGGGCAATCTTAGGCAATTCGCGGTGCCACAGTCGTCGGTTTGGGAGTGAGTGGGGCATATTCCGTGACAATACCTTCAATTTTCAGCATTACTTCTTTATTGTTCCACTCACCAATAGAGATCTAATCAAATTTCTGCTCAGAACTTCTAGAAGTTCAAAAATTGTTTTGAGCTATTAACCATTATTATCATCGCAAAAGCTTATACATAACATATATTATACATATATGTACGTACAGTGTCGGAAAGTAGGTACCCTCTATAATGTAGAAATAAATAAACTCTAGTGCTAAGGCAGTGGGATAGATACATCGACATTTCCATGTTTGCCAGACTTCGGAAATGTTTGCTTGCTTAATTTTTGTAAACTTAAATGACAGATGGACTATTTAAATCGTAAGCCGAAGCACCGTCGAAAATATAACCGTCATTGTCTATAGTCTGTTGACATTGTTCCGAGAACTTTTTGAATATTGTATATTGGTGGGCACAGGAGGTCCACTAGTTCTCTTATTTTGAAAATTATACAAAGTATTTTATCAAACATAAGTTTGAGTCATGTTTCTATACGTTCAAATATTTTTAAATGTCATTTTTTTGAATTAGTAATAATCGGGAAGACCTGGCAGTCGGAATATAATAGATAGATTCGAAATAGATAGAAACAACTGTGAACAACTTTGTTAAAAATCAGTTTACCTATATTTGTAATTTAAAGATTTACTGCTTCAATTAAATACTCGCGTATTATATTGCAAGGGCAATATCAGACACTGGCACTGTTTAAAGTTAAGATATTGGCCTGGATCCCCAGCAATGTAATACAATAGACAGCTTGCCAAACAAGAAACATTGTAATTTGAATACAAAACTTTTATTCATAAGAACTGTGAAACTTCGAGAACCTTTTATTGAAGATTGCTATTGATGAATGAAAGGGAAATTCTTAGGAGTTATGCGTTTCTAATTAAACTGGAATTTACTGGAAAATGTACAGCTTCTCGGTAACTTGGAGACTTGCGTATCTTAGAGTGTGCTTTCCTACAGAAAATGACATACCTGTGTAGAAAATAAGTACTGAATGTATTTTCATTAGACAAGTTCAGTTGTAAACAGGTAGGTCTGCTAGAAGAATTTATTTATGGCTTTATTCAGTAAATTCTTTATAAAAAAATATTTTTAATCATACTCTGCTAGTCCTTGAATTTACGGTAGGCACCTTTTCCTCCAAAGACTGTACAAACATTTTTTACAACACGGGAAACAAACCTAACTCTTTTGAGCCCTTTACGAAGGCATTACATTTAGTAGTAATTGATCAAAGGAGAAGATTGGAAAACGATTATATCACGGATATTGCGTGGGTTGAAAGAATAAAGGGGGCATAAGTAGCTTGAAATGGACTGTTAGAAGAACAGATTATTAAAAGATATAGGTATAAAACAAATTATAAATACAGAAAAGAAATACTATTTCTAAAAGAACATATGTTTTAAAGAAAATTCTGAATTAATAGTATACAAAATGATTTCAAAATTAATATCATAGTTGGTTGTCTGTAATTACTTACTTGTGGCATTTTTACATGAATGTTATGGGCCAGGTGATTAATGCGGGCATTATTAATAATATGCGAGCATTATGAATAATGCCCGCATTAATCACCTGGTCTATAACATAAATATAATATATTAGATAAACAATCCACTGCGCCAAATAATCAGCCTTGAAGTTGATTGTATAAATTTTGTTGTGCCGGACCAGAAATATACATAGCGTTTCTGGTGTTCCGTCAAAGAGTTTGTTTTTACTGAAACACCGCTAAAATACTGCTGAAACTGAAACTAACAAAATAAAAGACTAAATTAAGCGATATTAAGTAATTCTGGACGCTAATAAATTTAAAGAAAAATGTCAAAACGTTAAAATTGGCATTAATCATAAAAATTCCACAGCTTTTTTACAATTGTTCATTCCTCGCCTCCCCGCAGTTTTATAGCGTTATGTGAATTTTAAACTGAAACTAACAAAATAATAGACTAAATTAAGCGATATTAAGTAATTCTGGATGCTAATAAATTTAAAAAAATATGTCAAAAACTTGACATTGATCATAAAAATTCCACAGCTTTTCTACAATTGCTCATTTTTCGCCTCCCCGCAGTTTTATGGCGTTATATAAATTTTAAAAGACCAGCAAATCTTCCTAGAACCATGGCTTCCCGAAAAAAAATAGTTTCTGAGATTAGCAACTTATTTACAATTATTTTCAATAACTTTACAATATTCCTGACCCTATCCAAGATCGTTACGGAGTAAACCAAATAACAAGCAATTGATAAGGGTCTACATCATCATTTACACTGTGATGATGTGATATTGTACAATTCTTTAAATCTTATAAAAGTATTTCCTCTGAAGTTCCTCAAGGGTCCAACTTGGGTCCTTTACTTTTTAATATATCTATAAATGACATTGTCAATTTTCTGCTTTACGCTGACGATTTGTAAATATTTTCTACAGTTTCGGGTCAGGAGGAATGTAGAATTGTGCAGCAAAATTTAGATATTCATAATTGCTGTGTTGGAACTAAGTTGCATTTAAATGCTGTCAAGTGTATTGTGTTATCTATTACAATAAAGCAACATATGATTACTTACGACTATATGTTCAAGGGCACTGTTCTTTCTTGTCTAGAAACTTTCTGTGATTTAGGTGTTCATTTTTATAGAAAACTTTCTTTTGCATTTCATATTAACAATATTTTATTTCAAGACGACATAAACACCTTGAATTTATTATAACAAATCCAAAACATTTTAGTAATAATTATACTCTTAAGTTGTTATATTTTGTTTTTGTAAAATCCACTTTAAAAAACGCCTCCATAATCTGGTGTCCATGTTATAGAATTTAGATTGACAATCTTGAATGAAATCAAAGTCGGTTCTTAAAGTAGCATACTAAAGAGATTGCGCTTATTCTGCTGCTGGATTACCACAAACTCAGCTTTTATCCCGTTTCTCAGTAAAATATTTATAAAATCGTCGTCTTTACAATAACATTATTGATAGCATTCAAATTTTAAAATTACTTAATTTTTATGCACACAAGTTTAAATCGCGTCATTCAATTTTATTTTATTTCAATGATTAGAACTAATATTAAAATACATTCACCCCTTACAAATGTATGTCATTTTTATAATGAAATTAGCAGTTCCATTGACATTTTTAGCTGTAATGTTGCATCCGTAAAAAAGCATTGCATCTTTAAAATATGTTGTTATTCTTTTTTTGTTTAAAATCAGGTTGTATGTCTGTATTACTGGTTGGTTGTGCACAACTGTACAATTGCAGCACGGTAGCAGTGTTAGTACACATCGAGCATCATTTTCTTATTGTGTCCAATTAATTCTTGTTTGCCGTATTGAAATGGGGCTTATTTAAATTCAAACTTATTGAAGAAAATGGTAAGTACATATGGAGCCACAAAAATATTGTTGATAGTTCTGATAAAGCTAAAGCTAATCGGGACTATTATAGACTATATACTCTCAAGAATATTAGGGGTTTACGAAAATTAATTCTCAGTGCTCATATTATTGTGAGACAACTTTTAAAGTACTAGGTACTGTGTTTTGATTGGCATAATAGCCAGTAGATTATTTTATATATTTATAGTTCCTAGTAAGTAGGCCAGAGTATCCTTTGACATAGTAAAAACAACAATTCGTTGAGAGAAGTTTGTGTCATAAAAATATTAAATAAATATTGTAAAAACTTGAAACTGTGCGTCCATTCGCTCAAATCCTGGCACAATTATATAAATTTTTTTCATAACGGGAGATTAATATGTTAGATCACACCAAGTTGATTTTTCTATTAACCTCTATTAAGTCGTACTTGAATTATTACGAGCATTGTTTCAATGATTTTTTTTGTTTTGTCGTTTATAATTTACTAAATGTTATTGGTTGTCACTGGAACATGTTAAAAGCTAAAACTAACTTAATTATGTTGGTTGTTGTTTATTTGAATCGTATTTTTCTAATGATTTAAGAAAATACTTTTTACTATACTATATAATTATTGTAAATACGATATATTATACAATAAAATTAACATTTTCATATGTAAACTCTTACCATCTCTAACGACACAAATAACTTAAATGTAGTTATAAAAGTTACATAATACAGAACAGGTTTACATTTTCGGGTATGGGTGAGTAACTTTGTATTTATCCACATTTAGATTGAGCCTGTACTAGCAGACCACACTATAAGTTTATTAAGTTCATCTTGAAGAATGCGGGCTTGACTAATAGAAGAAATGATTTTTAGCGTCATCAGCACATAAAAGTTGCTCACAACAGTAAGATCATTAATGAATAATAGAAAAAGTAGTGGGCTCAAATTTGAACCCTGGGGGACTCCTCATGCATCTTCATAGGTTTTAGATTTGAAATCATTGAATGTAACATACTGTATTCTATTGCAAAAATAAGAATGAAAAAATGATAATAATTCGCCATCGAAACAAAATATGCTAAGTTTATGTATTAAAATCGAATGATATATCTTGTCGAAAGCCTTCGAGAAGTCAGTGTAAATTACATCCACCTGGCCATGGTTATCTAGAATATTTGATACACAGTGTGTGAAGCAGGCTAGACTAGAAGTATCTAAACAAAGTCATGCTAATTTAATGGAAGCAAATTTTTTATATGAAAGTAGATGTGGTTCTATAATATCTCAAAACTGTTGGTAAAATTATTTAAAATAGTAATACAACGGTAGTTTGCTACATCAGAATGTTCTCCCGACTTTAAAATTGACCGTACACTAGCTGTCTTCCATAAAGATCGAAAGTTTTCAGAGATAAATTAACCAAAACAAAGCACCTTCTCTTATCAAATAACTTGTTACAGATCTGGACCACAAGTGGGTTTGTTTTTTTATCTGTTTTATTGCCAGTGTTATTTCATCTTGGGATAGAAATTTGATATTTAAACAAGACGTATTATTGATGATATTTTGATTGAAGACCTTGCCTTTTTAAAGGAAAACGCTTTCAAAATGTTAACTAAATCTATTCACTATGGACTAAGAGTCGCTGAATGTATTGTTGTTTCAATGCATTACACCTGGTATACGAGTACCTCTTTTATTCCGTATGAAAGTCCAAAAATTCTTACTATCAGATGAAATGGGGTTTTCAAGATTTTGAATACAATTTCTGTATTTATCAATGCTTTAATATGTTGTCTGAGACCCTTGAGATTTTGCTAGTTTATATCACAGTATACCATTTGGGATAAGTAACTTTTTTATTTTTTTATTGGAATAAATTGGAAAAAAAAATCAAAAGTTATAAGTATGTTACACAAAGCGTCAAGTGCTGATTCAACATCCATGTTTCCAGAAATATTTAAAAATATGTACAAACTGGTGTGGATCTCAATTCGCACAAGATTGTATTTTTCTGTTAAAATGTGTATAATTTCTACGGAGTACTCTTATGAAATAGAAAATAGAAATAAAGGAATAATGGATTAAAAATATTAAGTCATAATAAAAACGTTAAAATTTCACTTTTTTAATATGTAGGTAAACACTTTCATAGTAAAAATAAGTGAATAACACACAGTTAAAGTCTACAGAAAGATATTTGGCGATAAAACGTGCAAGATAAATGTACACACAAACGTACAAAGTAATCCGTTATTATACTTGTATTCTCGGCAACGCTAGATAGTTACCGGTTATAAGAGCAGCAATTTAAAGGCCTTCGCAAAGCACGATTTTCTTCTTATGGAAAGAAAAACAACATTATTCAGATGTTTTTGTATCTCATTTACATGCTTTAGCTTTTCAATGAGGGTTAGTCTTTGTCGCAAACAGAATGGGAACGTTGTTTGTTATCTCGTAAGTAAAACAGATCTCTAATTAAACCGGCAATCTAAGGTCAATTGAGCTCTAATGAATAAGGGACGACAACTAATTGCCATAAGAATAGTCACCGGGGATATAAACAATAGGTTCACGAGTGGAATGTCAGCTAAGGTACAAAAATAATTCGTAACTTTCACACAACCCTTCATATTACGAGTATTGTTTTAATATCTATGTTCGACTCCCACGGAAGTTGGATAACATTAGTTTGAGCAGCAATTTGATATTTATGTTTAAGTCATACTTGTCTGACTCTCTCAGGACTCTGAAGTGCCTCAAGGCTCAATTCTCAGATCTCTATTATTATTTTCATAACAGATATTGCTACTAAATTCGGCATCAAATTTCTCTTATATAGCGTCATCGAAATACTAAAATCCGATTAAAGTTGTTGCGATAGTGTTTATAGTAGTTTTTAAAGCATGAAAAATGGCTTACGTGTATAGCACCTCGAAGTTGATGGATACCGTTTTAAATTTAATCTTTAGCAGCTTCTCGTTTGCACGTAGAACGATTTTGCGGTCGACATGTGCCAAATACAGGCAAATTATCCGGTAAACTGCTCTCAAAATGTTAAAATCAAATAAAACAAACCATTTGCTATCTGTTAAAGCAATAATTGAAACATCCGGAAATTGACAGCAGCCAACTATTTTTTCCTAATAATGGGTGTAGTACAACTGCGTCTTCCCGAAGACTTTCCATACTTTACATTTTATTTTTTAACGTCGAAACAGTTAATTTTATCAAAAAAATGTAAGAGAGAAAAAAGTTTCTAAATGAATCGGGTTAACCTAATTTATTTTTTCTACGTCGTTAAGGAAGTTTTTTGAAAGTATAGTTAAAAAAACTGAAAGGGGTACTTTATTTCAACCCATTCCAATTATTTTCAAAAAGTGAAAAAATATGTCACAAGTGTCTTTCGATGATGGTAATACTTCCACACAATTTTACCATTCCCACGCTTTTCATTTCCTAGAAATACAATAAAAACACTTTTTTTTCCGCCATCTTTGCAACGCGATATCTCCCTACTGGTTGACTTGTGACCCAACGTTTATATAACAAACTACCTTTTATTTCCAACAAGCAATCACCCCCTGAAATTTTTCGCCTTTGTTTTGAAACACCCTGTATACGAGGATCTATTATGCCAATAACTTACAAGTTCAAAACGGACAAGAAACATTTGTGTTAGTTCGTAGAAACTGGGTAAGGCGGACCCAAATGTATTTACACGTCGGTTTACAAAATTGAACATTTTGTTATTTTATTAATAAAAATTACAAATTAAGTTTATTAATTAATAATAACAATAACACCGAAAACATGTGAATTTTCTGATATAAAATAGATGTAGGTGATAAAATTGTATATATTTCTTTCCTTGGGAATAATAATATCTCTACCCCTCATTCTAATAACAGGGATTAGCCCAGAAGTCGGAGACTTGTGCGGGAGAGGGGGCGGCATATTATTATTTTGCTGACCGCATTTGCGCCCAGTAACGACTTACGTTGGTAGGCCCTAACCACTATTCAGTGTAGGAATGAGGGAAACCTGGAAAACCTCATTAATTAGGGGGGTAGTCAAATATCAACCGGTATCAATCTCTCACATTGACCCAAGCTAACATTCTTCCACCCTACCATATCCGCAGAGAGGGCGCCAATCCCCGAATTTCTCTTTATTTTTTGTCGCCGTGGTCGTCGACTAAATGCTTTGCCTTCAATGCAGAGATGTATTTTTAAATCATTTTATACCTAGATGCGTAAACACAACAAAAACTTCAGTTAAAATATTTGTAAGCGTCCCAAAGCAAATAATAAATAGGAAAAAATGGTGTGTAACCTTACGGCAAGTTATTAAAAAAGTCTGTTTTATCTACATTTTACTGTTGTGAAGATCATTCTAATGTAAGTAGGTAGGTATCTCTGAATCTATATACCTAGCTGTTCTATCATTAAAAGAAAATAATACCTAACGCAATTTACATTCTTATAGTTAGAATAAGGTACGGATAATTATTTGGCGTATAAATTACGTTATAATACTGAACTATAACTTTGTTTTGTTCTTCAGCGCAGCACGAAGATTCTGGGTACACTCAAGACGCAAGGCTGGTTTGCGGGCATATGACGTTAAGTCAGTGAGTCAGTGTATATCTCATTCAACCGGACCAAGTAATTTGGGAATAAATGCGTCATTAAAAATGGTATCAATATCGTAAATCTTTTTTTTTTAATCCTTATAGTTTCAGAGAAAAAGAATTATTGCTGCAGTATTTTCAACATTTACATCGCTGGACTATTGTAGTATCTATACAGGTGAATATTGAAATTCTATTACTTATAGTATTAACGTTTCTGTGATGCGAGTGTTTGCATTAGTTTTTCAAGTGTAAAAATTGGCTTACGTGTATAGCAGCTCTCAATTGATTGCAGCAGTTTGGTGTATCATGCACGAGGCTCAATTATATCCGTATCATATACAGCGTGCCCCAAGTATTAATACCAAAGAATTGGATGAGAAGGACCGGTACCATAGCTGCCACAATCTCCTGAGTTTACATCCTTTGGACTTATTTTTGTTAAGATATTTTTTAAAAATGAAGTGTATCCTACCAAAGTGAGCAGTATTGATGATTTACGCAAACATATCGTAGCTGCTGGAAATAACTTACGATGTCAAAACAGACAAGAAAGAGAAAAGTTTGTAGAAACTGGATAAGACAGGACCAAAATGTTGTTGTTGTAACATAAGTATGTCAAACTATTTTATTAATTAAATCCACAAATTAATTCTATTAATAATTAATAACAATAGCGGCAAAAGCAATTGTATTTGTCGTATAAAAATGTGTTAAATGTTATTTATTTCTGTCCTTGGGTTTCTCTCAATTTTTTGCCCAGTCGCTGATTGCATGCTTTCCTTTGTCAGTTTTTACAAGTGTATTTTTAAATCATTTTCACTGCCCCTTTTGATTTATTTTTTATAAGATAATATTTCCCTGTACATTAAAAAAATATGTTTCAGATAAGTTCTGAATCACTCTATATATTATTCTTTGTGGACAGACCTATTGTTGTCCTATTGATAGGATGATTGTTGATCGGTCAGTCCTCGCGTGGTTTTAGGCGTCAGTACTTCCATCGAGGTGGCTGGATAGCTGTGGGTTCGATTCCTGCAGCCGGTAGACCGTATATAATAAGCTATATTCGTGGAGAGATTGGCACCCTCTCTGCGGGTATGGTAGGGTGGAAGAATGTTGACTTGGGTCGATGTGAGAGATTTATACCGGTTGGCATTTAACTACCCCCCTAATTAATGAGGTTTTCCAGGTTTTCCTCATTCCTGCACTGAATGGTGGTTAGGGCCTACCACCGTAAGTCGTTCCTGGGCGCAAATGCGGCCTGCTTAATAATAATATGGCGCCCCCTCTCCCGCACATGTCTTCGACTTCTGGGCTAATCCTCGCGATTAGAATGAGTGGTAGAGATATTATTATTATTATAATTTTTTTGATTTAGGCCTCTCATCGTGTATTGCTAGTGAATATATTATTTACCATTTCCGTACAATATTCACCAAGGATAATCTCGGTAATTAATTCATCTGTCACAAGATAACATTATAAAGATTTCTGCGGTGATTAAATTTCCTGTAAAGACAATATTTAAAATTCCTCAGTGACCGTTGGTATTCAGCTCGCCAGTGAATATATCATTTTAATTTTCCCAAATAAGGCTAGCCAGATAAATAACTTTTCGTCACGTCAACTTTTTCACATTACTAAGAAAAACATAGCGATTTTAGGGTAAAAAATTCCAGAGAATTTATTTATCATGTTGAGCCAATCCATTTTATTATATAAACGAGAAAAATGGTGTGTCATGAACATGAATTATAGCATGTACTATTTCATATTTTAGAGCAGACGCTACTGTGCTGCTAAAAAAATCTTTCATTTATGATAATACCAGTAACTATTAAGCTGATTACATAGCATTATAACGCTGTGGAAATAAATGAATACTTTAAATTTAAAATTGGCCATTTTTCTCCGTTATTTTCATCTCGCGGGCTTGGCTTTCCATCCAGATAATACATTATTAATCCAGCCGGTTTAATAGGCCCACATTTATTATAGCGAACTGACTAGACCTAGAGATATCTTCGGCCATATATCTGGAATCGGCAATTTTTGTTCAATTATTCGATCCTTTTTTCCAATAAACACTAAAAAAGAAGTATAATGAAAATTCGGACGGAATTAAGGGAAGAATTACTGCTGAGATAAACTATGAGCAGGAATTCGCGTGCGCTGGACACTACCATTGTGGTTTTCCAACATAAATATCCGACTACTGAATGTGGAAATCCAGACAAGGGCAACTTTGTTCAAGTTGAATGCTATATGATATTATGTGTAAATTCAGTGCGGACTAGATTCAGCGGACATTCTTTTGCCGAATCGCAAATTAAATAGTTAATTTGTCAACGGCTTTTAGCAAGTTTCAAATCGACTATTAGGTTTTAGACCCTTGATTCATGGAATGTGCCCACAAATAATTTTAGATGTCGTATATACGAATAAGTCTATCTAGATTATTCAATTTCTAAATAAACATACAAGTATCACAAGTTAAAAGGGAATTTCAAATTAAATTGTGGAACATGACTACAGTTTGTTTCACTTAACATATAATACATTTCATATTCTCCAACATATATTCTTTAAATTTGTTGAACAATTTCAATAATTTCAGATGCCGAGACATTTAATCTATTTATGCATTACATTTAAACTACTACTATAAATATGAAAGTAACTGTATCACACATTAAATTATGAAGTATGATCATAATTTAGTTCAGTATTTCATGTGTAAATTTAATTAATATGGCACAGCAAATTTTTTTTCATTTATTTACTTGATACATTTTCGACTGAACCTAATGGAAAGAAACCTGTACTCGGAAAATATTGTCACGGAAACTCACCTGCTTTTTTAGTTTGTTAATTATGTTAACAGTTAAAGGGATAGTCCTACTAGCAGACATCATTGACGACGTCATGTTTGGAATTAATGCCATAACACAATTTTGTGTTGAACCTTCCTCGATGACTATTGATGACCATTAGAAATGTTGAGGCGTCGGCAGATATAGAACTTCCAGCAGGTTTAGAAGTGGTAATTGAAACTGTTTGTAGCAGTTCTTCCGCAGTAGAAGAAACTGTAACTGTGAAACCAGAACCAGAGAGTAGTCTTTATAGCAAAGACATATTAACTAGAATGCTAAATCCGAAGGACCATTCACCACAGATTAAGAAATGCGAACCTTTAAGAGCTTATCAGCAGCTGAATCAGTATTCAGCAATATAGAACCAGCAACAATATTACGAAGTCTTGAAAAACTACCGGATGCTTTCCGAAGCCTTGTTAACCGATTTAATTCACAATTTCAACCCCATGAAGTCAATAAGTTAAATAAATACCGGTAACACCACTGCAATTAAGCAACTCCCACAACGTATTCCATTAAGTATACGTAAGGAGAAGTATCAACCATGCTAAGAGACATGCAATAGCGGGAAGTCATTGAACCATCCCAGAGTCCATGGACTTGGCCGGGTGTCCTGACAAAGAAGAAGGATGGCTCTATCAGACTTTGCGTCGATTATAGAAGATTAAATGTGTTACTAAGAAGAACAGCTATCCGTTGCCAAGGATATACGACACCATGGATACACTTTCTGGATCTCAATGGTTTTCTACATAAGATCTGAACAGTGGATATTGGCAGCAACTTCATCCAGATGATAAGAAGATGAGAGCGTTTTTCCATTGGGACAGGTTTGTGGCACTTCAACGTTATGTCTTTTCACCTCTGCAAAGAACCAGCCACGTTTGAAAGACTTGTGGAAACAACCCTGTGAGGAATGGCCTGGAAAAGTTGTCTTGTTTATTTTGATGACATAATAATACCATAAATTGACAAAGATTTTGAATACCATTTTGAACAAGGTTCAAGAAGTTTTTAAAAAATTGAGAGGTGCCCGGCTTATGTTAAGCCCTAAGAAGCGCATGCTCTTTCAAAAGGAAGTTAAGTATTTACGACATATTATTTCCTCTGATGTGGTGAAGACTTACCCAGAGAAATCGGAAATCATCTGGAAATGGCAAGCACTAAAAGAGAAACATAAATTAATGAGTATCTTGGGATTTTGCAATTATTATCGCAAGTTTCTGAAAAATGTTGCCGAGATCGCCAAACCCTTACATCGACTCACAGAAAACAATCAGCCCTTTATCTAGACGGAACAATACGGACAAGATTTCAAAGTCTGAAATGAAGTCGGTATGTCAGTAATACTGAATTTGGAGGAATGTTATCACAAATTGAAAATGGGTACGGGAAGGTGTTTTTCTACTTTAGCAAAGGCCTCTCTAAGCAACAATGAACTACTGCATAACCAGAAAGGAGTTACTTGCCATAGTTAAAACTATGGAGCTAAGGAACAAAGTGAATACCCTGATTTTAGACAAATTCTTCAAAGTAAAAAACATGGACAGGCCCACATGGCAGAAAATGGCATGGCGGATCGACTTCGCCTCCACAGTTTAGTTTATTCAATTTCTATTTAAAGAAGGCCTTCACATTATAACTTCTTTATTGCCTGAACTCCTATTACTATATTTTAAAGATATATTTTTATACAATTATATTACTCCAGCTTCTGTACTCCTGCAATTACTATTCTGTTTCCACGACTATATAAAATGGTGTCAAGTGTAGCAAGACTTCGTAAACAGTTACGGGTAGTAGACATTGCAATTCCTTTAATATCAATAGAAACTAGTATACATATTATGTTTTAAACTTTTTTACATTAATCTATATTACCTTAGATTTTCAGAACTACATCTTTATATAGTATTCAAAGATATACTCTGTCCTTCACTGGTATTGATAAGCTGGTTTGTGAATGTTCCATTGTTTCCGTACATAGTAAAGAAAGAGGGTCATCATCCATCAATTATCAGATCGGAAGTTGAATACTATTATTGTATATGCAGAAGGAATGACGGCGAATAAATGAACACAAACATTTTATTTCAAAGTAACCATCTTTCAGTTACTTAAATTATATTAATTTAAAATTTGAAATGTGTCCGAAGTAAGATAATGCAGAATTCGGTAACCTTTATGTGGCTAACCAGGTTATACTGACTAGACATTGTGCGAATAGTAATTCTTTGTAATCATTAAGTACTCTATCTAGGATTTATTTTTTTTCTCATTTGAAAGACTTTTAGTCTGAAATCATAGTAAGAAGCAGTAAGTATTGTTAACTATTGTGGATTATATTATAATATTCACCATCGTGATTAATATGTAATGTTAAAATGCTGATACGACAACTATTGGTTTAATATTCTTTACTCTATTATTAAAATATTAAATATTGCTAATTTGTTACACCTGGTCAGTCATTAGATTGATACCATTTGGTATTCGACCGGTATTCCAATTTATGAGGTCAACGAATCGCCTACAAATTCTGATTTATAGCGTATAAATGGCGTGGAGTATTTTCTGAAAATGTGGTACCATCTTCACATATTACCAATTTTCCTCATTAAATATATCCTTAATGAGACACGTCACATGCTTATTTGTGGCTGGCAAATACTTACTACAACTGTTTTTACCGAGGTAATAATAATTTGAAATTTATCCTGAGCGGGGCTTTGGGAAGTTTGCCTCTAAAATGGCTTTATCAATATCCTCTTAATGAACGACATACACATCTTTACTTTTGGCTTACAAATACTCACAACTAACTTACTAATTGCTGACATAATGATTACAAAATGGACGATAAAGGCTGGGTTAAGTTCCCGAAGCCCTGGAAGCTTTAAAGCTTCTTATAGGAATAAGTAATTCAATAATATTGTTACGAAAGCGCACCTATCTTTACTAATTATACAAGGAAATTAACAAACCTTTAGTCCACGAGAAAAAATGTACACTCGAGGCCCAACCTAGAGTTACATTTTTTCGAGAGGATTAAAGCCTGGTCAATTTCCCGAATGTAATTCAACGTTTTATCCACGACTACAGTTAAAATCGGCCAATAAAGCCGTGTGTGCAGGTGAAAAATTATTATTTGGAAAACGCCATATTTGATAATTTTATTTCAAAAATATTAATTGTCAGGTGAATATTAGAAATTCTTGGAATCGTTTCTATGACATGCATTTGTTCATTTGTCAACAAGAGTGAAATAGTGTGCAAAACCAATATCAAAAATGAGTGAGAATGCTGAGAATGTCTTCATTCTTTCTGAAATCCAACATTGCGTCTGTTACAAGCAAAAAACAAAAGTAGCGAAAAAAGGAGTATATGAGAAAGAGCAATTACAGAAGAGGTACTTACAACTTAAGGTAGAAAATACACGATTTCAATATTTTAATTTATACATTGAGCATTTTATTTTGAACTCTTACAGGTTGCAATGATGGAAGTCACAGGTGCTTATCAATGCAACGAATTAACCTTTTTGGATATAAACCATGTCTAAGATAAAGGCAGTTACCGATACGTACTCATTCTGGATACGAAATCAAGTATTTTAAGAAGTTACATGATCATGGAAGAAGCTTTTTCAGTCAATGCTGTAGAAATGTATCGAAAATACCTGCGACCTAAATATGCCGCTGGGATGTACTACACAAGATGTAGGCATCAACATAATTTCGAAAACGTTTTCAAAAGTGGTTGCATTTGTTGGGCCCCCTAATCCAGAAAGTTTTACCGGTGATGGAATGAGGCATTCTTCGACAACATTACTGACTAATGCTGGGGGTAATATTACCACTGTGAAACGGTGGTTGGAAATTGACAACGGTAGCGGAAAGTTATATTAAAGATTCACTGTCCAGCAAGATGGCAATTGCAAAGTTATGGGTCCTTCCAGTCCTTCTGAAACTCCTTATCGAGTGAATTTAAATAATACTAATCAAAATGACAAGACAGTTCTTGAGATAAATGTTATTGTTAATAATAATAATTCTACATAAAATGCTATAAAATCGAAGCGTGGTATTATGAATTCTAAGCCATTAGTGTGTTAAAAGGCCTTTAATTCACGGAAAATAAACCTTCTTAATATAGTGGTCGTGGATACAGTTTGTTAATTATGTTCCTGTTTGCGCTAGAATTTATAATTTTTATAATACTTTAATTTTGACGTTTTCTAGAACATTCCAGGCTATATTCGATTTGTCTTTCGACACGTTCTCGAGACCGCAGAAACTTCGACAACCCTAAAGTTTCAGTTTATCTCAGTTCTAAATTCAGAAACCGAACGTAATTGACAAACCTTAAAGTAAACAGTTGACAGTTGTGACATTTGTTTGAAGGATATTAATTGTTGTGTAATCAAGTAGTGACATTAAAGTTTGGTTTTTTACGTGACATATTTCAAGGCTAAGTCAGTGTAGTGGTTGCAATATAATAGTATATTGTTCAAGGAACATATAATGATGGCTGTAGTCCACGAGGATGAAGGTATGGCACGAGCTGTAGGCGAGTGCTGTAAATCACTCGACTGAATTAAAGTCATTATATGCAAGTAGAATACTATACTTTGTCCACGACTATTAACAAAATTTTACCAAACTTTTTACTGAAAACACAATATTTTGAAAGTCGCCTATCTTCATTATGTCAGGTGTCCCGCAAAGTTCTCACTTGGGACCTTTAAGACTCAACGATATAATAAATTTAGTAAACACATCTAAATGTTTATTATATGCAGGGGATCTGAAAATTTTTTTACACATTCAATCAATAAAAGATTACCATCTTATGCAACAAGTCTAAATCGTTGTTCAAAATATTGTCTACGAAATAAATTACACTTAAATCTAAAAAATGTTGCAGTATATCTTTCTCAAAAAATTTCTCCGTTATCGAATTTACTTGCATCGTCAATTATGAAAATATTAAACGGATCACCGAGATTAAAGATTTAGAAGTAGTTTTTCACAGCAGGATGAGTTTTACCTCACATATTGACTACATAGCTAATAAGTGCAATACAATGGTTGGTTTAATCTCTAGAATCTGTAGAGACTTCACAAGTCAATTAAAAGAATATATTACGCCTTCGTTTATAGTCGACTGAATTTTGGAAACATAACATGGAACAATATAATAGCCATATAATTAGATTCGAAAGAATTCAAAATAAATGTTTAAGATTCTTGCATATTAACGTATATGGAGTTTATAATGTAACACATATTAGTGAAATGCGGCAAAATTTTGCAATAACCTGTTTAGAAGTTTAGGAGAATATACTCAGATTTATTGTTTTTATTTAAAATCTTATATAACGGCGTTGACTCTCCAGAATTGTTGTTTCTACTGAATTGGGACTAAATAATAATATAATAATAATCATATCTCTACCCCTCATTCTAATCACGGGGATTAGCTCAGAAGTCGGAGGCTTGTGCGGGAGAGGGGGCGGCATATTATTATTAAGCAGGCCGCATGTGCGCCCAGGAACGACTTACGTTAGTAGGCCCTAACCACTATTCAGTGCAGGAATGAGGGAACCTGAAAAACCTCATTAATTAGGAGGGTAGTCAAATGTCAACCGGTATCAACCTCTCACATTCACCCAAGCCAACATTCTTCCACCCTACCATACCCGCAGAGAGGGTGCCAATCCTCTCCACGAATATAGCTTACGGTCTACCGGCAGCATGCCGATCTAGTCACTTCGATTCAAATACTGACGCCTTAAACCGCGTGACCACTGACCGACAGTATTCTAATATTAATATAATATGTTACAACTATAGCAATTACTGTTCACATATTAATATTTTTAATGTTTCTTTAACTTGCTTTAAAAGAAATCTCAAAATAAAAGTAAAAACTTTGTTATGATCTGTCGTTTTCTATGTAGGTAGATATTTATTTTTGTATTTGTCCTATTTTTTATGTTTTAAATATGCACATATTGATTAGTGCTTAACTGTACTCCTATAATTCATATTCATATGATGTAACTTACAATTGTTCTTTGTTTCAGTTCAATTCTCATATGATTTCTCTTTTATTGTACATATTGTAAGTACATACTGTATTTGTGGATGTTTTGTTGGGTCTTGGCCTGTTTGCATCCGATTTCGTAAATAAATATATAAAATCATAATATAACATACAGTCAATACTGCTGAAACACTTTAAAGTTTGTTATTTGTGGTTCTCTTGATAAATTTAAAAATGTAAATAAAACATTAATTAGTAAACTTCAATTATCATTCGGAAAAATATTAATATTGCCGTAACTGGTACAGTGGATAGCTTTGGTTTTTTACACAGGAAGTTCAGGATCAATTGCTGACACCGGAGAGTTTTGGTTTTGTTAGTTTCACAATTCTTTGAAATCAGTGAATAATGATTTCATTATTCACTAGTCAATAATGGATACTACTATTATTTAGAAAACGCATTTAATAGTTGATATAGTTATTTATGTATCAAGTGAATTATAAGGGCCTTAATTACCGATGGCAAAGTTTGCGTCCCGAGGGCCTCCGGCCCGAGGGACAGCAATTGCCTGAGGTTATTAAGGCTCATTAATTCCCGTGGTACATAGATAATTTTATTTCTGACCGATTTCAATAAAATATTGTTTATTTTTAAAACGGAAAAATTCCCAGTATATTTGAATCAGTTACCATTGATTATAAGAGTTTTGTTGTTGCTAGGTTGTTGCTATGTTACGTATATGTATATTAGGGTAGAGGGAATTATAGAATCTATAATGTCCCAAGGGAGTTATGACTCTCTTTATTGATAGCGTAACTATGACGATATAAACTTATAATATCCCGGTCAGAAATAAAATATATTATTCAACGTGAGTGTACAATTGTCCATATGTCGTGTTATCTAATATTCCAATTATTGTGATAAAGAATTTATTACAAATGTCGACAAAGTAATCCATATAAGAAATTGTGTAAATTTATTTCATATCACAACATCTTCATTAACTTAATGAAAATTCATTCTACTCTGAAAATTTATAACTGCTGCAGTACATGCATAATGACAAAGATATTCATTCAGTCCGAGTCGTGTCCTCCAGAATCCTTTTAATGTAATCTGCAGGGTAACATTTTCTTAAAAAGAAAGTGAATTACGTTTATGGCTTGAGCATCCAGAAGAAACTTGAAGGGAATGATTATGTTTATAAAAATGCGGGGTAATTTTTATTCGGGAAACTGTTAGAATTCCTGGCATATTTACATGAAAAATATTTCCAACCCTACCTCGCCTCATTTAAAAAAATAAATTGAATGCATTATTAATAGTTGGAAGGAATTTCCCTTGTATACAGCTAAGCATAATTGAATTAAAACCATCAGGATGTTGAATGGATTTTTAATTCAAGCTGCTAAGCGGTTCAGTATAATGAAATATAACATTTTCTTTGTCAGCTCTTAACTAAAAACATAATTAATTCGTTCTCGGCCTTTCGCCATGTTTTAATTTAAAATGTATTGTCAATAAATGGAAAACTCTTATACCAACGATGTATTTAAGAAATGGTAGAACTTTATACAAACTTTAAATTGATGCTCTATTGTAATTTAAACATTTATAGAGAATTAAGTATACTAAGAACAATTAAACGGCGTGTTTGCACTTGTAAACTTATATCAAAGAGAAAACATACTTTTTTGGCAACCATCCGGAAAATACCGACTTCTCGGATGCTTTTTCTTTGAGAACGTAGCACTTTTCCGATTTAGTTTCGGGAAGTACGTATTTCCCGAACTAGGCCGGACAACGTTATTGTCAATATAGTTAATATTGTATATAATTTTAAACCCTTATTCCGTAAGGTGTCGGGTAGTATCGTTTTATCAGGAATATATGAATTTTCTACAGGTTCTTCTATTTTCTGTCATTGCTTTTGCTTCATTCCACGTTTTGCCTTTTCTAATAATGATGTTTTGAATTGTTTTATTCCATGTTTCTGGCGGT
Source organism: Monochamus saltuarius (assembly GCA_025584915.1). Classification (NCBI taxonomy): domain Eukaryota; kingdom Metazoa; phylum Arthropoda; class Insecta; order Coleoptera; family Cerambycidae; genus Monochamus; species Monochamus saltuarius. The sequence continues at coordinate 37,334,423 of CM046722.1, read as the reverse complement.
CTTCCTCTTTTCCTCCGCATTTGTGTCTTCTTAGCTTCCCAAACTCTTTTGACTTGTATATCATCTTCTATTCTTTGTAGATATCCCCACCAACTGTCTTTTGTCAATATAATCCCAATTATTTTTTATTCTGTCCGTTCTAGTAACACCTTTGAAGTATCATAGGAATTTCATTTCTGTCGCTTGGATTTAACTTTTCATTTTTTGTGTTAGCACCCAAGATTCACAGCCGTAAGTACGAACTGGTCCGCATATGGTTTTAAAAACACTGATTTTATAGTTAATAATCAAATAATAATAAAAAAATGTAGATTATGCTTTGAAAGAATGCAGTTGGTCCTTACCATAGTGTCACGGAATTTGCCCCACTCACTCCCAAACCGACGACTGTGGCACCGCGAATTGCCTAAGATTGCCCCGATCGCCCCTACGCGATTCTGGTAAACAAACAACATGCCGCTGATCGAGATCGGCCTGGAAAAATCTGGAATCGACGAGAAACATTCGAGTCGTACGAGAAAATGGATCTAGAGATACTGGAATATATCTGGAATATTCGTTGGGTCTATAAAAGAAGAATAAACGGCCGAGTTAGTTAGTCTTGTATAAGTCTTGTGTTACAGTCTGAATTAAAGTGTTTAGTTGGAGATATCAAAGTGATTTAGATAGCGATTAATTAAATAAGTGTTTAGTTGACCTGTAATTAGTAGTGTTCAGTAGTTAATAAAGAAGTTAATTAACGTATTGTTTTTCTGGAAGTAAGAGAAAAGACGGATTGGGAAATCCGTGACAATTTGGTGTCGGAAGTGGATTTAACTGGAAGTTTTAAAGAGCTTTCTGGAACCCTGTCCACAAAGTGGGATTTGAGTGGAAGTTTGAAGAACTTTCTGGAACCCTGTGCGTGAGTGGGTTTAAGTGGAAGTTGGAGGAACTTTCTGGAACCCTGTGCGTGGGTGGAATAAAGACCCAAGTGTGACATATCACCTCACTCGTTGTGACTTGAGGAAGTGAACGGTGGTATTCGCGAAGGACAATCTCGAACATTCTAGAACTTTGTACGGGAGTGAGACAAAGACACAAGTGTGATATATCACCGCACTCGTCGTGACTCAAGGAAGTGAACGGTGGTATTCGCGAAGGACAATCTCGAACATTCTAGAACTTTATACGGGAGTTAAACAAAGACACAAGTATGACATATCACTGCACTCGCCGTGACTTACGGAAGTGAACGGTGCTATTTGTGAAGGACATTCTCGAACATTCTAGAACTTTGTACGGGAGTGAGACAAAGACCCAAGTGTGGCATATCACCGCACTCGTCGTGACTCAAGGAAGTGAACGGTGCTATTTGCGAAGGACATTCTCGAACATTCTAGAACTTTGTACGGGAGTGAGACAAAGACACAAGTGTGACATATCACCGCACTCGTCGTGACTCAAGGAAGTGAACGGTGGTATTTGCGAAGGACATTCTCGAACATTCTAGAACTTTGTACGGGAGTGAGACAAAGACACAAGTGTGACATATCACCGCACTCGTCGTGACTCAAGGAAGTGAACGGTGCTATTTGCGAAGGACATTCTCGAACATTCTAGAACTTTGTACGCGAGTGAGACAAAGACCCAAGTGTGACATATCACCGCACTCGTTGTGACTCAAGGAAGTGAACGGTGGTATTTGCGAAGGACATTCTCGAACATTCTAGAACTTTATACCAAAGTGAGACAAAGACCCAAGTGTGGCATATCACTGCACTAGTTTCATTGTAAGGAAGGCAACGGTGATATCCAGAAATACATTCGTGGACATTCTAGAATAGAGTGAATGCCTGTAACTAGAAGCCAAGTCAATATGGATGCACAACTGGCGAAACTGTTAGAAATGATGCAAACGATGCAAGAACAGGGACGTATGATGCAAGAAAAGTTGGAAGAACAAGGACAAACAATGCAAAATAAATTAGAAGAACAAGGACAAACAATGCAAAATAAATTAGAAGAACAAGGACAAACAATGCAAAAGAAATTTGAAGAACAAGGGCATAAAATTGAAGATCAGTCCCAAACGATGCAGCAGAAATTAGAAGAACAAGGGTATAAAATGAAAGATCAGATACAGGCAATACAACAGGAAATGAGAGATCAGACGAAAGAGATGCAGACAAAGTTAGAAAAATTGGAGAATACGCTAGAAGAAAAACTAGAGGAGCAGTCACATAAAGTGACACAACTAGAAGACAAATTAGAGGAGCAGTCACATAAAGTGGAAATACAAGTAGAAGAGAAACTGCTAGCACAAAAAGGAAATAGACTAAGAAATAAACCAGGTTAGAGCAGAGCTGCGTCATAAATTAGACAAGATAACAAAGGAGGGCGTAATCAAATCAGAAGGACCGGTTATCCGAACTCAGAAGACGAGACCCCCTGAATTCGACGGCAAGGTTTCCTGGAATGTCTATCTACGTCAGTTCGAAGCAGCAGCTGCAGCAAACGAATGGTCTGATTATGAAAAGGCTACAGCTCTGATAGTTGCTCTACGAGGGGAAGCTCTTGACGTCTTACAAGGAGTTCCTGCTGGGCAACAGAATAACTATGACATTCTAAAACAGCATATGGAAATGAGATATGGACATAAGCACCTGCAGCAAGTGTACCAGGCATAATTGAAAAATCGTTACCAGCAGAGTGGAGAGAATTTACAACATTTTGAGACAGACGTTGCCCGACTGGTTCGATTGGCATATCCAACAGCCCCATCCAAGTGTTTATCGACGGCCTAAGAGATTGCGAAATTCAGCAGGCACTACGGCTCGCTAGACCTAAAACGTTGAATGACGCTCTTTCGCATGCACTGGAATTTGAGGCAGCCAAGATGGCATCCGGTAGACATGTTAAAGTTCGGGCCATCAGTGATAACAGCGATAGTATGGCAAATGGAGACCTAATAAAGACGCTAAAGGAGATTATTGATAAATTCAGCCCATCTACTGGACTAAAGAAAGAACAATCTGATAGTCGAAGGAATCGCCTTGTTCAATGCTGGAACTGTGGACAGATGGGACATCTGAAGAGACAGTGTAGGGCCCCAGTCGCAGATCAGCAAAGGCGCGACTCCCAAGCGGCAGTCTGCAGGGAACATGTTAAAGTACGGACTATCAGTGATAACAGCAATAGTATGGGAAATGGAGAGCTAATCAAAACACTGAAGGAGGCCATTGATAAATTCAGCCTAACTACCAGACCAAAGAGAGGACAACCCGATAGACGAAGAGAACGCCCACTTCAATGTTGGAACTGTGGACGGGCGGGTCATTTAAAGGGGCAGTGTAGGGCGCCAGTCGCGGCTCGGCAATGGCGCGACTCCCAGGCAGGCAAGGAACATGGAAACGCAGACGCCCTGTCTAGACCTTGTCCTACCAACAACAACAAACACTGTAGTAGTCTCGAAAGAAAAGAGGACATCTCATCAGTTCCTTGTAAGGTGGTAGCAGCCCAACCTGAAGACAGATGGGGTTCCGCGGCGATTCGGGAAGACCAGCAAGCTGACTGTGACATCAAGTCTTTACTAGACTGGAAAGAAGCCAACAACCGCCCGTCTTGGGCAGAAGTCAGTAGTAAAAGCCCAACATTAAAGAGCTATTGGGCTCAATGGAATTCCTTGGTGTTGGAAGACGGTGTCCTAAAAAGAGCATGGGAGAACAATGACGGAACGGAGGTCAAGAAACAAGTACTACTCCCGAGGTCCCGGGTCTAGTAAGTGCTGAATGATGTACATGGAGGTAATTGGGGTGGACTTTTTGGTATCAATAGGTCTCTACAGATGATTATGGCGCGTTTCTACTGGTTGAGCTGTAGGTCGGATGTAGAAGATTAGTGCCGAAAATGTGACGTATGTGCAGCCAGCAAGGGACCGAAGACCCGTTCCAAAGGCAAAATGCGCCAGTACATCGTAGGAGCATCGTTCGAAAGGATTGCCATTGATATCGCTGGCCCATTTCCGAAAACTCAAAGTGAGAACCGATATCTGCTAGTAGCCATGGACTACTTCAGCAAAATGGCCAGAAGTATACCCCTTTCCCAATCAAGAGACCACAACCGTAGCAGAAGCGCTAGTCAACAACCTGTTCTGCAGATTTGGTGTGCCCATGGAGCTACATTCAGATCAGGGCAGAAATTTCGAATCAGGTGTGTTCCGGAAGGTCTGCGAGCTTATGGGAATCCGGAAAACCAGGACCACCCCACTGCATCCCCAGTCACATGGTATGGTGGAACGCTTCAACGCCACACTAGAAACCAATCTGAGGATGTTTGTGAACGAGAACCAAACAGACTGGGACAAGCTCATTCCACTCTTCCTGTTAGCTTACCGCTCAGCTGTCCATGAAACTACTGGGAAGACTCCCGCAAGGATCATCTTTGGACGAGAGCTTCGCCTTCCCGCAGATTTGGTATTTGGTCGTCCTGCGGAACAGCCCACAGAGCCAGACACTTATACCCATGAGCTAGAACGAAGACTAGCAGCCGTACACGATCAAGTCAGATCTCGAATGCGACTAGAGAGCGATCGCATGAAGACTCGATACGACGTCCGGGCCAATACAGTCGGATTCCAACAAGGTGACCTGGTGTGGCTGTACAACCCCACGCGGAAGAAAGGAAGATCGCCTAAACTACAGAACCGTTGGGAGGGCCCCTACACCGTCATTAAAAGAATCAATGATGTCGTCTACCGGATACAGAGGACTCCCAGGAGTAAGATGAAGGTCGTCCATCTGGAGCGTCTGTCCCCGTATAGAGGTGTAGCCGATCGGGACGATCGGTCCTAAGGAGGGCAGTGTCATGGAATTTGCCCCACTCACTCCCAAACCGACGACTGTGGCACCGCGAATTGCCTAAGATTGCCCTGATCGCCCCTACGCGATTCTGGTAAACAAACAACATGCCGCTGATCGAGATCGGCCTGGAAAAATCTGGAATCGACGAGAAACATTCGAGTCGTACGAGAAAATGGATCTAGAGATACTGGAATATATCTGGAATATTCGTTGGGTCTATAAAAGAAGAATAAACGGCCGAGTTAGTTAGTCTTGTATAAGTCTTGTGTTACAGTCTGAATTAAAGTGTTTAGTTGGAGATATCAAAGTGATTTAGATAGCGATTAATTAAATAAGTGTTTAGTTGACCTGTAATTAGTAGTGTTCAGTAGTTAATAAAGAAGTAATTAATTAACGTATTGTTTTTCTGGAAGTAAGAGAAAAGACGGATTGGGAAATCCGTGACAATAGCAACAGAATAACGACTTACCAATTTAACATTAACATAGTTGACATTTTGCTTTTTACAAGTTTACGTGGTCAACGCTACCTACTAAATACAATACAATAAATAATGGCTGCTAACAGCAGAGAAAGCGAGTTTGAAAATATGCCTGACGAAATTTCCAATACAGCAGCATTCTGCTGCAGAACCGCTATTATCTGAAAAATCAAAATGTAAGTACGAAAACGTTTATAATTTGTTTACGAAATGGATGGATATCAATAAATGTACAATCAATACCAAGGACGTGATTTCGGCTTAATTGGCACAAAAATCAGAAATTATTAAATCCTCTACCTAGAGTATGTACTCTAACTGAAAAGTACCATTTTAGTAAAGAGTAATGTACATTCCTGAAGATTATCGCATTTCTTAAAAGGAAGAACGATGGATATAATCCATAGAAATCAGTAGTCGTCAGCATCGAGCAAGCCAACAACTTTACTAGGGAAGCAGACAATGAAACCTACCTAATACTTAAGGTAATTTTAACGAAAATCATGATTGTGGGAAAATTAATATCAATTTAGTTTGTTTCTACTTTCAGGTAGCAACAATTATTGGGCTAGCTGGTGCGTGTACCAACCGGATTCCAAAACACACAATGAGATAGCATTTGTTATAATTGGACAAAAAGAATTATATTGTATAGGCAAGATAATTTCTTTAAGGTTATCCTATGCTTCATACAGCTGATTACTTGTAAATTACAAAAAACGAAAACGTTCGATTCAGCCTGTTGGTATTCGCAGCTTTTTAAATCTAGGAATAAGCATTACATATTTTTTAAAGCTACCCAATATTAAATATTATTCAGGCCATTGTCTTTGTCGAACTTCGGCGGCATTATTTGCTGATAATGGTGGAAATATCACAAATTTCAAGAGACACGATGGCTGTCTACCAGTGTCGTTGAAGGATATATAGACAGTTCAATTGCAAACAAAATCAAAATTGCTAAGACCATTAAAAAATTTTCACATGAAAAAAATAAACATAAATTGAAAATCTTACCTTCATGTTCTAACTTCAAACAAAGTGAAGCTAATATTACAAATATTCACAATTGTTCGAATTTCAAATATAAAGAAGAATTATAATGTTCCTAAATCGAATCGTACTTTATTGATTTGCCAAAAAAATAGTTTCTGTTTTTTTTTTTAGATTTGCAGACTTCCAGGAGTCACCTGCTGCTCGTCTTGGAATCTTGTCTACTCGTTCAAAACAGTATTTTTTAACTTGCTATTTTTTGTAAACGTCAGTAAAAGTATCATATTTTAAACATGGTGTCAGTGTTTCTAATATAATTTTAAGGCACTGGTGTTTAAAGTAATTTACTTTTAGCACTGGTGCTAAAGGTTCACCTTAAATATACATAAATAATACTCTTTGCCAAATAAATGTATCAATAATACAATCATTGTATCTCTAATAAATATTAAGATTCCTATACAGGGTGTCAAAAAAAATCACGATCAAACTTGGAAGGTACAAAAAAAAAAATGTGCACATGTACTCGTAATCGCTTGCGTACTGAGATGCAGAGAAATAAAACTGGCATAATGTATGAAAATTAACATAAAATACATGAACACATTGGTATCTACAGCATGTTTTCCAAATATGAATTCTCTTCTCTACACAACATTCAGCTCTCCTCAGAAATGACGTTTTCACACGTTGAAATATTTCAGGGTTGTTGCGAATTTTATTGGAAGCTGCTTCTATTCTCTCCCATAAATCGTATGTGGTGTCAAGTTCCCCCGCATAAACAACAAGTTTTGTGATGACCCCAAAGAAAAATTCTAATAATGGATTTAGATCGGGAGAGCGGGTAGGCAATCCAGCAGAACCACCTCGTCCAATCAGCGTTGATGTCTAAAAAATCTTTAACTGCATGGGCAAAATTTGCTGGTGCCCCATCATGGAGAAACCTCCTTGTCCTTGTTCCTTGTCGTATATCTAATGGTGTTTATTCTAACCAGTTAAAAACTGTCAATATGATGCGTTAAGTCTCTGAGGTAGTTGGATGAGCCCAATGAGATGGTCATGTACGATTCGTAACTACACGTTTATGGAACGGTGTTGGTATCTTGCAATCCATGTTTGTTTTGAGTTGTGATCTGCCCAAATTTACTAGTTGTGTTGATTAAGTATTTAACTTAAAAATTGCCTGGCGTGTTTTTCTAGTAACTACTGATAGAAGTTCAATCTGCGAGGATACTCTTCTGGTAACAACTTCTGCATTTTTTGAAGGTGGAAGGAATATAGTGATCGCTATTGTTTTCAGTCATGTTAATAATTTTTTCTTGCAATACATTACGATGTAGCCCATAGTTTCTACGTATGAACCACTTTCTCGTAAGCATTGGTCAACAGCAATAAACCTGCTATACTGCGATAATCACCTATATGTATACATATACAGTCAAACAGCTCCACACGCATTACCTCTTGCTTCTCCAAAAATTGCATATTGTCATACTCTTGGAATGTAAACTCCACAGATGCGACACCAAAACACTACTATTATTATCTGACAAGTTTCTGATTGATTTCTATGTTGACTTTGTTTTGAATTAATGGCATAAGCCAATTTGATAATTATTATTAACATTTTTGCTATATCTCAAGAACCAAGCATTTATGAGTAATGCTGATAGAAACTTTGTTTCTTGTACATCCGTAGGTATTGTACAGGTTTTACAAAATGTCCCAATTTTTAAAACTAACAATTTATCTGCATCAAAAAAGATGTTCAATTTTTAAAATAAATTTGAACAACTATAATAACAATAAAAGCATAATAGACAAAATAGATTATTTTTTGTTGTTTTTTTGATCTACTATTTAGACAAATGCTATTATTTTTTACAAACAAGATATATTTATATTTTTTCGTTTTTATAAATAAAATATAAAAATGTGTCTATTTGGAATTTTTATTACCTACATTTTCCAACACAGCATGCTCATATACAGGGTATCCCAACGAAAATTTGACCCCCTATAATTGGAAAACCGAATAATATTTCAAAATTTGTCGAGACCCGTCGATTTTTGTTCTTGGGGAGCTTTTTGACAGTCAAGCTAACTCGATATGTTCATCCCCTAATGCCTAGCAACCCCAACTTAAAAATTTCAAATGCAATTACCCCACTTATGGCACATCATTTTAAAGCCCTTTTATTGCGAATACAATGACGTACAGTTTTAATAAATCGGTAGAGATTTGAAAGAATTATTGGATACAAACGAAAAGAGGACAAACCAACTTACGCGTAGTAATTTCTACACAAATGCCCACCACTAATAAGTTTTTCACCTACTACACATGACCGCATTACCTAATTGTTATTGATGTGTCTATCAGTTTACAAAAAAGTCAGAAATGAAATAAAAAACTGAAGCAAATAAAACTAGATATTCAAATAGTTATTAGTAGAAGATACTTAGGTTTATAGGAATTCAGACCTTTTCAAAATAACATAATAACAAAAATCAGTACTACAAAAATAGTCGGTGTTTTTGCTTGTGACCAAGAAATCGTTGTTTCAGCCGTTATTGAAAGTATTAACGTGTGTTCGAAACGGTTTATTCTATCGCGGAAAGAGTAGAAATTGTTGCAATTTATTATCGAAATCAAGATTGCGCTAAAGCTACAGCACGAATTTTTAATGCCAATCATCCTGAAAAAGATGTAAACCACCAGTACGTTAAACACCTAATTGACAAATTTGTTGCAAAAGGTTTTCTTTTAAACAGGAAACGTGAAGTAATTGGGCTAGTTCGAAATGAAGCAGTTGAAGTGGCAGTTTTGGGTCACGTACAGATGGATAATAAGCAATCGATTACAACTGTGCATCAAGCTTATGGCGTATCCCGTTCCAGTGTTCATCGAATTTTGAAAAACACAAGTTTCATCCATTTAACATAACGCTGGTTCAAGAGTTCCATGAAGATGACTTTGATCGCCGTAACCAATTTTGCGAATACTTTAGTGAACAACTTCTACTGAATCCAAATCTTCTCTACAATACATGTTTCTCCGACGAATGCACATTTATGTTGAATGGCGAAGTGAAGAGACACAATCGTCGTTATTGGAGTAATCTGCATTTAATCAGGGAATTTCATACTCAGACTCCTCAAAAATTGAATGTTTGGGCAGGCATTTTGGGCGACCATCTTGTTGGACCATTTTTCATCCAACGTAATCTCGATGGAAACACCTATCTAGAATTATTGGAAAGTACAATTGATCCTAGGATAACAGAGATTTTAGAAAGTGACGACAATTTACTAGAAAATGAAATAACTTTCCAACAAGATGGTGCGCCCCCGCACTATGCTGCTGCTGTGCGACATTTTTGGATGACCATTTCCCGGGGCATTGGATTGGCAGAAGAGGTCCCGTCGAATGGCCACCAAGATCTCCGGATCTGTCCCCTTTGGACTTTTTTCTGTGGGGTCATTTAAAATCACGAGTGTACGCCACTCAGCCGGAAACATTGCAAGTGCTACGTCAGAGAATTGTAGAAGAATGCCGATTAATAACTGCGGATGTCTTTAATAATGTACAGACTGACAGACAGACTGTATTATTGTTTGGAAGTTAACGGGGGTCATTTTGAGCAATTCATCAAATAAATCTTATTTATTATTTGCTTCAGGTTTTTATTTCATTTCTGAATTTTTTGTAAACTGATAGACACATCAATAACAATTAGGTAATGCGGTCATGTGTAGTAAATGAAAAACTTATTAGTGGTGGGCATTTGTGTAGAAATTACTACGCGTAAGTTGGTTTGTTATCTTTTCGTTTGTAACCAATAATTCTGTCAAATCTCAACCGATTTCTAAAAACGGTACGTCACTGTATTCGCGATGAAAAGGGCTTTAAAATGATGTGCCACAAGTGGGGTAGTTGCATTTGAAATTTTTAAGTTGGGGTTGCTAGGCATTAGGGGGATGAACATATCGAGTTGGCTTGACTGTCAAAAAAGCTCCCCCCAAGAACAAAAATCGACGGGTCTCGGCGAATTTTGAAATATTCGGTTTTCGAATTAGGGGGTCAAATTTTCGTTGGGATACCCTGTATAACAATTTATAAATAAGAATCTGTATAAAAATACATACACAGCTACATATTACACATGTTGTGTAAGGTTTGCAGTTATGACAATTTATAATTCATCACAGTACCAGATAAACCTTGGATGGTTATTCATACAAAGTAATCTAATCGAATTTAAAATCACAGAAATAATAAAATAAATCTTAAAATCACTAAATATATTATGCCATTTATTATCATGTACATGTAACAACTGCAGAGCATATTATGTCAAACTATAAATGAATTTTTGTATTTTGGTTTTTTGTTTTACCTGAATTAAACCAATGCATCAAATTTGAAACGCCTTGTACAAATATATCAAATAAAAGATACCCGCATGTTACAAAATACAAAACATGAAATGATAAGGACGGTATGAGCTACATTGGAGCCATCAGTGAAGCACGGTGGATGACGAATATTCACGTACCATTTTAATTAGCCACGTACATGCTGTTTCATTATTTTGTTTTTTCGTAATGTTTCGTGTACGTGTAGTCCCCAAAAATATTTATGTTATCAAACGATTTTTTCAGCGTGGATATAACCGTTAATAAAAACTTTTCTTCAATATCAGAACATAAAATGGTGTAATTTTCACATATGAAACATTAATTATACTATTGTCTGAAGCTATTTATTTGTGGCATAATTTTAGTAATTCTTTAGTTTTATTGAGTTTTTTTGCCACAAAAAATAAAGATTAATTAAATAAGCCCTTGCGCCAAACTGATCAGTCAAGGGTTATTTTTGAAACTAAGTTTGCCTAACCAAAAAATCTCACATTGAGAAAAATATTTAATAAATTAAAACATACCGTTATTATTTTGTTGAACAGAGATAAGTGTGTGTCAAACTATTTAGTAAACATTGATCATTGTTGGTTACAGTTGTATCAAGAAGAAGTAAGTAAGAATAAAATAAAAATCATTTAACATCTCTATGGAAACAGATAAACAAATTTTAAACGCGTCCCAATAAAGTGCTTGATATTTTTATATATTTTCCAATATAAAATAGAAATGCTTGACTACTAATGATGAATGCAGTATAAGAATGCTCGGTATCTAAATAGCATTTGCATAATAAAAATACTAAATGCTCGATAAGTTTTAAAAGTATGTTTCGATATTTTATTCATTTTGCACGATACAAATTTCAAAAATGTTCATTACTTTATGCACGATATTTAATTTTGGTTCGCAGATTTGAATCTAAAAGCGCGTGTGCGCAATAGAATGATTTGCAAGCAGTGAAATGAACAAACGACTGTCCCGGGCTGATTTCCTTGTTTAACCTAACTTAACCTACATCAATTTTTCAAACTTAAGAATTTATTTTCTGCAAATAATTTTTATAGCAGTGCATTTACACTTTCTAGAAAGTAATTATTGTTTTTACTGCATATATATATATATATATTTAACGGTTCATTTAATATTCTCATTAAATATTTAATATTTTTACCGAGTATTTAATATTCTTACCGAGTTTTTAATATTCTTATCCGGCGATGAATAGTTTTATTTCTTAATGTATCGTGCATTCAAATAAAATATTCTATTTCTATATTATTTTATTCGGAAAATTTATCATGCAGTTAAATAATTTAACGAGCGTTTAATTTATTCCCATTTTAAACTGTCAGACTTGACGTGCTTTTGATACATTTGCTATTTTGAGAATGAAAACAGAGAGTTTTTCGAAACGTCAAAAATACGGAAGTGCGGGATAGTGATGTGATTTTTGTTATTGTTTACTTGCCTGCTATTACTTAGTTTCAAAAATAACCCTTGACTGATCCGTTTGGCGCAAGGGCTTATTTAATTAATTTTTATTTTTTTCAGAAGTGTGGCAAAAAACTCAATAAAACTAAAGAAAAATTAATTGTACTCATAAAAAAATTAAAAAATAAGTTGTATGGCAAAAACCCAAAAGAAATATCAATTTCCGTCTAAACGCGCAAAACGTTCTGCGATATCTTCCAGTAGAACAGGCTAGCACACGATAATTAGTGGTAGGTTAGGTTTTCATTTAAAAGTCTGCTAGGTCTGCTTTTCCTGACGTTTGCATACCTTTGTATCCTTCCTTTTGGTGATCATTCAAAATGTATATGTGGGAACCTTTTCAAAATTTTAAACAGATGTAACTCAGAAACTCAAAAATATAATTTAACCACTCTTGGTACTGATCCTTTCAATTTCTGTTTTTAAATTGATTTTTCTACGTTCATGCAAAAAGCAAACCTTTATTGAAGTATATTTAGTGAAAAAAACTGGTTTTTTATTGCACTAGTGCAATAACATTTTTATTGCACTCAAATGTCATTCTACTACATCGCTTTGTAATCATGACAAACATAAACGTTCAAATCGACGCCATCTGTAGTAAATTTTCTGTAATAAAGTTTGAGTTAAATGGTGCCTAACATATATTAGTTTTTTTATTTTTTTACTGTTTAAGAAAGGTATTTTAAGCTAATATGTATCAAATCTCCTACAATTCCTATCAATGAAGTCATATGCATGCTCTCTGATACCAAACATCTAGGTATGCTAATGAACACCCACAGACAAAACTCTATTCAATAATTATCTAAAAAATGTATTCTATTTACTAACCTGATATACTCTATATATGAAGTGGGAACTCGAAATTCAACCACAATAGATGAGATCTGATCTATTTCTGCATTTTTTGGATTGCTTCATCAGGTGGCCTCCTTTAACTTGAGTCAAATATCTAACTATAAAAATTATTATACCAATAAATTAAAATTATTTGAAATTAAATGTCAAAATGAAATTAAATAATGTCGACAGCGTCAAACTTATTAACTGTCAAGTATCAATCCAAAAAAATGCAGAAATAGATCAGATCTCATCTATTGTGGTTGAATTTCGAGTTCCCACTTCATATATAGAGTATATCAGGTTAGTAAATAGAATACATTTTTTAGATAATTATTGAATATAGTTTTGTCTGTGGGTGTTCATTAGCATACCTAGATGTTTGGTATCAGAGAACATACATATGACTTCATCGATAGGAATTGTAGGAGATTTGATACATATTAGCTTAAAATACCTTTCTTAAACAGTAAAAAATGTTACAAAAGCTAATAATAAGGAATATATGGGTAGATATTGTGGGTGTAATTCAACGCAGGTTGGGGCTTTTGTCCACTGAGTAGTTAGTTTCACACAATATTGTTAATACCTGAAAATATATGAAAAAACTATACATAAAAGGTAAATACAAAATTTTTGGTTTTTACATGGACGTAGAAAAATATTGTATGCAACTCGTACAAAAGTATTTATTGCACCCGACGTGTTGACAATTTCACGTCGCGTGCAATAAACACTTACTTTTTGCACTTGTTGCATAAATAACTATTATTTAGTCACAACGTGTCCTAGAAGATTATTTCTCTTTTTACATCTGAAAGTAGACTGATTATTGGAAATTAAGAGACTAGTAAGATTTTAAACTGCGACATATATATAGGTACAAATTTTAAAAAAATATAGAACACATAAAGACGAACAAACGTCAGTTTCGTAAACAATGCTGTTCCTACATACTTTTTACAAAATTATAGTTTATAAATTATAGACATCAATATAATAAAAGGAAATGGGGATGATAACAATATTACGAAAATGAAAACCCATGACATAGGACCAATTAGCAAAACGTTCAGTAATTTAATTATTTTTTGAGCTTCCTCTCCTTATGAATACTAATCCAACAGTGGAATTTAAATTTCTCTATCTCTTTCAGTTTCTCTCTAAATGTACTGTCACGTTCTATTCTACATACGTATAATTTTCCAACTTTGATGAAAACTGCGATTTGATGAAACCTTTGTAACGGCAGGAAAATACTTAATATTCGCTATCTGCTTAAACCGTCGTACTGCCTACTACTATAGAACTTATCAGCGCTTCGTGTACTCATTCATGCTTATTGGAATATTGCTGTGAATTATTTCCCTATGTTTGATAGGCATTTTCCCAAATTTTCCTTAATTTAAGTATTTTCAATTTTAAGTTTATATTGAACACAATCTTTTTATGTGAAGTGACAAATTAAATTGATCTTTTAAAAATTTCGAGATGCACATAATGAGGAAGTTGAATGAATTTTATATTGATTTGAAATGTATTACAGGTATTCCAACATATTGAAAGGTCAGAACATGTGTCTGGCAGCAATAATCACATAATAATTAAAATATCAACATTAATAAATTGCCATAGAATGTAAACAAAATCACGTGACCGAAAACGCGATATCATTGGTGTGACGTTACACGCCGTTCATCTCGATTTGTTTCCGTGGATACAGGTGCAGGTTACGGTGTTGGTAATGTAAACAGGCGTTTGTTTCTTCTATTTTGCGATTTTGTTGTATTTGTGGTTCATAGATACATAATGTGTAGGTAATGTCAACTATTAGTGGTGATGTGGTGAACTGACGGTATTTTTAAACCAAACTCGTTCTTTGCTTAAAACATGCATCCGCTCATTACAATTATGGCGACAATACTGCTGGGTAAGTACCAGATAGATGGTTTTGCTTGAGGTCTTAATAAAATTATGACATCTGATTTCACATTAAACTACTTGGTTTAATATGAAAATAATAAAAGTAATGACAAATGACATTTGAAATATATTAATTTTATATTGCAATTTACTACTAATTTCATTTATCCTTAAACATTTTTATAAAATTCTTATTACATTCGTAAAGCGAAGATGAAAGTGGGAACGAGTACGAAAGGGAGGAGCAGCCGGATAATACAGGAGGAGATGAAATGATCAGAACGCCTACGAAAGAAGAAATAGAAGAATGTGTGAAACAACTAAAAAATAACAAAAGCGCAGGGGAGAATAACATACCAGCTGAGATTCTAAAGCATGGTGGCACACTCTTGATTACGCGAATATGGAAAATAATAAAAGATTAGGGAAAAGGAGGACATGCCAGATGATTGGAATAAAGACTTAATAGAACCAGTGTATAAGAAGGGGGCCAAAGAAGACTGTAATAATTATCGAGGAATAGCACTCTTAGATGTTACTTACAAAGTGTTAGCAAGCATAGTGAAAAAGGCTGGCCCAGTACCATGATGAGCAAGTAGGAGAATATCAAGGAGGTTTCAAAGCCGGAAGATCGACTGTAACAAATCTTTGTTATGAAGCAACTACAACAGGACACATACGAACATAATTTAAGTTTGCACATGCTGTTCATTGATTACCGGCAAGCTTATGATTCTTTCAAGATTAAAAAGTTGTCTGAAGCAATGGAAAAGTTGTATATTCCTACCAAACTTAGGTGGTTGGTGGCAATGACAATAAGGAATACGGGAAATAAAATAACGTTGGGAGGAGGGGTTTCGGAGGAGTTTAAAGGAAAAAGGGGACTAAGTCAAGGTAACCCATTGTCTACAGTTCTTTATAACTTTGTACAGGAAGTAATTTTTAGAGAAAGTGGAATAAGAACTAATGGTCTAATATACGGGAGCAGATACCAGTGCATGGCTTACGCTGATGACGTCGTTCTTATGGCTAGATCGAAAAAAGAAGTAATAACTACCTTTAAGTTACTGGAAGCGAAAGCAAGAGAGTATGGCTTGGTGATCAATGAGAAAAAAACGAAATATATGGTAATGAAAGACAACGATTACGACGACCCAGCTAATTTAATCATCAACTGCACGGAGAATAGAAAATACATAATAGAAAAAGTTCAACAAGTGGATTATCTAGGAGTGACGTTAACATGTAAAGGAGAGGAGAGAAGGGAATTAGAAAAGCGGATGGCAAAAGGAAGTAAAGCTGCAGGTATGCTAAACAGAATTCTAAAAGCGAAGAATGTATCCAGATCCACAAAAATAAGGCTGTATAAAACTATAATAAGACCTACTGTTACTTACGCTTGTGAAACGTGGATAATGAGTAAAAAGGAAGAAATTAAACTGGGAATATGGGAGAGGAAAATATTAAGGAAGATATTCGGAGGAATTAAGGTGGAGGGAGAATTCAGAAGAAGGACAAATAAAGAAATAGAAGATCTGTTTAAGCAACCCAACGCAAAGAGAGTGAAGACGCAAAGAGCCAGGTGGTTGGGACACATAGCTAGGATGCCCGACAACAGATGGGTTAAAAGAATACTATCGGCAGGAGGAGGGAAGAGGAGAAGAGGACGCCCCAGGAAGCAATGGTTGGATGAAGTCAAAGATGATCTGAGGAAAATTGGTGTCACGGACTGGAAAGAAGAAGCAAAGGATAGGAAAAAATGGCAGCGAAAAATCGCAAAACTTTAAGCCAAGGGCCACTAGGCCTGTAGCGCTATTATATATAATATATAACATTCGTTTTCAGAATAAATAAGGTATGTATCTAATTTAATGCAATGAAGTCTGATAGCAAAACTTTTAAATGTATCAAATAACATCCTCTATCACGTAAATAATAGGAGCAATTTAGAAGAGTGCTTTCTGTGCCCATTTTACAACTTACGTACAATGCCAATGTCTTTAATTCAATAACACCTAATAATATAACAAATGGCAACTTTACTCTTCTAAACGTATGTACTGCGTTGTCCGAAAGCATGGAAATCGTGTACAGATATGAATATATGGGCGGGCCCTGAGGTACCTACTGATAGTAGATCTGCTTGCACTGGGCCTAACCCAAGACCAAAAGGGGTAATTATGTTACTGACAGCGACCAAATACCTATTTCATGGCATAATAGCATGGGCCGTGGAAGCCATAGCGTGCCTGCACCTATACAGGTATGTCTCATTGATTGTGAATTCAGCTCAAAAACAGAATAAGAATAGATATTATGTCTAGTTTATATCTAAAAACAACATTGTCTTTATTGTGAATGACAATGAAAAATATATGTACAATATGTACAAAATAACGATTGAGAAGATAAGAAAAGTAAGTCATTTACATTTATTAATTACAATGTACAATGTAACGTTTAAATGTGCCAAAAGCCTTTAATTATTTTTACTACATAAGAAAGGTATATTAAGCTAATATAAATTAAATCTCTTACAATTCCTATCAATGAGATCATATGTATGCTCTCTGATGCCAAACAACTAGATATGCTAATTCCACAGACAAAGCTCTATTCAATAATTATCTAAAGAAATTAATCAATCTAAACTTACTAAACTGGTTTAATGGAAACACTCTATAAATATCTAACTGACCTATTTCTGCATTTTTAGGATTGCTTCTTCAGGTGGCCTCCTTTAAGTTGAGTCAAATATCTAACTATAAAAATTATTATATAAATTAAAATTATTTGAAATTAAATATCGACAATGTCAAAAGTGTTGCCTGTCAATGAATTTTAAATTAAATATGACAAATACCTACTTAAATAATGTTTACCCTTTATGTAATCTTTTTTATATATATTTTTAGGTATTAATAATATTGTGTGAAACTAACTACTCTGTGGACTAAAGCCCCAACCAGCGTTGAATTACACCCACAATATCTACCCATATATTCTTTATTATTAGCTTTTGTAACATTTTTTACTGTATTAGAAAGGTATTTTAAGCTAATATAAATCAAATCTCCTACAATTCCTATCAATGAAGTCATATGTATGCTCTCTGATACCAAACATCTAGGTATGCTAATGAACAATTCCACAGACAATATTGACATTGTCGATATTTAATTCGCTAAGCTCGCCTTAAATCCAAAAATACAGTTAACACATATTTATTTCCGTCAATATATCTAAATTTGGTTACACATAATTGCATTGCTGTTTCACAAGAATGTTGTTGAGGAAAACCTGACTGATTGGTAAATAAAATATCATTAATAGTAATATGATTCAAAAGTTGGTGATAAACTGCAAGTTCTAAGATCTTTTCAATTGGCAGTAACGTATTAATAGGACAATATTTACAAGCCTTGTTAGGTACCTTTTGAATAGGAGTAATTGTACTAATTTTTAATTTATCAGGAAAACAACCTGTTTGTAAAGATGTGGTGACAATATTTAAGAAAACGTGACCAATGGATTTCATAATTTGATTAAGTATCTTTGCATTCAGTACCACATCAGCACTGCATTGTGTCTAAAGTAATTGATTTAAACTCGTTAAAAGGCCGGTAAAGATTACAATGGGGAAATTGCATGATTTTTTCAAATACGTGGAAATGAAAGAATGTATTATTTTAATCGAAATGCCGTTTGTCCTAGACAATTTGATGAAAAATAAACTCAACAACGGCTTTTAAAGTTTTGGTCTGACCACGCCTCCAGAAAACGGAGGCCGCCATATTAAATATCTGTGACGTCACCAGCCGCAGTGACGTCACCTGTAAAGCCCAAAACAACGCACTCGCAGTACAGTACATACGTTTAGGTTAGGTAGAACAGTTAGTTTGACGTTTGTAATATTTATCACATAACGTGATATTTATTAAGTGTTATTGTGTTAAACAGACACTGGTGTTGAAAAAATTTGCAAAATAGACTCGTAGAATGAGCACAGAAAGTGTATTATCACCGGGAAAATGGAAGAAATATTGCATTGTGAAATTACAAATACTTTCCGTACAGCGGCTAATAAAAATATTTCTCCGTGTCAAAAATTGAAAAATTAGAAAAATGTGGTGTATGGCAATGAATCACGACGAAGGAAAAAGCGTAAAACTCTATCATTTCAACGTTGTATGTTTCTGAAGACCATTTTAATGTAAGTTTAATTGAAAATAAGTACGAATAAATAATGGAATCGGTCTATCAAAAAATTGTTTAGGTACAGAAATCTTTAGAAATATGTATTTTCTTAAATTTAACTGTAATATGTAAATATTGTTAAAATATAAACCTAATACTACATACAAAATTGTTTCCGTTTATTTAGAAATATGTGAAAATAATTGTTTACAGCAAAATAATGTGTCTTACAAAGTCTTTTTAAAATTTATTGTTTTATGTTACGAAAATTTGAATAGTAACAATGAATAAACAGATCTAACATAAAGAATTGTATTTTTGATATCTATTATACTTTTGCTTTACATGTTTACATCCTCCTTACAAAACAAATTATATACAGTGTCTAGTGACTAAACCAACAGAGTAACTAGAAACAATACCTAGACTTAATGTATGATAAAAGCTAAATGTGGCTGCTTTAGGAGATAGAGTGCTAAAAGTAAGTTATTATTTTTTTCTTAGAAGATAAAGAATAATTTCAAAATTGCTGGAGAAATTAGTTCTAGAATGGGCGCACTAATACGTCAAAAACATTAGTAAGGAAATGGAAATGTGTGTAAAAGGCGGTTAACTTAAGGTAAAAGATCTTTACATTAGAATACTCACTCTACCATAGACTACTCCAAAAGACACCATTTTACCGACCTTAATTAGACCAAACATTGATAGTTTAGGGGTGATTAAATTATGATGAATAGACAGCCATATCTCTTAACATATTAATTTTTGCTCGAAGATAGGGTCAGTTAAATCACAATATTTCAGCCTTACGAACCTACGGTAAAATGAGTATTGTAATATATAGACCTTTTATAGACAATACTAATGCATACAATATAAAGAAAGTGACATATGTTTAGCTTAATACTTAATTGAATAATATTTCATATATTAAACTGCAAATATCTTGGAAACAGGATTAAATAGTAAGAGTAATAAAGTATACCTTTTTTACTTAATACTGTATATTTGTAATGGTAAAAATGTTAACATGTAAAGTGATAAAAAATACTAGATGAATTTATTGATCCACGTAGCACCCTATGTAATATTATTTTTACTAATTTTCTGATTCTAAGGTCTTTCACTAATTTAAATTTCATTGAATTAAATAACCAACTACATTCAAATATTTCTTTATTAAATTAATTATAATATAAAATATATGGCATACATGGAGTTCAGGCGGCTCAGTGTCTTCCCCCAGACTGAAAATAAAACAAACGTCTTTGCAACGTCGACAATAATTTAGATACTATTAAAACCTAGCGAGAAGCCCTAGACAATTTCCCTGCAAACACATATTCAGCATACCACAGTTCTATTATTGTTCACCTAGTATAACTACCTTCAACGAGTACAGAAAAAGCATTACAATGTATCGGTATAAGAATGCAACATAAACATCTAGTTTCAATAATAACTTTTTACTCAAAACTTAATAAAAGTGTCCTTAAAATGGATTACACTGTACAGTACAGAATCTGAGTTGTCGTTGGTATTGGAGGAATTTACCACTTGACTGGCCGCCCAACACCTTTCGGTAAGCTAAGGCTACACTTTTAATATATATTTTTACTTTATTTCAATATCAGATCCTAATATATGTCCACAATATTTAAAATTATAAATGATGCATTCTAACAAGCTCCTCTTATCGATGCACTCCGTCTTCTTTTAGGCCAGTTAACTACTGGTTTCAAAACTAATACGGACTAAAATCAGTACTTGCTGGAAGTTGATAATCTCCTGGATCACACCACAAGTACTTACAACAGACACTTGATCAAATCCATCGGCTATTTATATTGATACCTAACCTTTCCGAGGGCAGGATATGGGGGATATGCTCATCTATGCAGCAAGCACTAATAGATAACATAGAAATTACAATTATCTTCCTTTGTCACTTGTAATATAATTTCTTATTTATACTATTGGCCAGTCTGTGGCTATAATATGCGTAGCTTGACTTCCACACACTTGATTTGTTTTATCCTATGCAGTCGATTATGCATAATCTAATACTCTTCTTAAACTTAAATTTCGTTACCTATACATATTAGTTTACTTTATCTAGCCATATGATTTTCAATATCAGTTATTGATAATTTGGGGGGTTTTACATCTGGAATAAAAATTAGCATTTAGTTTAATATCTTAATTTTAAGGTTTAACAATTATTAATTGTTATATAGGTACTTACCTTTCTTTTAAAGCTCCGTGGTATATCTGGGGAACGGCTAGTAGGTATTATAGGTAAAATATTTATGCATTACATGTTGCAATTTATAAAAACTATTTTCATTTCAAATAACCCTAAATTTTTGACAATTTGCTGAACAATGTAAATATAAGTTACACATTGAGGATGCGTTCCCCAATCAATTAGATTATCTACATTTATACGGATGTTCGCCTTATTTATTTTATAGTTTTTTTTTAAAAGAGCCTCAGTCATGTCACTACCTTACACAGTATTTACATTTCTATGGCTCAAAAGAAATGTCAGTAATGTCACAAAAAACTCAGAAACAAATGCCTATTTAGTCATGATCACCGTGACACTGCACGGTATCTACGGAAACATAAGCAAGATGACCGCGTTACTCCGGCCCTTGACGTCACACCAATAATAACCGTGTTTTCAATCACGTGGTTTTGTTTACATGGTTAATGTTAATATTTTAATTATTATGTGATTATTGCCGGCAGACACATGTTCTGACCTTTCAATATGTTTAAAAGATTACTCTGTAATACATTTCAAACCAATATATAATTCATGCAACTTCCCATTCATAATATACCTATCAGATATAACCACATCACCAACACTAGCTATAACATCCTTAATATTATTCACAAAATATACGTTGAAATTATTAGCTGTCACATAAGACGGTATTACAGCCATTAATTTGGAATTCATCATGATCGATTGGTACACCATTAGAATTTACTAATTTTTTTAAGGTTTTCCACATTAATTTTGAGTTATTTACGTATTTATCAATTTCATTACTATAATACTTTTACTTTTTGAATTTGAGTAAGTTAACAACTTTATTCCTCAATAATTTAAAATTATTCCAGTATCTTCTGTCTTTATCCTGTGCCATTGATTTCAAAAACATCTTATAAGCTAAATCTCTCTTTCTCATATTATTTAGAACTTCATCATGAATCCATGGTGTATTAAGATTACATCTATACACTTGAATGGGAGAAATTTCATTAACAACTCTATCACAATTATTTAATATTTCATCATATATTTTGTTAACATCAATAGAACCTAATGACCAATCACATAAAAACAAATTAATCTGAGTTTGATCGAGTATTATTAAAATTACGAAATAATTTTTTAACATAGTTTGCAGAATAGTTGGCATGATTAGAAAAACAAACAGAAATAAAATGATGATCAGAAATTCTAGGATAAATATGAACCATTGATTTAATACAGTTTTGATTAGTTAAAACATAATCAATAAGTGTTGAAGAATTGTTAGTAACTCGTGTTGGCTCACATATTATAGTCTAAGATCCCACTATAAAGCGACCTTCACCGAGCTGGTTAATGGATGAAAAGTATTTTATATCCAATGTCCAATATGTCAATAAATATATTGCAAATGGGTTGTCTAAAAAATTTCAGTCCAGAATATGATTAATTAACAATTAAAAATTTATTTTTTTAAACATATCACTGGTTTGGTTAATAGACAAATTCCCATAGAATATGCAAACGTTAGGTTGACTATTTTTTTCCCGTCACAACTCTTGGGTAGGCAGGTATGAACAGGTAAATCGATACTAGTTACTTGCACCGGTGTGGTTAATAAAAAATAAAGTTAAATTAAAATAAATATTATTTTATTACAAACACGGTGGTATAGGGTTGTCTGCGAAAAATCAGTCCTGAATTCCGGTTGTCGAGTTTTTAAAAGTGAAATAATGCTGCGAGTGAATATCATTGCATGCGATATAAGAGTACATAGTATTGCAGCTGTGTGTAGTTCGTTCATTGAAAGAAAGAGAGTGCGCATGCTATTTGTCCTTGAAAGTGAAAAGGATAGCGATAGACTCGTAACTATTGTAGGTTTATTATTTATGTATTTTATGGTTTTAGAATTGTTCCCACCATCGATTATTTCCTGAAGTTGTTGCTTAACGTGTGCAAAATAACGGCGTTTTGCACTATTCTGGTCTGCATATACCTAAAACCGTAATGCTGGGTACTTTAATAGTCATTTTGTTTTTGAGGACATGACGTGCATCTTCAGCCAAATTAGAGATAACAAAACATCCTCCCACCTTTTTATTAAAATTTGTTACAAACTTTTGGCAAACCTAAAATTTTTGTTGTTAATCTAGTTGAAGTAGGTAGGCAAATACCTAATGCCGTTATATCACGGCCATTTCGGTTGGCAAATATAATTGCATAAAACCTGCACACCATTCGATCCCGGGCACTTAATTACCGCGGATGAATTTACAATTTAAATGAGGACGATCCGCACTCCGAAACTCGAGTAATGGAGAGAGGGAAAAAACAAGATGCAAATGTGCATGGCAGGACATTCCACGACACTAACAACGCCCTTGTGACGGGGTAAACGGTGAAAGATAAATAATCATGTCAATCTCCCGGCTTTGCCTCTACTTCATGTCTCGTTGGCGTACTAAAATTTTTATGTACTGAGAAACAAATTTATAGGAAAAGGGATTAAATACGGGTGAAGGAACACGACCCTAGCAATCCATTTTTTAAAAACCTATAAATTATGTAGCTCTCTTTTTCTATAGCATAATAAGCATGAAAGAAAATAATTTTTATATAACTTTTCCAGGCTGTATAAGTATAAAAACACACAAAAAGGTCAGATGTTTAATTACAATAGAAAATGAGGAGAAACTACAGGGATAAAAGGTACAGGGTGATTCACAACTTGTCTAAAAAAATGTGAGAATAGATGCATCATGAAAAATCCTTATAGTTTCCGAGAAAAAAAAAGTTATAGTATTTTCAACTTTATTAAATAAGAAAAGGTTTGCGCGGTCCAAAAATTTCTTGGTGAAAGCACTCTACCTTCGGTTTCTGTATCTCCTCATTGTTCAAAATGTAGGTCGCAGTTCGTTGATTGTTTCCTAGAACGATTTCAAATGCAGGTTTTGTCTGCTACCCCGTTTGTCTCTTTCTGTCATGCAAAAGTCTTAAGCACATCCACAACATCTTTGGTTAAGATACATTTATTTTAAGTTTACATTGCATCCATTTTAATATTATAGGTATATAGCAGTAAGTTGCATTAAGGCAGCCAACTCATTTAAATTAATAAATAGGAATTTTTCAACATTTAAAAAAAAATGATGGTAATAACTATTGTTTTTGAAATATCTAATCTAGAACAGTTAAATAAGGGCGTGGTATTCTTGAAATAGTAGAATAAATAATTTTAGGCATTTAAGAGCTGAATAATACAGAGCTTATTATCAAATAACAGGAATATTATTTCATGTCACCTACGAAGGTACCGAAGTGAAACGAAAATGGAATATCGGTCTAACCAACTAATTTTTAGGTACATAAATGTTTCAAAGTACGTATATTTTTAAATTTAACTGTAGATGCGAGGGGGTAACCACTCTCCACAATACATGTACATTTTTACTGGAAATCGCTCGCAGTCGCCGCAATCATGTAGAAATCGCCAGAAATCAAGCCCTCAGTTCCGCTGTTAACTCCGAAATTACCGAAATTCCCCAATCGCCGAAATCACCGAAATCGCTCAATCGCCGAAATCGCGTAATCGGAGTTGTGATTCTCAGTTAGCAGACGGTAAGTTTGTGATTATAAAGTGAAATAGAACAATACGGGGTGTAATCATGTTTGGAAGAAAGTAATTATTAATTATCAATTTGTAATTTACCTACATACTTTATCGTGGAAGTGAAAGAGCGGGGTTTATTACGAAGCTCTGGTATGTGTACGTAACCATTGAGTGAGAAGTTATAGTTAGAGGCGCAACCTCATGGCGAAAAGCTTATACACTTTTGGGCCCGAGATAGTATTAGGTAATAGCAACTTTTTTGTTCTAAGATTTGTCAATTTATCGACAACTTATTGTTCACGGAAGTTTTCTTTGCTTGTTAAACCATTGAATCACACCGAACACTCAAAATTGACTATCGTTAACAACGGTTCTCGACACACGGACAAATCTCGGGCCCAAAAAAACCTCTACTGTAAAACACGGTGTAACATAACGGAACGTCAAACATGAAGGTCTTTATTTTTTGCCCGACTTTAAAAACATTTTGCCCTATAGATATTATCTATTAGGGCCTTTGTGTTCAAGATACAGGGTGTTAAACTTGTAGATCGTATACGCATTTCACCATTAAGGTTGCGCCTCTATCTATAATTTCTCACTCAACGACGTAACTGAATCCTACATGTTCACACAATAAGTACATGTATTGGTTACTATAAGCACTTTAATTTTTATTATGATTCTCTTTGATTGGAGCGTTTATTCATAATAACAAAATACGAGTTATATTTTGGAGAAGAAATTAGAATCATTACAAAATTCAACTTCCATATGCTGTTCGAGACTCAATTCTCAAATAGGGAATGAAGGATCATGGGAGTGATATATAATGCTTGAATGCTTATTAGAGTTTACAAGGGGACAGTGGAGTAGTAGATATGAATCGCAGGTGGCAAAGAAGGCATGGCATATCTTGGAAATCTTTCATATGGTATTTCATTCTGAAATCATATGCGCGTATTGGCCATATAGTCAACGTCTTAACCTTGTACTGATAATTTATAATTTCCAACATTATTCATATTAAGTTTATTAGTTTACAAAACGCTCTGCATATATATTCACTTGTAGTACTGGAATACAATTGAATAACCAGCAACTGCTGTAAATGTTTAGGTGTTAGGATGTGAAGTTTGTCGCTAGTAATCCATTTCGGTTCCGAAAACTTGTGTTCAATGTCCACAGAGGTCACTGGGGTATATTTAATATATATATAATTTTTCATAGATGGCATATATAGGGCGCGTTTAGAAAAGTCTACTGTGCCATCAAAAAGATCTACTATACGGTATAAATCAAGAAATCCCGGATTGTTCTGAAACACGGTATCATTTTTTTCTTCACACGTTCAGCACTAGGTCCTAACTGGAAAATAAACTGTCGTAAATATTTATTGATTATTCTGATGTTGTCACGGTTGCTTCAAGATGGTGAATAACTGAAAATATCCCTGAATAATTATAAGGTATGTATGCTAAATGTTCTCGAATTCTAGGATCGTTAAATATCCGTTGAGCATATAAAATAGAAGTAGCATAACTTGAGGGTAGCCGCTTTAGAATACTTTTTATGCAGTGCAAATGAACGTAGTAATATGATGTTGCATCTAACAATTCATTCATTTCACTTCAAAAAATCCTGAGCATATTATTATCTATGTGAATATTTACAATTTTTGAAACTTTATATTCTTTTAGCAAAACTAATTCCCCAAACTGTTTACGGCAAAAGCTACAATAATCAAGAATACATATTTGCATTTTATTTTAGGATTTACGTCACTTTCTGAGGAATATATGAGATGTTTCTGTCTATTAGCTGGCATGAATAATATTACATTTGTTTTAATATAAATAAGTTATATTTAAATATTAAAGCCGTTGCGAAGTCCGGACCAGAGATCTGCGAACGAAGTGCGGGCTTTAGTTATTATTCAGCTCATCCATCAGTTTTATTCAGAATTGCTTACTTCAGCCAATAAAAATTTAAAATATTAAAATATGTAATAATAATAAATAATATTTTTAAATTATGTAATTAACCTATTAAATTGCTTATGTTGTTCAGCGACAGCTTCGAGGACGTTTGATTTTGCCGCAAAAAATGTAAATTTTCTTTGCATATGGGCTTACAGCAAATGTTCAAGTACGTTCAAGTATGTTATCTTATATGCATAAGTTTTCACTTTCCGCGACTAACACCTGAAGTCAATAACAATACCGGATAACGGTCGGTCTTTAATTCAGTATGTTACGGGTTTAGTTTGTTACCCGGTAAAATGACGATTTATTTTGTATCGGCAATACCTACATTATTCTATTTTATAAAATACTTTAGATCACTGTCCTAAATTTATTTATTTATATTTGTATTTATTTAATTCATTGGCAAAAGCATCAATAAATATTGTAATTTAAATTAAATAATTTTGCACCAACTAGAAAGGAATGTTCCAACAGCCGTCGAGAACTGGTTCAGAACCGTGAAAAATGTTTGACCAACATCGTCTTACGTCGCATGCACCGAAAGTACATTAACAACTGGACTGACTAACTAGTTCTGGACGGTTTGGAATCGATTCTTACTGTGTTGGAGCAAACCCGAAATGAACGGCTTGAGATTGAAATAAAAATTAGTTTATTATTAGTTAATTTAATAAACGGCTTAACAATTTCTTATAATAAACAATAAAATTGTTTAATGTATTTAATTTTTAGTCAGTAGTAATAATAGTTAATATTAGAAACATTTACGATATGAGTTCATTTCATCCTCTATAAAATGCAGACTTTTTTATAATCGTTTTTCGAATGCATGAAAATTAAAATATATCGATTAGCAGAGTTTTGACCTCTTTGCAAGGACTAGATCTGTTAAACCGAATCTGGAATACACAATAATCCGAAATTGACTTTTTAGAGTACCGACATACAGGCGTTTGGAAAAATACCCTCTCTTTGTTCTAAACAAATATTTTTATAATAGGAAAATGTTATGTTTTACAATCCTGAGTTAACCAAAGAATTAAAGAAAGGTATAGTTTAGAATTCAAGGGAGTAAAAGTTAAACGTAGTTATGGTTTTAAGAGTGATCTGCTTGTTATAAGAATAATACTTTATTTGTCCAACAGTAAATTAACCAGTTACAATCCAAAACTAGTAAAATAGTGTAAAAAATACATGATTAAACAAACTGAGGCCTATCACTAGAATCATTGCATTAAGTAATATAAGAGAAATAAATATCATTGCTTAGCTACCATTACAAATACAAACAATTAAGTAAACCTCCTGTTCGTAGCATCAAAAAGCTCATTAAGAGAAGTGCTGAAAATGCACACCTATTACCAATAGAATTATAATTATTACATATCCTGATAAGACGCGACTCCAATAAAAGTTTAGTTCTAGGTATAGAAGTATGGACAGTCGATCTTATTCTGTAAGAGATTGCAGACATTTAAGAGAATAGTAGGGTCTTTAAAATCTAATGAATTAATACTGAATGGAGTAGTTATGGTCACATAATTCTCAGGATAGCTGCCTTCAACGCAATACACGAGATATTTTAGAAATTTTCTCTATACTGCCTCAATCGTTTAACATGATTCACATAAAAATAGTTTCAACAAGCAAGCAACATTCGATCTTGGATATTACAAAAGCAAAAAACAAGGTTTTTAAAACTTGAATGTCATAAAAATTTCGACCTTGTCTGATTATAAATCCAATCATTTTGTATTTATTATTATTAAAAAATAGTTTATTCAACGTGCACAATCATTCACATTATTAAGCTGCAGCTGAAGTTTAACACAGTCATCAACCGAGTTAACAACATTGTATCGTCAAGTCAACGGCAAAAAACAATTATTCACAATCACTTACGTTATTGAGATCACTAATAAACAGAGAAAAAAGTAACGGGCCCAAATCTGATCCTTGCGGAATGCCAGACGATACTAAATAAGGAATGATTCATTATAAGTGAAGTATTGGAAGCGATTGGACAGATAAAACCGAAACAAATGAACCAGGTGATGGGAGAACACATAACCGCTTAATTTAGATAATTTATTCAATATACTATAATAGTTTTCGGACTGTTATGCCCTGGCTTATGTCTCACAAATTAATATGCATTTCCCTAACCTTACTCGGAAATCTTTCAGCAGCCTTTAGCAGGTCTTTGGATTTCATTGAAAAAGTAAAGGGAAGCTTATAAATTACTTATAAAATATCTTATAAATTATAATCATTTCCAACGTAAAAGAAACATTGTTGAGTAGTTGAAAAATTAAAAATAATGTTTTCATTATTGCATGCTACTAGAATTCAACTTTTTCAAGTAAAAAATAGTATATGTATATTGAATAGAGTTCATAATAAACACATCACTATACCTACATACGTATTCGTTGCGGTGTCATAATATCATCAACAAAAGTATTTATCTACATTTCTAGAAGATTAAATGCATTTACAAAATAACTTATGTGGAAATACGATAAAGCGCCTTGTCTTGTTTCAGGGTTACATATACTTTATATATATTTGACCATAATATTTAATAGGACGTAACACATTTTCGTGTTATAGATGCTCGAATTTTGACTAACCAAATCAATTTTAATATAAGGAAAAGCTTGATACAGGGAAAAAGTATAGAAATTATAACTTTTAATGTAAATAATGTTCCAAAATATATACTACACATTTATTGCTGCGAAGTTTTTTCTTATGATCCCAGGTAAGTTTTCTAGCGACATTATCTAATAATTGTCTCATTAATTACGTAATGGAAACACAAATAATAGACGGATACATGAGGAGAAATTGAGAAAAATGTATTTATCTATCTGTTTTTTTAGTGCTACGCTATCTAACAGTACATACCAATGGGGAAATTGCATGATTTATCCAAATACGTGCCGAAGAAAGAATATATGATTTTAATAATAATAATATAGTTTTCAGTTTTTGCTCATAGTGGAATATGTAACAAAAAATAAAAAATTTGGCGCCGTTCGGCTGTCCGAAATGGCGCTTCCCGTATAGAAAAATAAGCCTAAAAATGGAATTTGAAAATTTAGCCTGGCTACGCCTCAACAAAACGGTTGCCGCCACAGTGTAGACCTGCGACGTCAGACGCCGTTAGCAGGTGTGTACCTAAATACAGCAGTGTGCTTTAGTTCATGTCTGTATACGATTTCCATGTTTTTGGACAACGCGTCACATACGTTTAGAAGAGTTAATTTGTCATTTGTGATATTATTAGGTGTCATTGTGACATTGGTGTTGAATAAAATTGCAAAATAGACTCGTAAAATGGGCACAGAAACTGGATCCCATGGGGCAAATGGAAGAAGTATTGCATTATGTATAAATACAACATACAGCGCCTAATAAAAAATATTTCAGCGTGCCAAAAATTGAAAAAAAATGTGGTGTAGGGCGATGAAGCGCGACGAAATGGAACATTGCAACATTTGTAAAGACCATTTTAATGTATGTTTAATTGGAAGTACAATACAAGTTCATCGAAAAACTAAAAATGTAAAGTTGTAAAGAATCAATTAAACGTTTCTATTAAGCTACGAGAATGTATATAGGGCGTTTAGAAAATCAATGGTAAAGCAAACCTATATTTTTTCTCACTCATTGTATTCAATGCTTCATTCCGATTCCAAACAATATGTTCTGTACCTGCTCCTACCATTTAAGTGATGTAGAATGTTATTTGGTGCATTTATAAAATTGTATCTAACTTCATTATATTAAATTTCTTATTTTATTCTGAAAATATAACAAATAAAAGTAATAAATAATATATTTTTTTAAATGTTTAAGGAAAAACGAAATCTGTAGTAAATAGAAATAAAAATGTATTAAATTAATTTTAATAAATGTATTATTCATTACTTTTACTTATTGTTTTTCAATTTTCCTTCTAACACCGTAACCTGCCGTAATATCGCACCAATAACATTGCGTTTTCGGCCACGTGGTTTTGTTTACATTCTGTGGCAATATATTAATGCTAATATTTTAATTCTTATGTGATTATTGCCGCCAAGCACATGTCCTGACCTTTGAATATGTTTGAAAGATTACCCTGTCAAATCAATATAAATTTCACGCAGCTTTCCGAATGTATTTAAAAAAATAATAAAAAATTAGTCTCGGAAAAGAAACGATAAAGTTACTTAACAACAAACCTTACCTTGTGCAAAATATTATACTACTTACATAACATGTCTGGATATTCTACATATTATGACGTTTTAAAACCATTATTATTTATTTATTTGTTTTACTTGCCCAACAGGAATAAACCCAACTACAAGGAGAGGCACTACAGAGAATATAAATGCATACATAGTATATGCATATAAATACAATCTATAACCGAATGAAGAGGGCGCCAAAATTCATCAGTGGGATAGCAATAGCCGAATAACACATCCAGAAGTAGTAGAATACTCTATATTAACCTCATTATTATACAAATCCAGCATTAAGCAAATATGAGAAACATTAAAACATTTGGATTATGTCTTGATAAGTAAGATGTAGTAAAATGTCTGCAGTTTTGACAGGGGATATGAAAATTTAATCTTCTTACTATATTAGAACAGCCGACGATAATATTGAAGAGCATCACTTACAAAAAAAATCACAACATTGCTTCAACGTTTAGATTAACATAGGTTGAAAAGTATGTTATAAGAATTTTATGGCCGTACATAATATATTTTTGAAACCGTTTCCGTACGTCGGGATTTTAGATTACCGAATTTTTACGTAGCCGAATGACTTGCGATGTAACGAGTCCTTTACCTTAAAAAATTGAGTATAAACACTTTGACAAATAATAATAATATCTCTACCCGTCATTCTAATCACGAGGATTTACCCAAAAGTCGGAGACTTGTGCAGGAGAGGGGGCGGCATAAGATTGATAATTATTCTAAATTAATTGTATATTTGAAGAAAAAATGCGATAAATATAAGCCCAAAAAGTCACAAGTTTTCTTAAAGAAAAGTTTGACTTTGAAAATTTCAGTAAGGCACCTGATGATGATAAATATTTAGCAACGAAGGTACGTATCTAAGTTTAAAAATATGTATTGGACCAGTTATTTTTATAAAATGTATGTACAATATGTTTTAAGCCGTACTAATAATTGGAATCACAGGAGCAAGTAGATACGATAAACTAGTCAAATTAAAAGTTAATGATATAAAAGATTTAGGACACTAAGGGTGGAACTAAGGTTAAATATGCACTTACTTCATATTAGCCTTGCAATTTACAAAATAAAAATGGAGGGTGACAACTTACTAATTGTTTCGTACCGCACTTTGATATAAATTTCCATAAAGTTTAGATAATGAAACAAAATATTGTAGGGTATTTTGTTTAAGTAGATATACTTAAAATGAAAAGTCACACGTAAGTGAAGTGCTGACTATGCATTCCGCCCTTAATCTTAGTAAGTATTCCCAACACTAAAACTAAAAATAATATTTTATTTACTATAATTGGAGATTTTTTATTTGAATATACACAGAAAATATGTAAGTAGGTATTCGACCAAAAGATACACATTTGATAGGTTTTTCATTAAACATGGTCATTGTCATCGTGGTGTAATGGCCATATGTAAAATTTCAATAGTCTCAAAAGATGTTGCGCTGTTTTTAATTTTTCCAAATCCAAATGGATATACATGCTATAGCCTTAAGGCATCAGAAATTATGTTAGAGTACAACGCTGGAGATATTACTACACTAAAACGGCAGCGTTATCGAAGGAGTTTTTGAAGAATCTGTGAGCAACAAGAAACAGATAGCGATTAAAATCTTAACCATTTAAGAGATAAGGATGCCAATACTTTAAGTGAAATTAGAAATATTGGTGATCGAAATATTTTTACTCCAAATTTTTCTGCCAATAATTATACAATTCTAAGAAATTAACCTGACAACCGTATATATAACCAAGGTAATGTGTCCATTAATGACAGAAATGTCAGTCTTGACACAAAAACAGCTAGTAGTGCACACACAAGGATCCCTCACTTATGTAGTAGTGCTTAAAACCTAAGCACAACAACATTGTACATGCACTCAATATTCACGTTAACATGTGTAATTATTATTATTAATTTTGAACTTAATGTGATAATTTAAATTATAATCATTTAAAAATGTTAATTAAATGTATTATATTGAATTCATAGAAAAATGGAATTTTAAAGTAATGGGACGATAAAGTAAAATAAAGTAAAAGTTTCAGGAATTTAAAGAAATCTCCATGGTAACTCACATATTACTTATTATTAGGGATATTTTTCGACATTTCGGAAACATGACATGACATTTTGATTTTTTAAATAAAAAGTCATAAAACTATTGATAATTACATTATTTGAATGTAGTATGAAATAAAATATTGTATATACCACGGAAAAAAAGTAGCTTTAGGATACTCGTAAATTTACTCATACCTTAAAGTATCATTTTTCGTCCTAGATCCATAAATAACTATTATTAGGACTATTTTGTCCATACTTTTAGCCCATTTGTTACCATAAACACAAAAATTGTCTAAATATATTTAGTTTAAAAAATGTCTTACAGGGCGACGTACGTGAGCGTGACATAATTGAAATTTTTATAAGGAAAAGTAACATATTTATTAAAGAGAATAAAAAGAAGTAGCAAATTATACTTATTACTAAATTTATTCTGAGAAAATAAGGATAAATTATCGTTTGAAATGTGTAATGCTGGCATGCCTATATGAAACACCCTGTATAGACAAATGAATGATTTTCAATGCTTCTAACTACTACTATTTACAAAATTAACTTTGTTCTAAGAAGTTCAAGGATTTCGTAAATGCTTTGGCTCAACCTGTATAGTAAAGGCTATGGCAAATGTTTAAGTTAAAATAAAAAAGTTTCTGCAAAAGTCTGTTTCATTTCACTCAGCTTGATAGTTACAAGCATTTAAAACAGAAGTGTAAAACGAAACCATTTTACCGAACTATTATTCAGATTTTTAGTACAGCCATAAAACTTTTATGATGAATTAAAGTCAGGAAGT
Source organism: Monochamus saltuarius (assembly GCA_025584915.1). NCBI lineage: Eukaryota > Metazoa > Arthropoda > Insecta > Coleoptera > Cerambycidae > Monochamus > Monochamus saltuarius. Next base: position 37,300,234 of record CM046722.1, on the reverse strand, counting down.
TGTATAATTGCGACTATGATGAAAACTCTTAGAAAGAGCAATTCTCGGAGCTGTATTCGTTTAAATTCTTTATGTTTTATTGGTTTTGTATATGATTTGGATTTAAAAAATTTCTTTCTCTATTTATTTCTGTATACAATGAATTTTAACATAATTTTGTACCTACACTGAGGATTATAATATAAATATTGGTAACTATAAATATTGTAGAAAACACTGAAATAGGTAAACTAGATACTTTAGTGGCGTTTTATTTGATTCATTTTACGTTACTATGATGTCATCAGGTTTTGAGTTATGAGACCATATTATGTATTTTTCATGAAATGGTATACAGATTTGGAAAGTGAGGATCTTGATGGTGAATTGTATTTTGCCGCTTGCGTGTATTTGTGTCATGCTACACGCATACTTCGACCACAGCGTGTTTGCATCAAGCAGTGTTGCCAGGTGGGAAAAATTCAGTGCATGAGAATAATTTCAAAGAAGCAAGTAATTTTCAATTACTTTTGTAATGCCATTTTTATTTCATTAACAATCATTATGTTCTGCTATTTTATCATAATATTACATTGTAAGTAGGTAGTTACAGGTACTTACTTAAAAGTTATTAACCACGTAACCTTTCTAATTTATTTTATTGTTAGGCCGGGCGAACGTTGAGGCGCAGTTGACGTGACGCAGGGTGACGCACGGGTCGTAAAATCTGTTGTTTCCAGAAAATGTAGGTACCCTTACGGAATAGAGTTAAGAATCACTGCAATACAGCGTGAATACAGCACACACACGTCATATCCGTAGACTGTCATCCCCGTTTATGAATTCATTGCTAATTATTAAGAGAGCAGTCTACAATAAAAGATATTTCAAGTACCCAAATATTGTAGATATATCTATTCAATTTTGCCCTCGATTTTTCCTTTATTTCTCGTTAGGTCTTTGTTTTGGTAGATTTCAAAGAGTAATTTTAATAATTTTATTATTTATTTTTGTGTCTATTAAAAAGCATGAGATTTTGTAATCAAAATATGAAAGCATGAGATTTCCTCGGAATGGATGAGATCTGACAACACTGGCATCAGTTGATCTGACAGTTAGATTTGCAATGGCGATACGGAACCGATTACCGTAGTAGTGGGGAATGCTAGACCAATGCACCCTCCCCTCTTAATGTTCGTACCTTCCCTGGAATGAAGCGGCAATTTCTACTTTCTCTGTAAAGATCCGCAATTTCCGAATCTGTATGTTGTAGGTAGAACTTTTCAGGAAACCTGCACTTAACTGTTCTTCGCATAGTAGCAATGGAAGTTGTAAAATAAACTATATTTAAAATATAGGATAAAGGAGTACTTTAGCGATAGATGTATTATAGAGACGAATGGTCAGAAACGAAGTGTAGACAACTGGGTACCACTCACAGGGGTCAGTGTTAGGCCTTCTGTTGTGAAATATTCTGTACAATAGGATTCTGAGAAAGGGTTTGGGAGGAAAAGATATATTTGTGGCCTTTGCGGCCAAGGAGGTAGAAGAACTTCGGGACTATATATGTATGAATGAAGTAAGGGGAAGTCTGAAGAAGATAAAGGTGGCCGTGGAAAGGGCGGAAATGGTGATTGTAGCGAGAAGAAAAACTGTTATGAACATCAGATTGATAGCAGAAGAGCATGAAATATGATCGAAAGAGGCAATAAAATATCTGCAGATATGAACTGGTAAAAGATTGGCATTTGCGAAGCATATCTAGGAGATTATGATTAAGGTCTAGAAGATAACCCATATAAAAGCTTCATTACCAGTGGGATAAGAACTTTTGAAATTTTTAGATTTATGATCATAACTTTTTTATTATTAATAAGAACTATCTACATTATTTATTGTAAACATTAACAACAATATGTTTGCACTTTGAAAAATTTACTCCAGATGAAGACAACGCGTTCGACGTTTTGTCGATTTATAAATTGCTAATGTCAATACTAGTCCATCCATCTCTCTCCCAGAATGTTTGTAGCGATTTGTTTCTTATTTTCAATCGATATCTCAATATATCCCTCATCCACCGTGTTATTTTTCCATCCCCCCTCTCTCTTGATTGTTAAAAGATCCGTTCCTGAATTTGCAAGCAAGGAAGTTGATGATCTTAGAAACCAGTGCTCGGTGTAATATTTCACAGTTGGTTGTTTTAAAAAAGTAGCTAACATTTTTCGGCATGGTGCCAATTGGGTTAATATCCACTGACTGTTTTGTGCATTTGCCATTCTTATATCAACAAAGAACCTTCCATGATCGCAACTTGAAGAACGCAGTGCTATGTATTTTTGAATTACTTCTACTAAATTGATTCCTTCAATGTCTACAGTCGTCACAACAATCTCACGCAAAATCTTGGTCTTTGTATTGAGTAAAATATTTCGTCTTTCAAGTTTTTACCTGCACACAAATGAGTCCCTTATCCCTACATGCACTTCCAAGTCCCAAAATGAGTACAACCTTAAACATTGTTTCTTTAGGTATATAAATCTCTGATCTAAATAATTTACCTTTGTTTGTAACCATGTTTCCCGGCTTCGTGTAAAAACTTTGTTACATCTTGTTCGGTTAAAATATTTGATTTTCTCGGTTTACATCCGTCCTTTAAATTTTTTTGACATACTGGTAAAATTGATTTCTTTTACGATTAAGCAAAGTGTACTTTGTAAACAATTGAATGATAGCTGTCATAGTATTGCTTTGACGGTAATTTCAAACCTTATCCTTCGTTCATACAAGATACAAGCAGAAACGTATTCTTTTATGTCCAAAAATTTAAATATCGATTTCCTCGCAAACGGTTAGATTTCTCGACTTCGAAACAAGTGTATGAAATTTTTTGACAAATTTCAATAAAAATAGGGATAAAAGAAATTATAATCAATTTTTTTAATTAGCACGTGCCCTTTCTACCCTTTAAGGCGCTGCAATTTTAGAAATAATTTACCTGAAACTGCATCTCTATAAAAGTAACAAGTGTGCCAAATTAAAAAAAAATCGTTACAGTATTAAAGAAAACAAGAATTAAATTTAAATAAATAACTATAAATAACTTTGAGGTTACGTAGCTCCGTTAATATTGACTTTTCGAGAAAATGTTACATGAACGTGACACATTATTTTTTGCAGTAGTATCACCCCCTAAATTTTCTGCGCTGAGTTTCTGGACACCCTGTATTTCCACATCGGCATTGTTTAATGTATATAAAGTTTTTTAGTTTTCTATATTATTTTTATTTCCATTTCAGAATCAGGTCTAAGTTTGGTAATACATGTATTATAATACAGTTGATAATCAAAGACCTTGATAAAGTCTAAAGCTGGAGTTTTCAAATCTAGACATACATTTATTAAAAAGAAGGTTAATCAGGTAGTCTATAGTCCGGTCGGTGAGTGGTCGCGCGGTCAGCACTTGAATCGAGGTGACTAGATCGGTGTGGGTTCGCGTTCCGCTGCCGGTAGACCGTATATAAGCTATATTCGTTGAGAGGATTGGCACCCTCTCTGCGGGTATGGTAGGGTGGAGGAATGTTGGCTTGGGCCAATGTGAGAGAATAGTACCGGTCAACATTTGACTACCCCCTAATTAATGAGGTTTTCCAGGTTTCCCTCATTCCTGCACTGAGTGATTAGGGCCTACCAACGTAAGTCATTCCTGGGCGCAAATGCGGCCTGCTTAATAATAATATTCCGCCCCCTCTCTCGCACAACTCTTCGACTGCTGAGCTAATCCTCGTAATTAGAATGACGGGTAGAGATATTATTATTATTATATTATATCTGAATGAAAAATAATTATTTATTGTGTGATCTAGTTTATTCATAAAATATAATTATAGTTTTTCTAGAGCACATAGATAAAGTAATGTGGGGAACGTACGTACGTAATAATAATAATAATACCATAAATAGTGTAGAATATTTAATTTCGGAGATTTTTAAAGTTCATTAAATTAGATTTTATGTCTTGTCAAAATATAACATGTTTCCTCTATATTAAAGTATGAGGCAAGGGAGTAGAATACAGGGAGAAAAATGAGTGAACATTTTTGTTAAATGTTGCTATTATACGAGGATATTACGGATATTACCGTCATGATGTAGACTAAACAATGTGACTCGGTTGGTAACACCTGAATGTAATGGCGTCTCTCGACGCACTTTTGCCTTATCGACTATACCCTCGCATCTCTTTTACAAATAACGACTGACACAGAGCATACTCCCCTATATTTTTATATATGTAGGTGGAATATTATTACATATGAGCAAGATCTAGATAAAAAATGTATTTTTCATGTTTATGATAAGAATAATGCAATAATAATGACCCATGTGTAATATAATTTGTACATTATTTTTCTAACATGTTTCAAAATGTTTTACGTATTTTACGTTTTATGTATTTATTTCCTTTAAAAATGTGCTTAAAATGGTAGGTTAGAAAATTATTAGCCTTTATATCCAGTATTAACTTTTTTATTATAATAATATCCCTATAATAAAAATTGTTAGTAGTAAATCACATAATTAATATACAGGGTGTCTGTAACACTACCACAAATAGCTGAGGCTAAAATATGAAGATTTACCGTAGGCGAAAAGTTGATAGTTTCCGAAATCAGAGTGATAAAGTTATTATTTTTTGTAAACTTCTTTGTAAAGACTTATTAATAGCATGATTTGCACAAAATTTGGTACTTGGAAGTTTTTTGGAATGAGAAATCGAGATCTGGTCATAGTTTCGGTGTACATACATGCAGAGTGCGCCAACAGCAGCACTTTGCCTACATCTAAAGCTTCATACAAACTTTTTTTTACCTCGACATCTCTTGTCCAAAAAAGTATAGCTAGTAGCTGCCGTTTTAGAGATAATTGAATTTAAATGTTTCATTGGATACTGAAACACCTCGTAGCAACTAGCTACAAATTTAACATTTAGTAGCAGGCAGTAGAGGAAAAGGTTTTTTAGACTTTTCAAGAATTAACACGTTATGTTTATACTATATATAATAATAAATTTTTCTCATATCTCTCTCAGTAGTTGAGATATTTATATAATAAAGCTGCCAGACTGCTAAAGGCAGTAACCAGTAGCCACAATAGAAATTGCAGCAAGCTTCCTTGCAAGCAGTTATGGCAACAAACTGTAAAGCAACTATCAGAAATTTTAATGCATCAGTCATATCCGATATTTCAACAAACAATTGCATGTGTTATTATTTATATCTTCAATTTATTTCTTTACCTCGTTTTCTCGATGGATCTGTTATAAACACCATCAAATGAAACAATTTGTCTGTCAGTTTTTAGATAGGGTAAGCGGTATAGTTATTTTACAGTTTAGGAGTTTTTGTTTTTGAAAATTCATTACAACCGGAGTTTCTGAGATAGAAAAATTGTATATGCACTAGTGAAAATAACTTCTATTTTACTATATACTATATACTTTATATACTATAAAAATATTTTTTCTACGTTCATGCAAAAAACAATACTTTATTGAACTATATTTAGTGGAAAAAGTGGTTCTTTATTGCACTCATTTGAGTCATCTGTCATTCTACTGCAGCGTTTTGTTATCATGACAAACATAAACCATCAAATCGACGTCACATTTTTCTAGATTTAGTGTCATCTAAATAACATTTTTTGGTTTTTGCATGAACGTAGAAAAAATATTGTATGCAACTCGTACAAAAAGTGCTTATTGCACTCGACGTGTGACTTCACGTCGCGTGCAATAAACGCTTACTTTTTGCACTTGTTGCATAAATAACTATAAAACGATTATGCTAATGTACACATACTTTCATGGGGATATTTTTTATTACAAAAAAAAAAAACAGTAATAGCACACATTTCACAATTATTGGACGGTGTCATTACAGTAATTAGGCACAGTCTATTTTTTCAAAGAAATGCATAATATAGGTAGGTATAGGTACTTTATTAGTAAGCCCAGTAAAGAAAATAATATAAGTACATAGGTACAGCATATAAAATTAACAAATTTTTTTGGATCTCACAAAGATGATAATCGAAAAGTTCATCAACGTCATCATCATCTGATAATCCTTACACACCATCGTCTTCGGATTTTTCTACATGACAATATTGACATTAAAATCCATTGTCATGTTCAGTAGGAAAATGAATTTGATGTTTAGTAGGTATACACACAGTATGGAATGTTTTTCTGCATTCATCACATTGTATTAAAGCCCTTTCAATGTTAGACGTGCACATGAAACAAATCGAGCTTTTATTTGGTACTGCATCAATTTTTGTAATTTTTGGTTGGTGTTTTAACTTGGGATTTCCTTCAGTTTTCTTCTCCTTTTCCTTTTTTTCTGTCCACGTATTTGTTTCTTATTCTCTTTCTCCTGCTCTTTTTTAATTCTAAAGAACGCTTTACTTCAAATATTTTACGATATTTAGATGATGTTAATAGGTTCTTTTAATCTGCCACTTTCCTTTTAGCTTCGGGGAATGAGGCAAAGCAAGAAAAGGAGATGTCGAATTATTCTTTATTTTTACTAACGGTGCAATAAACATTTCACCATTATTGACTAAAGTTTTGAAACTATTTCACCTGGACAATCTAAATAAAATTCTCTTACAATTGTTGACTTTATTGAGCAAAAAGCAGCAAGGTTGGTTGTCATATCCGCGTAGAATTTGGGTATAAAGCAACAAGTTCTATTTGCAACTTAGTCCAAAGAATGTTTAAATCATATGTCATATGCAATTTATGCCCATCAACAAAAAACATAGCAGCCATCGCAATGTTATGTTTAACAAGGTACGGATGGAAGATATTGGCTATATATTCATAGAATACTTCAGCAGTCATCCATCTGCTATCACTTCGTGCAATACCCCACTCTTTGGGAAATGAATTCACTATATTTTTCAGGAACCCTTTTATATTGGTACACAGTTAGGGGTGGGTAATTAGATCAGCTGGCTGAAAAAGAAAACATTCACATTTTGGTTGGATGAACCTTTCTCTATATAGTACATATTTTTAGACCCCTTTAGAGCTAGTATCGTCCCAGTATTGGGACATATTTGAAAACCAGTTTCATCACCATTAAAAATTCTGTTAGGGTCTTCCAATACTTCCTTCAAATTATGATCACTGAAGTACTCATCGAACTCAGTGAACCATTTTCTAATATCTGTCTCAGTTACACATGCACTTACTCCTGATACAGCTTCGACTAATCAAAATGAAATTGAACCGTTTCTACGAAGAAAGGCTTTTAACCAACCAGATCGAGAACGATCATAAGGAAAGGGATTTTTTGAGGATTTGCTTTTAGATATTTTTGAACACTTTCAACCAAATCTTCTATTTTCCTAGGAAAACTCCTTCTGCCAATTTCTGAAATCCGCTTAACAAGTTTTTTCTCTTCTTCATGGGTAAGAATGAGAGCAGGGCCAAATGTGTCTTACAGTCGACTTAGGGATTCCATATTTTAGGGCTACAGCTCTTAGTCACATACCTATTAGAATTTTGTAGATCATTCAAAGCCATTCTTATAACGGCTGAATCATATTCTTTATGTTTTGGCATTAGCAATAAAACATTTTTTAGTAATTAGACAGACTGTCCAGTTACTGTATTTGAAATAATTTTCTGAACAGTTATTGGACAGTCGTTCACTACTATTGTCCCTCCTAAATAGCTAATCATAACCTATAATTTACATGCCATAAATATTTACCCCATGTACAGAGAAAAGCAAAAACTAAAGCAATTTATGAAATAAAATATTATGCCTTAATATACTTACGTTAATGAAATGATTAGCAAAATTAGGAAATTAACACAACTAAAAATTTTACAACACAAAACGAAGTACAGCTTAAGGAAATCACGAAACTATTATGGAAAATGTATAGACGAATGTATAGGGCTACCATCTATCACATTTTCAGTTATTTATAACGTGTAATAGGATTATTATAGTATTCTATATTCAGAAACAAATCAAATTTCAGAGTCAAAACATCCAAGCACACGTGGCCCATTCTATACTACTCTATAAGTAGCAGGATGGTATTTAAAGAAGCTTCATTTTCATGCCAGTTTTAAAATTATTGTTTTAATTTTTTTCCATTTCAATTAGTAGGTATACATCAAGAATAAGTTACAAGAGAACTGTAAATAAACATATATCAAAGGAATCTTGTCTGGAATGTCTTTGGAAGGTTAAAAGTAAGATGTACATATAAAGGAAAAGAGTTACCATTGCATAGGGTGGGAATGCCTAAGAGTACGCATTTATTTTTGTTCAGTCAAAAATCTAAAAGAGAGTATTTTAATTGTTATGATTACTGATGTTGCTGGTAAGAATTGGAAGTCGATGCGAACGCTCCTTTGAAATAACAGCATAAAAGTTATTTGTAGTCCAAATATTACAATATTTTCGACTTCACTGGTAAGTTGTTACAATTACGTGGTTATTGTTCAATAAATAATGTGTTGTATAATTTGCTGGTATGTAACGACTGCGATATTGGTTTGCTATGACGGACTATTCATTGTATCGTTTAATTCCTTAAGAGTACGCTCCCAAAGAGTACGCATTCGTCATAGATAGAGCACATCTGATAGACGAGTGCTCGACTCTTTTTTCAAGAAAATAAGAAAGGCAAAAACTACATCTCTCCATCTCTTACCGTTTTTGAGCTGCAAGGCGTTTGAGTGATATTGGAAAATGATATGCGATAGGGAGATATGATTTTCACTATTGTTATGTTCTCAAAAAGAGAGTTCAGGACTCATCCATCAGATTTGCTCTATCTATGACAGAACCATCCGAAACCCTCAAAGTATACCAACTTAAACCATCCTGTACATATTAAAGTTTAGTTATTAAAACTCAAAGAATGAAAGATGTAAAAACTATATTTAAATACAATGAGAAAAAAAATACATAACAATAATTCAATTGATGTATCTACCCGCCTATTCCAGAAAGCAACAAATAATGTCCTTACTTGAAAATATGAAACCCTAGTAAGTGCGTGTACTTACATTCTCATTTTGAAGTTGTAATTAATTACAATGGGATAATATAAAAGCAAGAGTGAAAGGCAACTAAAATTGGCTGAAGAGATATTGTGTAAAGACATCTGTATCACTTGTTATGTAACTAATTGTTGCGTATTCTTAAAGTCACAAATGCGTACTCTTGAGAACCTAAGATAACGCATATATAAAATTAAAAACCAAAAAAATTTGTCTGGTAAAACTGTATAAGCTATTGAGGGTTTTAGTTGCTTAAGAACAGTCTAATGTTATTGCCGTATTAAGTGCAGAAGTATAAATAAATAAATGTGGGTGTTATTTATAATTAAAAATAAGGTGCGTACTCTTACGCACTCCTACCCTATGATGTGATGATTTATATACTTCGACCAGTAGCTAGGAATCGTACCGCCACTGACACCCCTCATGCGGTAATATATACAATGTTTTGTCATCGATACCCTTCGTTAAATTTTCAGCAAATTATTCTCTTTCTATACTTTTTATTAATCTTTTACTACAATACATTAAATGGCAATTAAACATAAATTACTTTGTCAAATAATACTCATGATGTATATGTGCTTTACTTCTCATTTGTCTGTGTGCAATCGTTAATTTTTGCACTACCGTATATCTACAGCTTATTATGACATACTGTGCCGCATCTGCAACTTGTGACGAAGTTTACAGAATAACGATTTTATTTATTTACAATTCAGGAATACGACAGGTCAAAGACCCACAATAATTTCCATTAATTTAATAACAAAATAACATGTATGAGAAAAAATACAAAATTGCACTGACTAACACATATTCCAACATAATATACAAATTAAAATAAAGCATCATAATTGCAAACGCTTGACAAAACATTTAAAAGAATTAATGACAAAGACGTTATATCAATCCTGCCATCAACAACTGAAATATAATTATTATAATACGAAGTAATTCTGTTAAAAGGCCATTCACGCCTAAATTGGTTCTACACAAAGGTATGTCAAAACGGTAGTTGCTTCTGGTATTAGTTGAAGGTACATATTATTAAATTAAATTTATACTTTTTCAGAAATAACTGAAATTTTCATTGCGCAGAAAACATAAATTGTGATGATCGCTGACGTAACATGAAACAAAATTTCTAATATCGTCACAAGTGGGATTTTTATAAAATTGGTAGATTAACGAATTTTAACAATTTGCGAAATAATATAGAAAATTATATACTCAATTCAGAAGCAGATTTAGAGTACATTTTACTGTCTAGGAAATAAACATTTGGTCACATTACTTAGACAACCCTTTAAAATTATATGTCAAAAATAATTATTTTATTTATTTATTTATTTATATTTCATGAGTATCGTATAAAACTTCCTGTAGAATGATGATGATCTTGTTTTCGAGGTATTTTATGACGTTTTTAAATGCTTGGACCAAGAGATGACACATCTCAGCAGAGCAAATTATTTACCGTGATAACCCAAGAAAGCATAACAAAGAATTCTTTATGATCTCTTTGTCCAGCACATATGAAAGCAAAAATTCAAAATAAAATGCCTAATTGTTGGCACGAAAAAGTAATATTACACAAGACTAGTAGAACTTAACTTATGGCATGCCATAAAATATAAGTTGTTGTTTACAGTTTCTCAATGTTCCGGCTCCAAAGTGAAAACTGTTTACGACTTTTTAGTTAAGAATAGTTGTAGTAGTAAATTATGATATCTTATCCCTTAGGACAGCTCAGTTTTATCTAGAGCTATAAAACAAAACATTTCAGTTCTCTTATAAGTGCACAAAAACACCTTCTATAGAGTTTTATATTAGAAGAAATATTCAGGAATTCATATGTCTAGAGATTTACCAAAACTAGCTGAAATATAATTTTATACAGATGAGTATTTACTAAAGAACGATGTAGATTAAGTTTACCTTAAATGGTCATACATGGTAGCCCGAAATTGTATGTCGATATATTCCCAGGACAACAAATAAGAATCATTGAACATATATTATTAATTAAAAATATTAGTATATACTTTAAGAAATTGTGTGTAGTTTCTCTCAATTTGCACTAACAATATCTCAATTTATGTCCACAACCCATTTAATTAAATTTTTACTGTATTTAAATATGTAAATAATGAATGAGTAACTAATTGTATTCATTTTTACTGTTCAATGAATTACATTTATTTCACTTGGTACTGATTAAAATACCACAAACTTTTATGAACTCTAAATTGCTTTCTAAGGACTTACAAGCTATTTTACTACTGAATTAATGGTCATTGAGAATCGTAGAACACTCTCTGCTGTTTTATTATTATCTATCGTAAACAGCTTTAAACTTTGACAACATTATTTTTAGGTACGCTTATATATTTCATTGCAGCTGCGTGTAAATTTATACACAAGTAACTCAAAATGCGTCTTAATTAAAAGTTTTCACTTAACAAAATACAGTAAAAAATGTTACAAAAGCTAATAATAAAGAATATATGGGTATATATTGTGGGTGTAATTCAACGCTGGTCGGGGCTTTAGTCCGCAGAGTAATTAGTTTCACACAATATTGTTAACACCTAAAAATATATAAAAAAATATAAATTCCTGCCTAAACATTGAGTTTTTCTGGTTGATGGGTGTGTTCTGCACGAATATTCATGAATTGTTGTCCCATAATGGAAGTTGTGATAGTTAACTTAATTTTTTCTGTGAGGTAATTTATGAACAAGAATCTATGCCATACAGCCGTAATGATTACAGGACTTGCAGGAACGCATCGCACACGAGTGTAATCTTATTGTTCCACAAGAGTCCCATACCGTTAGAGAACATTTTGAGCAACATATATTTAAGTAAAAATGGTGATAAGTGGATTTAATGGTCTCAATTTGTCACTCTTTATTTCTCGAGAACTGAGCATTAAAAATGTTTGTATCAAAACCAAGAAAATCTGGGTGTCAAGTGTTTGGTGGCACATAATGTATATACGATCAACATTTTTTGTAAATCTGAATACCTTAGTCCTGACAGTCATGATATTAACATTAATAATTAAATAGATACCCGTGCGATAAGTATAAAATTAATAGAAATACTTCTTTATTTACTACTTATCCAGAAATTATTGGAAGATAATTTAGAACGTTTTTGTATGAAACTCAATAACAGGGATTCAGTTCGATGGGAAATATATAAATCAATTAAACGACTCATTACGTACCATTAAACAGAAGAGAGCTAGACATTAAGAAACAAAAAGGAAAACATTTATTGTCCCTTGTGGGTTTTTATTGCTTCCTCGAACTAGAAAATCGAACTTCTTATCTATGTGCATGTATACTTGTTTTAACTGGTAAAGAATGCAGAATGCAGTGCAGAGTACTCCGAAGAGAAAATACGACCACTTCATTTCTTTATAATAAACAAAAAAAAAAATAGACTTCTTTAAAATCTTTTTAGAGATGAAGCAGCTTTCACTCAACTGGGAATGCTGGTTCTATATGAATTATCACCTGGTTTACACGTTGCCAGTAGCTGGCATGCCAGCTTATAAGTTGACTGGTACCCTTGAGGCTGCTATGAACAGACCGGAATTCCAGTTTGCTGGCGCTTCATCGTTTACACAGTACCAACGACTGGAACAATCTAGTTCGTCAGGCCGTTACGTAGTGGCATGGTTGATTGTTTATGTTCTTTCATGTTTCCTGTGACTAGCAGGCGATAGTTATTGTTTACACTGCGCCAGTCGGTTGGTGCTAGTCCGGTGGTTTGGTAAGCTAGTATGTAAATACTGGCGTACTGAATAGGTTGACATTTCCAAACTTTCTTTGTACAAGCAGATTAGTCCTTATAATGACTAACTAACGGTAGTTGCTGTTTACACTGTGACAGTCGACTGGCGTCAGTTTGGGAGCATGCTGTAGCGAGAAACTGACGCGCCAGCTGAAGCTGCCAGTTACTGATGTGCCACTACTGTCACTAGATTCTTCAATAAGCAAATCTAGTATTGGCAAAATCAACTAGTACGCCGACTGGCATCGTGTGAATCAGCCATTATTTGTGACTAGCAGGCTATAGTTGTTGTTTACACTGCGCAAGTCGGCATGCGCTAGGGATGGACGATATATATCGATGTTCACCAAACATCGATGTCTCGTTGATTATTCGATGATCAATATTTTGACATCAATTTTCCCATTTATTTTCTTCGATAAAACATCGTTGATACCAAAAAATATCGAACTTTTATAATGCCATCTGTTAGCAAATTGAAAAATTCATACAAATACAAAGATAAATAGAAAACCTTACTTTTTTAATACCTATAATTTATAGGAAATATCTAATGAGAAACAGAATTATAGATATCTAATTTAGATTGTCTAAATGAAACCACAACCACAAATTTAATGTCGGTGTTGCAGGTTGTCGGTAACCTCCAGCTTTTTTCCTTCTTATTTTTTTGTCTTCGTCTCTTGTAATGATTGGATTGGACCATCGATGTTAGGAAACGTTGATTATTCGCTAACCAATGTTTTCAACATCGATGCTGGTCTGCGATGTTAACATCGATGTTTACCCGCCGATGCCACATTCCTTGTTTGCGCCAGTTCGGGAGCGTGATGGAGGGAAAAGCTGGCGCGCCAGCAAATCAAAATTGTTTAGTTAAAACTGCTAGTTAGCAGCGTGCCAGTGGCTCATTTCTACACGATGTCAATCGCTTTCATCCAGTGATTGGCAACCTCCCCAACCTCGACTATCACGCCAACTGGCATCGTGTAAAATAGTTATTATTTAAAGAGTCATTTCCTCATAGATAGATTGAAAGAGATTTGGAATTCTGATGGTCACGTTGTAGCCTTGATTTAAATCCTTTAGCTAATTACTTGTGGGAGGCATCAATGATTAGGGTGTCATAATGGTGAACACATGTTAAAACTCGTATATATAGGCACACAATTAAGCAGTAATAACAAAATATAATTCAGGTTTGAAACTTTTAAAATAACAAACGGATACAGTAAATTCTAGGGATGATTTCATATCGATTTGGCATAAATCGTCTTATCTAAAAAGGCTCCCTACGAGGCTACGGAGAGCTATTTCAAGATGGCCATCTCAAAGAGTACCTTTACAATATAGGACACTTACTTAAAATACCAAAAAGTCGAAGACGAAGAAATATAATTAAAAATATCAGTTGACTCTCCCAATTGTGACGCCTATTGTTAATAATAGGTTAACACATAACCTATGTTTGGTTCTTTTAGATACACAGAGATCTCAATGTAGAACGATTAAAATATCAAAGAGCCATCTTCGAAGAGCCCTACCTTCTTTAGGCAGCATTTTTGAATTTATGTCAAACCGGTATGAAATACGACGAAGCTTTTGCGGAGTCACCACTGAAGATGCCGACATTGAAGAGCGGCGAAACGGTTGGAAGCATGGGATGCGACCAGTTAAAGAGGCAGCTACGGGACGTATCAGAATACCACTATTAACCGAGAAACAGTAGGAGTCGTAATACCAATATACAGGGTGTTACAGAATGATGTTAAGAAAATTTAGGAGCAAGTTCTATACTGAAAAATAAGGAAAAAGTTTGTATAAACATGTGTCCGGAAATGTCTCGTTTTAGAGATATTGAGACGAGATTTGGTACACAACAGTATACAGGGTGTTAAATAAAGAGTGTAAAGTAACGGTTGCGGAGATATGGAATGTTTTATGTTCTTAGCCCCTTTTTTATTTTGCAAAAACTTTGTGTATTTTCTTATAATAGTTAATAGTAGTTAGTTTCATGTTTAGTGAAATAAACAGTACGTATTTGACAGTTGTTCCCAGTGCACAAGTTTTCTTTCGCTATGGCTGGTTATTCTAACGCAGAATTAACAGACATGCATTTCATGTATGGTCGTGCTAATGGGAACGCCACCGACGCGCGACTTCTTTATGTTGACGCTTATCCAAATTACCAGATTTCTTCACAACGCATGTCTGGAAGAATTCACCAAAGATTGCGTGCTACCGGTTCCTTGAACAAACAGTGACATTTATCCAGAAGACCAAGGTCGGTATCCACTCCTAGAGCAGAAGAAGAAATTCTAGCACTGGTAGAGCATAATCCAGGTACGAGTGTGCGGAGAATATCAGCCGAGGTAGGAATTAGTGGTCCTCCTGTTTGGAGAATCCTTCACGAGCAACTGCTTTATCCATACCATGTGCAACGAGTACAGGCCTTAAATCCAATAAATGATCATCAAGCACGTTTGTTTTTTTGCCGCTGGTTTCTACGTCATGATGCTGAAGACCCTCGTTTTCTTGCAAATATTCTTTTTACTGATGAGGCCGGTTTCGCAAGAAATGGAGTGTTTAATTTTCACAATATGCATATTTGGTCCGACAAAAATCCTCATGCTCTAATAGAATCGTGACATCAAGCACGTTTTTCATTAAACATTTGGATGGGTATTATTGTAGGTGACAGGTTTCTAGGTCTTATTCTTTTATCAAACCGATTAACAGGCGCTGCTTACCTCAACTTTCTGCAGAACACACTGTATGAGTTTTTGGACATTTCTTTGAATTAGAGGCAACAAATGTGGTTCCAGCATGATGGTGCTCCAGCTCATTTTTCCATGGCCGTTAGAGAGCATTTACACCAAACTTTTCCACATAGATGGGTAGGAAGGGCCGGACCTGTTTTATGGCCTCCAAGATCGCCTGATCTGAACCCTCTAGATTTCTTTGTTTGGAGATATTTGAAGACATTAGTGTATGGTACTCCTGTAAATAGCCTGGAAGAGCTGCAGCTACGAATTAATCAAAAGTGTCAAGAAATCCAAACCAAGGAGGGTGTTTTCGAAAGAGTTCGAATTTCGTTGAGACGAAGATGTCGTGCCTGCTTGGAAATGGACGGAGGGCACGTTGAATATCTTCTATAACTTTGTTTTTTGTTTGTAAAAAGCTTCCTTTGTCGGTTTATTCCTAATAAAATAAAATATTTCAAAACGAATAGTGGTCCATATCTCCGCAACAGTTACTTTGCGGACCAATGTTTATTAAGACTTGTCTGCTTATTTTGGTTCATACTATTACCTCCTGAAATATTTTACACTATTTTTTTAACACCCTGTATAGGGCTACTTTTATGTGTATAAATTTCTCTTAGCAACAATACAAATACTCATTTTTGGTAAAACAATATATACACCACTGATTTTTGGACAAATTAATCTATGAACATTCGAAAAAGTGTTTGCATGAGGTAATTGACGGCAAGGGAATGCATCTTCATAGAGACGCCTTGCTTCATTTGAATTTTCCTTTGGTTTTCCCGACATAAAATATATGTCGGCCAACTCTTCAAAGCAAAGCATAATTCACCATATTTATTTATATTTTGTAAAATAAATGTTTTATAAATTATCTTTAACAAAAAATATGTCATTCGACATTTTGTATTATATCTTTTGTTTAAGTCTGACATATAATTTATGACAAACTGACACATGCCTCCCCCCCCAAACGGAGCCTAGTCCGAGAACAACAAGGCCAGGTCTAAGAATTACAGCTAAAGCTAGGGGTGTGCCCTTTAATTCTGTTACTGGCAGCAACGAGTTACTGAGGTTACGGCATAACAACCCGAAAAATCACTATAGATCAAATAATAGCAAGGAAAATATGAAACCGTCTTTAAAATTTGCTATCTTTGTTTGTCGTTTTAGTCTCCTGACTTTCGTATGCTTATATTCTTATAAGATATTTTACGGTTCTCTCATAGATTTTATATATTTTCCTAACACCTACTGATTCCTTAGACATTTACGATGGCAACATTCCTGTTTTAATATTCAAAATTATATTTGTGACCTGAATGTTGATGAGGATGAGATCTTTATGATTTCATCCTCATCATTATGTTCAGGTAAACCTTTGCTTTAATTTTAGTCTGATAAAAGTTAAGCTCTCGAGACATTTAACACTTCATTAGAAAGTTCCACAATAGAAGATTTAATAATAATCTAGTTCTGCAAAGCTGATAATTAAAGCGTAATTCCTATAACAGGAATTAAAATAAAAGACTCATAAATATGAAAGGAAATTACATTTCTTGTGCAACAATTCCATCCGAGTTTCTGGCAACGTAGTGCGAATTATCTCGCTGTGATTACAACAGAACAACACATAAAATCCAGGTTTAATGACATTTTGCAACAGCCTGCGCAACAATAAAGTATGTGTTAATTTCTACAGAGAAGCTCTTGCAAAGATAGGTAATGTAAAGTGGGGCGTTGCTCTTTCAGAGATACTCATTTAAATGAATCCCTCAATTTAAGCATTCACTTTGCGACTCTGACTAATTACGTCTTTTCTTAGTTTTCCTTATTTGTTCCTTCTACTGTGTACAAAGGAATGTTTATATGCATTACTTCTGAATGAATACCACAATGCAGACTATGTGCTGCTTTACTTTAAGATGTGTAATTTCCGTTTTATTTACTTCAATCATGCATGCGTTTCCTTCGGTATTCAAAGATAAATTATTCTAAAAATACGACGGTATAAAAAAGTAACAAAAATGTCATTTTAACACTTGTCATAAATTGATGTTTCTTGTAGATGCAAGTGTGTTGTTTGGAAGGTAATACGAAAAGAAAATATTTCTGTTGACTAATGGTTTAATTTCAATGTTTCTCAATTTTTTTTATTTAATTAACTATATATGATTTGAAGGAAACTAAAAATGCATTTCGTCTGCCATTTGTCGAACGTATGGAAAGGGGAGTTATCTACTCGCTCTATCCTCGTTCCACTCGAAAAAATCGCTATCTTCTATAAAGGGGCGTAACCGACTCAACTATCCTCGTTCTACATAAAACAATCCACCGTTTTTGGCCGAGGAGCCTCGGGAAAATGGAAATTTAGCTAGGAAAACGTGAAAAAATCGGCATCAAAATACGTCGACGGCGAAAGTCGTTCGGCACTGCACGGCTCGCAAAAAGACTTTGTGGCGGTAAAAGGGTCAATTTTCGAGTCAAGTGTGCTAGCGAGAGTAACCTAGAGCTTTTAATATATAATAATTCATAGATTAGTTCTGATTCTTTTTCTGCGGTAATATTTTGATCACAACATGTGTCTAATATCAAGTTATGTTTTATATCTTGACTCTTGTTAATTCTCAATGATAAATTTCCACTAAGAAAACTTGCAATAATTAGAAAAGTAATGACCTACATATGACAATTCTATATACAATTTAACTAATTATGTATACAATGGTGAGCTGATGTTATGTATGAACGATAAATCACAATAATATATTTTTCAAGATTGATAAAACTGTTAAATTTTTAGCTGTGAGCCAGGAATATCTATTTTACCAATATCGAATGTTACAAGATTACCAACCGCTTTAAACGGAAAACATATGAATATCTTAGAAATATTTATACCGGCGAAACTAGAAAATGTTACTATTTACAAGAAAGAAATGTAATTCATGTACTATGGTGCTCCTCTTCATTTTATAATAAATGTTAGGCAAGGTTGGATAGAAAATCATAAAAATTGCGTTTAAACGGTAACTTTTACCAGAAAAAAAATTATGAAGATCAGATAATACACAAAAATATATATATTTGTCTTAGGTATCCAGTTTAAGGTATTTGTGCAAGTTAGTAATTAACTTTAATTGCTTCAAAAAAGGCATTTTGCCCGATTTATTTTTATAAACCATATTTCACCTCAAGAATCTAGGATGGCGCGCTGATACATGCATTTCAGAGATATCTTGTATAAGATGACCAATTACATTCCATTAACGAAAAGTAGATTAGATCAAGTGGTGACGACGAGAAATCCACTTGACATCAAGAGACAGGTCTTGAATAATATCAATCGACTTGTTAAAGCAGGTTCTTTTGCAAAATTCAATTGTTTCAATGAAAATGAATCGACCTGTTCGTGTTAGTTTTCTAGAGATGGGTAACACAACTTCCATTCATACTGCAACATAATTATTTTGAAGCGACATAGAAATATGAGGATCTGCATTATTTGTATAATGAATGGTATATTTTTAGAAGTTTAGGTGGAAACATATACAAAATTTTATGAAACTCGGCAATAGGAAGACTAATGACCTGTCTGTCGTTTGGCATTGGAAAACCTTGCTAAAGGAAATGCAGAAACGAGAAAGAAAGTATTCGAAATATAATGAAACTATTATAGCTTAAAAGTGTAGACCTGATATGAAAATAAAACTTTTTGATATATGTGAATGCAAAAGAATAACTGATTAAAAATCAATAGTTAGTAGTGGAGTTGCTTCTCATAAATACATACAGGTTTGGTTTTGGTTTTCTTTGATTATAATTAAATAACAAAAGAGAAAAAAAACTCTAACTTATGTAGGCAGTGGGATAAAACAATTAACATTTCCAAAATTTCTAGACTGTGCAAATACCTATTTGCGTAATTTATATTGTTCGTTTCATTTCTGCATATAAACAAAGTTCATAGGACAGATATAGCGTCAAGATCATTTTTTAAATATCACCACAAAAATGTCCAAATGCTTTAAATTCAGGAGATCGTGGCGGCCATGGTACCGGTTCTCCTCATCCAATCCCTTGGTGTTCATGTTTGGACATGCTGTACATGGTACGGTTATAATTGAGCCTCGTATATGATACGTTACACTGCTGCAATAGGCCGTGGAAGTCCTGGACTTCCATCTCTTCTACGATTCGGTTTCAAATTTCCCTCGCGTTGTACTGCACTTTTACTCACTGCCCACCGTAAAAGTAGTTGCAGTTGGCACATGTTTACCAGGAAATCGTTCTGCTAAAACATTTTCACTGCGTAATAAATTAAATGATATCCATCAGCTCCGAGTTGTTACTATACACGTAAACAGTTTTTAACACTTGAAAAACTTATGTAAACACTGACGTCACAAAAACTTTAGTGCCTACAAAATAATTGGATTTTAATATCTGGAATCGCTTGTCTAGAGACTACAGTAGCCCAGCGATTTAAGTTTGAAAATACTACAACTTCATAATGTTTTACTCAGACACTATAAGGATTTTATAAAAAAAAAATATACTATATCGACTCAATTTGTCATGACGCACTTATTCCCTAATTCTTTTAGATAAGTGCTGAATCACCCTGTATGTACAAGTTAAGTCTAATATATCGTAGGCAATGACGTGTAAATACAGGATGTGATAAAAATTAGGTTACAGCAGATAACACTTAAAATCAGTAGGAGTACTTCATATAACATTTTTGTTTAAAGTACTTCTTTGGTGAGATAGAGGGTGTAAAAAAGATTTATTTCAAATATTTTAATAAGGGTATTCGCCATAACCCGAAGCCTTCAAGGAGTAAGAGTGACATCCAGGTGCGGTTTTACGCCACTGACTTAAAAAATAGGTAAATTTCACTTACTCGTTGAAGGCTTCAGGTTTCTCACAAAGCACTCAAAATTTTAAATATACACTTATTAGATTTGTTTCTGCGGTTTTATACGATCAGGAATGTCCGTTGAACTACTTCTTGCATTAAATTTACTGGTGATTCGTTCTCTACTTAACTGGCTAAATATTTCTGATAGTTTCAAACTATTTCCGACTGATGCAGGAACAAACCTATTAATTACAATTATAATATCAATATTGAGACAATATAAAAAATCAGCTTCAATACTTATGAGAATTTACATGTTTATTTAAAAAAAACCATAAAATAGAATAGAAATTATTGTTGTTATAAAAATTAAAACATAGTAGAATTATACAAAATAATATAAAAATTGACAATGCAGAGCATATAAACAGTTATTGTAGTGTAAATTAAATAAATTACCATTTAAAAAAAAAAAAAAATAGTTAAAATTCATTAAATATTGGGACGTGATATCACATTTTTGTATAGTACATAAACAAAAAGGACTTAAACCAAGATTAAAGTATATAGAAAGAAAAGAAAAGATCATTTAATAACATCATACACATATCAACATAAGTCAAGTGAAGATAATTAAAATATTAGTAATTTAAATAAATAAAATTTGTAAAATATTTAGAAATGTCAAATAAATATCATAGATAGGGACAAATGTCAAGTCTAAAGTTGGCTCCACAAAAGATATAACAATGTACATAAAAAGAGTAATATTGAAGAATATTTAATAATTAGACATAAGTAAAATTGTAATAACATAAAAAAATTTGTCATAGTTTTAAGTAGTGGAGTGAAAACATAAAAAAAACAGTGCATCGAAAAACTATATAAGATCATATGTATGGACCATAATATGTGTGCAAATTTTACAACAAGGCATCAAGTTATCAAATTGGTAGAAAAATAGAGGAAAAACAAAATTTTGTTGATTAGATACGAAAGAATGTAAGAACGGGCAGCGTCGGTTTTTGAACAGAGGTTCCAGAAAATTTAGAAATTAGCAAGAAAAAGTCCAAATAATAGTTAAAAGTAATACTCACGTTGCAAGAAAAGTGTCGAACAACAATATAAACAGAGATCCAGATCCAAGACAGAAATTTGGCAGTACCATATAGTGGGAAAACCAATCATCTGCAGCCCAATCACCAGTTCAGAGGGAGTTCCAAAGGATTTCCAGTCGAAGTCTTATAAAAGGAAAATCAACATCAGAAAGGTATTTTATGTGCACATAAATTCACAGAAATTTACGTAAATTTTATCAGAGAAAATAAACGCTAGCTAGCTATTAAATTCACAAAATAGACAGTCACAGACTCTAAAACTTATTAAAACAATAAGTTACTTACCTTAGTATAATTAATAATCTTTACTTTTCTATTTAATATATTAAAATTCGTTATTTAGTGGAACATCTGTCAAAAAGTTATGATTTGCAAATATAATACATTACCATCAATGAACATACACTAGCAGAATACCATAGAATCACGGATTTTAAGAATGTTGTATCCTATTAAGTTAAGAAATTTAAAATATTAAAGATAGGCAACTTTTAATACACAACTGCCTTTAAAATAAAATTTATATGTTACCTATTAATTAAATGTTCATAAAACGTTAAATATTCTTGAATAAGTAGTAAACAAATCTCTTATGAAATAAAAATTGTCCATTTTAAATTGATATTTATTTGAAAGTAAGATACAGTGTGTTAAAAAAGATTTGACTTGACGAGCGAACCGACTACCAGAGTCTTTGTTCTCCAAGCAGCCAGGGTAATTGAATAAGCATAAAAAATTTTATAAGATACAGGTTTGTAGTCCAATAAATACAATTTTCTTTTATACACAAAATACACAAACACAAAACATTACAGAAACACAAATACAATTTCAACACAAATATTAATTGGCGCCCAACAAAAATTTCATAACACAACAAATTGGCGTGCCCAACGTGAGGCAAGCTCGAAAATAGTACAGGGTTAAAAAAGAAGAATACAGAAAAAGAAGGAAAATGGATCTAAGAAGTGGGAAACAACTTGGAGAGGAGTCGACGGAGACACAATCGGACCAAGAAAGTGTAGAGGAACAGAGAACGAGTGTAGGAGAAGCAAGCGAGACAGGAGTAAGAGGTATGTTAGAAGAGATGATGAGGACAATTATGGAGGACAGAAAAAGACAAGAAGAAGACAGAAAAAGACAAGAAGAAGACAGAAAAAGACAAGAGGAAGCTAGAAAACGACTGGAAGAAACCATAAAAGATGGGAGAAAAGAAGATATGGAAAAATTAGAAAAAGGACGAAAGGAGGATTTGGAGAAATTGGAAAAGGAAGAAAACAAGATATACAGAAAATTGGAGAAGAATTAAAGCAAATGGAACAGAACAGAAAAAATGACATGGAAAATATGGCCAAAATACTAGAAAAAAGTAGAAGATTTAAAAGAAGAAATAAAAACGGATATCCAATCTTGGAAGAAGGATGTAGAGAAAAATGTTGAGAAGGTGGAACAGGAGATGACAACTGTGGTAAAGAAGACGATAGAGATTGAAGATATAGTAAGAAAACAAGAACATGAAATTGGAAATATCGAAAAGAATATAACGAAGAATACACAAGAAATTGAATTAGTCAAAAGTCAAGTACAGAAAGGAATACCAGCAGATCAAGAGGTATTGGACAATGAAAGAAAAGAACAGAAGAACAGATAGAACAGCTTAAGAAGGAAATAGAGCATGTCCGAGAGATGAAGCATAGAGAAGGAGAAGTAATAACAAAAATAATCTGCCATGAAGATAACAAAATTCACAAATTTTCTGGTAATATTAACAAATTACACCCTGTAGTGTTTTTAAAAGCGCTAACCAGAAAAATACAAGAAATTTATGATAGGACAACGTCGGAAGACACAAGAATGGATAGAATCAAAGAAACTATTAGGAAAACCTGGAAAATGAGGCGTTATTATGGTTTAATGGAATTGAAAATAATATAAACGACTATACACAATTTACACAACGCTTTACACAACATTTTTGGGGACAATGCACAACTAGCAGTAAGAGAAAAATTGTATTTTGGAAAGTACAATCCTAATTTAACAAACAGTTTAACAAATTATGCATTAAGATTATACTCGTCTGCACAATATCTAACCCCAAAGCTAAACGAACAAGATTTGGTGCTATACATTTCACGACAATTCAAACCGGAAATTGCAGAAACGATTGCTATGCAAAATATTAGGACTATGGAACAAATGTACAATTATTTAAATCGGGTAGAGAGAAATGTCACAAATAATCATCAAAATTATAGTAATAATATGAATAATAGCACTAGAAACAATTCACAAAATTTTCGTAACAATCAAAATAATAATAATCAAGATTTTAGATATAATAACAATTTTAATCATAGATCCAATAACTTTAGGCCTAGTAATAATAATAATACTAATTATCCACGAAACAATTTCAACAATAATTTTAATACTAATAATAGATACAACAATAATGGTAATAATTTTAACTATAATAACAGATATAATAACAATAGAAATCAACAATATTAGTATAATTAATAATCTTTACTTTTCTATTTAATATATTAAAATTCGTTATTTAGTGGAACATCTGTCAAAAAGTTATGATTTGCAAATATAATACATTACCATCAATGAACATACACTAGCAGAATACCATAGAATCACGGATTTTAAGAATGTTGTATCCTATTAAGTTAAGAAATTTAAAATATTAAAGATAGGCAACTTTTAATACACAACTGCCTTTAAAATAAAATTTATATGTTACCTATTAATTAAATGTTCATAAAACGTTAAATATTCTTGAATAAGTAGTAAACAAATCTCTTATGAATTTAAATTGATATTTATTTGAAAGTAAGGTACAGTGTGTTAAAAGATTTGACTTGACGAGCGAACCGACTACCAGAGTCTGTGTTCTCCAAGCAGCCAGGGTAATTGAATAAGCATAAAAAATTTTATAAGATACAGGTTTGTAGTCCAATAAATACAATTTTCTTTTATACACAAAATACACAAACACAAAACATTACAGAAACACAAATACAATTTCAACACAAATATTAATTGGCGCCCAACAAAAATTTCATAACACAACAATATATTCTTTAAAGGAAATAATGTACCCGTTATTGTACAACTAATTCTATTTTTGAGGTGGAATTTTCTACGTTTTTTATTTTCACACTTGGTTAGTTTCTTTTCAATAAAAACGGTATTATATACCCAGGCACAGGTATATTGGAAAAGCTATATTATATTACTTATAAGATGAATAATTCGAAAAAATACCAAATATTTTATGAAAGGATTATTGAATATTGCTAGTATTTAAAGCAGCAAATAATCATGGAATAAATATTACAAAATACCTCAACATAAGAATGTATTATTATTATTTTCTAATAAATTGTCAATAGTAAATTTATTTCTTTAATCTGTATTAAATGGTACCATACTAATAAATGTAAATAGCAGAAAAGTAGTTACGAAAATTATACAAAGTAATTTCAATCAATCATAATCTATATTTTCACAAAAAATATATATTCCGCAATGTCCGCAAAGAACACAGACAAATAAAAGTGTGGAATAAATTTGGGTTAAGATGAAGGGACGTCTGAGCCCGAATGAAGAAATAAACCCCACTAGCTTTTAACTAAATGAAATGTTCTCGAACTAAGAGACCCATTTCAAGATAGACATACTGCGCGTATTTGCTTAAAGCCGCTTTAGCAAAGGAACTTGTCCCCAAACAATAATGGTAAAATCACGAAATACTTTAATTTCTTTTAAACGTGTAACGGATTTTGACAAATGAACAAGATAAATTGAAAAGGAAAAGATTGGAATTCACAAAAAAAGTATATTGATACGTCTTAATAAGTAACATTTATTATTAAATATTAATACCATACTTTTTCTTTTAAGTTTATTTAAATTCATAATTTTAGTACTGATGGACGCATCTACCAGTTTAGGTACAATTTATAAGTAGGCAAATATTTTTGCGGGATTAAAAAGAAAAGAAGTAATGTGGAACGGCGGATGAAAATTTTAGGTGGCTAGTGAAATTTTGAAATAATTTCATATATCGAATATATCACTTGTTCGATGTACTAAAGTATAATTTTATGGTACCAAGTTGAATACTTTTATGTTGTAAATGGTCTTGTATCCACCAAGCATGGACTTCACACTCAGATATGCCCGGCAGATCTACCCGGCGGGCATGCCCCGTATCAGGCACACACATGCGGACAAGGCAATGAGCTGGACGGACTGGGCAGCGGACAGGTAGATCGTGTCTCCGTGCATGGCATATAAATACTGGAAGATGTAACTGCCGGGCGTGTATGCTATAAAGCATGGAATTCACACTCAGATATGCCCGGCAGTTATATCTGCCAGTATATGCCATGCACGGAGACACGATATACCTGTCCTCTGCCTGGTCCGTCCAGCTTATTGCCTTGTCCGCATATGTGTGCCTGATGCGGGGCATGCCCGCCGGGTAGATATGCCCGGTAGACACGATCTACCTGTCCGCTGCCCGGTCCGTCCAGCTCATTGCCTTGTCCGCATGTGTGTGCCTGATGCGGGGCATGCCCGGCAGTTATATCTGCCAGTATATGCCATGCACGGAGACACGATATACTTGTCCTCTGCCTGGTCCGTCCAGCTTATTGCCTTGTCCGCATGTGTGTGCCTGATGCGGGGCATGCCCGTCCGGTAGATCTGCCGGGCATATCTGAGTGTGAATTCCATGCTTTTGAGATTTGTTGGTATCCGCAAGAAATGAGTAGAAAAAACGCCTTCGGGTATATCATAGTGTTTCGCAACCGAGGTGAGCTTATCTATTGATTTAATTTCAATTATTAATGTTAAAACCGTATATATAAGTAACTATGTCTTTCTATTATTATTTTTGGGCGTTTTGAAGTTTACTCTTATCATTTTTTTAAGTGAAATTATCCTTACCTAGAAAGTATTACTAATTTATATACCGGGTGAAGTCCTGAACGACACGCCAACGGCAGAGGTGTCCATTGTACGAATATCCTTGGAAATTCACAACGCTGGATAATTTATTTCTTTATATATTTATTATATACACTGTTCTACAGGTTTGCACCCAATTACAGAACAGGTGGGTACAGCATGTGAGAAAATATAAATAATAATATTATGTTGTAGCGGTTGTAATAAGATAAAAAAAAGAAACAAAAAACTATTTGACATAAACTATTGC
Organism: Monochamus saltuarius; assembly: GCA_025584915.1. Lineage (NCBI taxonomy): Eukaryota > Metazoa > Arthropoda > Insecta > Coleoptera > Cerambycidae > Monochamus > Monochamus saltuarius. Next base: position 37,273,365 of record CM046722.1, on the reverse strand, counting down.
AATCTATTGAAATATGACTTCAGACTATTAAGGCTGGTGTTAAAAATATCGATGTCACTGCAGATCCTATTATGGATTCTACACATAAAATGCAGTGGTGAATTTTGTACCAAACTCGTCCGTGCAACTTCTAGATGAAAAGTTCTAGTTTGTCTGGAATTCTCTCGTGGGACTGATAGATTCAATTTAGTCAGAATAGGTGGGCAATCTAGATTATTATGTATAATTTTGTAAAGAAAAATTTGCGAAAAGCATTCACGTCTAGCATTGAGTGACAAAAATGCAAATTCATTGAGTAAATCGCAATGTGGATACCCCAGGTGGATAAACACCATGAGACCTAAAATACAAAAATCTTCTTTGTATATTTTCTAATGTATTTATATAAATATTATAATTGGGACACCAAACAAGCGACGCATACTCAAGTTTACTTCTAACAAAGGAGTAGTAAAGAATTTTTAGAGTACTTACTAAGGTGTAGTTTATTAGTTGTGCACCATCTAGATAAATTACATAAAGTATTCTGAAGTCGCCAACAGTCTGCTATGGTTTTGACAGTTGTAAAAATCTTCAAATCGTCTGCGTAAAGTTACTGGATGAGTCCATATACCAATATAGGGGATATTTTAATTGTTGTTCTGATTTAAAGTGAAGAAGCATTTTAATATAAATAAATCAGAGATAGCAGTGCTGCTCTAGAGACCAATATCTTACGCCCAAAACTGTCAATTGAAAGACTTTATTGAGTATTAACTCATATAGATAATTATTTCCCCATGTCACTCCCAAAAATATTAATCGCATTCCCGTAATTTAGGTATACGTAGATATTAGTTAAGGAATAGGTTTTAAATTTTGTGTTGCGACTGCAGTCAATAAACGTTGAATTTTTTATTTAGATATAAGCCCCAAAGTTAAGCGAAAACTAAAATGTCTCCTGTAAATGCTGATGCAAGTTGGTGTAGTAAATATTCTTATTATGTGAGTTATTTTCTTTCTCTTTTTTTGGCTGTTCTGTTCATAGTGGTTATCTGTTTATAGTGGTTAATATAATTGTTGGGTATGTGGAATTTAAGCCACTTGGCAACCTGTACTGATATGAACAAGACAATAATAACATAATCATATGTATATATAAATCAATAAAGAACCCGTTCCGCCTCCACTGAGAAAAATCTCAGAGGCGCATACCTAACTATTCCCACCGCAAATATAGTCCAAAATAACAATGTATACAGTGTATACACATTAACGTCTCACCACACTTGTAAAAATCGTTATTTTCACAATGAGTGCACAACTTCATTTTTTTGCTCTAGTTATCGCCATTTATGTCCATTTTTATGAGCTCGAATTTCAAAAATTTTCAAAAAAGCGTAGCCCAGTGTCCAATTGTCCCATTTTCGTTGTCATTGCATTACTTCAGAAACTACAATACATAGACGGATTCGGTTTTCACTGGGCAACTTTTTCGACTTGAGAATAGAATTTTCATAGACCTCTTTGATTTTGAGATACAACTAATTTTAAAGAATTCTTCGTATCTCGGAGAATAGCTGAGATATGGGAAGAATGAATATTGCTTCTGTTAGACTTTTCTACGTAGAGTTCAGTAGTCTACTTATATTTTCTCTGCAAGGTATTTCTTTTAAAATTTGTGTAGGTCGCTTTCTGCAAGTCGAGCCGCTTAGGCCGAGCAGGAAGTAGCAGACCAGTTACATCTCACCTGCACTCGATTTATATGTGAAACTACATATGAAGGAACAGCCAGTTCAATTGTCGGTCATTTCACCTATGGCATACTGATGAGGGCTAACAAGCCCGAAACCGGTCTATGTCTGGTGGAGTGGCCGACAAGGGTTCTTGGCTGTTTCACACAGATACTGCAGGTGTAATTCAATGCCGGTCGGGGCATTATCCCGCGGAGTAGTTGTTTCCTGCAGTATCATTTATAGATTTAATGGCGCATCGCCCGGGGCGAGAGGTCTGCGGTTAAGTACCTACGATATTGTAGGTCGCTTTCTGCAAGTCGAGCCGCTTAGGCCGAGCAGGAAGTAGCAGACCAGTTATTATATTAGTCTATTATATATGTTAGTCTATTCTAATTCATTATCAGGATGAAATTTATCCTCAGATATATTCCTCACAGCATTTTACTTGATAGATTTAAAGTGTGTACTCTGGAACATTATGTATGTGATTGTCCAGAGTTTTTGTCATTAAACCATTGTTAATACAAAAATCCAGGCAACACATAGCAGCCGGTTGTTTTACTTGCCGAATGCATTTATTAAAATTTTCACCTTTATTTAGAATTTCCTTAACTTGCGACGATCTGTTAAATGCAATTAATATATTTACCTGTAGCATTAATGCAATTAAGAATATTTTTTAAAGTTAAAACGTTCTCCTTTTTTCTTTTACTTTTGTATCTGATGTGATTTGTTAATTATTTATACAGGGGTGATAATGTCATTAATTTTAAGAGGAGATAGGGAATAACGAGTATAATGCAAATACGCGATTAAAAAAAATCTAAATGCAAATTTACGCCGAAAAAAAATATTTTCAAATCATTATTTAAACCCCCTATTCAGACTGTCACTGACCGTTCACAGCCTTGGTCGGTTACAGCTCACAGTTCAACTCGATGTCGATGTCCATTCAGGTTTTCCGGTAGAAAATACGGTCCAATCAAACAATCTCCGTACACTCCCCATGAATTTTCGTCCGACCAAATGTGGCTGTTATGACTGCAAAGAAATTAGCTTGGTTACAGTTTAAAAAATATTTAATATTGAAATTACAAAACTCCAACGTATCTAATAATAAACTGAGTAATAAACCATTTAGGTACATTACATAAAAAACGTATACCCAATGGGTAAATTATTAAGAGAAGCTGAAAAGTGTCCCGTGTTTAAATACAAAGTAATAAAAAACCCTTGTGTTGTCGACATAACACTGTCCAAGAACGAAAGAGCACGCCTCTGATCTGATGCCCATAAAAAATTATCGAGAGTACCGTATTATTAGGTCAATAACCTAGTTACCTAGTTTTTGTACTGTTATTTAACGACAAGGAGTAAAACTAACTTTTTTATCTAGATACATGAATAAATTTTCCTTAAATATTGATTTATTTGTTAATAAAAACAAATGTAGATAATAAATAAATGTTTTCGAATGTTAGGTTATTTAGTTTTAATAATTTTGATATTACGTTTTCACTACGTTTTACAATTGAATATGAATTTGTAGTATTAATCGTAAGTATAATAATTAATTATTCAGTTTGTAGTTTGTAGTAACCAATTGCAAAATTCAAGACTGGGGAGATCAGCAGGTTCTAAAGATTGAACTTTCTGAAAATGATACGCGTGCAGTGCGTTTTCTCGTAATATTCTGCAGACCTTGCTTTGGGATATCTCCAATCGCCTTGAAATGGTTCTTGTGGAAATTGTAGGTTGCTCCTCAACTAAATTTAAAACAGCTTCTATTACATTTAAGTCAATTTGAGGATGCCCAGCAAGTTCTCGGCGCGGTTTCACACATACCGTATCGCGAACACGTTGAAACACTTCGCATTTCGTAAACATTCCCCGTATAAAACTAGCATTTCCGCATATTCTAAATTAGTAAAATTAGACATTGTGATGTGAATTTACGACCAATACACCATCAATACACTACCGAAATAAACAAACTACTGCTCGTATTCTCTCCATCCCCCCTCCAAATGTGTGGTGTGATCTCTAAATTTGGGGGGAAAGAAATGTAGGAAATGCGGAAAGTGGGACTAAATGGTGGCAAATTTGAAAAACACGCATGCTGAAGTGTTAGAGACGACATTATGTATGTAAACATGTGGCAACGATGTTTCCATCGACAATAGATTATCATATGGGATGGATGCGACATCAGAAAGTTTGTAGCGTACCAGGAGCGTCGTGTTTACGACTTTTATAGGGTGATTTGTTTATTTTTTTAAAGGTCGAGTAAAAATTTTTTTTTTCGATTTTCTGCCTTTATTAGGCCTTCCGAATACGTGGTTAAAATTAATGACATTATGACTGACTCACCCTGTATATCATAGTTTTAGCTTAATAATTAATTTTTCTTTTTTTGCATTTGTCACATTTCTATAATTTGTTGTATTTGAATTGTATGTTTGGTGATGTATTAAATAAAATAAAAATAAGATGAAAAGGTATGTACACAATAGGTCTGGGCTGTGTGACCTGGACGCTATCCAATTTTATTTGTGTGGTTTTTTTTGTATATTGCATTTTTTAATTTCTATTTAAATTTTAACATCACTCAGTTTTTCAACTATTTCGAGAAGAAGTTCAAATTGTCCGTAAACCTTGGAATATTAAATATTCTTTATACTACAGGAATAAATTATCGAACGGTCTAGAGTTAGGTGTTCATCTCCAACAGTTTTGAATATACTTATATTTGTTTAATAAAAAAAAAATTAATATAGCCCAAAGTTTTCTGAAAAATTAGTGTCTAAAAAATTACTTACATAATATAGTACAAAGTTATTATGATATTATTTAAAATAATGCCTGATGTAGTTTCGAATATTCCAACGTTTAGAGAACGGCATCAATAGAAAACATCCACCAACTGTAGATCTCTTTAAGAATAAGCAACATATTAAAGCAAAAATGTTTGGCTACCCAGTAGGTACGTCCTTCTACTAAAACATCTTATCTATGAATATCCATATTTTGTAAAGTTACAGTCAATATTTGAAGATTTCATAAATTTAATAAGAATAAAAAAATTAAACAATCTGTTACTCGTGTAAATTCCTTAAAATAAAATTCAAAACTTTTCTAATCGGAACCATCCTTATGTTCTGTAATGTTTAAGAACTTTATCTCTGTAGAATGTTTTCAAACTTTAAATTTCAGCAAACGGGATTAATAGTATTACATCGAGAGCTGTATTTATGTATCCTGAAATTCAATTAGAAATTGTTACGAGCTTTTTTGCTTGTCAATTCTCCAAGACGATTCTACGCTGCACGAATTCTCAATTACTATTCGGGTTATCTTTCGCTTTGATTATGCTATTAGTTTTCCTCTCTTACCGATGAAATTTATTTCATTTATTCCACGAACTCGTTTTGTAATAAATTTAGACAATAATTTATGTTAGATATTCAGGCGATATAGAAACTTACTATTAAGGAATTTAATCCCTAGCGAAAATGAATTCATGGAGTGAAATTATTATAAAAATAAATGGAGAAATATGAACTGTTTATTGTCTATGAATTGAATCATCATTCTCGAATGTAGGTAACTGTAGGAATACGAGACCTTTCATAAAAACGTACCAGTAGATCAAAAGGTGTTTAATTAATAAACAGAGCACCACAAAAACAGTGGTCTGTCCGACGAATCTTTATATTCACAAGTATTTTCACACGCTGAATCCGAATCTATGGTCCGCTTAACATCACCCTATGTTCATTCCATCAAAGCGAAAAATATATTTCAAGTGGATCAGCCTTTCGTGACATTTATGTTTTGGAGTCGCTGAATCTGAATATGAGGGCCCATTTAACCCTATCTTCTAGGTTTAAGGTCATTCAAAGGTCAAAGCGAAATGTAGATATTCAATTAGATCAGACTATCGTAAATTTATGTTTTTGTGGTCGCTGAATCTTATTTCCGTCTTTCATTTAACCCTATCAGGTCAGTTTTAAAATCATTCCAAGGTCAAATAGAAATATAGATATGCAAATCAACAAAATCATCATACATTTATATTTTTGAAATCGCTGAACCCAAATTTAGAGGTCACTTACCTCCATCGGATCAGCTTCATCTGACACCCCGTAACCGATTCATAGAAACGCTAAAAATCACAACTCCTGAGGATAAGGAATCTTATACAGTAACATTCATGTTAAGAGAAGAAGAGTCTTAAAATATCGAATTGTGCCTGTGATACGGATACAAATCATTTCTTTACAACCGCAGAAACATGACTGATGATGGCATATGACGTAATCAAGAATTACTACACACAAAACATTGGTTTCGAAATCACTTACTGAAAATGCGAGCAATTTGGAAAAAACCTCTCTTCGCTAAAACCGAACATATCTGTATGACAAATATAAGTAGAAATAACAACAGGAACATTAGATTTCTATAAACAAATGTTTTTAATGAAACACATTTAAGTGATCGCAACCGAAAAGGTGTATGTGTAATATGAGTGTGTTTTTTATATAGACAGCACGGAGTATAATATTAGTTTGGAAGAAAATAATGAAGGTGAATTTGTATGGGACACAAAGTTCAGGAATTAGATATGTTTGAAGAAGACTCGGAGTTTTTACATCGTGGTTGAAAAATATTGCTTAAAATGCGAGTGGAATTAAACCTTGCGTTTATCGTCATTGAGTCGGTGAACTATTTGAATATTTTTCCTCTAGTCTACTGATATTGGACTATTAATGAAAAAACTCAAACCTGGATGATACAAGCTTAATAAATGAGGATTGTCCATTGATTTTTCGAAGAGAAACCTAATATATACCCCCATTATAGTAGCACATTCAATTGTTTCAAAGAAGAGTATGCGAACATAAAATCAGTTCTCGAAAAAATTAACTAAAAGCATGGATAACAAATTGGTGGAGATTTGAAAGTTACAACTATTTGATTGAGACAGGTTTCATAAAATTTTCTAATGAAGTAGTAGGGATAGAGGAAACCACTATGTAGTAAAACAATGGCCAAGAAGAGTTTCATTTCAACCAAGTTCTAAGAACATCAATAGAGAAGCATTGGTTTCTCCCCCTAAAGTCCTGATTCAAACTTATCACGTCCAGTTATAAGTAATCAAACAATAGGCGAATACTCTTAATAACGAAGGATGTTATCTATATTACGAGACGTTTTTGTCAATATTTCAGGATGCAAAACTGCGAGAAGGCGTTTTCAATTAATCCCAGATTCGTAAAATGATGAGGGACGATATTTTTGTCATCAAAAGGAAAAAGATGAAAAGAGGTATGGCCGAGATTCAAATCGGTTATCCAGAATTTCCGAAAGAACCATAACAGTCTAAATTGCAGGAAAAAGTAGCGCAAATGGCGGAAAGCTATAGGAAAATGAATTGCTTGATTAACCCGAAATTGCATAATTTGCACATTGCACAATACCATATTGACTACTTCTCATAAAATCTTTCAGTAAAGAATAAGGTGAAAGATTTCATAATGACCTGAAGAATCCAGAACGACGTTAAAGGCAAATGGATGTATGCTCTAAGAGATATACCAAAAGAACGAAAACGTAAAAGACATCCATTGCACAGATCCTTTGAGTATAGGAGAGGTAGATTTAAAGAAAGAGAAAGAATAGCACTCATTATTAAAGTACAGGACTGAAAACCGCCAAATTTACGATGATTATTGTATAAAATTCCTTATTTTCAGGAATTGTCATTTTTAGCGCTTCTATGCGTCGGTTACAGAGTTACGGCCTTATTGGGTATTATACTGTTGAAGTTTCAGGTTAAGCTGACTCCATGGTATTAAATAAACTCCGAATTGATTCCGAAAATATAGATGTACCATGATTTTGCTCATTTGCATATCTATTTTTAATTTGACCTTAGAACAACCTTGAAGCTGAACTAATAGGTTTAAATGAATCCCCGATTCAGAGCCAGCTACCCCAAAAACATAAATCTGCGATGGTCTGGTTCACTTATGGCCGATTTCTCAAGTAGTACATATCTCTTAAATAAACTTATCGATTCCATAAACTGGAGAAATCCCATGAATTTGGTTTCTGAACCATTCGATAATGCTTATCTATTGCATAAGTTATCGAACACATGTCCAAAGAAAAATGGCAAGATATCTGTCCAATAAACATTAGCGCACGCGCGCAGCGATTTAGCTGTTGCTTGTTTACATCTTTATTGTAAGGGTTAACCCAAGTTTTTTTTTATTTTCGTGACAATTACTTTGTGCAATGGAAATTTTTGGTTCGTCTGCCTCTTCAGATGAAGAATATTTAAATATAGTCAGACATCTAGAACGGCCAAGACGTTATCGTGAAAGAGGAAACCAGTATGAAAAATACAGGGACTTGAGAGGTTTCGTTTAAGAGCGCCGTATTCTTGAAATAGTGTTTTCTACAAATACAAGTTGTAACAGCTCCTAAATATCATCCTGTACAAGTAGATTCCAGACCGCGCGCCTCCAAGTCCGTTGTGTTGCGTGATGCGCGGAGTGAGACAAAAACAGTAGTCAGTATTCAACAAGTCTAATGGCTGCCGTCTTAGATTTTGTGTAGATACTCCCAAGATTATTATTGTTAAAATCCTAAATTTTACATGTTTGTTAAGTTGAAAGTCATTAAAAATTAAGTAGTGTATGTTTAAGAGTTTATTTTCGACATCCTACAAAGTAATTTCAGACATTTAAGAACTGAATAGTATAGAGTTTAGCAAATAACAACAATGTTATCTCATGCCACCGGCGAATATTCAAGTAAGTAAAGTAAAATCAATATATAATAATAATATAATAATAATATATTTATTAATCCATTAGACATACAAATGTAGAGGACAAGTCAATGATTGCAAACAGGAACATACAACTACTTCAATGTATTAAAATATGTCCGAAATATATTCATTGACACTATAGTAGGCTTTTTCCAACAATAATTTTATACCATTCTTAAAACAGACATAATTACTATTTTTAAGAAGACAGGATAAGTGGTTGTACAATACAATTCCCTTATACAATGGGGAATTCTCAAACTTTGTTGTTCTATGTTTAGGTACACATAAATGATCACTATTTCTAGTATAGGTAACTATGAAGTTATTTTTAGGCAACAGGTTGATATTATTTCTAGTGTACAATAACATGTTAAATATGTAAATACATGGAAAAGTAAACAACTTATATCGAATAAAAATGGTTTACAGGACTCCATAGCCTTTAATGAGAACATTTTCCTTATAATACGTTTCTGTGCAATAAAGACCCTCTGACTTTCAGTGGAATTACCAAAGAATATAACATTGTAGCATAAATGGCTATACACCATGCTGTAATAGACAGATACTACTGAGTGCCGGGGCAGAGAATCAATAATGCGAGAAATGGCATGGTATGACTTATTTAATTTTTTACTCAATGTATCAATATGGTGTGACCAATTTAAATTTTCGTCCACTGTAATTCCTAAGAAATTTCACGTTGTCAACACATGCTATACCGCAGTTTAGGCTTGGTGTATTGAAATCTTTATGTAATTTAGTATTACTAAAAAATATGCAGTTGGTCTTTTCTAGATTCACTATCAAACCATTGACCCTGCACCATTCCCGAAAACGTAGAAAAACATGTTGAATAGACAAGGTTAGCTCCTCTTGTGTCTGCGCTGAGACCACCAGAGATGTGTCATCAGCAAACAGTGTAATAACATCACTTGGTATACTCTGTGGTAAGTCATTAACGAATAATAAAAATATAAGTGGTCTCAGCACAGACTCCTGAGGTACACCTGTACCAATTTTACAACATTCAGATGTGACTCCCCAACTTAACTAACGCAGACCTATCCTTCATAAGTCATTCTAGGATCACACCTCTGAATCCCAAGGCAAACAGTTTGCTCTCAATAAAATTTAGATTCAAGCAATCGAATGCGCGAGTCAAATCGAAGGAAAGACCCGCTGCCTTCTTACCACTGTCAAGGCATTTGTAAACATACTCCAAAAGACTACAAGCTGCAGTTTGTGTCGATCTACCTTTGCGGAACCCATGTTGACAATTTGTTAATATGTTCTTATTGGTTAAGAATGCAATCATTTTATTATATACAATTTTCTCATAAACTTTGGAAAACAATCAATAATAGAGATAGGGCGATAGTTAGCAATATTGTCGATGCCATTTCTTTTGTGGATAGGTATGACAACAGCAGTTTTAATAATAATAATTCTGGGAAATTTACCAGTTGTGATTGATAAATAATAATGTGCCAAGTGTTCAGAGATAGGATTGGCTATAACTTTCAATAATGTCAGAAAACGATTTATCCAGCAAATTTTTAGGTAGTGAAATCTTTAAAAATACGTATTTTTAAATTCAACTATAGATAATAAACATTGTTAATAACATAAACTTACATAGTTCTAATAATAAGATTGTTCACTTTTGTTTATAAATATGTAAATAATTGTTAATAATGTGCTGTTAGATAGCGAAATAATGTGTGTCATACATAATGCATTTTAATAATTTATTAATATTATTTGAAGAGAGTCTAAATAGTAAAAGTGGAATAAATAAAACATCAGTAATTTTATTTCGGCGACCTTCGAAAGAAACTGTAAATTTACAGATGTTATACACTGAAATGTAATTTTATATTATGATAACTGGAATGCGCAAAAAGCTGCGCGAATGGTATTACTCATGATCAGCGCCATATTTGTTTTGTTCCTCCTAGCAATGGCGGAGCAATACAGATTTAGCTGATTGTGAATTGAAATGAAATTGATTTCTGAATATGAAGAATTATTTGGTGCTATATGCTGGTTAATTTTACAGTCCCTTCTAAAACATGACATGTTCCAACAATAACACCCACAAAAATGCACAAAGAATGACACTAACGAGACACAAGATAAAAGAAGAAACCACACTGTACGTCAAGGACAAAATAATGGGAAATTAAGAACACAATTCATATCGTACGTGCAGATGATTGTCTCTCTCGCACCCACATACATAACCGATGAAGTATTTCCTTGCTGTGTTTCATGTGCCTCCTTTTGTCTGCTCCTAGGTGTGGTACATTTCTTTGGATGTGCAATGGAACTAAACGCATTCCAGATCGTACATTTCAGTGATGTGATATCATTAGGTAGGCGATAATGGCGCCATCTACAATTATTTCTTAAAAGTGTTTTATTTCCAGGCATGTACAAACACTTGCGTATTGCAGATATTAAGATATCCATTCTACTGTTATGTATTCAACAAAATTTGAAGGCATGCGTTCAGAAACCAATAGAAAGTTATCGGTCTGATAAATATATGTACTCGATAGTTATCGAATGGATTGCGCCAAATGTTGAGAAACCGGCCATTAATAATAATAATAATAATAATCATAATAATGTTTATTCAGTTCTCAAAATACAGAGCAAAAATACATGAATAAAATTGAATAAACAGAGAAAACACAGAAGCAACTTGCGAAGTTACTTGTTTGTGTTATAGGCTGGCACAAATTATTTTAAAAGTCTCTATATAAATAAATATACGTACATTTTTAGATAAAATAACACATATATTAATACGAATACACAATAGACAAGCTATTCAATATAGAACAAAGACAGTTTGAAGGTGTAAGAAGTGAATTTTTCCTAAGCGTAAATCTATAATGATTTGTATGCCCTGAAAAATTCACTCTTGAACATGTACTACAAATAAATTTACACATGAAATATAATATAAGGCATATACAAGATAAAAACCACACGTATATAATCCCACAAAAAACAATTCATTGCAATAATACAAGTAAAACACATTTATTAGTTTTTTAAAAAAGATTTGCTAAAATTTTCAGTTTCTATAAAACTATCAATAATTGTATAATAAATACTAAATAACCATTTTTTTTATTTCAACTTTAAATTTTTTTAAATAATTTATTTCTTTTATGCAATTTGGTAGCACATTATACAGACGGGGACATAAATAAGAAAAATACTTCATGCCTTTGGTTTTTTACAGCGGGCTTAGAGTTTACATTTAAATTGTTTCGGGATCTAGTATTATGGTCATGATCGATTAATTCATATTCATTTCTATATTTAAAATTGTAATGCAATATGCTTTCACAATATAGTTGCCTTATGGTAAAAAATTCTGATTCTTGATAGAGTGACCTAGAAGGATAGTAGAAATTTCTATTATAAATTACCTTAAAAAAACGTTTTTGTATTGTCAGTAGCGGTTTAAGATCTGTCTTATTAGCAGTACCCCACCCTATAATACCGTATCTCAATATTGATTCTATCATACCTATATATATATATATAATTTTGATATGTTTTCTATTCTTCAAAATAACATTCAGTTTATAAAAGCGATATAAGAGTGATCTCAATTTATTTATGTGTTTTATTTGAATATACCATTTTAGATGGGAATCTATAACGACTCCGAGGTATTTAGTTGAAGTACATTTGTGAATATTAATGTTTGTATGTTCTATATTAAGTTCTGTAAAGGTAGATAAAGAGTTCTTATACGAACAAAAAGGTAGGAAATTAGTTTTCGATATATTTATAGTTAATAAATTTGTATCTAACCAATCTTTTATAATTTTTAATTCTTTTTTTACAGTGTCTCTAATTTCATTACAGGAGTGACAAAAAAAACACAGCTGTATCATCGGCGAATGATATTATATCTCCTTTAATTTTTAAGGTGAGCATATCATTGAGATATATTATAAACATAACAGGAGCCAACACCGTACCCTGTGGCAAACCACATTTAACGATTTTTGAGTCACTAATTGTGTTAGCTATTTTTACTGGTTCAGACCGATTTTCTAGATAACTCCTAAAAAGATTATGACACTGTCCTCTAATTCCAAGATTTTCAAGTTTATCGAGTACATTTTTGTGATTTATGGTGTCAGAGGCCTTAGCCAAATCAATAAAAACACATAGAGAAAGAAGGTTTAGAACTATCTATTGATCTATATATATTTTTAGTCAGATATGCAATGGCATCATTTGTTGATAATTACATATCTAGTTTTCTATTTGACCGTGAAATAACCTTGAAACTGACCTGATGGAGTTAAATTAATCTCGAGTTCAGATTTATTGATCCTAAAAACGTAAGATGGTCTGGTCCACTTTAATATTCCGTTTATTTTTACTGTTCATTTTTATTTTGTCATAATATTACCTAATATTAAAAGAAAATTAATATTAAGAATATTGACAGATTCTTAATTCTAACCGTAAGTTTTTTTTGTTACTATTGCAACATTTTAAAATCAGGTGAAAAACTTTACGTACCTACAAATTTTATATACCTATTGTAAAGCTTTCCTTTTGTACCACCATGCGTGTCCGCCAGACCCATTAGCGAATCTAGACTTTTATAACTAGGCAAACAAAATATTTACTCCTCTTCAGGTACTTACTTAATGGACGTAGGCGGTTCACTAGTCCCAATGTTAGCCTCCACTAATGGATTCTTATTTTCTTTAGTATCAGTAGGTATATTGCTATTTAGTATAAATCTTCAAATTCGATATAATATGCATACAGAGAATTCTTTAAATATACATATTGTCAAGAGAGAAGATTTTAATTATATCCGACTTCCAAAATAATAAAGAGTGATGAATTCACAGCACATAGATGAATACGGAAGGTTGCAGGGGACAAGATTTCATAAGCGTACCAACTGAGAAGGGTTCAAAGCACACAAAATTACCAGAAATAAGTTGTCGTCGAGTGAGCCTTCCACTTTAACAGCTTATTTTAATTATATGTTTCATATTTTATAATTATTCTCTTATTAAATTCCTTATTGTAAAACTTGATTTGATACATACATTTTTAACTTTCTCCAACAAAATATAGGAAGTCAAAATAGTTTTCCGCATACTAAAACGCAATCGTAAACATAAACGGCTTACTATTACGTCACGATCCTATAGGCTTGTTTTAGTTCCGAGAGCAAACTGTTCTAGAATGATTCAAAATACCTGAGCATTTAATTAATAATAACTCTGATCATATGAGAATACAACTGAATGACTATTTAGAACTGCCTAGGATCATTCAAATACTATCAGAAATGTCAGCCAATGAAATCGATACCGCCAGATCTTAGAATAGGGGTAATTTGTTACTTATACCTACTGTTTGAATAGGGTAGCAATAAATAATAATTATGCTTAATCTGCTTGATCCAAAGGCGTTGATCGGAAGACCTAAAAACGACCAAAATTTGTCGCCAAAAGTGACGACTTATCTAATAGCAATGCTAATAAAGCCAATATTGGAACCATTGGTTATATAAGCTACCAAACCAAGCCATATGTCTTACACATTGTGTTTGTGTGATTTATGTGTGCCGGGTAGTACTTGTAAAATCAAATATTATTTAATTTAACTGAGCAAAATATTGTTAACTATTTTAAAAACTGTACAGTCTGCAGTATGGCTACAGGAGCTGAATTTGTTCAAAGATAATTGGAAGCTGGGTATTTTTGTAAACATTATTTGCATGTTATTATATTTGCTCCATTTTATGCAGAAATGTCTTATAATAAAAGCAACACATAACCTCAAAATGGAAACATGCTCAATAAAATAATAATATAATTCGTTTAAAAGTTATGAAGATAAATGACATTTACGTTCAGGCACCTGTTATGTCGCACTAATGTGTAAATATTGTGAAAATAGTTCATAGACTCTATGAAAATGAACAAAACTTTTCTTTATACACTAAAACAAACTGACTAACTCAAAAATACTCAGAACTCGATGCAGACACAAACGAAACAATTCCTAATTATTTGAGAGTCATACCAGAGATAATATTTATTTTTAGGAGCAGCAAATGTGGACACAAATCGGTCAAACACATTATATAACTTCCTATAGAAATAGGTGGTAGCATCTTCTACGTTATTAAACGTTTCTAAAAATCTCCAATCAATTGTAGCCATGGCGTCATATAAGTGTAATAAATTGGCTTTTCTAAAGTTATAAGCGTTGTTAGAGAAGGTGCGAAAACTGTGTTTTAATCTAGATGTAAAATTAACACTGACTGATATGTTTAATGCAGGATAATGCCAGTCCCCTTCACCCATGGATCATCAGATTTGTGAACCAAACAAAAGTTGTTACAAATAACTGAATCTAATATTTTACTTTACTTTAATTTTTACTTTTTTATTACTAACTTTACTAAATTGTGAAATAATCAAGAAATTATTAAGTAACAAACATTTGTTATCCTCCTTTGATCATTATATAAATAATAAATAAAATTTGGCATATTAAAATCACCCAAAATTAAGATGTTACCATGAATAAATGACAGAGAAAGTAACAAATCAAATAAATGTTCGTAAACAACAGATGAAGTATTTGGATGGACATAAATAGGAATAATAAAAACATTAGAACTCGATAAGACTACTTTCGCTGTCAACATAAGGCGTTACATTAATAAAATCAACATAAATTTGAGTAGTATTAAAATCATTGTTAACTGCAATTCGAACACCTCCTCCTCTTGAATAATTATTAGCCGAAAAATTTCTATCTATTATATTAATAAGGTAACTCGATCTAAACCGTTTAATATTTATCTAGTATCTCAATGCTTAGTGTTAAATATTAGTATTAATCAGTTGCACTAAGTACAATAATCAATTTTTGTGGTGGTAGTAGAATTTCACACCAATTGGAAGTGTGTAGTAGGTACCGTTAGTGGCTAGTGTGGAGAGATATCAATTAGTCCTAACTTGTCACTTATCACTAATCCATCGCCAAACTGGCTGTTCACACAGTGGAAGTGGACAGAAGTAGTGGGATACCTACTTATAATAAGATCTTCTTCTATTCACATTCACTTGCATGTTTGCTATCCATTACTACTAATACTACGGCTTTATATGTCACGGTAAAGGTATATTTACACAGATCAGTACCGTGTCAGTTCCGTATCAGTATCAGTGAAAATTAAAAAACTTTAAATGGGCGTGTTTATACACATCCGTCACAGTGCCGTATCAGTGCTGTGAGTGTTGCTTCAGTGTCCGTTCAGTGGCTTTTAAATACGCCGGCGACGATATTTTTGTAATTCTACTGACTAACTGACCAGATTTTCTTATTACTTAAAACGGACGAAAAGGTTATCGAAATTCTCATCAACTGCATGATAAATATATTCAGATCACTTTGTTTAATCCTCTACTAACTCGTTTTTACGGACTACGAACGGATATGTGTAAACTGGCATCAGCGATCGAATCGACCACAAATAACAGCGATGCTGAACTGACACTGAACTGATACGTAACTGATGTGTGTAAATGGACCTTAAAAGTGCTAGTGGTTAGTACTAATGATTAGCACATGTAAATAATGCATTATTAATTTAATGCTAATCATTAGTACGAAGCCCTTGCACTTACATCCTGACATGTAAACCCATTAGTATTAATCGTTAGTAAAAATGCAAGTGAAAGGGGATAAAAAAGAGGATTTACTAATGACTAGCAGTTACCCCACCATTTCTACTCACTACTATCGCTGTTTTCTTACACTGTGTGATCGGCTCAACTTGACGGGAGATTAGTGTCTAGTGACAAGTATTCTGATTATTTAATTTGTACCTTATGAACATTTTTGTATCTGGTTTATTTTAAATTAAAAAGGTGAACTGATATCATACTAATACTAACAACTAACTGTACTAGGTTCATAACTCCATCTAGTAAGTGCAAACGTCTACTTTCCATACAAGTGCATAGTGTGAGTGAATGGTTAGCACTTGAGTGAATGATTTGCACTAAGCTCGTGTAAATAATGCATATAGTATAGTCCATATTAGGTGAAATTTAATAAATAAACTCATTATTTTTGAGTAGAGTAACCCAAATACGCAAAGCACATATTTTGCATATGCACGTTATATGATTTTTTAAAATATATGCATATATTTTAAAAAAAGTATATTGTGCATAAAATCCATCGAATTGAAAGAATTTAGAATTACTTAGATGTTTGACAGGCATTCTCATTCTTTTAATTTTAGAATAGATCCGTCTTCCTAGAATATATGCTCCATAAATTTTATGATCGGGTAATAAAAGGTCACAGATTTATTAGCCCTATTCACAGAACAATTGGAAACGTCAGACGCACCCGCAATATATTTTTAATGCCTGCATAAGGTTGAAAATGTATTGTTTTAGTTGGAATGCACATGTACCTCATGATTGGAAACCTGATTCTGGTGTTGTGCGGATGAAGCTATTATATCAGATAATGTAAACAAAATCTTGGTAAACTATAGCACGAGAGGTACTCCAAGTAGGCAAATAATCCATTTTTACTTTGTTTTTATTTGTTGCATTTTGGATATTCCTAATAAGAAGATTTTAATAATATATGATGAATTTAAAAAGCAAATTGCATTTATCAGTTGCTCATTAAAAAAATAATGATTTAAAACGAATATCTCTAAATTCGACAGAAGTAATTAAATGAAAACGGTATCCACAATAAAACTCACCTCGAAGATAAAATACAAGGCGGATAATTAGGAAAAAACATCTCAAACTGATTTCATAATGAAGACAATCCTTTAAAGCTTAGCGCGTCTCTTTTGTTTTTAATTCTCTTGTTTTCAACGGAGACATTGTTTAGCGATACCCTTTTTTAATGCTAATTAAACTTAGTTAATTATATCCTAATGGTAATTGTTACGATATTTTTTAATTAACGAATTAAAAACCATTAAAAATCTGATTTACAAGTTTTTAACTTTATCGGAACTTTTGTAAGAGAATACGCGGTTGACGAAGGAATGTTTCGCTTTTGACGAGGTGAAATTAATTCAGTTTTTAAAGTTTCCCTTAATTTATCTTCAGATAAAAGAACAAAACGGTACTGATTCCGCCCGTTTCTCTACAAATATTATATAATTAAATTCCTTAACAGTTGCGCAAAATATTTTCATCCAAGGACCGAGAAATTCGAGTTAAAGGGAATAACGCCCTACACTGCCTTGGACTTTTATCTCTATTGTATTCAAAGAATCGAATTGCGGAAGTTTAAACGAGAAAATTATTAATTAAGTTTTAATAATATTGTGGTATTTAGGCTTTTACGGCCAGTGCTATCATTTGATACATACTGATTTTCCGGGTTGTTGTGCCGTGACCCCGGTAACTAGTAGCTGCCAGGTTGTTCTCGGCCTAGGCTCTGTGGGGACAGACCCGCTATCGGTGTCTCTGGGCCCGTTATCCGAGGAACAGTTCTGAATGTAGCAATCGCAATATCAACAATAGGAACCAAAATCAATATATGGACGAGCCCAGAGATACCGATAGCGGGTCTGTCCCCACAGAGCCTAGCCCAGGAACAACCAGGGCAGGTAAAAGAATCCCGGTTAATGCTAGGGATGTGCATTTTAACTCTGTTTCTGACAGCTACCAGTGACCTAGGTCACGGCACAAAACCCGGAAAATCACTATGTATCAAATTTTAATAATATTCATAAAAAATTATCCGTAGCTAGCAAATCCTGTGTCCCACATAAAAACCGACTCAGAGCAAGTGCATAGAAGAGTGCTCCAAATATTGTAGTTTATACCTACAGCCAAAGTTGCACTCAGGTGAACTGATACAAATTTGCCTGTAATTTTACATAACTTTACGTTGGTAATTTGTGACCAGCATAAATAAAGTTACGTAAAATTACATAATAATTTTGTAAATAAAATAAGTACAATGTAATATTACAGAAATAAACATGTATTGATTTATACATTGTAATTTTTAGGTTGGAACTGTAAAATATTGATATGTAATTTTAGTAAGTAAATAATAATTCTACTAAACTAATATTGAAAAATATGCATAGAGAAAACGTTTTCAACATCTAATATTATTTCACATATATGACTGAATATTAATGAGTAAAAAATTGAACAATATGCAATGTTAAAAAAATGTATATACAAAGAGTTCATCAATCAGTTCAAATATTTACATTTTGTTTAACCTGAATAGTGTAACAGAAACCAATTTAAAAATGTATTATATTATTTTTGTATATGGAGAGTGTATTCACAGGTGAAGGGGAAAATGGAGAAAAGTATAGGTTTAAGCTAGTCAATATAATATGCAAGATATCTCTTATTAACAAATTATTAGAAATACAGTAGATTTTATTAGAATTCAGTAATAAGAACACTATACGAGTCGCATTTCTATTTTTAAATAGTTAAGAAGGCCTTGTCAGTAGCAAAAATAACTTCTGTGTAGGAAGATTTGTTTAGTGGAACGTGTCCATCCATCCTCTAAATGTGAATTATCCACCCTTCTCTGTAAAAGTCTGTTCACTCATCATCTAAAAATGTATGTATTGCAATGTATGTGGTTCATTCGCATTAGAAAATATTTTGAATATTTTTGCTGAAAATACATAATTATTCTAGAACATCATCAGTAACTGCAACTAATGTTAATATCTGTTGCAAGTAATTACTACTTTTGCTATCAGATAAATATGTTGTTTGACATGAATATTGAATATATAATTTCTCTACACAATGAACAAGAAGTTGTCACTTTCCTTAAGAATGCCTCGAAGTTGCGTAATTTGGATAATTTTAAACATGTTTTTGTTTCCTCGGATAGAACTCCCCGACAAATTCAGTTATACAGAAAGCTTAAAGATGAATTGAATGTTCGTAGAAATAATGGTGAGTCTAATTTAAAAATTCGGTACATCAATGGCATACCCAAAATTAAAGAAAATTTAAACTAGACTCACCCAATTACAGCTTAACTTTGTTATATCAAAATGTTAATGGTCTACGGTCTAAGGTTATTGAATTCTACAATGGTGTTTCTTCAAGTGATTATCATTTTATAGCGTTGGCTGCAACTTGGTTATCCTCTGACATCAATAACTCGGAATTGTTTCCTAATAATTATATTGTATTTTGCAAAGATAGATGTTTGGTGTCTACAGGTTTAACTAGGGGCGGTGGAGTTCTTCTTGCAGTTAGAAGCTACTTTCATTGTACAGAACTGAATTTGTCGGCGATTTCTGAAATTGTTCTTGTGATCGATGTTATTGTAGTTAAAGTTGACAATATTAATAGTGGAAAGTTGCTAATTTTTGTTGTGTATATTCAGCCGCATACATCTTCTCAAGAGTTGGAAATGTTCTTCGATAAAATCAATTCGGTTGAGTGTTTAAGAAATAATTTTCATATATTATTTGTGGGTGATTTTAATATACGTTATTTTATTTTTGATGCAGTGGATAGAAATAGTTTAAACATTGATAATTTTCAGCAACTTCACTGTTGTTCAACGTAATAACATTTTTAATAACAGTAATCATATATTGGATCTCGTGTTTTCTAACTTCAACTGTATCGTCGATAAGTCTGAATCTCCATTGGTTACTGAGGATCGTCATCATCCTTCATTATTGATTACATTCTGTAAAAGGTCTGAGTCTCAAAATGAGTTTCTAATGAATTTTCCTAGTACTGCTTACAACTTTAAAAAAACAAACTTTTCGTTGTTATACGATCTCATTTTTTAAGCTGATTGGACTTTTCTTTATGGTATTGGTAATGTGGAGGATATGTGTTTGAAGTTTTATGACAAATTATATGGTCTGTTTGATGTAGCTGTGCCTAAGTATTCGTCAACATCTTATGTTCGTCGTTATCACTATCCCCCCTGGTTCTCTGGTGAGATCATTAGGCTTATTCGTGTTAAGGCTGCTGCCCACGAAAAATTTAGAAAATATAGGACTACTGAATATTATAATGCATCGTTCTAACTGTAAACGTCTTATTAACGAAGCGTTTATAAGTGATACTGAAAAATCTTTATCTAACGACCCTAAAAAATTTTGGAATTTTATTTAAAAAAGGCTCATCTCGTATTCCAGCTGTCACGTTTTATAATAATAAAGAACTGTCCAACCTTTCCGGTATTGTAAATGAATTTGGTGAATATTTCAATAGCGTTTTTATTCAGTCTCATCCAATAGACCCCAACTTTGGATAGTGGAGGGCAAGTTGATGTAATATTTACGGACTTCCAAAAAGCCTTCGACCATATAAACCACCATATATTACTAGCGAAATTGCGAGATTTTAATTTTTAAGACTCGTTGATGACTCTATTAGAATCATATTTAACAAGTAGGCAATTTATGGTCAGATATCAAAACTTTACTTCTCCTTCATTTTCTGCATCTTCAGGTGTACCGCAAAGCTCTAATTTAGGACCACTTTAGTTTTTACTCTTTATTAATAATCTCCCAGATATTGTTTCTTGTGAAAAAATGTCTGTTGCCGATGATTTTAAATTATTCTCTTCAATAAATTCTACTTCAGATTGTGATCATCTCCAACTTTGTATGGATCGTATGTTGTCATGGTGTGAGTTAAATTGTTTGTCCCTTAATACTTCTAATTGTAAAACAATGTCCTTCACTCGTACAACCAACTGTATTATTTATAATTATAATATTGATGAATATGTCATAGGTCGGGTTTCTTTATTCAAGGATTTAGGTATTACATTTGACAGCAAACTTACTTTCATCGAGCATATTAATAATGTTGTGTCCTGTGTATTTCGAACTTATGGTTTTATATACCGTAACTGTAAAGATTTTACAAGTATACGCACATTCAAAATTTTATTATGCTCTCTAGTCAGATCACAAATGGAATACGGATCTATAATATGGTATCCAATTTATAATATATATCGTCAAAGGTTGGAGTCCGTCCAAAGACGTTTTTTAAAGTTTTTAGCTTTTTTACAAGATGGTGTTTATCCCCCGCAAGGTTTCGATCACAAAGATCTTCTGAATCGAATTATTATTACTATCATTATCTTATCATTATCATTATCATTATCATTATCATTATCATTATCATTATCATTATCATTATCATTATCATTATCATTATCATTATCATTATCATTATCATTATCATTATCATTATCATTATCATTATCATTATCATTATCATTATCATTATCATTATCATTATCATTATCATTATCATTATCATTATCATTATCATTATCATTATCATTATCATTATCATTATCATTATCATTATCATTATCATTATCATTATCATTATCATTATCATTATCATTATCATTATCATTATCATTATCATTATCATTATCATTATCATTATCATTATCATTATCATTATCATTATCATTATCATTATCATTATCATTATCATTATCATTATCATTATCATTATCATTATCATTATCATTATCATTATCATTATCATTATCATTATCATTATCATTATCATTATCATTATCATTATCATTATCATTATCATTATCATTATCATTATCATTATCATTATCATTATCATTATCATTATCATTATCATTATCATTATCATTATCATTATCATTATCATTATCATTATCATTATCATTATCATTATCATTGCCATTGCCATTGCCATTGCCATTGCCATTGCCATTGCCATTGCCATTGCCATTGCCATTGCCATTGCCATTGCCATTGCCATTGCCATTGCCATTTATAATTATAATATTGATGCCATATGCCATAGGTCGGTTTCTTTATTGCCATTGCCATTGCCATTGCCATTGCCATTACTTTCATCGAGCCATATTAATTGCCATTGCCATTTCGAACTTGCCATTGCCGTGCCATTGCCATTTTACATTACGCCATTGCCATTTTTATGCTCTCTAGTCAGATCACATGGAATACATCACCATTACCATATGGTATAGAATTACCATTACCATATATCGTCATTACCAGGTTACCATTACCAAAGACGTTTTTAAAGTTACCATTTTTTACAAGATGGTGTTTACCATTATCATTATCATTAACATTATCATTATCATTATCATTATCATTATCATTATCATTAGTACACTTTTTTTGAAATTTTATTGCGTAAAAACACATACACTTGATTAAACATTAATATTTAATGTAAATTAAAATTGTATGTAAAAAGAGCATAACGCCTGAAATAGTGTTTTCTATAAACACAAATAATTTTAGACATACAGGGTGTCCCATAATGATGTGTGCTTCTTTGGAGGGTGTGTTCCTTGGGTACTTTCTATAAAATTTTTCGATTTGAGCCTTCCCTTACGAGATCATTTCTTCTTCCAAATATGTTTGGAAATAATTCTGCAGGGTATAAGGATTAGATGTGAGAAATTATTATTGAAAAAGTAAAGGAAACAAATTGCTTGTTTATCACGTTATTTTATACACATTCCGTATACTATTAGAGTCCATGTTCTTGCACCCAGTGGAATTTTCAAAAGTCCGCGCTTATGCATAAATGTCTAACATTTACAACTAACTTTTGATGAGAAATATTCTTCTCGAGTAAGGTTTCTCTATAGTCCAGTAATATAGCCTGGGTTTGCACGCCGAACACTAGAAATGATCATAATGTATTGGCAACTGCTACAAACCTCCCGTTTCAATTTGTTTCCTTCCAGAGTAATCCACTGGAAGCGATAAATTAGGAAATGCATGACTCTTACATGAAGATTTCCTGATTCCTTCATATCTGCTATGTAAATTTCCAGCTTATATAAAATGTAATTTGTATTTTACTTTACTAGCGCTGCTGAAGCGGTGCCACTGCAGGAGTGAAGCCATTTTTCTCGTTTTTCCTTTCCGATATAAGATGAACCAGATCTGTTTGTTGTTCTTATGTAGATACCTGCTTTAGCATAAAATTCCTCAGGTATATTTATATTACCTTTAGAACGTCATACCTCTCGAGTTAAAATTTCGAACGAACTTTCTAATTTTAATACTGTTTTTTTTTGTTTATTTGAATATTTGGCTACGTCTAAAAAATTGATTAAATTAATCCTAATGTTTTGTTTTCGGTTTTAAAACTATAACTGACGTTCGTTTTTCAAATAATTGTTACAGAGAAAAGAAGTATAGAGAAAACTCTCTCATCACTATTATTATTATTATGATTTCAACTATTGTGGCAGTAGGAACATTTGTGAAAAATTTGAGTACGAAATATTAAATAATCTTTATAAATGTAGAAAATTAATATATTTTAAGTTTAAATTCGTTTAGGGGTAGTCAGTTTTGTTTTATATCAGCTTACCTAGTAAAAATGCCTTACCTCAAGTTACTTTACATGCATATATGAGGTGGAATTGATAAAATACATGGAATAGCGCTGCGTGATGGAAAACTTCACAATTATAATCAGTTCCTACAATTATGTTAAAATTTATTTCAAAACACATACTGATAAAGAACCAAACTTTACTAAACAAAATTTTCTTCACCTGACAATGGTAATCAGTTAATTAGACGCAAATTATAATATTAATTAAAAACAACCATAAATACAACGACAGTTAAAAGAATATTTTTGATTTGTTTAAAGAAAACGTAGTAGTGACGCTTTTCTTGAATACACATTTCCAACCTTTCCGAAAATCGATTGGCAATATCTTTTATATCAGATATAGAAATTGTTTCTTTAAATAGAATATAGTATATTTACCGTTGTTTAAAATTATTTTTCCAATAATTACTAAATGTATGTGCCATATATTTTCTTTGGCAGTTTGCATACTATTTAGCTTTATTTACTGACTCTGTCAAATGCTGTATAATACTATTCCACTAAATATCGACAGATATTATGCTTGTGGCCATTAAGCTTCAGTTAATTCGTTTCAGACTCAATAGTTACTGAATTGACCCATAATATACTATAATATTTGTCCTAATAATCCTCACTGTTTACAGAACATAATATAGTTATGTTATAGTCATATGGAACTTAGTTTATATACATGATTAAATATTTTTACAAAAACAAAGATATGTAGAAAAAATGCAAATCTGGTTGGTTACTAATGGCAGGAATGTATTTGGGTATATTAAAAATATATAATAACTTGAGTACTCAACAAGATTGAAAGCTCTCAAAGTTTATTTTCATAAATGGAATACGCAACATATTAACAAATAATATATTCCACAATTAATTAACTTACGAATTGCATAAAAATGTTACGGTCATCACACCTATACCAGAAATTTAAATATTGTGATGTGAGCTTTAAAATAGAATTTTGTCGCCATAATTAGTTTACCACCCCATACGTCACATAAGATGCTGCCATTGGAAATTTATGGAAGAGCCTATTTAAAATTCTAAACTGGGCAATTGTTTTAGGAAAATAGGTATGTTTACGGTTATCAAACATATATTCACAAACGAGGATTTCATTGCAGGGACGCCGAAAGATGTGGATATTACAACTACCACAGAAGATCAACAGCAGCAAACAGAAGAATTCGAACATGCTCTTGACGTGCAGGGTCAGGCAACACCTAAATCTCGATTAATTTTGCCTAAGGACATCTATTCACCTCCGGTTTTAAAGAGAAAAAAGCTAAAATCATAACTTCGACTCCCAACAAGGAGGAATTAGAGCAGCCAATTATTAGGACATCAAAATCGTAAAATAAGGTAAAAAGGAATGTTTGTGAAAAAAGGTGGTCTTTCTGCATGAGAAGATGTAATAGCTGGTCCAAGTGGAGTAAAGTCCAAGGTTAAGAAACCTAAGAATGTAAAAACGAAACAACTCAACTGGTAACTCGTGATTCGTCTAGTGATAATGACATTATTCTGAGACATCAAACACATCTCAAGATGCAGAATGTATTTTCTGTACTGGCTTATTTTCCCAAGATACAAAGGGCGAAATATGGATGGTATGTAGTATGTGGGTCCACGGATTGTGCGGCGGTATAGAAAAAAACACTTATGGGTGTCATTAATAGACCTTATATTTTATATGTTTCCTTTTATTTTTTCTATTCCACATCATTTTTTAATGACAGTAAAAATGTTTTATTTAATTTCAGCATCAAAAGCGGTATTGTTTCCTGGTGGAAGGCAAAAGTTTAATGGCCAAGAGTACCGAGGTCTTTCAATTTAGCCTAAAACCGGTAGCCGTTAACGCTTGTGATGCTTATTAAGATTTTTTGCACGATCCATACAATAGCCAAATTATATGGTTTAATAGTTGTTTATGCAACAAGTACAAAAAGTAAATCTGTTGTTGATAATTTCACATCGGGTCCAATAAACACTTTTTGTACGAGTTGCATACAATATTTTTTCTACCTTCATGCAAAAACCAAAAAATGTTTTATATAGATGACACTAAGTGTAGGAAAATAAGACGATTTAAACATCTATGTTTGTCATGACGACAAAACGCTGTAGTAGAATGACAGATGAATGCAATAAAAATGTTATTGCACTAGTGCAATAAGGAACCACTTTTTCCACTAAATATAGTTCAATAAAGTTTTGTTTTTTGCATGAACGCAGAAAAAATATATATTCTACGTAGAAATGTAAAACATTTTAGTGATAGTGATATAAATAGTTGTCATGGGATTGTCACTTTGACATTAAACAAATTTCAATTTAAAAATCATTTTTCTTGGTAGGTACACCACAGAATAATAGTACACACAAGCGGTACGTGAAAAAAAAGTTTTAGAACCGCTGATTTAGATCATAATTAAGTTCTTTGAATCATACCTAGCAGACATATTCAAGATTGAGTATTTATTTAAACTTTATTTTCCATTATATCTTTCCTACTTCAGGTATGCGCAAGGTTATTTAAACAGAAAAAACTAATTTCAATTATATCAAAAACAGTAATACACCAACTGCTTCAGGTTTAATAAAACACGTACCTACTCCATTACTAGAAAATATTTCAGATAATTTAGAAACACTAGTAGTTACGTGCAACTAACGTTAATATCTTGAAAATAGGATTTCGGGTTTAATGGAAAATATCCAATGTCTGAATTACAAAATGTTTAATTCATAACATTACGTATCGTATAATTACTAAAGTATTTACTTATACTTCGTTAATGTTATTGAAAAAAAATAAGATTATTTTGTTTTTCATTGTTTCTCTAATATATCATTTAAAACGTTAAGACATAAATAGGTCTAAAATAATTGATTTAATTATGTAGATTAGAGGGGTATTATGGAATACCCTATTGTTTTTTGACAATATTTTACAGACTAAATAGATTTTAGAAAGATGATTGCCATTACTACTGCTTTAACACGGTTATTAACCGGCTTTATTATTAGTTATTGCACGATCCGTCAATTTAACGTATTTACTGGTTAAATTAAAAGGAGTAGTAAGTTGTGTTTACAAATACCAGATTGGTAAGAACAGTCACTTACCGATCGGAAGGCAGTTAAGTTATCAAATAATATTAGTTTAAGCATCAAAAGCAGTAAGGCTTGTTTACTGTAGCCCTTAACGCTTGTGATGCTTATTAAGTTTTTTGCGGGATTCATGCAATAACCAAATTATATGGTTTAATAGTTATTTATGCAACAAGTCCAAAAACTAACAAGCAAAAAGTAGCACTTTTTGTACGAGTTGCATACAATATTTTTTTCTACGTTTATGCAAAAATCAAAAAATGTTATTTAGATGACACTAAGTCTAGGAAAATGTGACATCGATTTGAACACTTATGTTTGTCATGATGACAAAACGCTGTAGTAGAATGACAGATGAATGCAATAAACATTTTATTGCACTAGTGTCCAATAAAGTTTTGTTTTTTGCATGAACGTACAAAAAAATACATAAACACTACACATGCTTGTGATGTCATTGAAATTCAAGCTGAATGAGTCTTTAGCTCGCCTAAGCATGGGTAAAATATCTTCCTGCCTGATAGTTGGAATGATAATAGATACACACAAATCACTTTATCTACAAATCCGGGGTTTCTTAGTTGGGACTGTATAAAAACGCTGTTAAAATATTCATCAACGGTATTTACATTTCAATAGGATTGGAACTCTCCATATCACCAAAGAGTATAACAGGTGGTATGCGCAACATGTATGTTTTTCTCTGAACGATGTTCGAATATTTTAGGGTACTCAGATAATGTTTATTCAGTATCACTCAGGAAATCATAAGATTTGTTAATGATACGTTTGCAGAGTGATGTCGTCTAAAAGAATCGTGGTGTTTGATACATGATTTAAAATTTCTACAGGCAGTGTATTTGACATGAAAACATCTCATAATCTCTCATGTAAACCAGATACAGGTTTTATAATGTATACAGCTTCCTGACCTTATTTGGATTAAAATATCAGAAAGTACGATATTTACGTATTTTTATGCAAAAAACCAAAATCATCAAACACGTGGGATATGACTGGCGTGTTGCGTTTAGCATTCCTTAAAAATGCCAAAGAACACTGCAACAAAAAACAACTCAAACTTTTTATACCCCTTATTTGGGTCAGTCGATCTAACATTGATTTAAAAAAAAAACTGTCAATATCTCGTGGATTGGCTATTTCTCGTTAATCTAGATCAGTATTCACTAAAGCATCAAGGAATGAATATTGATTTAATACAATAAGTTACTTGTAAAATGCGTAAGATTTTTTTTGACCTAGTGTATCGGTATATTTAAAGTAAAAAATTAAAATCACTTGTTGAGTGCGATTTAATTTTTATTTATATTCTAGTTCACTTAATATTATCTAAGTAGAAATTTTTAACATACTATTATTACGTGTAGATAAGGTTCTAATTGTGCCGCAAGGAAAAATGCGCCCGCGATAAGTGGGTTGTTCAGAGAAGTCCAAACCTCCAAATCATCGCATTCTAAGTGCAAATACGTTCTGTTCATCAGATACGAGAAACGGAAGTGTTATTCCACGAGGAGAAGGGCGTTGCATGTAAGTTAACCCTAACGTTGGATATGCAGTGATCGAAACTCTTGAAGAATACCACACAAATAGCACAGCAGGTATGGACCTCCGCACGTACTGTACATCGCATATTACGTTGCTAGCTATGTTCAGTAAAATTTAGTGGATTGTGAACAACGTATGGGTTTTTAAGGCGGTTTTTGCAACAATGTGAAAATCAAGTAAATGTTCCTGCTTATGTTTGCGCAGCAGATGAAGCAACATTTACCCAGGACAGAATGATACATTTTCATAATATGCACATATGGACCAGATGAAAATCCACACGCGACAAAGGAGAGTCGTTTTCAATATCGGTTCTCGCTAAATATTTGAGCTAGCGTAATCGGCGATGTCTTTCTTGGCTCCAAGGACGATTGGACACGCCAGCGTATGTTGAAACTCATTACCTGAATTATTACATGATGTGGCATTATAATTACAGACGCGTAAGTGGTTGGGAGAAAACAATTCACTACCGAGACAAATAAAAACGACGCTTTACAATCTTTGACGCTTTATTTTAGTTAATTTGTGCTGACCAAGAAGTAAAAAAAGTCTTACCATTTGGCTGCGTCCAGGACCATTCTAATATTATCACGATAATTGTATATTGCGTCACCAAAGAGTATTAATGGAGCAAATTCCATGCTAAGAGATGAATAGTTAGTTTGGAAAATAGATCATTAAAAAAAACATTTAAATTTGGGCAACCAGCATAATGTATAGGTATCATCCGTATTACAGATAGTAGTATTATTATACAAGCTATAGGCTGTAAAAATTTTCATATTTATTAGCCACATTAGCTAATCTGTGTTATTAATGTTTCTACCAATATTTCTCTTATTATTATTGTTGCTGCTACATGTGCTTTGAAATTAAATTTATTTTATATTGAAGCTGTAATCTGCCAAAACTTCAATCTAATTGTTCTAAAAAACGTAAATTTAATAGCTCCATAACAACAGTACCAATTGATTTGAATATATTCTTAAAAACTAAGAAAATGTGGGTAGCAAGTTTTCGGTGTCCCACTAAAGAATATCTTATTATTATTAATTAAAAATAAAAT
The DNA here is from genome assembly GCA_025584915.1 of Monochamus saltuarius. Lineage (NCBI taxonomy): Eukaryota > Metazoa > Arthropoda > Insecta > Coleoptera > Cerambycidae > Monochamus > Monochamus saltuarius. The sequence goes on along the minus strand of CM046722.1, from coordinate 37,243,578 downwards.
TATCCATTACACAAGATAAACTCAATTAGTGTAATTTTTGCTTCATCGCAACCGATAAAAGCTTGCTTATTATGATTATAGAATCAATACAATTACAGACATATTCAACAATGCACAATTTAGTTTTACATTAATCTGTTAGAATACATATAATAAATGGATATTGAAAAATGAAGGAATAATAAGCACAAATTTTGTTATTAAAGAACGAAACCTATTTTTCGTCATAAACATCTGTAAAATGCAAAAGCGGAATTTCAGGAAGCAACTACATACTTTGCGGGCTAATGCCCCGGCCAGCGCTGGATTACATACTGATAATGGTGGAAGGAAATTTTAATGTATTGTTATGGTCTTCTTACAGAAATTACAGACAACTTTTTATCAGTACACCTGAAAAACCTATAGCACACAGCCAAAGTCATTCGTCAGCGGCCCACTAAACATATTATACCGGTTGAGAACTTGTTAGCTCTTATCAGTATACCATCGGTGATCTGACAACTAAGCCTGGCTGTCTTGTCTGTCAAATTCGACAGAAAAGACCCTGAGTACGCATATGAACTACATTTAGTGGTCATTAGCTACTCCATGCTTGATTTGAGCGGCCACAAAACACAAATCATCTCACAATACCCATGATCTCGATATTTTCAATGCTACCCCATCTATAAAATATGTTAATCTATTAAGAATACTGGAACCGGCTGAATATTTATCTCCAGAGACAGTGTTTTTGCGCTTGTCGAAAGTGAAATAAATACCGTTTCGAATCCCTGTCCTTTCAGTATATATTGGATAAATGAAAATCGGATGAAAGGTTTCCGGTAATTTTAATAAATGGCCATTGTAAATAAAACACACCAAAGGTGGTTGAGCTGCTTCTGGTCGTAAATAAATTAACTCCGGTTGGCTCACGGCCAACTTGCGGTACATTTCCTAGACAACACTCCAGAGTTTACAAAAAAAAGCAATGGCTTTTATCATGTAGAGGCGCCCGTCAGCAAACCGCGACATATCGGCCTAGAGACACACATTGTTACATGTTTCCAAATACAATCACATAATGCTACAATAGTTCAGTTCGTCCATAACATTGGTTTACTGTAACAATAGGACAAAGTTGCATAAATGGGAACGTTTTTCGTTTTTTTTTTATTATACACGGTGTTTTGAAAAAAGAAAGTTTAAAAAACCTGTATCGCACAGCTATAACGATACACTTAATATGTGGATCGTTATAGCTATAGTTGACAGTGACGGAAGTGAAATGGATGATAACAACAGTGAAACTTGTGCCACAATTTCGGAGGATGAAAATCTATTAATTGATAAAACCATTTTTGTGCAAAAGTTATGGGAGAGGGCGATGCGAGGAAATATTGAATTGACACAACTTTCTAAATTACTTAAAAATTTTGTCAACGATCGTCATCCAAACGAGCTTCCTACGGATGCAAGAACTCTCTTGCAAACGCCACGAAAAGTGAATGTTGTTCAATTAAACAATAGATATTATGTTCACATGGGTATTACATTTTAAATACATACTTTGAAAAAAGAGAGCTGGAAATTTTTGAATTAAATTTAGAAAAAATAGAGCTTTTATATAATGTAGATGGCACTCCTATTAGTACTAGTGGTGGTTCTGACTTCTGGCCCATTTTGGGAAGTGTTAGCAATTTTATTGGTAGTCAACATGAAGTATTTATGGTAGGACTATTTAATGGTCCCAGTAAACCAGATTCATATACTAATTATTTAAGATAATTTGTTGACGAAATGAAGAATACAATGACCAAAGGATATCAATGGAAGACCAGTATATATAAAATTATAATGAAGGCGTTTATTTGTGATGCCCCGGAATTAGGATTTGAAAAGGCCATAAAGTGCCATGGCGTCTACCATTGCTGCTCAAATTGTTACATTACAGGGACAATACATTTTACAGGAATTAAAGGTCAAAGCAAAGTTATATACACATATTTAGAAACACCGTTACGAACTGATGTCTTATTTAGAATACGAAAAACCTTTAGCGGAGTTGGTCACCATATGAACAAACAACGTAGTGTCTTAGAACCAATAGACATGATGAAAACTCCAAAACCATAGCTTTATGGATTTTGGTTGCCATTTTAATAACAACTGGGCAGCACTTTAAATTTGAAGATTAAGAAAATGGCTTTCGGTGTTTGTTTACTTCTAATTTCTAATACAGTTATTATAAAGATGCTGTAAAGATGTACCCTACCTAAACAGATAGATATGCGGTATAGCTTAAATCTAGATATAACAAATAACCAATAAAGGTAGAATAAAGTGCACACGGTACAGATGTTGTATAGTTACGGTAAAGATTTAACACATAGCAGCGATACAGCTGCGGTATAGTTAGAACAAAGAATTATCTAAAACGCAATACAGTTAAATATATAAAGTTGCCAAAATATATTTGCTTTATAGAGGCAAGAAAGGTTTTATCGGTAAAGTTTAAACTATCACTGTATAGGTATTATAAATATACGACCGGTAACGACAAATATATACAGCATCTTTCTCTATCTTTATCGAACAAGAATGGTTATCGAATGGTTATACGGGAGCGTCATGCTATGATCGCTATGATTTTCCTATGACATAATAATTCTGAAAACTGTAAGATACTACAAAAAGTCAATGGAAAATTCAATTTAAAAGAATGTTATATTGTGTAAGAATATGTAATTTTAATTCAGGCTACGTGTATATTGCAACGTAGTTTACGACAAATTCAATGAAAGGCATGCGCAAATCTCTAACCGCTTTTCACGTTAGAATAATTGAGGACAGCCCACTTTGAACTACATGTGCTAGCTACCTTCAGCTGTGGGATTAGCTATTCCATTTACCATTACACAGATAAGTAATACGTCTATAATAATGATAGTAAAGTGTTTCCTTCGCCTTATCAGATTTGCTACAATGAAAAATATTATATAAAAAAATATTTAATTCATGCAAGTAATTTCAATCACACTACACATTATGCACTGCCATGGAACAGCTCAAAGTGCGTAAAAGTTCGATTAATTTTTACCTAAAATGTAAAATATTAAATATTTTCTACAATTTTGTAAATCTGAATATCTCCTGATACATCGGCGTGAAAACAGCAGCCAGACTTGGCAGCTAAACTAAGCGATTATACACCAATGACCATTGACGTCCGTCATACTAGAGACGCGAATTATCAATTACTAATTGCCACTTAAATATGATTTGAAACATAAGTTTCTCTTCATTACTTCGTCATATTTGCATGCGGGATGAGAATCTGGACAATTTACGTTGGAAATCAAACTGGTATATTTTGATAACTACTTGTAAAAGTTTGGAAATATAACATAAACAGGTTGAAATTTGAGGAATAGGACCATAATATTGATTTCTACCTTTTAGTATCAACGCCACTGGCGTGCAAGTCATAAAATGGCTCGAAATGGAAAAGAAGTTCAGGGTAGAAATACGATTTCCGAAAACAAATGTACCAACAGGATGAAACTAGGTGAGCAGGAGAATAATATTTTATTTTACTTTTTCGGACCATTGCCGTTAGCGTGTAAGCCGTCAGAGGGCTGAAAACGAGAAAGTAGTTGAGGGCAGAAATACTAGTTACGAAACTAATCATACTAACAGGATTAAACTTGGTGAGTAGGATAGCAATATTGTTCTCTACTCTTTGATACCAGTGCCGTCAGCGTCCAAGCCGTCAGAGGGCTGAAAACAAGAAAGCAGTTGAGAGTAGAAATACTAGTTACAAAACTAATCATACTAACAGGATGAAACTTTGTGACTAAGATAGCAATATTGTTCTCTACTCTATGGGACCAGTGCGATAGCGTGCAAGCCGTCAGAGGGCTGAAAACAAGAAAGCAGTTGAGAGTAGAAATACTAGTTACAAAACTAATCATACTAACAGGATGAAACTTTGTGACTAAGATAGCAATATTGTGCTCTACTCCTAGGTGCCAGTGCCGTTAGCGTGCATGCCGTCAGAGGGCTGAAAACGAGAAAGTAGCTGAGGGTAGAAATACTAGTTACGATACTAATCATACTAACAGGATGAAACTTGGTGAGTAGGATAGCAATATTGTTCTCTACTCTATGGGACCAGTGCGATAGCGTGCAAGCCGTCAGAGGGCTGAAAACGCGAAAGTAATTGAGGGTAGAAATACTAGTTACGAAACTAATCATACTAATATGATGAAACTTGGTGAGTAGAATAGCAATATTGTTCTCTACTCTATGGGACCAGTGCCTTTAGCGTGCAAGCCGTCAGAGGGCTGAAAACGAGAGAGTAGTTGAGGGTAGAAATACTAGTTACAAAACTAATCATACTAACAGGATGAAACTTGGTGAGTAGGATAGCAATATTGTTCTCTACTCTATGGGACCAGTGCGATAGCGTGCAAGCCGTCAGAGGGCTGAAAACGCGAAAGTAATTGAGGGTAGAAATACTAGTTACGAAACTAATCATACTAATATGATGAAACTTGGTGAGTAGGATAGCAATATTGTGCTCTACTCCTTGGTACCAGTGCCGTTAGCGTGCAAGCCGTCAGAGGGAATCTGAAATTTACGCGAAAGTAATTGAGGGTATTTTGAAATACTAGTTACAAAACTTTGGAATCATACTAACAGGATGAAACTTTTAGGAATAGCAATATTGATTCTCTACTCTATGGGACCAGTGCGATAGCGTGCAAGCCGTCAGATGGCTGAAACGCGAAAGTAATTGAGGGTAGAAATACTAGTTACAAAACTAATCATACTAATAGGATGAAACTTGGTGAGTAAGATAGCAATATTGTTCTTACTCTATGGGACCATTGCCGATTAGCATGCAAGCCGTCAGAGGGCTGAAAACGAGAAAGTAGTTGAGGGCAGAAATACTAGTTACGAAACTAATCATACTAACAGGATTAAACTTGGTGAGTAGGATAGCAATATTGTCCTCTATTCTTTGGTACCAGTGCCTTTAGCGTGCAAGCCGTCAGAGGGCCGAAGACGGGAAAGTAGTTGAGGGTAGAAATACTAGTTAGGAAACTAATCATACTAACAGGATGAGACTTTGTGAGAAGGATAGCAATATTGTTCTCTACTCTATGGGACCAGTGCGATAGCGTGCAAGCCGTCAGAGGGCTGAAAACGCGAAAGTAATTGAGGGTAGAAATACTAGTTACGAAACTAATCATACTAATATGATGAAACTTGGTGAGTAGGATAGCAAAGTAATAAATAACATTTTGTAACATCTATTTTATATATCAAATTCAACTGCTTTTGCAGCTATTGTTATTAATTGCTAATATAATTAATTTGTGGTTTAAATTAATAAAATAGCTTGACATACCTAATGTTACAACAACAAAATTTTAGGCCCGTCTTACCCAGTTTCTACAAACTAACATACATGTTTCTGCTGTAAAATATTGGCAACAGCTATGATACGTTTGTGCAAATCTTCAACAGTGTCCACTTTGGTGCAATATACTTCAATTTTTAAATATCCCCACAAAAATAAGTCAAAATGAATGAATGATAAGTCAAAAGATCGTGGTGGCCATGGTACCGGTCCTCCGCGTCCAATTTCTTGGTATTAATATCTGGACACGCTGTACATGATACGAATATAATTGAGGCTCCTGTATGATACCCACACTGCTACAATACGCCGTGGATGCCCTGGTCTTCCATATCTTCCACGATTCGTTTGCAAATTGTTCTCCGGGAAATCCTTCTGCTAAAGCATTTTCACTTCACCATAAATTAAAATGATATCTATCAACTGGGAGTTGCTGCACACGTAAGCCATTTTTGATATTTGAAAAGCTAATGTAAATATACGCAGCACAAAAACGTTAATACTATAAGTAATCGAATATCTGAAATCGCCTGGCTAGAGACTACAATAGCCCAGCCATATAAGGATTGAAAATACAAATACCAGAACTTCAATAATTTTAATTATCTTACAATTTTTTTACGATATTGACTCCATTTTTCATTATTCATCTATTCCCAAATTTTTTTAGATAAATTCTGAATCACCCTATATAAAATCAGTTAGCACATTTAAAATGTCGGCAAACCACAAATTGTCTCTTTCAGCATTCATTTGGAAATTGAAATTTTGCTAACGTTGCATTATTTTAAAGAATCGAATTTATCTTGAAAAATAAGAATTTTAGGAAAAGTTACGAAGAGAAAAATATTATAAATTAAATTTTACATATTGGAAGAATTTGTCCATGGGCGTACGTTGAAAAAAATGGAGAACGCAAAATACCCCCAAATTTTCTACGTTCGCTTTTTTAGGCGTCGTTTAGAATAATATATACCCTTGAGGATTCGGTCAACCACAACACAACTATTCAAACTTACATGCTGACAAAACTGACAGTTATTGCGAAAAAAACGATTTTAAACATTCAACTTCAACACCCTGTATCTCTTAAGGGAGAAATTTTTTAATATAGTAGAGTTAAATCGTTATATTTTGTCGTCCAAAATACACAGTTAATGAGATGACCTGCTTTTTTGTTACATCCTTTATATAAGTAAACTACAGAGAAAATATTGTGTCTTCTTCAATTAATTTAGTTAAAAAGTAATTGCACTAACTGTTATCTAATGATATTAGTTCGCAGAATATGATCGGATATATTAGAACATTATCGGTTTGTCACTAGTTCCAGTTCCACAAGCGATAGCTGCTAAACTAATTGGACAGTAATTTTCTTTGTAACGTTCTAAATTGAGCTAATAAGTGTTTCATATTCAGGGCTAGAGACTATATAGGGTGTTCATATATATTTTCACATCTACTTAAAGGGTTTATTTAGAATTAGGAAATTTTTTTATACTTGTAGTGTGTCTGCGTTTATTTGTGTACAAATCAGTAACCACTTTATTCTTCAAGATAATCCAACAAATATTTTTTGCACTCAAATGGCTTTGAAACCCCTTATTCTGATTCTACCATGAAAGCCATGCTTTTAAGATTTAATTCAAGACCTGCTGTGATTTTTTATGCTCCGAATTTCAATAAAAACGCTTAGCAATTGTTTATTTATAATAAGGTGGTGTTAATCAGAACTCCACAAAATCCCTATGTACTATCGTTTGCAATATTAATGACACTCGCTAAAATTAATTTTGCGATTTCTTTTGAACTTCTGGCGTATTCATATTGAAATCTGCTTTAAATTTTTAACATTAGAGCTTCCAGAAGTTCAAAAACTGTTTTGAGAGAGTGTCATTATTATTGCAAACGATAGTACATGTGTAGGTACAAATCCGTAAAAACTTTATTCTTCAAGATAATTCAACTAATATTTTGTTTTGTTTTAAATGACATTGAAAACCGCTTGTTCTGATCCTACGGTGGCTTTTAAGATGGCGAGGTCTGCTATGATTTTTTATACCTCCGAAATTCAATATAAACGCTTAACGATTTTTTTAGTATTTTAACAGATTCAAAGTTGAGCAAAATACTTCATTCGAACGGTACACAACTAGATTTAATTTTCAGATTTGTAGTTTTTTGTAATGTGGTTAAAACCCTTACTTTATTTTTTTTGTATTTATTTAGAAAATGAAAAATTTTTTATATTTTTTCAAGTCTTGGATGGAAATAACTTTTCATTTAAAGAAAATTCCAAAATAAGTTAGGTAATCCTATTTTCATATTGTGCGATCTTGTATTGTGTTGAGTCTGCAAGTATTCTGAAAAAGCACCTTCTTTTAGGAGGTGACTTGGTGGAAAAAGTCGTAATAAATTAAATAAACCTATTATAATATTCATTAATTAGTTAGTTAATAGATGTATTATTTATTTTATTTCGTTCTAGTAACGTTTTTTTATTTTTTTGGCAGACCACGTAATTTTATTTTTAAAGTTTAAGGTAACAGCAACCTATTTTTATATTTGTACATAAATAATTCCATGGTACGCACTTATCTCATCTAATGTCTTTCAGATTCAGTATTTTGCTCAAGTTTGAGGTCAAAAGTGAAAACGATCTCTATAGTTTTTGTTCAATTTTCACAAATAGGGGTTTTAAGGGGTCTTGATTCACATCATCTTAACAGATTTGAAATGTAAAAATCGCGACGAGTTTTTACTGAAATTCAAAGATATAAAAAATTAAAAGGCGTGGTAATATCAAAATAAGCGTTTTCCAATGCCATTTACAACAAAATAATATTTTGTTTTGTGATCGTGTAAATGAAAACACACTGTCTAATTTTTGTTCAAATTTCATACATCGTTTGTACACAAATACAGGTAGACACACTATATAGGGCGATTCGGTCATTCATTTTAACCACGTATTCAGAAGGCCTTGATTGAAAAAAAATCTTTTACTCGACCTTTTAAAATGGAAGTAATTTTACCCATAACTCCCGGTAAAGCGGCGCTGCTCATACGTTCGAGCGTTGAAGCAAGCCGACGTAGCATTGGTTAGGTAGCTGTGACTGAGTCGAGATCCTAGCGGTCAGTAGCAGTCCAAAGAGGGACTTTTCCCCCGTAAATATGCATTTAAAAATGTATTTAATAGTGTTGTCGTATTATACTCATTTTTCACTACCTTCTCTTAATATTAATGACATTATGACTAAATCACCCTACACTAAAGTTTTAGGATCCTGCTCAATCTACCTTTTGAATTTAATAAAATAAACATACCTATATGAATGTCAAAACATGTAAAACAAAACCCAACTTAATCGTTTCAACTGATCGAAATCCTCCACCACACACACCTAAAATGTTTTTCAGTTCGATGGTGGCAACAGATGATAGTTGATCTCTTGTCGGTTTTGTACTGACTAGACAGTGCGTTTTTAATAAACATCGCAAACAAATCAAAATTTTCAAGAAGATTTTTAATTAACTATGCCCGTTCCCAATCTCCGAACATCTCGAAAGTGATTCATCGCTAGCTTCTGGATTAGCACGAAAAAAGATATACAAAACGACAATAAAAATTATTGTGTTATAAAAACCAATTGATTTTAGAAGATACAACAGTTTCTGCTAATTTCCGAACGTAAATAAATTTGGATGGATTATTGGCAACATTTTAAATATAAAAGTGTTTCTTATAGAGCAAACGCCTCTTGGACATTGATGACCCGATCGACCTTCTATGCATGTCCAATATACACTTACTTCTTGTTTCAGCAGTGGCATTATTAATAAATAACCTCCTGTAATAATTACTTCACAATGATATGGCGGTAAACGGAGTATATGAATTCCTCGAGTTTCGGCCATCTGATCTACTACATACTTAATGTATTGATCTTTTGCTCTTTGGACAGTTTTTAATAATAGTGCATTTAGCATCGTCTATGTATTTATACTCCATATTCATTGATTGTATCTACTTCAAAATATCTGCTTTCCTTCATGCTCATGTCGGTTACTTTTCAACTTCTCTGTTACAAGGTGCGTTATCCTTCACAACAACTGGTTCTACATATGATAAAATAGATTTGAACCATTTGTTAAATACATCACTGTTCATCCTCCTTTTTTTACGTAAGGGGTCTTTAATTATAAAGAAAATTGCTTCTCTTTCACTATAAAAGTTACCATCCTACCAAACTTTTGATATAGTATGGCTTTCTTTCCATGTTTCCATACATTATATTTTCTTGCTAGTTGCACAAATCCATTCATCCGTTTCATTTTCCATGTTCATCCATCTAATATACCTTTTTTTCTAGCTGCACGAAATCAGTTAATAATTTTGAAGTAAAAGGAATAAAATATGTGTATAATAACTCAGTAATATCTTTAAATTGGCACAGGAATGATGTGTTGTTTAGCGTTTCCTCAGTTTATAATTTGGCAATATTTCCAATATATGAATAATTTCACTTTAAGAAAATATCTCTGTCAACTTCAAAATGCCTAAATGAATAGCAAGAAGATATAGTAAATTAAAAATACTGTTTTTATATTTGAAATAAGAATGGAAGTAATAAAAAAACTTAATTTCATTGGAAAATAACCTATGTTGAGCACAAAGGAGTTTTCTCTACTTACTTCTTATGGAAACTAACGAAATGTTATCTTATCCACAAGACTTTTTAGCTATAAACGTATCCAGTTTTTTATATGTGGCTTTTTTATATATATTTTTAGGTATTAACGTTATTGTGTGAAACTAACTACTCTGCGGACTAAAGCCCCGACCAGCGTTGAATTACATGCACAATATGTACCCATATATTCCTTATTATTAGCTTTTGTAACATTTTTTACTCTATTAGAAAGGTATTTTAAGCTAATATAAATCAAATATTCTACAATTCCTATCACTGAAGTCATATGTATGCTCTCTGGTGCCAAACATCTAGGTATGCTAATGTGTTTTGCTATCGCTAAAAGATTAGTTAGTAAATCTAAATTAATAAATATCCCCATCCCTATCTGTATTAGAATTAACATATAACCGAAAACAAGCTAGTTTAGCAATTGAGCATAGATACTTTCTTTCTCTTTTGGCATATATAGGGTGATACTTAACGTATACGCATTAATTTAAGTTCGTTTTCTAGACGAACAGCCTATACAGGGTATCCCAACGAAAATTTGACCCCCCCTATAATTGGAAAACCGAATCATATTTCAAAATTCGTCAAGACCCGTCGATTTTTGTTCTTGGGGGGAGCTTTTTTGACAGTCAAGCCAACTCGATATGTTCATCTCCCTAATGCCTAGCAACCCCAACTTAAAAATTTCAAATGCAACTACCCCACTTGTGGCACATCATTTTAAAGCCCTTTTCATTGCAAATACAGTGACGTACCGTTTTTAGAAATCGGTTGAGATTTGACAGAATTATTGGTTACAAACGAAAAGATGACAAACCAACTTACGCGTAGTAATTTCTACACAAATGCCCACCACTAATAAGTTTTTCATCTACTACCCATGACCGCATTACCTAATTGTTATTGATGTGTCTATCAGTTTACAAAAAAGTCAGAAATGAAATAAAAAAACTGATGCAAATAATAAATCAGATTTATTTGATGAATTGCTCAAAATGACCCCCGTTAACTTCCAAAATAATACAGTGTGTTTTCAAATTCTGTTCGAACATTATTAAAGACATTCGCAGTTATTAATCGGCATTCTTCTACAATTCTCTGACACTTGCAATGTTTCCGGCTGAGTGGAGTACACTCGTGATTTTAAATGACCCCACAGAAAAAAGTCCAAAGGGGACAGATGCGAAGATCTGCCATTCGACGGGACCTCTTATTCTGCCAATCCAATGCCCCGGGAAATGGTCATCCAAAAATTGTCTCCAGCAGCAGCATAGTGCGGAGGCGCACCATCTTGTTGGAAGGTTATTTCATTTTCTAGTAAATTGTCGTCACTTTCTAAAATCTCTGTTATCCTAGGATCAATTGTACTTTACAATAATTCTAGATACGTGTTTCCATCGAGATTACTTTGGATGAAAAATGGTCCAACAAGATGGTCGCCCAAAATGCCTGCCCAAACATTCAATTTTTGAGGTGTCTGAGTATGAAATTCCCTGATTAAATGCGGATTAGTATCACTCCAATAACGACAATTGTGTCTATTCACTTCGCCATTCAACATAAATGTGCATTCGTCGGAGAAACATGTATTGTAGAGAAGATTTGGATTCAGTAGAAGTTGTTCACTAAAGTATTCGCAAAATTGGTTACGGCGATCAAAGTCATCTTCATGTAACTCTTGAACCAGCGTCATCTTAAATGGATGAAACTTGTGTTTTTTCAAAATTCGATGAACACTGGAACGGGATACGCCAGAAGCTTAAAACATAGTTGTAATCCATCTGTACATGACCCAAAACTGCCACTTCAACTGCTTCATTTCGAACTGGCCCAATTACTTCCCGTTTCTTGTTTAAAAGCGAACTTGTTGCAACAAATTTGTCAATCAGGTGTTTAACGTACTGGTGGTTTACATTTTTTTCAGGATGATTGGCATTAAAAATTCGCGCTGTAGCTTTAGCGCAATCGTGATTTCGATAATAAATTGCAACAATTTCTACTCTTTCCGCAATAGAATAAACCATTTCGAACACACGTTAATACTTTCAATAACGGCTGATACTAACGATTTCTTGGTCACAAGCAAAAAACACCGATTTTTTTTGTAGTACTGATTTTTTGTTATTTTGAAAAGGTCTGAATTCCTATAAACTTAACTATCTTCTACTAATAACTATTTTAGTATCTAGTTTTATTTGCTTCAGCTTTTTTATTTCATTTCTGACTTTTTTGTAAACTGATAGACACATCAATAACAATTAGGTAATGCGGTCATGTGTAGTAGATGAAAAACTTATTAGTGGTGGGCATTTGTGTAGAAATTACAACGCGTAAGTTGGTTTGTCATCTGTTCGTTTGTAACCAATAATTCTGTCAAATCTCAACCGATTTCTAAAAACGGTACGTCACTGTATTCGCAATGAAAAGGGCTTTAAAATGATGTGCCACAAGTGGTGTAGTTGCATTTGAAATTTTTAAGTCGGGGTTGCTAGGCATTAGGGGGATGAACATATCGAGTTGGCTTGACTGTCAAAAAAGCTCCCCCCAAGAACAAAAATCGACGGGTCTCGGCGAATTTTGAAATATTATTCGGTTTTCCAATTATATGGGGAGTCAAATTTTCGTTGGGATACCCTGTATGTATAAACATGCATTCTAAATTGTTTTATCTTCGACATACAGTTTGTGAGTTTTCGATAACGGTAGTAGAGATAAATTAATAAAATTTGGCACAATCCCATAACTTTTTATGTTCTTTTTGAAAATCTAAATATAAATCAATACAGTTTGTCCAGAGACCGATAAAACATTGGGCTAGTGCTTCAAAAATACCAAAAATTTTTTATAATTTCATAGCAAAAATTACGATCGTAAGGATTGTTACATAAAAAGATACTCTTGTTGAAATTTGATGCCGACAACAGTTTTCGAGAAAATATGGATGACGCATAAGATTTACCATCTCATTATAAACCGATGGAACTTGAAACATAGTTAGCTAATTGATAGAAAAGAAACAATTATCTTAGATGAAAATGTTTACTTTTTAGTATTTGTAAAAAAAAATTCATCTAATAAATTTCTGTAAACTTACCGAAATATATAAGTATTTTACTATATCGACGTGGGAAAAGAAGAACATCGTATCTCGATATTTATCAAAATTAAGATAGAATCATTTTCTTATAGGGAAAAATTTACTCTTCCCATAAAATGTGTTGTCATAAATGAATTTTGACCATTAATAGTAATGAAAAAAATATATTATATTTTTTTATTACTCGTCATTATTTGTTCTCAGCTATAATTTTCTAAGTTTATGCGTATAGATTAAGAATCACCCCGTGTGTAAAATAAATTTGTTGTATACATTATTAAAGTTAATAATAAAATTGTTTATAGGTTTAATCGTGTACAAGTAAGTGGACCTTTAAAAACCCAACATCACCCAACAAGGAAAACTATTCTAACTTTATCAATAAAGAATATTTTCTGATTTTTGAGATATACTTTTCACTCTATAAAACTATAAATGTAAATTTTCCTCTCGAATATGAATTTAGGATCTGAGTTTCAATAACCTCTTTACGTCTGAGGACCAGGTGGCTGCATACATTTTCACGTGAAACTCTTTGATTCTACTCAAACTACTCGGATAAATTCAGTCTATTTTGCAACTAGAATACAGTAAATTGCAGAGAGCTGCACACTTCCTGTTTTGGCGTTGCACAAATTCTTCTCGTTCGCTTCCTCCATCAAAACATACCAACTTTGCTCATTACGTATTAAACAAGTAGATTTGATGTTCGTTTTATTTCATATCGTTTTTCATGAAATGCTTAATTTATTGCTAGTATGATCATAAATCACATAAAACGAAACGTTTATTTTTGATCCAGCTTCAACTTGTTTACTCAGATATTTCGAAGAAATAAGTATAGTAATTTAGAGTTAATAACTACAAATTTGATATTTCATCCAATTATGGATACTAATAAAAGTTTAATTTATACCTACAGTAATTACAGGTACTTTTAATACCCTTAACATTACATTTCAACAAATTTTTGGTTTCGATTTAGATGTATGTACAGGGTGGTCAACAGAAGAATGCAACCCATATTTTTCTTGTTTCGAAAAGTATTTTCGCACAATCCATATATACTCGCGTCAAGAATTCAGACGTTTTACGTCACAGCTGACGTTACACATTTGTTTTTATTGTCATCGTAATTTTCGATATTTGGTCGCGTTAAAAACAATAACTTTTTGCAATTTAGTGTAATACATAATGCAAACTTTTAGTGTAGTATATAGTTTTATTACTGTCAGTTGCAGTTTCTTAAATATTTTTATGAAAATATAATGAATTATTCGTTTGTTCGTATGACGTAAGTCGTCTGAATTCTTGTCGCGAGTATATTACTAATTGATTCTTTGATTTCATTAGAAAGGTAACCAAATGAACTATTCAAAAATACATATACTATACAGGGTGAACCTTAAATAAGTACAAATATGTTAACTGCAGGTGTAGTTTGTCATATACATAAGACTAGTGAAAGCCATTTTTAAGAATTTCAAGTATTTATTGAGTTATTATAATTTTTTAAATACCCACATTTTGAGAACCGCTGACCAGATAGACCACTGATGTAAACTAATAAAATAAACCATATGATTTACTGAAGGCGAGGTTGCCATATCGTCTGTAGGATAAATAATTGTTTAACGTAAATTCAATTTTTGCGGTTTCTAATTTAAAAACACATGTTTTTAACAATAATTAAAGTAAAATTATCATAATCTATTAAAATATAAATTTCCACAAGTCATATCAATTAAAGTGTTTAGGAAGTTAAATTGTTCAATAATTCCAAAAATTATTCATAAACATAAAAGCTCACCTACTTACTGAAAAACCAACTATTTAAACAGTTATCCACATTTCAGAAGTTAATACCATTGTACACTGTTAGACAGATTATCACAAATTATCCCCTTAAATTATTTTATGAAAAATTACAAAAAGAACTATAATTTTTAAATAACACCTTATAGTTAATTTTCGCTACATAACCTCAAACAACGTGTCAGTGCTAACCATTTTGTACTTCGTAGTGGGTGAAACATATTTTAAAAATAAGCACAAAATATGGAATAACAAAATAACTAGCTTGATGTTTGCGTTCAATATCAAGAGAAGGCAAAGTAAAATATTTAAAAGCACTGTCAATCGCATGCAAAAAAGAAACTGGTGCCGTAGAAACAGGTAGATGCCACGAGCAGTAGGTGAAGTGTCTCTTACCAGCCCCACTCTCTAGGATTGATACCCGAGGTCGACAAAGAGGTTGTGTTGATATTGATATCGGTGCACAAGTATGGTTCAGCACAAATAAAAATAAGCTGTGTGCATGTAAAATAAAACTTATCTGTTGCTGCAAAGCTAATACACAGCTTTCTCAGTTTTTGATAACACTGACAACCAACCTAGCACATCGAGATAAACAGAAGGGTGAGTTTTGAATACATTGTGATAAATTGTACTACTTTATTGCTTATTACGTAACATGATGCGTACGTCTATGACCCGCGGCTGTCTGGAACAGCTCTATTTATGGTACTTCTTATGGCGTCTTTTTATTCCTTTAGACCCCTTTTATGCACGCGTTTTACTCCACTCAACGCGAAATTGAGAAACACGCGGCATATTTTTGCTCCATTTTATGCACGCGTATTCTATCAGTTGTCGCCAGTTTCATGCCACACAGTAGTCAGTGAAGTACAAGAAAACGACGCCGTGTATCTTTATAACATTCTGATGATGAATCTCATATAACAGGTTTTGCGCTGATGATATCAATAAATATTTCAATTGCGTTCATTGCATCCATGTCCCGCTTGATCAACAGCTAAACTGAAACTAAAACAAACTGTGCTAAAACTATTCTTGACAGACAGAGCCACTGGACTTGCGACAAAGAGCGTTTTGCATAAAAACTCGTGCTTTTTCGGAACGCGTGTCGCCAAGCGTTCTGTAAAGCCATGGCGACAGAATTAAAAACGCGAGAGCAAATAAACGAGCGTAAAATGCATAAACGTAGTAACTCTATTCAGAGTATCTTGAAACACGGCGTTTTTGTCAACTCCGCGTTGAGAGGAGAAAAACGCGTGCATAAATTATATCCATAGTATAGAGATATTTACATGATATGGGGCGGAGTCAAAATTGATAGGGGAGATTACTGCAATATTTGTGTAATTTACTTATTTGTATGGGAAATAACTAGTTGGCCAGATATGTACATATATCGTGAATTACTTGTATATTAGTAACTTTAACCTTTCAGATTCAGATATAATGATTCGGTTCGAGATATCTATAACAGATATCTTGAACTACATGAGGATAGTGTGCGACCTCTAAAAGAAAGTGAGGCGATGCCACATAAGTTTTATCTGGGGTAGAAAGTGAAAAGCCCCAAGTTGTCTAAAATCTGTGTTTACAGACGTCTGCTTTAGTTCAGCCACCCCATAAATATATATTTTATTAAATGGAGAAAATTGGCAGTGTAACGTATAATATACCCGACATGAAATCCTCTATACGAAAATGGTTGCTACATACTGTCATGTGTTTTCTGATTCTCAGTTTAATTTTCAACTGCGTACAGGGTTTCGGGTCTACGGGAAATTTATCCGGTTAAATATCGAGAGTAGTTACAGTAAGAAGAGCACTGGGGAACAGCACAAAATTTCCGAGATTTTGTGCAGATATCCTTGCATATGTTCTGCATTTTTGGTTTTATCACTAAATAGCGTACGATATTAATGAAGTTTGCAAAATTACTAATAAAATACACAAAATTTCCACTGCACCTACACATACAAAACCAATTTGTTGGATTATTGTTCACCCTCACACCCGACTCACACGTCTATTATGCAAGCAATTTGTTGTTCACCCCTACAGCAGTGTTCCGAATTCTATCGACAGATGTCAACCACTTCGACTGTTCCGGGTAAAACCGCTGTGTGCTATCACATCAAGCGCTAGATAGACCAAATCACCCATCGCTACTTGTCGCGGGACTGCAACACCCTGTATTTCTGAAGGTGTCGATTATTAAAAAATCAGAAAAAGTTGAACATTGAAATTTAAACACACAAAGTAGGTTACATACCTATGGGTAGCTTTGCTGTTACAGTCGATTTAGAAGAAGAGTATGGCTTACCTGAAACAAAAAATCATGTTCAAAATGTGTGCATTGTGTGTTTAACTAGTATTACGTACACTTATACTTCAAACAAATATGTATTTGGAAGTACAGTTATAAATAAATGTATTTTGCTAAATAATATTTTGTTACATAAAGCATGTTTCTTCTCCATGTGTTTTTTAAATCAATAAATAAATAAAATTGTAGAAAAATGTCTCCAGAGCCAGAACATGTTACATTAAATAAAGTAATAAGTAATTATCTAGATATCATCAAATCAAATCAAATCAAATCAAAAATTCTTTATTTGGCGGAGCTCAGCCATTGGCTGCTTAGGCCCAACCACTATTACATAATATAATATCTACATTATTTTACATATAGAAATTAAAAACATCACGGCACTTTACACAATGCTGTAGTTAGAACAAATAGAGAAATATTATTACAAATTACATTACATAACAAAAGAAGGATACAATTCTACAAATATCTAAATGAAAAATGCAGATAATGACAATGATTAAATGTGCAACATATTATAAAGGTGTGCGTCTAAATATGAATACGAAGACTTAAAGAATTAGTGCAGAGGTACTTGTAGCAGTAGGTCAGCTCTCAAGCCTCTACTATGTACCTCACCGCTGAACTCCAATTTAGATCTAAGATACGGTGGTTTATTTGTATATACGGTGTTTAACTGTTTGTATTAGATTTAAATAATGAATATTCCTGCGCATATCCATTTTAAACCATCCATTCCTCAGAAAATACGAAGTAATGCGATCTCCTCTTTCCGTCCACCCTTTCTGTGAATCTCATGAACTAATTCTGTAAAACCTGAATTTTATTGGAATCACACACTGACATACATGGACCATAGACAATATCACAATAATCAAGCAAAGATAATATTAAGGATTCCGCTAGCTTCAATTTAACATTCGTAGTGAGAATATTTTTAAATTTATATAGGCAATGCAAACGAGAATATGCAGTTTTTCAGACACTATTAACATGATTTGTAAATGTGTAAAGTTATTATCAAAAGTTAACCTAAGACTTTTACAAGCACTTTTAAATTCTAGTAAAGCATCGGACAAAATTAATATACAGGGTGTGAAGGGGGTCCGGTTTGGAGGGGGGGTAGTCCGTGTTCCCTAGATTGCTAATCTGAAATTAGTTTTTTTTAAATCAAATAAATAGCCGAGTTATAATTAATTTTGTAAACTGCACCCAAATTGCTATACACGCCGCCCCTGTACAGCGTCCGAGTTTCACTGCAGAACGATGTCTACAGTGTTGCCAGTTAGTTGTTACCAGTCTAGACGTCGGATCGGATCTTATCCCGTCATTTCAGGATAGCATTCCAGGCAGCGCGGCGCGACCGAAGCTGATGTTTTATAATGAATTCAGTACATACGTAGCTTTGATAGTGTGCGCATAGTGACATAGTTTGACATAATTGTGAGGCTGTGAAATGTTAAAGTGAGGATTTTTTAGTGAGGTAATGTGAATCCAGAAGACTAGTCTGGATATGCAAATCTACAGCTTTCAATTTATTGTGATGAGATTTCGGCGTCACTAGAAATAACATAACACCAATTTAATCTAAAAACCTATGTTTAACATATTTTTGCATGTACGAGTATACACAGTTGATCTTAATCAACTGCCAATGATACAAGTTCCGACGTCTAGATGTTAAGTAACGGAGATACAACAAAGAAAAAACTGCAATGAATAATCTTTTAAATAAATATGTTTTTTTATAAAATTGCGACTCATCAGTCATTATACTTTTCTGTCAATTTTGATGAAGTATGGATCCTAAAACCATTTTCGAGTGTTGTAAAAAAGTTCATAATGTAAAAGTACGTAAAAAAATTTTTACTGATATATATTAACTAATTATTATTATTAAATAATAGTATTGGTAGGTGGATTTTAATACGTTACCTACTAACGCGATAGACACGTACCGCATAAGAAAATGTCTATAAGATTAGTTCAACATTTAAGAGATTATGGGAGTTAAGAACGCCAATACTCTAATGTTGAGTAAAAACAAACTCAGAAAGTAATAAACTTGAACCAAATATTTTAAATGCCGTAGAAGAAGACTCTAAGTAAAAAGTATTAAGTATGTATTTATTATTGAGTTTTCTGTTTGTTGACTTGTTTCTGTTTTATAATGTGTTATCCGTAAAAGAATACATTTTTTTTATTTTTTGTTTATATGGAATAATAAAGCGGACACCCACTACAAACAAATGTATGTGTCAAAAAGCAGTGCCTCACGAGTGGCGTGGGCCTTCTTTTCCCATCTTTCACTTCAATAATTAAATATGGCAACAATGCTGGTGACGCTGCAACTAGATATGCGCAGCGCTTGTCTGCTCAGTGGCGTACTATGAAAATTGCAAAAAAGGCAACAAAACAAAAATCAGTTTTTGTGACAGAATTTAAGAAAACAAACTTATGATATGTGTTTGTAAAGGTCACGGGTACCTCCCCTCCAAACCGGATCCCCCTTCAAAGTTACACCCTGTATTCTCTTCTGCGATTTTAGCACATTGTTTCGGGGTTACGAATAATATAGCCGTAGTCTTCATCGGGTTTAATTTCAAACCATTACTCTTATACCAGCCATACAATAATTCTAGATCTAGTTTAATTTAATTAAAATCAAGAACTTGCTCCTCTGGCTTGAAAGATACATACATCTGTGAATCATCCGCATAGCAGTGCATATTTGATTTAACACGCGTGTTAATCTCTGCCGTATATATTACAAAAAGTAGAGACCTAAAATCGATCCCTGGGGCACACCAGTTTTAATTTTAACTTCACTTGAAAAAATGTAATTATCATCTTTTTTTTCCTTGACTTCTTGCTTACGGTCATATTTTAAGTTAGCTAGAAGCAAATTGTGGTCAAAACAGTCGAATGCTTTAGAGTAATCTAGCATTACAGTCACAATAACCATATGTGTGTCAATAGAATGCAGTATATCATGAGCAATGTTCAACAAACATATGGTTGTGCTATATCCAGAACAAAAACCTGACTGTCTTAGCGGAAAAATATTGTATTCATCTAGATAATCTTTCAATTGAATGTAGACAAATTTTTCTAACACTTTTGACTTTTCCAGCAGGAACATTATCTTCTAGCAGACAACAATTAATAATATGTGTTAAAGGGACACAAAAGGACAGGCACATCTTCAGCATATCGGCCGATATATCATCAATGCCCTTAGCATTAGAATGCAATGGATTAACTATGGTAATATCTTCAGGACTGGCTAACCTGAAATTAACGCTGGGTAGCTGAATACTTAGAACTTTTAAACGAATCAATCAAGTTTTCCTCGGCACCGAAAGAAGTTACTGATGTAATAAAATAATTATTTATTAACTCAGGATTCGCAAGATGATCAGGAATATCAACATTAGGATTTTTAGAATAAACGTTTAGTTTCTTAAGGGTGTCCCACAACATTTTAGAATTTTATTTTATTTGCATTTAAAACACTTTCCATGTATGGTTTTTCTTCCCTACGAATTGAGCAGTAACATAATTTCTGCACTGTTTATAATAGTCCCATTTTACATATGCTTGACCCCGATTAATATTTATATTTTTAAGTGCTTTTCTATACTCAGAGAGTGCATTATCTCTTATCTTCATCATTATTTTAACCGTCGCGTCGGTTATCCAAGGATTATAACGTTTTGAAATTTTAATTTTCCGCAGAGGAGCGTATTTGTCAAAAAGATTAATTATGTATTGATAGAAAATTTTAATATTTTTGTTTATATTTTGCTCTCTATACAGAAATTCCCACCAAGATCGTGCCCATCTGAATGAAGTCCTGGAATATTTATAGTTTTCATATTACAGCCCAATGTAATTTTCGCTGAATGGTTATTGATTGGAATATTTAAACAACAGTAGACCAAGAGAAATGAGGCAACTCAACAGCATCTGACTTAAGTATCAAATTAGTATTGTTAGTAAATATTGAATCAAGTAAAGTTTCCGAGTTGGGAGTTACACATGTAGGCCTAGAGATCAATTGAGTCAATTAAACATTTCTGAAAAATTACGAACAAATGAATTTCCAGCTGAGCAGTTTAACATGTCTACATTAAAGTCACCTAAAAGAATTAAGAAATCAGTTGAAACTAGAAACTCAGCCACATATGGTTCCAATTCTATCTATTTATATCAGAGTAATTATATTTTGGAGGACGATAAACACAACCTATACTAATTTTACATTTGAGATATAAGTGGTCTGCTTACTTCTTGCTCGGTCTAAGCGGCTCGACTTACAGAAAGCGCCTACATTGCAGTAGGTACTTAACGCAGACCTCTCGCGCTGGGCGACGAGCCATTAAATCTGTAAAGGATACTGCAGGAAACAGCTACTACGCGGACTAATGCCCCGACTGGCATTGAATTACTCCTGCAGTATCTGTGTGAACAGCCAAGAACCCTTGTCGGACATACCACCAGACATAGACTGGTTTCGGGCTTGTTAGCCTTCATCAGTATGCCATAGGTGAGATGACCGACAATTGAACTGGCTGTTCCTTCATATGTATACATATGACATATATATGCGCGTTGTTTCCTGCAGTATCCTTTACAATTTTACATTTATTATTAACCAAAGCCGTTAACCAATTTGATTCTGCTCACTAGATAACGTGACTCTAACATTTTTAATATTATTACAAATACGTATATATATTGCAACGCCACCTCAACACCCATCTCAATCTTCCCTTTCGTTCGTTCGTCGTTCGGGAATTTTTCCGTTTTAAAAATAAACAATATTTTATTGAAATCGGTCAGAAATAAAATTATCTATGTACCACGGGAATTAATGAGCCTTAATAACCTCAGGCAATTGCTGTCCTTCGGGCCGGAGGCCCTCGGGACGCAAACTTTGCCATCGGTAATTAAGGCCCTTATAATTCCCTTGATACATAAATAACTATTAAGTCATTACCATGTCTAACTAATTGTTTAACATAATAAATACTTTACAATTTTGGGTGACGACAGCTTTTTTCCATACTTTTTGATAGCTTCCTGAACAAGAACTTGACCTTTCTTCGTAAGATCTTCCCTAATAATTATTTTGGTGTTCTTTAATAACTTCTTGCTATTATATATTTTATTTCTTAATTTAAAAGATACAAACTTAACCAAAATTGGCCTTGGATAGTTTCTATTCATATTATTTCCTATTCTAAAACAATTTTCCATATTCTAACTTTTCACCTCAACTTCCAATTTATTCTTAAACAATAGGATCAATGCATTTTCAATTGGCTCATGCATATTTTCTGAGATCTCATATATTAATAAATTATTATTTAACTTTGTTTGCTCAAGCACACTTACTCTTTCTTCAATTACATTAATTTTTGCTTCATTTTCCTTAGGTTTAGCCTTAAAATTATCAAATGATTTCTGTAAATGATCAAACCTTTAATTGAGAGACTGCAGAATAAACTCAGATTGCTTTTTTAGAAAATTGGCTATATAATCTTCATCAATCACTTCAGCTGACGTCATTTTTTTAGGCGGCATCTTAATCAACAAAGAACAGCTAGCTTCAACAAAGAAAATATTCAAATGTTGTAAATATTTCTTTCTGTATGCACTACTGTATATCTACTATCAAAAACCCTATCTGGTTTACCTCTTTCCACCCCTTATCACTCAAAAGCAGTATCACTTCGCCAATTTCACTATAAATAGATAATTATTGAGGCAGGCACAGTTACACGTCGTTCTACTCCGCTCTCATTCGTTCGTTGCAGATATAAACTCAGCATAGTTTTGTTATAAATTAAACGCAATGTAGGTATACCTAGTGCATTTTCCTGTGTCACGCTTTACACATTTATTCAATGTCCCTGAATTGGAAACATTTACTTGCTAATAAATAAAGCACAAGAGAATCTCCTTGGAGTGTAATGCCGTTATATTTCGTGCTACTCTTTCACTGAAATCCTTGAACCAGAAGTGAATGAAATCACAACTAAAACTTAATTCACGAAGAACAATCACATTACAGACAAGTAAATTCATCAAATACTGAGGAGGGGAAATGGAAAACGTCATATTAAAATGAAAACCGTTTATATCGAAGGCTTTAAGTGCTATTGTAGATAGAACACAATGTTGGCGAACAAAAAACGTATTGAAATTCGCGGCATTAGTCTGTCACTTAAGGTAATAGATGGCGCTACTACAATATGACGTCATGACGCGCCGCACAATACCAGTGGCCTAATGGATATCTTGTTGATGTGACAGTTGTGTCTCTAAGATTTGCTTTATCCCTCTGTTTGTTATAACACTTAATGCGATGAATTTCTGGGATATAGTGGGAAATCCTTAAGGTCATTTTTGTAGCTGCACACGTTTAAATTTCAATTTGAGAGACAAGTTGACTGACATATTTTACAAATCTGAAAAATTCCTCGACGAGAAAATTCTCTTAGCTTATATAACCTTAACACAAAGGAACATGCATCATTCTTAGGATTGTTTCAGCTTAGGAATATGTCTTCCTTTTATTTTATATTTAGCATGTAAATTTAAATACCAACCATTTAATTTAGACATTGTCTTGCATATACATAAAAGAATAATTTTGAAGACTGCATACTGAAATAAATTAAATTTTTAAACTTTATGAGGATTTATGAATTTAAATGAATCTATTTAAAACAAATTATCTGTAAATCTATTGCAAAATTATAATATAAAACTAAAAATTGTTAAAATCTAGTAGTAAGAATGAATAATTCTGGAAGCAGGAAGAACGCATAATGTAACATAACACATACTAAGATGATGACGTTCATAATTTGCATTTATTTACAACTGAAGAGTATATGCATATATTGTCTTGTATATAGCTAAGTATAATTGGAATGGCCTAGAATACCGACGAAGATGCCCAAATAGACATTAACCTGCCCACACAGTCTTTAGTGTATCATTTCGTAAACTTCAAGAAGAAGGCTATTCAGCAAATATAACAGATGTTGTCATTGATAACATTTCGCTTAGTGTTCAGTGATTTGCAAGTAATCTTCATTTATCCCTTAACATTATATGGCGTGTATTGAACAGAGAAATTCCGTTTCCGTTTGATTGCCAAAATGTATAAGCGTTACATGCTGGCGATGCTCCTCAGTGATTAGAGTTTTGTCACTGGTTACTTCAACATGGGCTGACGGTAGCCGAGTGGCCAAGGCGGCAACGAATAGTTGCTGTCAGGGAAGCACGAGCGGCCGGAAGTTGGCTCGAATCCAACACGGAGCAGAATTTTTCTGTCCTACCCATGGATGTTTGTGATTGTTAAAGTGGAGGGTAGTGTAGATTAGTAGGTAAAAAGGGCCAAATATGGCCTAACTACCAGTAAGCTCAGTACCTTTAATTTTACCTTTACTTCAACAACATGCACAGCAATGCAATGATATATTCATTTCGCTTGTCATATGGTCTGATAAAACATGTTTTACTAGGGAAGGCATGAATAATAATCACAATGAACATATTTGGGCGTTACAAAATCCGCATGAAATTAGATCAAAACGATTACAACAACGTTTCAGTGTTAACATTTGGGATGGCATTTTCAACAGTAATTTACTGCCTGCATGTTTTAAATGATCGCTTAACTGCAGATCTGTGTAGAACTTTCTTGAAAGACAACGTTTTTTATTTCATTGATGACGTAGGGTTTAATAGTTTTCAAAATACGTGATATCAGCACAATGGTGCACTACCACATAGAGCGAGACAAGTAACTGCTTGGTAAAATCATCATTTCCTAAATAAATGGATAAGTCAACAAGGTAAAATAGCATGGCCACCGCGTTCCCCAGAGCTATATCCTTTGGACTTTTATTTATGGGGAAATATGAAGCAGCTTGTCTACTATGTTGAAATCACTACCCGTCAGCAGTTACCTACTTGAAAGAATTCAGGATGCAGCTAAACAGTTAAAAAATTATCCCAATCACATCCGTCGAATGACGGAATCTTTAGTTCGCCAATATGAGAGACTCCTGCAATGTTTTTTTATATATTTTCAGGTATTAACAATATTGTGTGAAACTAACTACTCTGTGGGCTAAAGCCCCAACCAGCGTTGAATCACTTCCACACCCACAATATCTACCCATATATTCTTTATTATTAACATTTTTTACTATTTAAGAAAGGTATTGTAAGCTAATATATATAAAATCTCCTACAATTCCTATCAATGAAGTCATATGTATGTACTCTGATACCAAACATCTAGGTATGCTAATGAATAATTCCACAGACAAAGCTCTATTCAATAATTATCTAAAGAAATTAAATTTACTAACTTGGTTTAATGGAAACACTCTATATATATTGACCTCTGACAGTGGGAACTCGAAATTCAACCACAATAGATGAGATCTGACCTATTTCTGCATTTTTAGGATTGCTTCAGATGGTCACTAAGTTGAGTCAAATATCTAACTATAAAAATTATTATAGGTACCAATAAATTAAAATTATTTGAAATTAAATGTCGACTGATTAATCTCGATCTACTAAAATATATACAAAAAATTACCTTTTATGTATAGTTTTTTATATAATTTCAGGTATTAACAATATTGTGTGAAACTAACTAGTCTGTGGGTAATGTAATACAAACATATTATTTGACCATATGAGATCTAGAAAATATTATTCTGACAAAGTACTACCACTACCTATATGCTACATGTAAAGGTAGGATTCCATGATATTGTTAGCGCTCATAATGCCAGCAGTGCGCAACTAATTCCATTTAATGCAGCGTTTAATGAATTGAGTATCAAAAATTATGTCAATTAAATATCAGTCCAAATAAACTAATTTATCGTGAAACGTTTATCAAATAAATGTCAATCCCACACATCATATATATTATGTTAATGGAAAACATTTAATCGTATTTATTTTAAAATTTAACATAACTTAAATTATTTGTTTGTTAACATGCAACTGTTGTAGAAATAAAAGCTATATATATTATATATGTGATAATTTTAAAAAAATGTTTTGCTTTTTTGTACCTAAATGTATAATTATTCGATTTTTGTATTTAAGGATACTACAGATACTTTTCTATATTTATAGTCGCGGCAAGAATTCAGACGACTTAGGTCATACGGTCAAATGAGTAATTCATTATATTCTCATCAATATACGGATGTAAGAAAGTGCAACCGAGAAAAATGAAATTATATACTACACTAAATATTTGCACTACGTATATTGCACTAAATTACAAAAAAATATTGTTTTTAACTCGGCAAACTATCGAAAATTATGTTGACAATAAAAATAATTGAGTAATATCAGCCGTGACGTAAGTTGTCTGAATTCTTGCCGCAACTATAGCAATATTTGTCTGAAAACACGAAGAAATCTCTTATGATCTGAATAATCTGCATTTTTAAAGTTCACGTTCTAATTAGGTACCTTAATGTTTGCATTTTGAAACTATTCAATACTTGTGCAATAGGATATCAACTAATATTTCGTGGTTATGTGGTATTTGAAAATGTATATCTAGAAAATCGAATCTTAATCAAATAAACTTTATTTTAAAAATAGTAGTTTAGGTTATTATACATTTTGTGAACTATTTAATAACGATAATGAAGCGAAGCTATAAATCATGATTAAAAGACAGGACTTCTTCTTGAAGACACTATAAACAACAAAAATAGAACATATACGAAAATGTGCAAAACTTTTAGAAGAAACTTATCAAGAATATTACAATTCAGTATTGGTTTGCCTAACTGCTACTAATTTAATGTTACGTAATAATTACTCTTTCACCTTGGACTATGCAGAAAAATCGATCCAAAATGTCCATCATCGTAGAAAACAATTTTTATTTTTAGAATAAAATCAGTGTTCCCAATATTAGAAATGCCTTATATTATTACTTTTAATTGCTAAAATCAATCAAAATACGAGTATATTCTAAATAATAGTAAAATGTCTTTCCATATCCATAATGTGCTTTTGTGGACATGTGACGTTTCAGCATGCATCGATTCATATATTCAAATGCCGCCAATTTATTAATGAGATGTATCATTACTCCTGTGGAGAACTGGGTATAAATACAGGCCAAATATTCAATCCATGAATAGTGAATACTCTGTTTAAAAAAGTATTCATGATTACTTGAATCCTAAATACAACATTCAAAGGGTACTTGAATGCTGAATATTTGTATTGAAGTATTCGTATTATATTGTCACGGAATTTGCCCCACTCACTCCCAAACCGACGACTGTGGCACCGCGAATTGCCTGAGATTGCCCCGATCGCCCCTACGCGATTCTGGTAAACAAACAAAATGCCGCTGATCGGGATCGGCCTGGAAAAATCGGGAATCGACGAGAAGCGTTCCAGTCGTACGAGAAAAGGGATCTAGAGATACTGGAATATACCTGGAATATTCGTTGGGTCTATAAAAGAAGAATAAACGGCCGAGTTAGTTAGTCTTGGATAAGTCTTGTATAAGTCTTGTGTTACAGTCTGAATTAAAGTGTTTAGTTGGAGATATCAAAGTGATTTAGATAGCGATTAATTAAATAAGTGTTTAGTTGACCTGTAATTAGTAGTGTTCAGTAGATAATAAAGAAGTAATTAATTAACGGATTGTTTTTCTGGAAGTAAGAGAAAAGACGGATTGGGAAATCCGTGACAATTTGGTGTCGGAAGTGGATTTAACTGGAAGTTTGAGGAGCTTTCTGGAACCCTGTGCGTGAGTGGGTTTAAGCGGAAGTTGGAAGAACTTTCTGGAACCCTGTGCGTGGGTGGAATAAAGACCCAAGTGTGACATATCGCCGCACTCGTCTTGTCGAAAGGAAGTGAACGGTGGTATTCGCGAAGGACAATTACTGGACATTCTAGAACATTTCAAATAGAGTGGATGCCTGTAACTAGAAGCCAAGTCAATATGGATGCACAACTGGCGAAACTGTTAGAAATGATGCAAACGATGCAAGAACAGGGACGTATGATGCAAGAAAAGTTGGAAGAACAAGGGCATAAAATGGAAGACCAGGCGAAGACAATGCAACAGGAAATGAGAGACCAGACAAAGACGATGCAAGAGAAATTGGAAGATCAGTCCCAGACAATACAAGAAAAATTTGAAGAACAAGGGCATAAAATGAAAGATCAGATACAGACAATACAACAGGAAATGAGAGCTCAGACGAAAGAAATGCAGACAAAGTTAGAAAAATTGGAGAATACACTAGAAGAAAAACTAGAGGAGCAGTCACATAAAGTGGAAAAACAAGTAGAAGAGAAACTGGTAGAACAAAGAAAAGAAATCAACGAAGAACTGTTAGCACAAAAACAGGAAATACACGAAGAAATAAACCAGGTCAGAGAAGAGCTTCGACATAAATTAGACAAGATAACAAAGGAGGGCGTAATCAAATCAGAAGGACCGGTTATCCGAACTCAGAAGACAAGACCCCCTGAATTCGACGGTAAGGTTTACTGGAATGTCTATCATCGTCAGTTTGAAGCAGCAGAATCATCAAATTAAAGGTCGGATTATGAGAAAGCTACTGCTCTGATAGTTGCTTTACGAGCTCTTGACGTCTTACAAGGAGTTCCTGCTGGGCAGCAGAATAACTACGACATTCTAAAACAGCATATGGAAATGAGATATGGGGATAAGCACCTGCAGCAAGTGTACCAGGCACAATTGAAAAATCGTCACCAGCAAAGTGGAGAGAATTTACAACATTTTGAGACCGACGTTGCCCGACTGGTTCGATTGGCATATCCAACAGCCCCGTCCGAATTTGTAGATCAGCTCTCCATCCAAGTCTTTATCGACGGCCTAGAGATTGTGAAACCCAGCAGGCACTACGACTCGCCAGACCCAAAACATTGAACGACGCTCTTTCGCATGCACTGGAATTCGAGGCAGCAAAGATGGCATCCGGTAGACATGTTAAAGTTCGGGCCATCAGTGATAACAGCGATAGTATGGCAAATGGAGATCTAATAAAGACGCTAAAGGAGATTATTGATAAATTCAGTTCATCTACTGGGCCAAATAAAGAACAATCTGATAGTCGAAGGGATCGCCTTCTTAAATGCTGGAACTGTGGACAGACAGGACATTTAAAGAGACAGTGTAGGGCCCCAGTCGCGGATCAGCAAAAGCGCGACTCCCAAGCGGCACCTGCACAGGAAAACTAGGGTCAGCCGGCTTGACGGGGCAAAGGCCGGCTGCGTCCTCGTACCATGCCCCACAAGAAGAAGTTACGTTATCACGTCTCCAGGACTCTGACTCCTTGCTAATAGAAGGCATTATTTTTGGTCGTATGTTCCCTATGGTAATCGACACTGGAGCGGCAAGAACTATTGTACGACCGGATATTATTGGTGATTGGCGTATTAAGAGCCCTGCCAAGCGTTATGTACACAGCCAATGGACAACAACTGCCAGTCAAGGGGAATGCGAGCTTGACATAGAATTAGGAGACGTCAAATTCAAACACAGAGCCCTGGTAGCAGATATATCGGACAATGTCATACTCGGACTAGACTTACTACGAGCAAAGGGGGTGAACTTAGATTTGAATGCTGGTACGCTACGGATTAGTGCTAACGACCACCACTGAGAATAACGCTGTACGGAGACTCGTTGTTAAAGAAGATGTGGTACTACCTGGTCAGACCGAAACATTGGTTGCCACTGTAATGGATGGGGAAATGTCTTGCAGTGTTGGAGTGGTGGAACCCAGTAATCCGGATCTGTTCAATAAATCTATAGTCACCGGCCGCACCCTGATTAAACCAGAGAAAACGACAATAGTACGGGTAGTTAACCTGAAAACCTTTCCACAGAAAATTACAAAGGAACTGAAGTAGGAGTCTGTGAACCTGTTACCATGGTCAGAACACTCAAAAAACAACGAAATGGAGAAGAAACCAAACAACACCAGTCTACCGGAATGTCTAAGGGACATCGTGTATAGGTCCCAGGAATGATTAACAGAGATGGAGGTGAAACAACTGGAAGAGCTGCTAAGTGAAAATGAAGATGTGTTTGCACTTAAACCAGGCGACTTTGGGAGAACAAATGTAGTGAAGCATCGAATCGATACTGGTTCATCATCTCCTATAAAGCAGCCACCACGAGGACTTCCACTAGCCAAGCGAGAGGAAGTTAACAAGATGTTAATCGAGATGCAAAATCAAGGCACCATAGAGCCATCTCAGAGTCCTTGGGCTTCTCCTGTAGTTCTGGTCAAGAAGAAAGACGGCTCCACCCGATTTTGTGTGGACTACAGAAAGTTAAATGACGTCACCAAGAAAGACAGTTACCCACTACCAAGAATTGACGATACTCTGGACACCTTGGCTGGTGCGCAATGGTTTTCCACTTTGGATTTAAAGAGTGGATATTGGCAAGTCGAGGTCAGCCCAGAAGACAAGGAAAGACCGCGTTCACTACCGGAAATGGATTGTGGCAGTTCAATGTAATGCCATTTGGTCTATGTAATGCCCCTGCCACTTTTGAACGACTGATGGAAACTGTACTTCATGGCCTGCATTGGGAGACCTGCTTGATTTACTTGGACGACGTGGTGGTGCTGGGACGCTCTTTCCAGGAGCACCTGAAGAACGTGTCCGAAGTGTTCAAGAAGTTAAAAGCAGCGAACCTGAAGTTGAACCCGAAGAAGTGCAGTCTGTTCCAAAGGAGGTTAGATACCTAGGCCACATTATTACTCCAAACGGTGTGAAAACAGACCCGGAGAAGACAGAGTGCATAAAGAACTGGCCGGTTCCTAAAGACAAACATCAAGTTCGAAGTTTTCTCGGCCTATGCACATACTATCGACGATTCGTTCAAGGATTCTCGGACATTGCCAAGCCCCTTCATAAACTGACAGAAGACGTCATCCCGTTTGAATGGACTCCGAGATGCCAGCAAGCCTTTGAGACGCTGAAAGAGGCTCTCTGCACTACCCCGATTTTGACATACCCAATACCCGGACAACCATTTATAGTGGACACGGACGCAAGCAACATTGGAATTGGTGGAGTTCTTTCTCAAATACAAGATGGCCAAGAGCGAGTAGTGGGCTACTTCAGCAAAGTCCTGTCAAAAGCCGAAAAGAACTATTGTGTGACTCGGAAAGAATTGCTTGCCATCGCCAAGAGTCTAGACCACTTTGATAAATACCTGTATGGTCAAAAATTCCTTCTTAGAATTGATCACGCTTCCCTTAAACGGCTGCTACAGTTTAAAAACCCTGAAGGACAGATGGTCAGGTGGCTGGAACGTCACCAAGACTATCACTATGTTGTTGAACATCGAGCCGGCAGGAAACATGGAAATGCAGATGCCCTTTCTAGGAGGCCCTGTCCTGTCAACTGCAAACACTGTAGTAGTCTTGAAAAGAAAGAGGACATCTCATCAGTTCCTTGTAAGGTGGTAGCAGCCCAACCTGAAGACAGATGGAGTTCAGCGGCGATTCAGGAAGACCAGCAAGCTGACTGTGACATCAAGCCCTTACTAGACTGGAAAAAGCCAACAACCGACCCTCTTGGGCTGAAGTCAGTAAAGCCCAGCATTAAAAGCTATTGGGCTCAATGGAATTCCTTGGTGTTGGAAGACGGTGTTCTAAAAGAGCATGGGAGAACAACGACGGAACGGAGGTGAAGAAGCAAGTACTACTCCCGAGGTCCCGGGTCAAGGACGTGTTGCGGGAAGTACATGGAGGTACTGGGGGTGGACATTTCGGTATCAATAGAACTCTACAAAAGATTAGGGAGCGTTTCTACTGGTTGAGCTGTAGGACGGATGTAGAAGATTGGTGCCGAAAATGTGACATATGTGCAGCCAGCAAGGGACCGAAGACCCGTTCCAGAGGCAAAATGCGCCAGTACATCGTAGGAGCACCGTTCGAGAGGATTGCCATTGATATCGCTGGCCCATTTCCGAAAACTCAAAATGGAAACTGATATCTACTAGTGGCCATGGACTACTTCAGCAAATGGCCGGAAGTATACCCCCTTCCCAATCAAGAGACCACAACCGTAGCAGAAGCGCTAGTCAACAACCTGTTCTGCAGATTTGGTGTGCCCATGGAACTCCATTCAGATCAGGGCAGAAATTTCGAATCAGGTGTGTTCCGAAAGGTCTGCGAGCTTATGGGAATCCGAAAAACCAGGACCACCCCACTGCATCCCCAGTCAGATGGTATGGTGAAACGCTTCAACGCCACACTAGAAACCAATCTGAGGATGTTTGTGAACGAGAACCAAACAGACTGGGACAAGCTCATTCCACTCTTCCTGTTAGCTTACCGCTCAGCTGTCCATGAAACCACTGGGAAGACTCCGCAAGGATCATATTTGGAACAGCTTTGCCTTCCAGCAGATTTGGTATTTGGTCGTCCTGCGGAACAGCCCACAGAGCCAGACACTTATACCCATGAGCTAGAACGAAGACTAGCAGCCGTACACGACCAAGTCAGATCTCGAATGCGACTAGAGAGCGATCGCATGAAGACTCGATATGACATCCGGGCCAATACAGTCGGATTCCAACAAGGTGACCTGGTGTGGCTGTACAACCCCACGCGGAAGAAAGGAAAATCGCCTAAACTACAGAACCGTTGGGAGGGCCCCTACACCGTCATTAAAAGAATCAATGATGTCGTATACCGGATACAGAGGACTCCCAGGAGTAAGATGAAGGTCGTCCATCTGGAGCGTCTGTCCCCGTATAGAGGTGTATCCGATCGGGACGATCGGTCCTAAGGAGGGCAGTGTCACGGAATTTGCCCCACTCACTCCCAAACCGACGACTGTGGCACCGCAAATTGCCTGAGATTGCCCCGATCGCCCCTACGCGATTCTGGTAAACAAACAACATGCCGCTGATCGAGATCGGCCTGGAAAAATCGGGAATCGACGAGAAGCGTTCCAGTCGTACGAGAAAAGGGATCTAGAGATACTGGAATATACCTGGAATATTCGTTGGGTCTATAAAAGAAGAATAAACGGCCGAGTTAGTTAGTCTTGGATAAGTCTTGTATAAGTCTTGTGTTACAGTCTGAATTAAAGTGTTTAGTTGGAGATATCAAAGTGATTTAGATAGCGATTAATTAAATAAGTGTTTAGTTGACCTGTAATTAGTAGTGTTCAGTAGTTAATAAAGAAGTAATTAATTAACGGATTGCTTTTCTGGAAGTAAGAGAAAAGACGGATTGGGAAATCCGTGACAATATGAATACAATGCTACATGTTTACAATATTTAAATTGATATTTACATATAATTAAATACATTTAAAAGTAAAAATATAGGACTAGAGATAAATGAAAAAGGAAATGTTAAATTGTAAACTGTGGTTAATTTAACTTGCAAATCATGTGAAAAACTCCGCATCAAGGTTACCTTCAGACATCAGCCAGATGCAGAGGAGTAAGGCATATTAAAAAAACGGAATTAAAAATATCAGTTTTTAATTTCTCAACCGTTTGAGATAATTTTACCAAATTCGGTGTAGATATGAGGTATGATAGTAGGTATGAAACAAAAATTTACCAGCTTTAGAAACTTACCAGTGGCGGAGTTGTAGGTGTCATTGGTCATTATTTGCCAAAAAAGTGATGCTAAAATGATGGAGATACAAGGTACTAGTGAAATATTTTTCTACATAACAATATGTAATTTGTTCGAAATTTATTGCGATGAAAAGCATTATTTATTATTTCTGATACCTGTTTAGATGTATTAATTTGTTTGTTGTGTATACTAGTCCTATAACAACATCCACAAAAATAAATTGTATTAGAAGCCTTCAGATTTTGGGCAATACATACATACATTGATGTGCCCAATTTCCTTCACTAGTTCTTAAATACCTATTAAAATAAATCTAAATTAATTTTGTTAATTGTATAAGCTATATCTTTTTAACATAGTGGCTGAATAATTCCAGGTTGTATAATTCCAGTATTTGTTGAAATGGAACGAAATTTATATTTAACTCATTTTATATTGCTCCGAATGCCACTGTGAGGCAGAATCAAGAGTATGTTGAATTATTTACAAATATTGATATGAAAATTTCAAATAATAGCAATTTAATATTATTTGGTGATTTTAATATTCCACAAATAAAAGGTACCTCATTTAATTTTAATAACAACAATAACAATAACGGAATAATTGCTTTAATATCAAATCTTATGGAATTGTATAATTTGAAATCATATAACAACTGTTTAAATGAAGATAATCGTACATTGGATCTTATACTTGGCAATACTGAGATAAGTATAGAGAAAGAATGCATGGCGCTTACGGATGTTGATAAAAAACATCCCACATTGATTGCTGAGATAGATATTAGTAATAGGAAATTTAGTGGTAGTAATGTTAAAAATCTCCAAAACAAATATAATTATACTAAAGCGGACTTTCTTCGCTTATATGAAATGTTAAAAAATTCTGTCTGGGACGCCTTACATCAATTTGAAGATGTCAATAGTGTGGTAGACTATTTGTATGATAAATTATATAGGATTTTAGATATTTGTGTACCTGTATATGATAGATTTTCTGGCAAATATTGTAAAAGGTATCCACCTTGGTTTAATCAGGAAATTAAATCTGATTTAAAAAGAAAAGAATTTTATAGAAAAAAGAAATCTGAATCTATTACTCATCTTGACAACTATAGAGAGGTACGAAAGGAACTAAAAGTTAAAATTCGAAAGGCTTATGATAAATATGTAAGGGGAAAATAGCATATTTACTAATTCAAATGTTTTTTGGAACTTTGTCAACAATACTAAACGAAACAGCAGGGAATCACATTTTAGAATTAATGATAATATTACTACAGATCCAAAGAATATATCCGAGGAATTTGCAAGGTATTTTTGTTCAGTCTATGATCGGGAAACTTCATCCTATGAAATTAATAAAATAAAGGCTATAGGTACCTGTAAATAAATATTTTTATTCACAAAATTGCCATTTTGGCAAAATATCTTTAGATGAATTGGAGGCAGCTTTTAAGAAACTTAAACCGAAGCGGTCCTCGGGACCTGATGATATACCACCATATATTTTCAAAGCTTGTAAAGACTTCTTGTTGTATCCGTTATTGATCATATACCTAAAATCTTTAGAAACTGGAGTATTTCCTTCTGACTTTAAAAAAAAACAAAAATTACTCCTATATATAAGAAAGAAGATAAATCTGTACTAATTAATTATAGACCGGTTGCAGTTTTGAACTGTATTGCAAAATTATTTGAATTCATTTTATATGAAAAACTATATGTACACATTAGTAAATATATTAATACCAATCAACATGGTTTTTGTAGAAAGAGATCCATTGATACTAATTTGGTAACTTTTGTTGAGAATGTTTGGGCTGCTTTTGAAGAGGGAGCTCAGGTGGATGTTGTATATACAGATTTTGCTAAAGCGTTTGATAAAGTGAACCACGATATTTTGTTATCAAAGTTATATTTCTATGGCATGAGTGACCACCTATTAAATGTCTTTAGTTCATATTTACAAAGTAGAAATCAGTATGTCACTTATCGGGGTGAGAAGTCGAATTACTTTTTAGCAAGATCGGGTGTGCCTCAAGGTTCTAATTTGGGTCCCCTGTTGTTTATTATTTTTATTAATGATTGACCTGGTAATGTTCTGTCGGATAATCTATTGTATGCAGATGATTTTAAACTATTCAGTAAAGTTAGTAATTTTGATGATTATTTGAAAATACAAAATGATTTAGATAGTAGGTATATATAATTGGTCCGTCACAAATAAACTGTACTTTAATTTAAATAAATGTAGTATAATGACATATAGTAAACATAAAACATCGGAACATTACTTATACATGATGAACGATACTCCTCTTAGGAGAGTTAAAGAAGTTGAAGATTTAGGAATATCATTTCAGTCGGATTTGAACTTCGATGATCATATATATAAAAATTAGATGCTCAGAGGCTTACAAATTACTTGGCTTTGTCAAACGAACGACTACGACTTTAAATATATTTATTCTGTTATAGCGTTGTTTAATTCATTTGTTCGTAGTAAGCTCGAATTTGGTGTGCGAATTTGGAATCCTGGCATAAAAAAAATTAAATAAATCGTTAGAGACTATTCAAAATAAATTTATTAAATATTTATATTACAAGAAGTATAATAGAAATCCAGAGTTTTGTTCTTATGATCCACACCGCATTGAATTTAAAATTGTCAAGTTAGAACATAGAAGGTACTGCCATCAGTTGGTATTTTTATATAAATTATTAAATAATAAATTGGACAGTCCTTACCTTTTGTCTCGTCTGGGTCTCTGCGTTCCCGACTACGTGTGCGTCCAAGGCAAGTAACGTTTAACGTGATAAAAAATAAGTCTCTATTGAACGAGATGTGTAGTTTATTCAATAAATTTCAACAAGTTTCGAGTGGGATTTTTAACGTGAGTGAAGAGCAGTTTAAGAATTGTATTCGTAAATTAAATTTTCAGTGAAAATTAATTTAGAATTTTAAGTTCTCAACTTCGTTCTAATAATTGTGTCTAATTTTATTTTTATATGGAGATTAGTTTTTTTTTTATAATGTATTCTATGTAACATGTGTATGAATTTGTCTAGAAACATGTAATTAGGTTTTACAACCTGTTTGTTTCTTACAATAAAATAAAAATAAAATAAAAATACCACGTCGTCGGTTTTAGTGGCTAGACTTTTCGAGAGTCATGCCGAGAAGAGATTCTACAAAAGGAATTCTAAATTCTTTTAACATAGTGTCATATAAAAAAAACTTTATAATGAAAGCCCTTTTAAAATTCATCAAAGATTATGAGGTTTCAAGTTTGGTCACCGTTTATAATAAATCACTATATACAGGGTATCCTTAGCTGCTTGCAAAAAATCCAGGGGTATGTTCTATGGTTAAAATTAAGGTAATTTTGTCAAATAACCATGTGTAGAGAGAATTGATGAGACTGCAATATAGCATACGAAATGAGTCATGATACTACCCATAACCTCGCCACTGATGCTTTACATAGGTAAGCTGCAAATTTTATACCTACCAACATTTTGTTCGCATGCTTGTACAGAGTGATACCCATAACGTTGCTACTGATACTGCAAATGTAAACTGCAAATTTTATATTTCATACCTACCAGCATACTAAAAAATTATGCCAAAAATATCTCAAGGGATTTAGAAGTTATGAATTTTAAATTGATTCTTTTATCAACTTTGAAAATCCTCTATCTCGCAAACGGCGCCCTTTGGAAACCATGCTTAATTAACAAAATTACCTTCATTTTAACTGCAGAATACGCCTTTGGATTTTCTACACGTAATTTGGACACGCCCGGTATAACAAGCATTTCTGTTGTCGGAAAATATGAAATAATGAATTAATGTGTATTAAAACTTAATGTTCCTATTCATATATTGATATTATAGTAATTCAACCTTTTGCAAAGAATTGCACGCACACTTCTGTCCAAATATGACCCTATGAGGTCGTTCAATACTCAATAATTTTTAGATGGGGATACTACTAAAATAGTGGTATCAGTAGAAACAATTCTGGTAATGAAATAAAACAATCGCTTTCCAGTAATCCAGTGATATGGAGAATGAACTTCTTTTGTAATTTATTTGCACCAAAAACTCCCGATTATTGGAGTCGGAGATTGTCAGTAATATTAAAATAATCCCTTGTTCTATCCTGTATTAATTAGAAATTCAAATTTAGTGTATGACCATTGACTCTGTGGTTAAATAGAGGTTCGTTAATCGCCGCGTAACATTCTAGAATTTCAACTGTTCAGAATTGGATATTCGAGGTTTCATTTATGTCTTGGGAATATTAACTCCTGCAAAATGAAATGAGCTGCAATGGCCAAGTCAAGTGGAAAATAAATGTAGTTATATTTGCCAATTAAATGATAAGGTAGGAGTTGGGCTAATTTATTTAAAGTATGTTACCATTTCCCTATGTAAATCCCATTTGTTCAGCAACAAAACGGAAAAAGATAATAGGAAGGTAGTCAAAGGTTTCGTTTATTAAAAAAATTTATTTGGCCTAAGTAACTGCCTAGAAAGCTTCATTTTATACAGGGTGTTTCTTAAGTAGAGGTCAAAAGTCCAGGGGCGCATTCTGTAGACAAAGATAAGGGTTTTCTGTTATATAAATGTGCGATCGTAAGGCAGCCATTGTCCAGGTACAATGTGTAGATATTTATTAAAAATTCGAGGTTTAATATTTATTTCAGTAACAATAATAAAAGAAAATGTCAGTGTAAATGCTCAAAATGTACACCCTCCACCTCAGTACACTTTACAATGCGCCTTGTTAAAGATTTTTCCATATTAAATATGTGTTGATTACTTTTAATCGCATTCGCAGTGTTTTGAATTTTTTGTGCAGTCATTTGAGGCCATATTGAAAAATCCAAAGGGTTTAAATACGGACTTCTTGGTGGCAAGCAAATCCATCTCCACAGCCAACCAATAAGAAAACTGTTCATTCAGTTATTGACGCACTGACAGAAAACATGTGGTGGCGCCCTGCATATAATAATAATATCTCTACCCCTCATTTTAATCACGAGGATTAGTCCAGAAGTCGAAGACTTATGCGGGAGAGGGGCGGCATATTATTATTAAGCAGGCCGCATTTGCGCCTAGGAACAACTTACGTTGATAGGCCCTACCACCATTCAGTGCAGGAATGAGGGAAGCCTGGAAAACCTCATTAATTAGGGGGGTAGTCAAATGTCAACCGGTATCAATCTCTTACATTAACCCAGCTTACATTCTTCCAGCCTACCATACCCGCAGAGAGGGTGCCAATCCTCTCCATGATTATATCTGATGTACGGTTTAGCGGCTGCGGGGTTCAAACCCACACTGGTTTAGCCACATCGATTCAAGTACTGACGCCTTAAACCGCGCGACCTCTGACAGATCACTGCATAAACCACATGTCTTCTCTTATGGATAGTGGTATTCTAGGAGTGTATTTATATTTTGGGTAAGAAAATTGAAATAGACAGGTCCATCCAGATTATTAAAGAGTTCAAAAGGACCAATAAAAAACAGATATCACGCCCCACCAAATGTTTACCTTGGCTTCCTGTCTTTTTCTTAGAGCATGTGGATTTTCTGATTCCCACAAATGATTGTTTGTCACGCCTTGTCTAATAAACGTCGCCTCATTGGTGAAAACGACGTTATTAAAAAAATATTGTTTTTCGGTTTTATTCAAAATTGAGCAGATTGAAGGTGAGCTGGTATATCTTCAGGTATTAATAAATTTTGAACAGGCGTATAGTGGTACGGAGTTTATCTTTTCTTACAATTCTCCAGGTAGGCATTATCCCTGATGCCGCACTTATCCGACGAGTACATAGATTTGAGTTTTCTAAAATACACATTAAAACTTCTTCATCATCGACGTTAATAGTTTTATGACAGGCGATTTAAGCATTGAACGTTTAAATGATGCAAGTAACTCAATAAATCGATAGAATTAGATGACTTAAACAAAAATATCATTGTGTGTAAAACTGAACTGCCTTTTATATTTTTATACGTATAACCATAGTTCATTAGACAAAAAAAATGTGCTCTGATTTACTGAAGTAACAGGGTGTAGCTGACGCTTTGTGGGTAGCAGCAATTTCAGCATCAAATTCGTAATTCTCAAAATATTACCAAATTTAGGGGTTCTGCTAAATATCATTGAGACATTTTCAATTAATATTCCAACTTTGAAGTCCCTGTATTTCGTAAAGTTTAGAGATTTCCCGTTCTTAATGAATCACTCTGTTACATACAGGATGCACAAGTGCTTCTTCCCAGCGACTTTCTCCGTCGATGGATTCAAAATATTTACATTAGTTTTTTGGGTTTTTTTGGTTCCGATTTTCTACCATTAAAACATTTATTAACGACACTTGGCGAATCAGTTGAATAAATTCTTGAAAGATGCTTCAATTATAGCTACCAACAGAACGATTTCTATGCATTACGGAGCACTAGTTCATTTCAATAGAGTTGCCAGTAACTGGTTGAGTGACATTTTTTTGACAGATTTGACAAAATGGACCCTACACTTGTCTTGATCGACCGCCTGACTTAAATTTCCTTTTATGGGGTCTCCCCAAATCCACTGCTCATGAAATAGCATTAGAAAAAATCGAAATCGAAGTGAATGGCAGGAACTCAGACAAATTTTGAGTACTTGAGTACTGTGTGTTGATGCCCATGGTGAACATTTTAAGCAAATATTCTGTGGATATTAAAATTCTTCTATCCAAGGTTGAATTGAGAAACATTGCAAGACAAACAAGAAACTGTTGATTCTTCAATTGTAATAAATACTAATAAAGCTTCATCTCTGGGAACAACCTTCAGCGTACGATGTTGTTGATGGCAAAACCAAAAAAAAAGTATATTAATGTTTTGTTAACCGCAATCGCATAGTACGTTTCCTCCATTACACTTCAATTTACTTTTATTTTATTTTAAGTTTAGGTATTTAAGTTATTTCCCTAAAATAGTCTCAGATATTAACGGGTTCTCATCACTGTAAAAAAGTTTCTCTTTAAGCAAATGGCATGTACGTAATACTATACACAGACAAGAAGGAAGACGACATCAGTAAATCCGGAAGACATGAAAAAGTTTCGTGTCATAGGTATGTAAATGTATTTGAAACGGTGTACACAATAACATTATTTATTCGCGAATTTATTGTGCAAATTTGTCCTTTTCTGGTGAAACTGAAAAAGAAAATTCGTTGTACATTTTCATTAGATAAAATATATTTACTGAACTGGCTCCACTGTTCTTTTATTACAGGATAAAGGGCCCTTTTTCTTGGTAAATGAAATCTTCCCTAATAGCAGTACACATCAAAATAGACAACACTTCCACCAAATATAAAAACATGTTTCATTTACAGTTTTCACAATGCGAACTGTGCATTATGTCACTTCTCGCTTTTAGAATTTACCATTAACATTTCTAT
Organism: Monochamus saltuarius; assembly: GCA_025584915.1. Classification (NCBI taxonomy): domain Eukaryota; kingdom Metazoa; phylum Arthropoda; class Insecta; order Coleoptera; family Cerambycidae; genus Monochamus; species Monochamus saltuarius. The sequence continues at coordinate 37,202,056 of CM046722.1, read as the reverse complement.
AATGCTATATCCTTCTCTATTTATCTAGACAGGTAGAAACGGGAACTTTCAAAGAACAAAGCGACGACATGTGTCACTGATGTCCGACCATTATCTTGAGGAGCTCAAATAGCGTTCTAATTCATACTTTCAGAGAAGGAAGACGGAAAACTGTATTCAGGTTCTTAATGAGAACCTGAGCAAGGTAAAAGTTGCCAGTGTCATGGTATGGAATCTGTTTGGTTTGTTAATTAATTCCTTAGAGTCATCCATTCAAGAATTGGGACATGTCACAAGAAGTTTTGCTCTTTATTATGTTAATTAATATATGATACAAATATGTATACATTGAAATATTATTACATAATTGCAAAAAGGTTACCAGAAATATGAGTAAAAAGCATAGAAAATGGTAATGGTAAATAATTAAAAATGTAAAAATAAATGAAATGTTTTTTTATTTTTCTTTTTCTTTTCTTCTATATCCATATAAGTAAATATATAAGATAAAATTCCCATTTTCAATGACATTTTGTATTAGCATTATACAAAATTATAAAATCTATCGACTTACTTGTAATGTAGTATATAATATTATACTATACGACAATGGTAAAAGGCTCCTAAAGTAACAGACAAAAATTATGAACTAGCATGTGTTACATAACATATGGGTTACCTGGGTCATGTCATTACAATTTTGATCGGATTATATAGTACATTTGAGAGGGAATTAAACTCACATACACAAAATGCGTCAAAATTATTAGCAATATAATAATAACATATAATTAATCTCTTTAATATTTACCAATAATGTGTTTAATTTAATATTCCGTATTAATACACCTCTGTGTTTTATATCCCTACTTCTGACTTCTTGTGCACTACTGTCCAGCTGTAATACATACCGTACGTCATTTTGGTCGCATCTTGTTGTGTTCAGTTAATTAGAGTTAGATATACAATCTGATAATCCCAATGAATCTTACTTACAAGTAAGTCGATCAATTCTATAATTATCCTTCGCACCTCCGCCGTCGCTCATTATATAATGTAGATATTTAATGTTTTGAAGTGCGATATAATTATGTATGTATTAATTTTAATTTAAAAAAACGGCAATCTTTTATATTTGTTACATAAACTAAGAAAGTGCATTATTTATTTTTTTTTTTTGTTTATAGTTCATTATTTTTGTGGGTATTTATATTTGTATAAGAGTGTATTTTTCTTTTATATTTGCCTGTTATAAACATTATTATTTTTTAGATTTAAAATTAAATTCAAATATTTGCAAAATTAAAAAATTTGTAAATTTCCATACTGTATTCAATAATACTTGTGTACAATATATTCTTTATGCTATTTTCACATTCCATAAGCGATTACAGAACTATTAGTACCGACCTATAACTAACCTCTTTATTGAATTTTTTGGTTTTAGGCTTTTATGCCAGATGGATGAAGTTTCAGGTAAAAGGATATTCAGAATCTGAAAGTTTTATGTTGAAAAAATCCAGCATGTGCTTGATGCAGAGCCGTTTAATTTTATTGTTTGCAAGAAACTGTTGTTACGTAATAGGTTTGTACAGTTTTAGTTCAGTGTCAGTACTTCGGTGTTCAGATGTAATTCAGAACTGTCTGGGACATTAACCCACAGAGTAACTTTTTCCTGAAAGTTTGCATTAAGGAAATGTCGTAATCGCCGATGCAATATAGGTCCACGAGGCGTTCATAGTACTCACAGTATAGTAGGGCGCTCTCTCCTTCTAGCCTTATATATACACTTATACTTCTAGTATGTACTTATTATTACTGTTTTTGAATGTTGTGTGTCAACGATGAAATAATTATCTACATCTTGTTTTGTTCTTGTTTCTAATACTATGACTAAGATCAGAAAATATTAAAAAAACAATATAAGTCAAAGCACAGGAAAGACATACATTTTTAATGCTGATACCTGCTGAATTAATTCAATTTCTGGTTTCCTACGGTTATTTTTTTCTGTTTATTGTTATAAATTTTTAAGCTTTTCGTTTTATTTCGTTTCTATGCACCATTCCTCTACTACCACGTTAAATCTGTTTCTACTCAAAATGACATAGAAGAAACATGACTGTAATTACTTCTATCTTTGCATCAGTTAATAATTGTTCTTGTTATTTTGTTTAATACAGATTATTGGATGCTGGTGATCAATAACGAATATGACTGTTACAAGGTTAACCCCTAGGGATAAGTTCGCATTATGTTAAGTCTTTTACAAAACAGTTGCGACCGTATTGCAGTGTTTTTCTTTGTTCCAAAACCGTAAATCTTCGTATTCTCTAAAAAAATCTCAAATCTTTTTTTATTAAGCGTCTGGTAAAGCAAGCTACTACCTTCAAATAAAAACAAATTGCTTGTAATAATTGAACTAACCTATTGCATCAGAAAATACAACCGGAAGTCGAAAGTATAACGAACACACAAAACTTAGGTTGCTTACCTTATTCTGTTCGCTATTACCGGTTTGCCAGGTATAAACAGATGAATTTATACTAGCAATTTGTACTCATCCGTTTTGTTATTGAAATATATATTAAAACTAGGTGACCCGGCAAACGTTGTTTTGCCATATGAATTATTTCTAGTGAATATTTTGGTAGTCGGCTTCGTTCTCATCCCTACTCCGTGCTGTTTGCTGGGTGAGAAGCCCAAACCTAGAAAATATATAGACTGTGCCAGTGTCATATTGCCGGCGACCGCTAATTCATGGCTGCCCTAAAAGGTCCAGAATAACTAAAACTTGGTATTTATGCCAATTTACGTTGGTTGTATTGTAGCGTGAATCTCATTTGTTTACTGTGATTGATCACATTCATGTCACATTCTTTAAATGACAGCAAGTTAGTTAATTTCATATTGCAATGCAGCCATCATATCTGCACAACCCCCAACATAAAGCAAATAATATATCAATTTTCTGGGCCTTAGGTCACCTGTCACCTGACCTATATCATGAACCGACGCTGTCTATATTTTTTCTAGGTTTGTAGTGATAAGTGACACCGGTAGACGCCTGGCGGGGATAACTGATCTACTGATAATCGATCAGTTATCTACCAGGGTTAAAATGATTAAATTACTAAAATGGCTATTAGAAAATAGGGGTTTGTGATAGAAAGGTGAAAATTAAGGGTTGTATGGATTTTTTAATGCCACATCATAACAAAATAAAAATAAAAAATGTCCAATAAATAAAATAAAACTGTATGGGGTGAACAACCCTTATTACTTATGTATGAAAATAGATTACGACCGATTTTCGGACCTACCGAATATACAAATAACATTTCATAAAAATCGGTCAAGCCGTTTCCGAGGAGTATGGCGTCTAACACTGTGACACGAGCATTTCATATATATATATATAGATATAAACATAATTTTATTACAAACACGTTGGTATAAGGTTGCTTGCGAAAAATTGCTCATGAATCACGGTTGTGAGTAGCATTCAGGAAAATAATCATTTGATAAACCGGCTTCTGGATGATGTTCAGAAATTCAAAAATTTTCATATATATATATATATATATTTGTATTTCAATTGTTTTATAATAAAGCTTTTTATACGGCACTAATGTGTTAATAATTCTTTATTGTTTTCTAAAAATTTAATTTTTTTTTATGTATTTACTCTATTATCTTCATAAAACAGATAAAATTTTAAAGATAGTATGTCACTCCTCAGTACATGATTTTCATCGAATATATAAAGCGATTTTAGTATGCTAACATGACAGCAAATCATATTAATATGATATTTTGCTTATTATTATTATGTTACAAAAAGAATTCTATCTCTTCATGATTCCAATGCAAGATCGAACACTTTTTGTTTTCAAAGGGTTATGAAATTGAGGAACTGCTTAACTGAGACAACTTGATCGGGTTATCTTCAAGCGTTTGGCATGTATCATTCGTCACATGTCAACAATTATTCATTTGTCGCTTTTTCTTAGAGCTCGCGTCATGTACCTTGTATATGAATGATCACCAAAGAGATGGTAATAATGAAGGTATCAATATTACGACGAGAAACGAAGCTAGGGGAGAAATTTCCTTCATTGTAATAATACGGCTATAGGATCGATTTTTATATCTCGGCCTCTAATAAAAATGTACCGCATTTATCCTAAGAGCGCCGATAATGATTTTTTCGAATCATAATTTCAATTTTTATAGCTGCTTAAAATCCACCCTTTGCTCTTTATCTCCTGTCGTTTAGCATTGTTTTCGGGAGACTTGTTTTTTATTTCATCCTTTTATTTTTTACTGCCTATAACAATTCTAGTTCAACAGATAAATTATTGTGGTTCTTACATATTCCTTGTTTATAACCAATCCTAAAAATTATGGTCTGAAACGCTGTCGCAGGCTGTCATCAATCAAGAACTAAATAAATATTAAACGTTTTTATCAAATGCATACATGACCAAAAAGGCAATAAAAGAGATGTTTTTTTTTTGTTTTATTTTCTGTTTGTGTCATCATTCTGCTCATATCAATTTATTTTAGTTCTTCCTATCAGGTATTAAGGCCACATTTAAATAGAAAGTAGAGAACACAGTAAATTATAGCCGATACATACATTGTGGTTCTGTAATGTTTTATTATTTCTTTTATTTGCAGGGTTAATTACTAAGTACAAATATTTTCAGAGAGGATAGAGAAAAATAAGAAATAAGTTCATAGTTCATCAAAAAATTTTCAAACTTATTTATAAAGCAAAAATAAATTTTCCGCGTCTGTAAAAGGTATTGACAGGCGTTGTCATAAGTATACTCGCGTCAAGAATTCAGCTTACGTCACGACTGACGTTACACATTTGTTTTGATTGTCAACGTATTTGGTATTTCGGTATTTGGTCGCGTTAAAAATAATCGTATTTTGCAATTTAGTGCAATATATAATGCAAACTTTTAGTGTAATATATAGTTTTATTACTATCAGTTGCAGTTTCTTAAATATTTTAATGAAAATATAATGAATTATTCATTTGTTCGTATGACGTAAGTCGTCTGAATTCTTGTCGCGAGTTGTATCGATTTACGTCGCTTTTAAAGAAAAAATATATTTATAAAACGTACATGATGGCGCTATAGTAGTTGTTCCATGTGATTTAAAGGGGATTTGGCATAATATTTTGTCTATTCAGAAAACGTCCTTAGCATTTCACTGCCATACGATCATATGCACTTGGTGCACTTTGCACAAAACACCATATCCATAATTTCAGTGATTGAATATAACATGTTTGTAAATAAACAAATACGCAAAAAATTAAATATGCGCAGAGCAAATACTGAAAAAATATTTAAAGCTAAACACCTTTTGCGATATTTAACTCTTAATAGCAACAATATTGATAATAATCGATGTTTACATAAAATAATTACAGTTGTGGTAAGTATTGAGACTGTTTTGCTTTTCTAGAATCCAGTTTATGGGAGCTACGGTTATCATACAAGATTTATCCTTACTGCCGCGGATGCATTTCGTGTTTCAAATTTCGAATTAAAATTCATTAAAAATTATTTAATAAATAACGAATACCCTACAAATTTTGTTGATCCATCCAAAAATAACGACAAAACAAACACTTTAAGACAAATAAGAGAAACTAATCACACAATAAAAATTCCATACCTACACTCCTATATTATGATAAAGATTAAGAAAAATCAGAATCAGAAAAAGCAGTGCTTTAAGGCGGGGATTTTGTAGCAAAGAAATTGCACAGCCTGAGTGAGCGAAACAGCAAATCAATGAGGCCTATGAGACACTATACAAACCGTATAGGCCCGAACCACACGATTCACTGAAGTTTATCGTGCATTTTGACGCACATAAAAATGGAAGCCGTGATATATGTTATGACTTTACTCGAGGACACAAAATGTAATATTAGCAATAAATATTAATCCGAAAGTGAAACACAAGTTGTCCTATGTGTCCTGGCTAGTGAGTGAAGTAATTTGCGATAATTTTGTCGTAATTGCGACATATTGGCGTAGTAACTGTGTGGCTAAAATTGAGGTATTTTAACATTTATTTTAATTATTCTTGTGATTTTATGAGCAATGAAAATTATCTCATGCACTAGCGGGAGCCTTTGTGAATACGTTGATATATAATAACCAATTATTTCAATTTTCTTGGAGTTCTGTGTCCTCGCTTGAAGCCCTGTTAGACGGTCAAAATATGTACACAAAATCCCAGCCTTAATATGTTTTTTAAATTTGATACTAGGTAGCTGTTTGAGATTTTTGGGAATATCATTATAAATGGAGGCTATAATATAAGAAAATTTAGAACGAAATTTAGAAGTAGTAAATATGTTTTGGAATAGTACCTATTTGTGTGTCTGATATTTAAGTTATGGACATTAGTTCTATAAGTAATTTTATTGTACAAGTAAGGAGGTGACTTATTCAGTATAACATTATGATAAAAAGAGCAAGAAAAGTAATGAATTCTTTTGTTGCCATTCAGCCATCCAACTTCTATCAGACCTGGTGATATAGAATCATACTTCGTAATTCCACAAATCAATTTTATACAGCTCTTTTGCAATCTCTGTAATCGTATGGCATCAACTTGACGTAAAAAAGGATAATACACCACAGATGCATAATTTATATGTGAAAGTACAAGAGATTCACAAAGTGAATGTGTGGGTATAGTGATGTGTTTTTTGTTATTTTTTCCTATCTTCTTTTTCAGAACGATACTTTTTGGTTAGGCAACCTAGTTTCAAAAACAACCCTTAACTGATCCTTTTGACGCAAGGATTTATTCAACTAATCTAAACTAAAGAAAAACTTTATAGGTTGTTAGTGCTCTATTTAAAGTTAAAAAATACATAGATATCTTGAAACTATCAGTTTTATTTGAAAAATAGATATAACCAGCATGATGCGAAACCTATTGTTTTTAAAATAATTCTATGACATGCATGTTTATTTATTTATGTGTACCACACAAGGTCAAGATACGCTGAAGATTCAAATAATAGAATAACAGCAGAATGTGCTGCTATTCTTGGAAATATTCTAGAAAATGCAGTAAATACAGAATTATGAGATACAGATATCAACGTATTTTTTAACTTTAAATAGAACACTTAGAGAAGCCATCAAGTTGTTCCGATAGTGTTTTATTTTAATGCCATTACATTTTGAAAGTCAAACATGATTTGATAATTTTGAACAAAACTGCAGTGACAAAAGCTTATTATTCCATATTTCAAATTAATTTCGTGGCTTATTCGATGCCGTAATAATTTTTATACAGAGTGTGAGAAAAATCCGTCCGGGGAAGTAATTTTGCTAAGGTGGCCATTTTGTTAAACTAATTTGTTTTTTAAAATTTAATGGCTGGCTTAAAAGACCTTGAACAGTTCTAAAAAATACTTTCCGCTAAGATATCTTAAATAATAACGGAGATATAGGCCTGGGGAGTTTTAAGTGGCGAGCCCTGTATGGTATCTGTATAAATTTCTAATATTTAGTAAATTTGCAATTTTTGTATATCCGCACACCAGATAGAGGCCTTACTTATGATATAAGTAGATGCAGGTAAGTAGCAACGGTATACTACGTACTACATTATTCGATAATGCGAGGGTGATATAGCATCGCGATATTCAAAGTTAGCTAGCTAGTCTCCAGCACTTAAATGAACCATGCATGTTTTATTGTGTAAGTTATTTTTAACGAGCATAATATATTCCGCAATGCAGTTCCTATGATATATCGTACACCAAGCAAGACTCCATGAATTGAATAAAATTTATGTAGCAATTTATTATACTATATTGTACTTGTAATTGCGTTAGACTCGATATAATTCAGTTCACTTAGCTAAGCTTAATTCAAACACCAGCTTAATATAGTCTTTCTTGCCATTCCCAAATTAGGACCATATCATACGTCATAAGTTAATGATAAAATTAATGGAAGGCGGTAGTTGGAATGTTTGTGGTTATGCGAGAGGGTTTTGTAGTAGAGCCAAAACGGCATATTGTGCGTATTTCGCTTTCATTAATTCTATCGCCGACAATGCGGGGTTTATTCGGCAGAGTTATGGGAAATTTATATTGTAATTTAAATTATATGTTGGGGTAATTAAGAGCACATTATTCGACATATAGGTCTTTTTAATACAGATATTTTACCAACAGTTAACCCAGTCGTACTAAATTAATTTGATATAAAACGCTCGGATTTAATAATGAAGTTATTTAGAGTTATTTTGCATATTTCTACTGTGGTGTTATGAGATATAGACAAGAGATAAGACGATGCATTTATAACATACATATTTAGACTGTAAAAAATAACAGTAAGTTCAAACTCATTTATGAGTGAATTAATTTGGTGTTGCATTTTGAGTAAACTTAACATTTTAATAAACAAATGAGCTTATTTACACAATATTTGGTTAGAGAAACCAAAATATATGTAAGTGAGAACATATTGTTCAACGTTGTAAAAATTACACATTGTTTAGCAAGTGGATACAAGTCACTGCTGTTTGTGAACGATAATCATAAGTTCTCACCCTATCATGGACCATTGACCACGATTGTAAATACGTTTTCAAATTACAATTTGCACAAACAAGTACGGTATAAACAGGAAAGTGAGAATTTGTTTCATGAAGTTGTGGTAGAAATATGTAAGTAACAATGGCCGTCTTCATTCGATACAAAAAAATTGTTGATTTGCTTTTTATTTCAGAAAACATTTTCATTTGATCCTCAACTACTTAGCTATAAAATTTTGGAAAATAAAGCAAATCTGGAAATTATTGATTTAAACAGTTTATTCAATAAAGAGCCGTTTGACTTCATACGTTATCAACCCTTTACTCTCACTGGGGATTTATAATTAATTGCTTAAAAGACTAGCCTATAATGTGCACCAAAATTGAAATTTATAAATGTAATCGTTTTTAAGGGAAAATAAAAAAACAATTTTTTCCCGCCATTTTGAGACTCGAATATCTCAACAGGAAGGACCCAAATTGAAAAATTTCATATGAAGGTCCCCCTCTAAAATCGCTTGTGGAATACACTGGTAACATATTTGACCATCATTCTGGAACACCCAGTATATTATTAATTTAATTATAATTATTTCTAATAGTCATAATGTTATTAATAGTAATAATAATAATTATTATAAATATTTATATAAGGACATAGAGTGCATGAAGTACTATTCACAACGCCCTCACTTGTTTCTCACTTCCTTATAAATGCGCATGCTTTTTTAGCCAACAGTCTCCAGCTTGAATACCTGTTACTAGAATCATCCCAGTCATAATCAGGTATTTTTCGGCTGTATCCTTGCTGCTCCTCTAGAAACTCCTTAGCAAATTGACATCTATTTTTTTCATTCCACCGTTTCCTGAATTCTTTGTAGGTGTTCTCCTTAATAATTTCAATGAAATCTGACAGCGGAAGCATACTGTAGAGACCAGGTCCAAATATTCTATAACCAGATGCGCTCCTAGCCAGATTATCAGTTGCTGCAGGATATTTAAAACGGAGATAGGGGGATGCCTATCATTTATTACAAATATTGTGTCTAATTTTACACAGGGTGATGAATATTTATTGCCGAATTTTCTCTGGATAGCTATGAAATTACTAACAATCTTAAAAAAAAAATCATTATGTCATAAGTCATCATTTGCTTGGTTGTTTTGATTTTAAGTTTATTAGCATTTTCACAGCCATTCTTGCAAATGAAATAGGATCATTTTAATTACTTATCACAAAAATCGCAAATAACAGAAAAATTAAAAGAGATAGATGTAAAGAATTGTATTATGAATGGATAGAGGAAAATTGTACAATAATTTTTAATTAAATATACAGGGTGATTAATTCAGAAAAAAAAAACAAGTTTTGGCAGTTCGAAGTTAAGCAAATTCGACAATAAATTTTCACCACCCAGTGTAAAATTAGACACTTAAAATATTTGTAATAAATGATAGGCATCCCTCTATATCCTAGTACTATTTATAGTCTCTCTAAAATTACGTAGGGCACAAATATGCGAAAGTATACAGTTTGTTCCATTTAACATTAGCAAATAAATGGTGATTTCCGTTATAACTGGAAGTGCTACAAGAGCACCCCCGAAAACTGTAAAGCCTAAATTTTCAAAATCGAAATCGAAATATTCTATATTCCGTAAAATAGCCATATTACCTTCATTTTATCATATTTTAACCATTGTACCCTTCTCAATAAATTCTGCTACTCATTTTATGTAACATAAAGCAAATAATAGAGTAATATAAAATTCCTTCAAAGTCTTCCAAGTATTTTAATTTCAACGACTACGTACATTAATTCACAATTCTTTTCCGGAAATAAGAGAAAAAACAAGTACTTAGGAAGACTACAGTATTGTTCTGTTCCCCTTATCAATCTTGTAAAAGAGAACTATTGCAAACTTTCCAGTTTTATTCTTAAAAATTTTCCTTATATATGAAAATGTTTTATGCTTATTACGGAGTTTCTTGTTATTCGAATTACGAAAGTGCTGCGGGTCAGGTCCATAAACCACTAAACCGAAATGCCGTCAATCTGTTTTCTTGTTCTCCCTAAATAAACCTTATCGTAAAAACTTTCTAAATGTTTTATTGACATTGAAGTTTTATGATTTTCTTATTGTTTACTAAGACGCAGTTAATTTGAAAGATAGGGAAATTGATTGAAGTCAGTCGTCCAAAATCACAGATTATAAACAAAATTTGCTTTCATTTATATTCAGTAGAGGTTGCATTAAAACTATAGAAAAACCCAGGTTACATTTCTTATACAATACACATTGTTTAATTCCTTTCTTCTTCTGTTCCAGAGAAACAAACCATAATGCAGAACTTAATATGAAATATCTGTGCTGTAATGAATGGGTCATAGATAAACTGTATTTTCTAGATGTCAAAAGAACAAGATTTAGCTACACATAAATTAATAAAATGTAACTCATTAAAGAAATACAAAGTAGTGAAAGTTTATTTTTGAAAATTCGTGATAATTTGATAACGGTTGAACTTATTGGAGCAAAAATTACCATGATGTTTTCTAGGACTCTGAATTATCCATTTCTAAAATTCTGAATTATCCAACTATTTTTAGATTCCTCATAGTGGGCGCTAGTTACAAACAAATGGATGAATACATTCACCCTCTAGTTTTTTATTTTCGATATTTGAGTTATTTGATTTATAAGATTGTCTAGTCTCGTTTTGGAGATATTTTATTTCATATGACGTAGAACTCTGACGAAAATACCTTCACTATATCTAACTAAAGTACCAGATTCCTCAATTTTCTGTATTAATGGGGATATTGCATAATACTTCCAAATACGTGCAGAAGAAAGATTGTGTTATTTTAGTCGAAATGGCATTTGTGCTAGACAGCTTTGTGGAAAAATAGGTCTAAAAAGGGTATTTAAAAAATTAGTCTGGCCACGCCCCAAAAAAAAACGATCTCCACCACAGCGTAGACCTATGATTTCATGCGCCGTTCGCATATATACACCTACAGCACTGTGCACATATATACCTACAGCTTGAGTTCATTTGCATATGATTTCCATGCTTTCGTACAACGGATTAACTACGTTTAGAAGAGTTAATTTGTCATTTGTAATATTATTAGCTCTTCAATATTGCAAAGTGGTTTGTTTGTGGAAATCATTTTTAGTTTAATTACACCTACATAAGTAGGTAGGTATTATCGAAAACATTAACATGTAAAGTTGTAAAGAATCTATTATGCTTTCTATTAAGCTACCAAAATGTAGACAGGGAATTAAGAAAATCAGTACTAAAGCAAACTTACATTTTTTCTCATTTATTGTATTCAGCGCTTCATTCCGATTTCAAATAGCATGTTCTGTATTTGCTCCTACCATTTACGTGATGTAGAATGTTATTATTTATAAAATGTTGCTATGTGACTGCCCTGCATCAAATTGCCTGTTTTATTCTGAAAACGTAATAAACAAAAGTAATGTCACGGGTTTCCTAACCCGACTTTTTCTTTTGCCAGAAAAACAAACAGTTAATTTTTACTGATATTTATTAACACTGTACACTACTGAATGCTAATTAAAACTCGACTAAACACTATTTAATTAATCACTATCTAAATCGCTCTGAATCTCCAATTATTGATCTCACTGAACCTTCCAAATGAAAACTCTAATTCAATACTGACTGACTTTTATATTATTCTTCTTTTATATACCACACGAATATTTCAGGTATTTTCTATCAGATCCATTTCTCGAACGATGTACGTCGATTCTCAATAGTACAGTCGCGTCTCGATACACGTCATTATTTTGTTTGTTTACCAACCTTGAGTAGGGGCGATTGGGGCAATCTAGCGTTTTGCGATACCACAGTCGTCGGGGTGCGAGCGGAGCAAATTCTGTGACACTGCTCCCTCCTTAGGACCGATCGGATGCACCTCTATACGGGGACAGATGCTCCAGATGAACGACCTTCATCTTACTCCTGGGAGTCCTCTGAATCCGGTAGACGACATCATTGATTCTTTTAAGGACCGTGTGTAGGAGCCCTCCCAACGGTTCTGTAGTTTAGGCGATTTTCCGTTCTTCCGCGTGGGGTTGTACAGCCACACGAGGTTACCTTGCGATCGCTCTCTAGTCGCATTCGAGATCTGACTTGGTCGTGTATGGCTGCTAGTCTTCGTGCTAGCTCATGGCTATACGTGTCTGGGTCTGTGGGTTGTTCCGCAGGACGGCCAAATACCAAATCTGCTGGAAGGCGAAGCTCTCTTCCAAAGACGATCCTTGCGGGAGTGTTCCCAGTAGTTTCATGGCCAGCTGAGCGGTAAGCTAACAGGAAGAGTGGAATGAGCTTGTCACAGTCTGTCTGGTTCTCGTCCACAAACATCCCCAGATTGGTTTTTAGTGTAGCGTTGAAGCATTCCACCATACCATCTGACTAGGGATGCAGTGAAATGGATCCCCACAAGCTCGTAGACCTTTTGAAACACACCTGATTCGAAATTTCTACCCTGATCTTTAGTTCCATGGGTACACCAAATCTGCAGAACAGGTTATTGACTAGCGCTTTCGCTACGATTGTGGTCTCTTGATTAGAAATGGGGTATACTTTCGGCCATTTGCTGAAGTAGTCCATGGCTACTAGCATATATCGGTTCCCGCTTGGGGTTTGCGGAATGGGGCCAGCGATATCAATGGCAATCCTCTCGTGCTCCTACGATGTACCGGCGCATTTTTGTCTCTGGAACGAGTATTCGAGCCATTGCTGGCTCCATATATGTAACATTTTCGGCACCAATCTTCTAAATCCGTCCTACAGCTTAACCAGTAGAAATGCCCCCTAATATTCTGTGGAGGCCTATTGATACCGAAATGTCCGCCACCAGTATCTCCATGTACTTCCTTGACCCGGGACCTCCGGTACTTGTTTCTTGCCTTCCGTTCCGTCATTGTTCTCCTATGCTCTTTTAAGGACACCATCTTCCAACAACAGGGAATTGCATTACGCCTTGTAGCTCTTTAATGCTGGGCTTTTTACTGCTGATTTCAGCTCAAGAGGGTCTCAAGAGGTTGGCTTCTTTCCAGTCTAGTAAAGGCTTGATATCACTGTCAGCTTGCTGGTCTTCCCGAACCGCCGTTGGACTCCACCTGTGTTCAGGTTAGGCTGCCACCACCTTGCAAGGAACAAAAAATGTCCTCTTTTCTTTCGAGACTACTACAGTGTTTGCAGTTGGTCGGACAAGTTCCAGAGAGGGCATCTGCGTTTCCATGTTTCCTGCCCGCCTGGGAATTGCGCCTTTGCCGATCTGCGACTGGGGCCCTACACTGTCCCTTTAGATGACCCATCCTCCAACTAAATTGTATTACTTCGATGTCTAAAATCTACGGTTTATCTGTGACCCATTAATTTCGGGCCACCCTGTATATTTGGTAAAAACTTACTTTAAAATTAGTCATAAATCTTAAATTATAAAGCCTACAGTATTGACAATTTAAATATAACCTTTCCAATGATGCGTCATACGATTCATTATTTCATTTAAAAGTTTAAAATGGTAACCCTCCCTAAAACATTGAATTTAAAATTTTCAACTTTATGCCTAAGGATGACCTCTTTATAAACCAAAAGTTACGTTTAAATAGCTAAATTTAAAAAACATCGTGTTTTGGAAATTATGAAGTCGGTTTTATTTCTGTTCGACTATTATGCAAGATGGAACAATATTGACACATTACAATAGGAGGTGGATTTGTCATATTTCATGAAGAAATGCACAAAAATTAGTTAGAATGTCAATTAAAGGTTAAAATCACTTCCCGATATGAGCTGATTACAAAATACTGTGATATATTTTTTTATAATTCACTGCTTCGTTTCTTAGTTACAGAGTGTTTAATTTAAAAAACTTCACTGATGAAACTTGAAATACGGGTTACACAGACCTACAAAACAAAAAGTTGTTTGTACCAGAATTAAAACAAACTAATATGATTATGAAAGAGAATTCTATTACAGACATCTTGTTTTCATGGATTTCTATCTTCTTAAAAATCACATATCTTAGAGCAAGAGTGAGTCTATAAAATACGTTCCCAATAACCATAAAACCCTGAGGACAATTTAGAGAAGACAGTGAACACCTAATATTCGGGTTTGAACAGAAAACTGACGTTATAGCTTACAATTGGATAAGTTTTCCTACTTTCTTGGCTTTGAATGATCTGTGGAGGAAATTTCGTTTACGATTCTTTTCTTTGGTAACAATTTCTTCTATTCCAGCATCCACCAGAAGTCGGCAATCTAACGTAATGCTGTAATCTCTCCAAGTTTTGATGATGATATGAAGCATTCGTTATCACAATGCTTAACGAAGAATAAGCACAGCATTATGAATATAGTTAAAAACTTTCTGCGTACTCATAAAAGTGAGAATTATAAGGAATTAGTTACAGAATTGGGCGACTGAGTTGGTTGATAAATTACAAGTTACACACCATCTTGAACATTGCAGCCAAGAACAAAGAGAAGAATTTCATCATAGATATTTTCTTTATATCTTTCTACTGAACGTGATTACCTAGGTAGATGGTATATAAGTAAGATGACGGATAAGTTGGATGTTGAATGAGTGTTGTGAAAGGAAAGAAGCGTAAACGGAACCTACTCCACATGTATGGATACAAGACTATTCGACAAAATTATCCTAAGCGTTATACTGTTAATGAAAGTGTGCCTTACAGACTTCCTCCGTTGATTTATGTGGTTATTGTGTGTTTATTGGGAGACTAGAAAATCATGAAGTTTGCCACAAGATGATTTGTCAGTGGTAGATGAATTATCTTAAGCCATTTCAATTGTGTTGTGGTGGTTAGGAGTGTTATTGGATCACAGGAATTACCTGTATAGTATTTCGAAGTTATAGTATTATAGTACGGAAAAGTCATAGCATTTTACTGTTTCAACTTATGAATATGGTAACGCGCAGTAGCAGAGCTACCTCTAGCAACCATTCGCTACTTCATGCGGAACTGAAAGCTACAGACAAGAAGCATCGCCGTATAAACCATTGAAAACTAGCGACCTCTTTTGTGAAATCCGTTTCGAGCTTATTGGCTCTCATCGGTTTGCCATAGATGAGGTAATCGATGAACAACTTTAGCTGTTTTAAGTCTGAAGTCTACGGTGTATGTATAATGCTTCTTGACACACTTAAAACAGCTAAAGTTGTTTGTTAGTCACCTCACCTATGAAATACTGATGAGATCTAATAAGCTTTTCATGAGTATGGTGTCTCATAGTTAATTCTACAGCTTTATTAAACTGATTTTTAGATTTGGCTTCTGTGAGGAGAAATCATGAGAATGTTATAGTCTCGTCTACGGCGTAGAAATATGTTTTTCTTTTGCGAGCCTGTCTTATTTAACTATCGGTAAAAATTTGTTTCATCATGTTATAAGTAAAACTAGTCGCAATTGCAGAGACAAGGATAGTTCGTTACGGAATACATTTCCTGTGTTAAGGTTTCTAAATCTATTGACGTAAAAATTTAGAATATTTAAAATTAATATGAGTTCATAAAAAATCAACATTTATCTACTAATGATTTTTAGGCTTTTGGGCTCCACGTTGTATTTAAAATTAGGTTTTTAGTGACAAAAACTTCAAATTCTGTTTTGTAAAACCATATGAGTTATTTTCTATTTGCTCTAAAACATTTTGTTCTTCAAGAAAATAAATAGTTTGAATAGTGGAAATAGTTTAACCACTAATCGAGTTTTCGAAATGCTAATAATCAAATCAAAATATCGAAATAGAATTTTCGTTTTATTTTTTTTTTTTAGGTCGGACTATAGAAGAAGAATACCAAATAACTATAAATTTTAAAAATATATGGTTATTGTATTGAATAATAGGATCCTAGCTCTAGGTTTAATAAATGTATCAGGGGGTGTGGGACTATTTTTATAGTTTGTAAATTTAGGATGGCTTATAAATGACATATTAAAAAATGTATTACGCCCCTGTTTTAGAATAAATTTATCAGTCGGGGAATTATTTTTTGTTCATGGGGCAAGAACAACTTTTAAACTTGAAAGTTATGAATTTCAAATATGAAATATAATTAAAAAACATTAGTTTATGCTCCGCCTGAAGTTCCATACAATTATAATATCAGTTTAAACACAGTCTGAAAAGTAAAACTGACACAAATTGCTATCAAATTTTATTGATAGGTACAGCTTTTTAGTTTAGAGCACTTCTGGATTTTATAATAATTAGTAATTAGAATTAAAATATATAATACTAGTTTTGCAGATTTTCTTGAAGATGGTGTAGAATATCGATATGAAAAAACAGTACCTTTTTCCATCTTCCAGAATTGTCAGACAAATGTATTACTGAAAATATCACCGACAATTTTTTAGTTATCAACCCATAATTAATTACAATGTCAATTTATTCATAAGATTATAAGGTAAAATATAATCTAAAGATCTGCACCAAGTATGATTTGGATTTGATCGTCGATTGTGGAGATGTTTAAGAAATATAGGTATTGCTCTCTAATTTTCTCACTAAGCGTTCTAAAATAAAAAAATATATTCTTCTATTAATATATATTATAAAAGGTGTTGCAAAATATCGTTCAGAGAATTTTAGATCGTATGCTATATCCAAAAATACAAATGTTTCGTTTTTTAAATACATGATGCTAAAAAAAATTAAACATATGTTTTTTATGAATATGGGCGATGTTTTATTATATAATAAATTATCCTAACTGAGAAATTGTAAATTATTGTTTGTAGATTTTTTTTCCTATTTTTGGATACCGAGTATATGTATCGATTGTATTTACAAATAAAATACTTTGAATTGAATTATTGAAAAACCCGGTAACTGACCGTCAGTGGCCTAAATATTGAGACACGTTCTCACTAAGAACTCCTACTCCATTACCCAAGCAGCACAAACCACACCTAATTTAACTAACGACCAGTTTTATACCAAAATCATACAAATTATGACTACAAAATTGGTATAGCATTACGTCTATGGTCGAATTTGGTAGGAACCGCTGACGTTACTATTTCCGACGTCACAACGACGTCGGCAATGTCGACGTCGGTATTTCGACCTGTTCCATGCTTTAAATAACAATAAATTAATAATAAAACAGGTCGGATAGGCCGACGTCGGTGTTTTTAACTGTCTCTAACCAATGATATACGTCAGTTAATGTCATCCACACCGACGTCGCTACTCCAAATTATTTTATACTAATTGTAATGTCGGATTAGGTAGGTATAGCCGACGTCGGTGTTTATGCCATATTTTGACCTATACACCAACCACACGTATTTGAAACATTTTGACGCTTGACATAATGTTACCTATATTGTTAGTGAAGTAATGAAAACTGTCAAGTATTAAGAAATCTGATAATGAATAATTCAAGTAAGTCGAGACCACTATCTGAGGACGGTTCTGACCGTAGTAGTCGTAATATTAACAATAGGAGCCGAAAAAATATATAGGCGGGCCCAGAGATAACGATAGTGGGTCTGTCCCCACAGAGCCTAGCCTGAGAATAACCAGAGCAGGTTAAAGAATCCCGGCTAATGCTAGGGATGAGCACTTTAATTCTGTTTCTGACAGCGACCAGTTACCGAGGTCACAGTTACCGGAAAATCGCTATGTGTCAAATATTTTAAATACATCATTTATTGTCAATAATACGAAATTATTTATTTATTTATAGTACACCACCTGACAGTCAGTAACTAATTACTGGGTGGGAAAACAGCTAATAATGTTACACAGGTATACATATATCTATAAACATAATCAAAAAATATATCCACAAAATTCTGCATCCGAAAATGGGTATCAACAAACTATAACTGCACTAACACAATCTTAATTTTAACTGCACGAACACGCCTGAAAACAATGGAAAGTTAGGTTAGTCGTAAGAGTTGTATGTTTCTCGCCTCTTTTGTAGATCGACTTGTAAGAAGTATAAATGTCATTCCATTTCGACTTAGTTGAATTAGTGACGTTCATTTATACCTTGTGTACAGTAAGTATGCTGGAAGTGTACTTTTGTTTACCATTATTATATCTTGTATTTTAAAGTACAGAATTAGTACAACTTGGTGAAGTAATTTTGACTACTTCAGTTAGTATATAGAAATGGGAGTATATTATACCAATTGTGAGGACTGGTATATAATTAAGGTAAATAAATAAACTTAATATGACCCGGTGCCTGGAGTAATTATGTTCGTTTATACCAATAATAACTTTACATCATAGGTATATAACAGATCGGTATTGCCGACGACGACATCTTTTTAAAAAAATAATAGGAAGCCATTTTGGAAGAGTTGGGATCAATACACAATAATTTTTTATTTTTAATATTTGAAGAGTGATTTTACGATTTTAAGATTATATGTTGTATGAGAAGTTAGTTCTTAAACTTATTCTTGACATGTCTAATAAAAAAAAAGATTTTCTAAAAATACAAAATAAAAATGTATATTGATAAAATAGTGTTCATTTAATGGCGCTTTAATTATAATGGTCTATTTTGCCCAATATAATCAATAAAATTGCATGCGTTTATAATTTCAGTGTCTGAAGGTCTCTAAACTTATATCCTTAAAATTATATTTCATTAATATACTGAATCGTATAGGAGTAGATGCATACCATCTATTAAAATGAGTTGCAGTATTAGCTACAAAATTAGTATAAACGGAACAAAAATATAGTACCTACTTGTCTGATTTATATAGAAAAATTTATACGTAAATTATAGAAAATGTTATGTTAGGTAATATTTGTCGTATCTAATGTGACGTGGAAGTAGATACAAACATTTACACCTAAGAGCGACTTTATTAGTCGACAGGGTGACGTCGAGTCGACCGGAGTTTGTGTGACCATTTTCGTATAAAAATTGGTCGGTACGCCGTGGCGCGGACGTCGGCTACCGACTTCAGGTTAGACTACCGACGTCGGCTCGACGTCAACCCGACCAGTCTGTGCTGCTTGGGTAGGTTTTTCAAAATTACGTAAATGTCTAAAAAAACATTTTCTAGCTCTACTATATTCTTTTTCTGTAGAAAGTAACCTAAATACTATTCATTTCACAAGAAAAATAATTTGATCAGAATTCAAACAGTATGGCCACAAAAAGCATCTCAAGAATACGAAGACTAGAAAATTCACAAAAATAAATTAAGATTCCTAGGAACATATTTTTATTCTAAATTATTACATAATGTTTATTAATTTCTTACAATGTTCATATTTTTTTCTATTTAAAGATTACTAAATCATAAGATCAACTTAATTTAACTATTAAAATTACAAAGCTATTGATAGAAATTCAGATAACATAGCAGCTGGAATAACAATAACGAGGTATTATTAGCATTCCTCGTCTCACTGACAACCATATTTGAAGTAGGCCTTTGCGTAACCGCTGAGTAAGCGGTTTAGGGGTGGAAATGAGTGTAAGGGCGGTTTCTACGCCACCTATGGGATACCGTTACATCCGCTATATATATCGGTCCTTTCTCCAGAGATCTCCGCTCTGCATTTGCTTGATATCTAATACCCGAATGAACAGCTATAAGTAATAGTTATTCTATACGTGTTTCACGGACCAAGGCAATGAGGGTGCAGGGATTTTCTCTAGAGAGACTGTTCCATAAATTAAGTTTGCAGGGATGAGAAGGATAGTATGCGCATTCCAATTCTGTGTTATTGATGTTTAAAAGTTATGTACCTACCAATATTAGACTTACAATTTCCTTCAGTTCCTTGAAAAGTTTACACCAAAAAGTCAAAATGGCCACATGGTTAATTTGAGAAAATCAACTCATTAGTTAATTGAAGGTTAAGGTAAGTAATGTACAGGATGTTTCAAAAAGACACAGCAATATAGAACATTGAAAAATAAGTGGGGTTTGCTTAATAAATGTATATTCTAGAGCCACTAACTTTTGAGATATACAGCGTCAGTGATAATGTTTGAAAATTAAATTTTGAATGTTTTTTTTTCAAAACAACATATTTGATCAAAATTTGATACAGGTACGTTTTTTGTATAATTTACTCATGGCCCCGTAGACGCAGATCTGAATTTAAATAGAACAAGTTAGGAAAATCACTGTTATAAGTACAACGTAGTATCCGATAAGCCTGAATAAAGTCGCCTCTAAGTCGTCTGTTGTTTAAAACAGAAATGTCAAGTTCATGGAGACGGTAGTGATACGATAAGTACTAAGGACAGGTATCCATTTTGTAAATCTTCTTTGAACGCCTTCTAGTAAATGTATATCTTTAACGAAAGAAGAGGATCATATATTTACGCAGTATTCCAACAGATGACAAATATACGTCTTATACAGCTTAAGTGATACTTGTTTGGTCGGATATTGGAAGGATTTTCTTATTGCATATGATACACTCTCTGTTTTTTTGTTTACAACGTGAATGATGTGTTGTGACCAAGAAAGAGTGCTGTTTATAGTAACTCCCAAATTATTTTGACTATCATTAGATGTAACTGGCTCTCCGTCAGGTGTAGGCGTCTCGGATTGCTTTTGCCTATATGTAAAACACAACATTTATTTTTATTTAAAGGAATGAACCAGTTTTCACACCAGCGTTCTATGGTTATAATATCATCTTGAACATGTTATTTATTGCTCATAGGATGGCCAAATATGTTTATATCATTCGCACAAAACGCGTGCATAGATTTAAGGGGTTGGGGAAGATCTGAAGTATAAATCGGGTAGAAAATAAGTCTTAACACCGAACCCTGAGGGATGCCCGATAGTAGTGGTTGATGATCTGTTCTACTATTGCCCACTCTGACATAAAACGATCGATTGGTTAAAAAATAATTAATCCAGGCAAGTAAAGATCCTCGTTATCAAATATGTATGTGTTAAATCTCAAACTCTTCCATTGATATGTCCTGTATAAAAGAAATTCTGGTATGTTGTTTATTCTCTAATCTGAATAGTAATTTGTTCGTTTAGCGAATATTGTTTGCAACGCGCTACTATATAATAATAATGGAAATTTATACCACTACTACAGATGTTGACTTTTGGGGAATGTTTTTAGAGTGCCGTAGCAGTAGTTTGTCGAGTAACTGGTGATATTAAACATAAACAAAATAACTCCCCTACACTTCGGTTAGAACTGATCAAAAGGATCAATTAATTTTAGATTTGATTTTCGAAGGTCCAAGCATTAGCGTAAGGAAAAATTTCTTACAGATAAATTCGACATCATCTAGGATATGGAAAATTCCAAAAGAATAAAAATTATTGCATCCACATTACAGAAAGAAACATGTAAGAATTTTTACGAAGCATCTAACTACAGCGGCACTCTAAACATTCCTCCAAAAGCACACATCTGCACATCTATAGATACATTGCTGGTATATGTTTCCATTATCACTATGTAGTAGCACTTAACAAATAAAGTAGAATATAATTTTGCCCAAATTTTTCAAAAGCATATGCATGTTTCTATTTCACTAACTATTTTACATTATTTCAAACACCTACTTAACTAAAAATCGATGGGTTAGACGTAGAAGCGATGCAGCTATTCAGTGGCCACCACACTATACCAATTTTAATTGATTGGATTTCACTTCAGTCTGTGGTTTTATGTAAGACGATGTTTATTCTGAATCTATCTATTACTGAATATTAATTGAAAAGAACGTCTTAAATGCGACTGAAAATTTTCGGCTAAAACTACAGGTTTTTAAAAATATTAGATTTTTGTAATTGGAAAAGACCATTACTAATAATAATATGTCTTTATTGAAATTGAAAGAACAAATAAGAAATATGTATAAAAGGAATGGCAAGGTTATCAACACTATTGTTGCTCTACCACCTAACCTGTCCCTTACAAATGATATATTAATATAACTATAAACTATATGAAATATTAAAAAATACATAATCAACTAGCATACATGAGGCACAACACAGGTTTAACTTAAACTACTAACACAGGAGTTGACCCGCTTTTTAAAACTATGTAAACTAGAAACAGATTTAATGTCAGAGGGGAGTTTATTATAAATTTTAACAGCATTATAACTAAAAGATTTTTGAAATTGAGCAGTGCAATGCTTTGGAACAGTGTAGAGACCACGAAATGTAGTGGGTCTTTCATGTTGGTCTTTGACAAGTTTATGAAAAAGATACTTAGGAGAACCAGAATCATTAACTTTATAAACAAGAGATGCCATGAGAGCCATATAACGCTCATTTAGTTTCAACCACTTGGATTGCTCGTACTTAACACTTATATGATCATATTTTGTCAGAAAATAGGCAAATCTTAAGCAAGTATTTTGAAGTTTCTGAAGGCTTTCTTTGTCTCTATTTAATTTCATTCTCGCATTATTCTTAGACAGACGGACATGCGAGACAACCAGTAAAATTTAAATATGGAATTAGTGAATTAAAATGTTAAAATTACTGTTTAATTAAGTTGTAGTATATAAGTGTGTTTAACTAATCTGTTTTCATGTTTTTTTATTAAAAATATTACATACACAATACGAATAAATGAAAGTACATAGGTAAAAAGCATTTGTTTGCGCAAATCTGTAAATCTGGTTAGCTCCATGTTCAGAGACACATTTAAAACGGTAAATTATCTTGCTGCGTTGGTTTGAGTGTTCTTTGGAAATTGAAATTTAATGTAGTAAATTTACGAAAAATTATTATGAGTAATAAAATATTGTATTGTATATTTATCGGTCGGTGGCCGAGCTATTTAAATCGTCAGTGCTTGAATCGACCAGCTATATTGGCACCCTATCTGTTGGTATGGTAGAGTCGAAGAATGTTGATTTGAGTCAATGTGAGAGATTGATACCAATTGACATTTGACGACCCTCTAATTCATGAGGTTTTCCAGGTTTCCCTCATTCCTGCCCTGAATGGTAGTTAGGCCCTACCAACGTAAGTCGTTATACCGACTGCATAATAATAATATACCGCCCCATCTCCCACACAAGTCTTCTACTTCTGCGCTAACCTATGCGATTAGAATGATTATTATCATATTCTAAATAAAATTATACACTACGACATTGGGGAAATTTATGGATGGGTGTACGACAGAAATCTGGAAAGATTCTTCCCGTTTTTGCGTTTCTTTTTACGTGTTTATTAAATTGACAGCTGTTGCGAAAAAAGTTCAGTTCAAAAATTTTAAACCATTAGCTTTTTTAGCTGAAAGCGTTTAGCTCCGATAAAAGTTTAGATACACAGAAGAAAGATCAGAAATAATATAATTTTTACATTAGTAACATTAATTCATTTTTTGAGCTCTACTTGTTCTTATTTTACCGAATTAAGGTGGAACACCTTGTATGTAATACTGTAAAATTAAAATAGAGCTTCAAATATCATAAGAACTATTAACATTCAATTTTATAACTAAAAAACACACAGACAAAAAAATCTACTCTTTATTTAAATAAAAACCAATGGAGGAAAATGTAGTACAGCTGTAAAACTGCAAACTTAAATGTTTACAAGAAAGGCACTTTAATCCCTGGGATATTTCATCAAAAATAAAATGCCCATATCAACAGCCTTTCGTATACGTTTTATGGACTTAAACCTATCGATTTGGAGTAGCCTTCCTCTGAAATCCTTGAGAACTTTTTATTTATATCTTTGAATTCAAGATGTTGTATATGAAATGACTAAACTGAAAGGATAACGTGTACAGAAGGAATTTATAATTTAGGATTTGAAATTAAATTCATTTCACTGTCAAAAAGATGTATACTTGTTATAAAACATATCTCCAAATCCGAATCTCTGTGAAGGAGGTAAGAAGATAATAATGTAATGGATCTGCAAAATTCATATCGAACATAAAGGTAAAAGGAGTTCCAGCTTGTTAAAAATCGCATAATAAAATGTTAATTAATTAACGCAAAAGCACTTTAATTAATTTAACGTCAGACGATAAGGAAAGGAAAAGATGTTAAGGTAGTACATAAAAAATGATTACGTTTTAATGCCAGCATTGAGTCTTGATAATTATTTAAGCAGAGTAAAAGATCAGCATTTGTGACTGGCCTTTACAGAGTGAGAGTGAGCTCGATCCAGAATTTATGTTGCTCAATCTTTGTAACCAGCCGGAAAGGATTTTTCAGGTCTTTCAATTTGCGCGGGCGCTGGGCTATCAATCATTTGTTATTAGTAATCGACAAATAAGGCTAATGGATGAATCACTATAAAGTTTTCATTTTCCGGGCGGGAGAAAAAGTTTTAACTGAAAAAGCGAGGTGTTCGCAATTTAGTATCATAATGGCTTCCGTATTTTTCCATGCTGTTAAATATATGAGGTGTTTTGACAGGCGTATTATATTTTGTAAATAAAGAGAGATACGCGCGTGTACGTCTTGATATAGGTACAAATATTTATTCTTCTTACTTTTTCTTCAATAAGATTGACATTGTCTATTCTCTTGTATTGCACAGTATATTTTCATTTGGCGATATCGTTTTTTAAATTGTTAGTAGGTATGTCTTTTACTGTAGCAATCTTGTTAATTTTTCTAACGTGATAACTTTTGTAGTAACCGTTTTGGGAACATCAATTAGTCAATTTATATCTAAAATTTGTCAGTGTAGCATTAATCCGAAAGAAAAGAAAAATAGATAGTCCGCTAAATTAATACAGTGGCTTTTTTGCGAGAATATATTAAAATATATAAAATGTGTTAAAATTACTACATTTTGTGTACACTTAACAGACCTCTGTGTTCTATATCCCTACTCCTCATAGGTTGAGCACAGCTGCGCAGCTGCAGTATATTAGTTGTTTCAAACACGTCACTACGCCATGTTGGTCGTGTAGCGTTGTTGTGTTCAGTTACCTCTCCTTCGTTGTGTTTAAATGGAGAACATTTATATTTAAATTGAGGTTTGATCAAAGAAAATAGTAAGTAAATACTTAACATTTTCTTTCTAACTGTAACAAATATCGCTGAAAATTGTGATAAAACTGAAACTAATTAGTACTATAACTTTAAATATATTACAACACTACTTTCACTCTGATGTTTTAGATTAGTCTGTATTCTGATTTTCTTGCACTTTAGAGAAAGAAAATCATATGTTCAGATTATTACCAGTAAATGTTCGTAAGCTCCTATTATGTAGTGCCTAAATAGATCTTTGTTTAGTGTTTGCTGTTTCGTTGTTTATGCTTTCCTAGAATTTTGTTAGAAAACTTGGTTATTGTTCTTTTAAACTTAATTATATATCTTTAATTAAGTCATAAAAAGTAAATTATTCTTTATTTTATTATCACTATAACAGCATAATTTTCAAAATATTGATACGGAAGTTCATATACTTTTTAAGTTTGTTAAAGTTCCGATTTGTTTTTGAAATTATAATTTTGTAATGTTGTTTCTTTGATGTTTTCTAGAACAATCCAAGCTATAATGGATGTATTATTGACGGCTGGGAAAACTTCTATAAAACGTCAACATAAGGGTATTCCATATCAATACATATTATATATACATAATAATATTAACATGATAATGTATCATTAAAGGTGTAACGTGTGCACTTTTAATGATGTAGTGGTAGTGGGTGTGGCAGTAGTAGTAGTAGAAGTAATTTTTATTCTAAAATAAAGAATTATAAAAATTTTATTATATAAGAATAAGTTAATCGTTCAATACAGTTTCACTATACTTGAGGAATATTGAAACTAAGCTAGCGTTAGAATAAATGTATTAAGCTAGTTACGGACGGTGAGCTATAATATACAAGGTGTCTGGTATATGAGAGCAAATATGTGACAACGTCACTCACATACTATCTTAGGATTGTTATGTTTTATACATAATTATTATAAATAGGTACACCTAAACATATGTACTTACAGTGAATGGTTTTCTTAAAACTCTTTTCACAACACAGAATAATAGTGTGTGTGTTTAAAATGACTTCTGTTTCTTGCAAGAAGAGTTTACTGTACAACCGTCCCGTATCCAGAGAGTTTTGCCTAGATTCGCCGTAAATTAACATGCGATGCAGCTGGTTGTGGTTACTATAAATTATTTCATTTTTGTTTATGTCACTCACAAACATCAAAGAAAAATTAGACAAATATGAAACGCACTAGCTGTATGACTAATATTACTTTTAAGTGATCACCAGCAGCCTGACACAGCTACGTTGTCGTACGTTACAGTTTAAACGAATTTCAATTGCTTACTTCATTTACTAATCCAAAAATCAAATTATGAACAAATTACGTTACATGTGCTTTTACTTAACCTTAATTGTACCTTAGTTTGTAATTTCACATAGTTTTGCATATTATTGCACTTGTATTTTTGGTTTTCAAAATGTATTTGTAGACCAACTATTAGTTTTAGACATTTTTTTCATAACAGTTTTTTATTGCATTTAGTCAGATGTATAAGCCCTTAAAATTGTGGCGCTCATATTCTGGACATCTTGTATACCTGATATATTATAAAAATATTGCTTGTGACTAAAATGCATAGAACGTTACGCACTGACGCTATAATGTAATAAAATTAAATTTTAAACATATAAAATACAATGCCAACATCAGACCTTGTAAAACATGTAAACTAAGATTTAAAATAATTATTGTTGGTAGGAAAAAAAGGTGTAGAATTGAACCTTAGTAGAATAGAACATTAATATAAAGATGGATAAACTATAGCATATATTATAAGAATCACCTCGTCAAAATTTAATAATTTAAATTTTAAAAAGTTGATACCAGATTAAAATTGTTAAAATATTAGTACATGGACATTTAAAGACAAGTACATATTAAAAATCGAAAATTAACCCCGAGCTAGGCATATCAGCCGATAGCTAATGAAACAAGGATGACATATATCGTTAGCATACGAGTCAGATATAAAAAGAAATCGATGAGACACATAGTATCCAGACGTCAGATTTTACAATTTTTCATAAATTTAATTTATTAATTGATACCTGTCAAAAGTAAAGATGGATACGCAAGAACAGGACAGCTATATCTAAAAAAAGAGATAACTCATGAATATTTCACAATGAAATAAAGAAATTTGTAAATAAAAAACACGGACAATATTTAAATTTGTATTTAGTTATAAGAAGTGCAGGGTAGTGGGCGAATTAAAATTAAAAGCGATATGAAATAAAAATTGTAAAGGTGACTTTAAGCAAAATCCAAAAATCTATTCATTATAGACTGTAGAAACAAAAAAAAGTTGTTGACTGGTTACGGGGGTAGAAGAAAGGTGTGCAGCGTCGTTTTCTAGTGTCCCTGAAAACTTACAAAAAATAAATTTCAAGAAAAGAAGAACCAAATTGTACTTACCAGTTACCGAAAAAGAGGTTACATCGTTTGAAGTCCAATTTAGGATTGTCCAGCCGTCCTAATATTAACTAAGCCCAGCTTAGAACTTATAGTGGCGTTCCAGCCAGTATTTCTACTGTTTTTTGATTTGTGTATACTCATAAAATTAGCTAGCTAGCAAAGTTTAAAGTAATGAGCAATATACAAACTGAACCAATGAATTCAATAAACATTGCAGGACTTACCTGTATCATTATATTTAAATAAAGGCCACCAAACTTTTAAAAACTTTTCTACAGCAGGCACAGCGTGAACTACAAGCTGCCATTTTATCTAGTAGGATAGTTTTTCAGTCGGTTAGATAGATAAGTCATTATTGTTAGTAGTTATATCTTATATGCACCTCGTGATACGTTCAATAAGTAAGTGGGTTGCCTAAGCTTTTATAAAAGCAGTAAAATATAGAGCAAGAAAACAAAACCTTTAAAATTTGGATATACCACTGTTTGTATCTATTATTAATAGTTAAGGAAAGGCCCATGTTTTCATGAGTTTGATGGGAAATATTCTTAATTGTGTTTTCAGAACTGGTAAAGGTTTTAAAACAATTCATATCGCCAATTTATATCATATAATTGATTTCTTTATTAATAAACAGATGTATAAATTGAACATCTCTTCCTTCTGTAAAGTGAATAAGCTATAGTTCTGTGCAATAAATTCCCTATACCAAGAACCGATTTCTGAAATGAATCTAAGCTAGCCATGGTAGAAAAATAAAAGGTAAGACAAAAATTGTGAGTGCCATAATCTTTCTATCATACATTGACACCACGCAGATCAACTCACAATAGTACACACAAAACTAAAGCAACGCATACATACAAATAATATATAAAATACACAGAATTGTCATTGTCGCGACCAACATAAAGTAGGAAATACAAAAGTGTGATAGTAACATTTTATAACAATATATTTATATCTATGCGGTTTACTTATCTGTAGGAATATATCTTATTACAAAGAAATATCTAATATATAAAATTATCGTGTCACAGTGTTAGACGTCATAGTCCTCGGAAAAATGTTTATGAAATTTTATATGTATAAAATTTTCCTTGTCTCTCTCATCTATCTGTCGTACGAATAGAAACTAATCTTGGCATCTGGCTTATTCAGTATCTTATCGAATCTTTTAACCAATGAATAACATAACTGTGTATGTCAACCTGTTTCCATAAGAGTACTTTGTTTTCCTGGTTCCTATCTATTGAAGATATGCTGGTGATACATAACATTTTTGTGGTTATTTTTACGTTTGTTCTTTCTGTTCTACAAATATTGGAAAATATCTTCTCATCCCTGCTCTTGAAAGTAAGGCAGAAATTTCCCAATAACTTCTCCATCTGAAAGCAATTAAGTAAAAATAATTCTAGTATATGGGTAAATGAGCAGTTTCTTATAAATATAACCCTACAGTTCAAAAGGTCAAAAGCAATATGCAAGTTGCAATTACCTACAACATTGACATTCTTGCTTTGTACTTACCTCTTATAGTTTTCCTTAGGCAAGCTACCGTTAATCGTTGAGTTGTACTTGACCTTAGACCTTATGTTATCATCTTTTATTGTATTAATGTACTTTGTGTAGGAATAGGTCTCCAAATTCTACTCAAATTTGATAAATGTGGAATCGTTTTTGAAGCAGGTGAATTTTTATTTATGCTACTGGAACTGAAGTATTCACTCAAGGAATCCATTAAATCATTATTTATGATTGTTTCTAGAGTTTAAAGCCTTTCTACCACTTGTTGCCGGCACGTTATTATTATTTTTAATTCTAGGTTAAGCAACCACAAGTTTAGATTGTACATACATAGCGCGCTTGCGCGCTTCAATTCGAACCAAGGGAGAGGCTGTTTATAAATCAGCTTTCTGATTTAGGGATCGTCCCCTATTGCTTTTATGATTTCCCACAATATTATATTTTTTTACAGCTGTTAATGTTTGCACGTAATTTATTAGTTTGATATGGTGAAAAATAATAATAATAATTCCCGATAAGAATTACTGTATCGTAAGGAAGATGCAATTAAAAACGGCAAATGTTGCACAATTTTCTGTGTTCTGGGTATTCATTACAGGCAAGGTTGCTCAAACTTCCATTTTCTTTTAATAAAACTGTACCATTATTGCAAATACGTACACACATTCAATGTAGTTACCTCGTGGTGTTACGTATTTATAATAAAACTTCTACAAAAATACTCATACTTGCTTTGACAGCTTCTGTCACTTTACGTTTTGACGTCTATCTATGCCGTGTGTAAATTGGACTCATGGCTATTCTCATTTGGCATGACAAAACAATGAAGTTTGGGGACTTTTTATAGGAGTTTTTATGACAAGATAAAAATTTTCGTGACTTTTTTATCAGAACGTGTTCATAATTAAAAATATTTCAATTTAAATACAAATTTTGCTGAGGTTCGCTACCAAAAAATCTAAATTAAATCGATTTTCTGCAAAACAGAACACCCTGTATACAAACTAATGCCATCATCGAATTCTACGCGCCATCTAGTGTCTGTATACCAAATTTCGTCACACTGGCTATGATGGTTTCTGAGATATTCGCACTGAACGTCTTAGAGGGAACACCCGGTATACGGTAGGTCTGAGAATCGGTCGTAATCTATTTTTCAAACCCCTGGTGATAAGGGTGGTCCACCCCAAACATTTTTTTTTATTTATTGGACAAAAGTTTTTATATTTTGTTATGATGTGGCATTGAAAAATACATACAACCCTTCTATGACAAACCCCTACTTTTTAAAAGCCATCTTAGTAATTTAATCATTTTTAACCCTGGCCGATAACTGATCGACATTATTATCACTAGATCAGTTATTCCCGCCAGAGGTGTTTACCGGTGTCACTTCTCACCAGAAACCTAGAAAAAATATAGACAGCGTCGGTTCATGATGTAGGTCACGTGACATGTGCCGCGTTTTCTAGGGATCTAAGGTCCAGAAAATTGATATTTTATTTGCTTTATGTTGGCGGTTGTGCAAATATGATGGCTGCATTGCAATATGAAATTAACTAACTTGCTGTCATTTTAAATGTCGTTAAAAAATGTGACATGAATGTGATCAATCACAGTAAACAAATGAGATTCACGCTACAATACAACCAACGTAAATTGGCATAAAAACCAAGTGTAAGTGATCCTGGACCTTTTAGGGCAGCCATGAATTAGCGGTAGCTGGCAATGTGACAGTGGCACAGTCTATAATTTTTCTAGGTTTGTGCTTCTCACCCAGTAAACAGCACGGAGTAGGGATGAGAACGAAGCCGACTACCATATTCACTAAAAATAATTTATATGGCAAAACAACGTTTGCCGGGTCACCTAGTATATATTTAATATTATCGCTCACCGTCCGTGTCGGTGTAGATATAAAATTGTTATCTGAAAATTTCTTCTAACTTCTTTCTAACGGCGTATTTAGCTAATTCCTTATTTCTGTTCTTCGTTACCTCAGTGGAATATATTTTCTACAGGACATTTCAGGTCAGGGCCGATTAGTCCCATAAGTAACAAATACTATTTGTATACGTGTCACATATCTCGACTCCATGGATCGTCTTATATAAAGAGAAGGAAGGATGATTTGAAATATGATTTTAGGTCATATTAATATTACGGTCGCATGTAGACCCGATGCGGTTTCCAAACCTAACTAAAAACTAAATCATAATAAATGGTCGACTTGCTTTTAGATATATGTTCCTGAAATACTAAAAGGGACACATAACTTCTATTCTTCCGGCTGGAGTTTGTTGAAACTTGTGCTCAAGTAAATGTGTGTAACACCACTTTATTAAATGATGTCGCCTCGGTTTCACGTAACTTTTCTGAAGTATTTCAGAAATTTAATTTAAAGAGCTCTTGGGAGTTAAGGACTTGCGTATTCAATAAGTTGTTATTAAAAAGGCATTAACGCTTTGGTGAAAATTGTTTGAGACGTTGAGTATCCTCATCGAATTATGGGCATAAGTGAAATTTGATATTTATATGCGTTATCAGTGCGGTCACCGAGATAAAAAAATCTTTCAAAATTGAAAAAACTATTATCTTATCTTGAAAAACAAGACAAGAAGTTTCTTTAAAGTCTTGTTTTTGTTTAGTTTAATTTCGTTTATTGGTGTTACATATACAAAAGTATTTACACAACTCAGAGAAAAAAATAGATAAAAAAGAAAAGCACATAGTTAACAACATAATGATTAAAGCCCGAACTTCGTTCGCAGATCTCAGATCCGGACTTGGCGACGACCTTAATATTTAAATATACTTTATACTAACAAACTTTAAAGTGAATGTTGCCGCGAACAATTTGGATATAATATGTGTGACTGAGTCATGGTTGAATCCTATATTAAAAACAGATCGCAGTTTGTTGCAGTAAACGGTCATAATTCAAACACATTTTTAACAACATCAGGTGTACCGCAAGGGTCCCATCTAGGGCCTTTGTTTTTTCTAATATATGTGAATGATATAAAATATTGCTTTAAGCATTGTAAATTTCTTATGTACGCTGACGACTTAAAAATTTTCACCAAAATAAATTCGTTAAATGACTGTTTACTGTTGCAATCAGATTTAAATAATTTAGTTGATTTTTCTGAAAATAATTCATTGTATCTGAATTTGTCTAAGTGCTCTGCCATTACATTTGGTCGTAGCATTAATCCAGTTATTTTTCAGTATCATGTCTCTGATTCAATTTTAAACAAAGTATCCGTGATAAAAGATCTTGGAGTAATTTTTGATTCCAAATTAACTTTTAATGATCACATTAATTCAATTATTCTAAGTGCATCCAGGATGTTGGGGTTTATTCTTCGTAAGTGTAAAGATTTTCATAATATTAAGCCAATTAATTATTATGCTTACGTGTTTAGTAAACTAAATTTTGCGTCTTCGGTTTGGAATCCACAATACAACATTTATGTAAGTCGCTTAGAAGCTGTTCAGAATAAATTTATTAGATTTATATCTTTTAAAACTCATTTCATAATTGAAAATAGTAATTACAATGCAGCTAGGAAACAGTTTAGGCTTATGTCATTGGAGAAACGTCGCATCTTGAATGACATACTAATTTTATATAAAGTATTGAATAATAAACTGAACTGTCCAGATCTTTTATCTTCAATACATTTTAATGTGCCCACCCATGATACGCGGCATTATGATTTTTTCTACTTACCATTTAGAAGAACAAATTATACTGGTAATTCCCCTATATGTCGAATAATGCATTCTTCCAACAGATTTTGTTCTGATATTGATTTGTTTGCGGTTTCTGATAAATCACTGAAATCTTTGTTGACTGATTTATTTTTAAGCTTATAATTTGTTGTTTTGTTTTCTTCAATTTGTAATTGTAATTGTGCTTTTTATCACTATGGTGTTTATGTTTGTTAATGTTAGTTGTGGATACTGTTCATGGGGTTAATCCCGTTTGTGTCCCTAAAGTTTTAAATAAATAAATAAAATAAATAAATTTATATTAAAACAAATTTAATCATATGCATGGCAGCTAATCGACAGAAACATCCCATTTATTTACCTGCAGGGGCTCGATTCTCGAGACATTCCCTCAGAAAGTGATGTAAATTCTCATGAGAAAATGCAAATCTGTATTCTTAAAAATTATCATTGTGGTTGTTTCCCACAAAAAACTGGGGAATTATTTCATATGGTTTTTACTAAGGGAATATAAAGTTTCAAGAATTGTAAATATACACATAGATAATAATATACTCAGGATTTATTTAAGAGAATGAAAGAGAGAAAGAGAATGTTGAGATTTACAGCAGATTAGTACACATAAATCAAAACAGTTGCAATGAAACCGTACGTTGGGATACGTAGTTAAAAACAACGTCATATTACTATGTTCAGTTTGACGGCATAAAAAGTATTCTACAACGACTACGCTCAAGACGTCTTGTCGGAGGTAATGTTAATGTCGGCAAGAGATGCTGCCAGAGTATTTAATAACAGACATCCTAATACATACTCATATATCTCCAGTAAGGAGAGACGGATACAAGCATCTACACGTTTCAGTTTCTCTTATATTTGTCAATTGTTTAACATTTAAATTGGCATACGTTACAAGTTAGTTACATATGCACACATTACAAAATATCATGTTATACTTACTCTTTTCCGAATATCTCATAAAATATCCTTATTAAGTAACCGTAAAAAGTTTGTCTGCCACACCTTAATACAACTAAAACTCATTAGAGGTTAGATTGATACGAATCTGCCCTTATGCAACAGAACTCGCATGAAAAATTCTATAAAATTTTATCATAAATTGAGTAAAAGTAAATAGTTCTAAATTACTACCGACATTATTTCTAAAATTTTCTTATTTCGTAAAAACACATATACTTGATTTATCCTTAATGTTACATAAATTAAAAATTACCACTAAATATTATGTAAAACGAGTATAACAAAACATGGAAATTTCTACCCATTTTTATCAGTGCACTGTAGTTTCCTGAATTAAATCTACTCTGCTTTGTTCAGTTACAGGCAGAATCGTCACTTGCCTTGAATTTTTAAAATATCATTGTTTTATATCTTTCTAGCATCTAAATATTCCGAAAATGTATGTTAATTTTTCTAGTAAGATTGTGTAGAAAAATACAGCCTTCAAAAAGATAAAACCTAATTTATGATATATAATTAACATGTAATCCTTTTAACACCTTTCGTCAATGACATAAAGGAAAACTTGATAATGTTTCACTGCTATGGTCGACAAACTGTTACCAATTAGATCAGCAAACTTAACATATAAAAACTTATTAAAAGGGAATAAAATTAATGAAATGTGTCAGTCACATCTGAGAATTACTACCTATATTGTTACTTCATATGTATGCATTTAAATGTCATAAAATATTTCACATGAGGATGCAGTATATTAAAATGTTTTAAATAAATTAGCACTAGCCAATTTAGATTTTAATTTAAAATTGCAATTAGCCCACTTTCATATAAAAAAACTTTAAAAGTGGACTTCTTCTCATAAAGTAATTTGAAGTGGTTTATTAACGTGCCGATGGAGCTGTAACCATTTGATAGAGAAAAAGTTGTTTTCGTGCTAGACAAAAATGATGAGTTTCCTGCAGTTGAGTTATTTCGATTAAATTTCCTTCTATCTCAAGCGTATATTCTGTAGATTATAACAACCGTCGCTTCATTTCGATGGCAATTTTTTAATTGCAGGATTTTAAAGAATTACGTTATGTACGACTTAGAATTCAATTCATCCAACTTTGCATTTAGTTAATAATGCATTAAAAATGTTGACGGCAGGATATTTTTGCAACTATTTTTATACAATTACCTGTAAGCCAATTCAATGAAGCGACTTATCGTGCTTGCTATTTTGGCAATTTGATTAGACAAATTGAAAATGTTTTCATGTGCAACTTGTATGTGTATGATATTAAGAACTAAACTATTATAATAAATTACAAAAATATTACGACTTAAGTATTTATATTGCATATCTTAATACTGACATGTAACCAGTGAGAATATAAAATTGGATGCCAATATTTTACAAACAGTAATATTACGCAAAATATTTTTTCCTTTGAATTGATTTTGATATAAATTGCTAATTGTTTCATTATTTGACAATTTATTTAGCAATAACATTTTGCACTTATCCACATCGTTCTAAGAATAAAGCGGTATAGAACATTTTTAATTACACAATTGATGTTTCAGATAATAGGATACAAAACACAGAAGAATTATTTTAAGAAATATTCACTTTTTCCTCTGTATTGTAAAGATATTTCAACTAATATAATTTAATTAATTTTCCTACAATTCCTATTAATGAAGTAATATGTATGTTGTTTAATACCAACTGTCTAGGTATAGTAAGAAATAATTTCATATTCAAGATTGGATTCAATAATTAATAATAATAATAATAATGATATCTCTACCCCTCATTCCAATTAATCACGTGGATTAGCCCAGAAGTCGAAAACTTGTGCGGGAGACGGCGGCATATTGCTATTAAGCAGGTCGCATTTGCTCCCAGGAACAACTTACGTTGGTAGGCTCTAACCACCATTCAGTGCAGGAATAAGGGAAACCTAGAAAACCTCATTAATTAGGGGGTAGCCAAATGTCGACCGGTATCAATCTCTCACATTGACCTAAGCTAAAATTCTTCCACTCTATCATACCCACAGAGAGGGGATCAATATTTTTGGACCTGGTCCCTTCAGTATGCTTCCGTTGTCAACATTTGTTGAAATTATCAAGGAGGATACCCACAAATAGATTTGGAAACGTTGGGATGAAACAGATAGCCCTCCAAGAATACAGTCAAAAAGTACCTGGCTATATTTAGGACAAATCTTCGCCTGGGGAGAGATCTTCAAACTGGACACTCAACTGTTGGCTAAGGAATCGCCTCTATTACATTGGGAAGAGTGAAACACTTCTTTGTAGGGGTTGCGAACAGGAAGACGAGGCAGCACTTTATGCACGCTGTGAGTGCAGTGACATCTTGTCAATAAGAGGATCCGTGTTCGGAGAACGATGGCTTTCTATGGCCTGCATTAGAGAGATCTCTTTGAGCAATGCCAGAATCATTAAGCCAGGTATGACTTTTTTATTAGCAAATCTGGCTAGATTAATTTTTATTTTAGATAATTATTGAGTACAATATTGTCTATAGAATTGTTCTTTAGCATACCTGGATATTTACTCTCAAAGGACATACACGTGACTTCATTAATAGGAATTGTAGAAAAAATTATTTATACTAGCTGAATAATAAAGAATATGTGGGTAGATATTGTGGGTGTAATTCAACACTGGTCGGAGTATTAGTAGTTTCACACAATATTATTAATATCTAGTAAAAAAAATGTATAAAAAGTATTCACTTTGATTTAAGATAACCAATATTTATAATTTTAAAAACTATTGCTTAGTTGCTTAAAGTTAAGAATACTATTTTCTAGAGATGTTTTCTTTTGATATCTGTGAATGAAAATTCGTAAAAAACTGTGTAATATCAAAAGCTGTAAAGAATTAAAGTTTTATTTACAATAACAGAATCGTTGATCGCTTAGCAACTACTATTGCATATGAACTCTACAAACTTTGCATCACTGTATTCTTGTACGAACATTCCTTTTCCATTTTTTATATTAAAATTCAATTTAAAAAAATGTGACTTAACTGTTTGTGAGTCACTCAAAACAATTATTGACAAATATATTCATTGTGGGACACCCTGTATATATTAAGGATTCTTATAAAAACTTTACAGGACATGTTAAATTTTAGTCTCCAGTCACACTGTAACTTTATAAAATAGCTACAAAGTTTACATAATCTTCTGAATAATAATTTATTATTAATCTATCACGAAGCTTATTAAACTTTGTAAGTGTGTTCCCATGGAATCTTCAAGTGATATTCATTTATGGGATTTAAGCATATTAGAGGAGATGAAGAGACATCCCAAGTGATATAGAAAATTACATATATAGGATACATTTTAGACCCCTGGAGATATACAAACGTATGTTAAGTTATATAAGGCCTTATTGAAGTTTCTGAAGGAATATTAACAAGAAGCAAAATATAAACAAATAATAATTAAATGCATTTATTTCAGTATTTATGTATATACAAAATAGTATTTCTTGTCCATAACTTGGTTTTTAGTATATTTGTTGCAGCACTGTATTTGACATCAAAATACAGAGTGTCTCAAAATGAATTGTATAAAGTAACAGGTGATGTCAAAATAATAAAAGATCTTGCCAAATTCGCCTTAGTTCAAAAGTTTTTTTGTTAATAATTGGTGGTAATTGGTGTATTTAAACGAAATTTGGTTTCCCGGACTTTTTTTTTTGATATGATAACTGAAAATATTTAAAAAATAAAAGGTTAATATTTTGACGTGAATGACATTTTTTAACTAAATCCTTCAAACGCCTTTAACTTCTACGCCAATGATGAAAAGTATTTTTTCATTACAAATATTAAAATTGTATTCTATTTTCTGAAAAAAGTGTTCTTAAGCAATTCACTAAGAAGCTTTGTTTTTCAGATATATTTTTTTTCTAATCAGGGTTTTATGAGGTTACAAAAAATATAAGATTAAATAAACAAGACATTGCTTGTTTTCTAAGTTTGTAATAATAGTAATGACAGATGTCACGTCAAACCAGTTTGTACGGTTAGAGCATATTGAAATGGTAAGTTGATTAAATATGACATATGGGAAGAGGTGGATTGGTGGAGGGCTTTGCCACATCAATTACGGATCTATTTTTACTTTTTTCTTTTGGTCTTTTATAGCATTTCCGCGGTATAATAGAAAAAATCATACATTATATTCGAAGATTTTATGACGAAATACATAATGATATGCTAATTTGGAAAGACGTCGCAAAAAATCGATGCTATCGTTGCACTGCAATCACTTTGAGCACTATTTAAATTAAATTGTTTCTAATTGCGGCAAGAATTCAGACGACTTACGTCACGGATGACGTTACGCAACTGTTATTACTGTAATCATAATTTTCGATAGTATGTTGCATTAAAAAAATATAGTGCAAACGTTTAGTATAGTATATAGTTTTATTATTCTCAATTGCAGTTTCTTAACTATGTAATATGTATTTGTTTAGTAGATAAAAAATAAAATTAAATATATTTTTTTTAAGTTGAAAGCCCTGTATCAGGAAAATGGAATATCATAGAGAACAATGTTTTGAAAAGACATCTATTACACAGCACCACAAAAAAAATGGTCTGATACGGACTAGACTTATATTTTTATGCACATTTTGTCTCTGGAAGATCATGGAATGACCTGTAACCTAAGGCGATAGGTAAAGGGCAGTTTGAAAATGATTTAAAAATACTCTTCTGCACGGCACTGGAAACTGGTCCAATGTAAATCCTGATAAGTCGGCCAAGCATGCAACAGGCGGCAACATTTTATAGCACCTATTTTATACAGCAAATTGTACTGTCTTTGCCGCTATTGTTATTAATTAATAATGGCATTCATTTGTGGTTTTAATAAATAAAATAGTTTGACATACCTGATGTTACAACAACATTTTGGGATCGTCTTACCCATTTTCTACAAACTAACACCTATGTTTCTGCTTCTTGTCCGTTTTAAACACGTAAGTTACAGGCAGCAATTACGATACTTTGCGTAAATCATCAATAGTAAGCATCCACTTCGGTGCGATACACTTCATGTTTTAAATATCCACACAAAAAGGATTCCAAATGATTTAAAGACAGAAGATCATGGTGATCATTGTATCGGTCCTCCTCGACTAATTAATTCCTTTGTATTAATGCTTGGGCACTCTGTACATGGTACGGATATAATTGAGCCTCGTGTATGATGCGCCACACTGCTGCAATACGCCGTAGACCCTCTGGACCTTCATCTTTACCACGATTCGGTTTCAAATTCCCTCGCGTTGCACTACACTTACACTTAGTGCACACCGCGGTAATAATAGCTGCATTTGGCACATGTTTACCGGGAAATCATTCTGCTAAAGCATTTTCATATCGCCAAAAATTAAAACGATATCCATCAACTGCGAGTTGCTATACACCTAAACCATTTTTCACACTTCAAAAACGAATGCAAAAACACGAAAACTTTAATATCTACAACTTCATTAATTTTTCACTCGGAAAGGATTTTACAAAATTTGTTTTTTTCCATATCGACTTTTTCATGATGCATCTATTCCCAATTTTTTTTTAGATAAGTTCTGAATCACTCTGTATAAATCAAACATGTTTGTGGTTGAACATGTTACTATCACTGTCTGCAGTACTTATCGCTCGTAGAAACAAATTTCGAAAACATGAATTTTTATAACAGTTTCTTTTTTGAAAATAAGTTCAGCAATTCTTTATTTACAGCGTTGCTATATCAAGTTCCATGATATATGTTTTGGACATCGGACAAGCAGTTCTAGGAAAAGAAAATATATTTTTAATTTTTTATAAAACACCCATAACTCCCATAAACATTTTTTTTTTGTTGAGATAACCTACTGGGAAATTTGAACTTTTACATTACTGCTGATCTCACAGAGAGTTTGAAGTATATCCATCAGGGCAGCACACACACATATAGCTACCCTACTAAGTCCTTTTTCTTTTATTTAATTTTTAATTAACTGGTTTGAGGAAAAGCAATACATTTATCTGCTGGGTATGTAATCATCAATTA
Organism: Monochamus saltuarius; assembly: GCA_025584915.1. Taxonomy (NCBI): domain Eukaryota; kingdom Metazoa; phylum Arthropoda; class Insecta; order Coleoptera; family Cerambycidae; genus Monochamus; species Monochamus saltuarius. Next base: position 37,161,654 of record CM046722.1, on the reverse strand, counting down.
TGTGACTTCTATAATTGATCTACTTATAATTTCTTGGGATATATACCAGTAGTAAAAAATGTAAGACATTATAGTTTATCGAGTTACGCATTAAATAAAAATTGTACCATCTCCTTATACGGTGAAACAATGGGGAAATTGCATTTCTAATATGAGGTAACATCATGAAAAATATTTGAAAGACTTCCTTGGTTCTAAATAAATACTGTATACCAGTTAATTGAATTTTTCAAATATTAAATTAAATAATACAACCTTTAAACTTACTGTCAATATTACAACAAATATAATTTTACAAATAAATTTACTAGTTTTGTTACCAGAACGAATGATTCCGAACATTAATTGTGCAGAAAAACAATTTTCCAGAGTACCATAAAATATTTCCATTGTAAAATTAACTCATTGTTTCTACCGTCAAAACTGTAACCATCAAAATTCCGCTGCTGATCTTAGTTTTGCGTTAGAAGAATAACACTTAAATTAACATTATAAAGATCAAAATCAAAAAATCTTTTTTCGTAATCAAGTTATGGAGTCGGTGATTTTTATGTGAATCACCATACAGATCTCTTTTCCTATACTTAGAGACTCGTCTCATAAATTCTCAATTCGAAATATAGGAACATAAGAAACTGCAGACTAGCGATCAATTAAATCAATTAAGTAAAAGCATTATTTTCATGATAGAAGGAAACGAGATAGCTGTGGGGAAGGAGAAAAGAGCAAATGCCTGTATGAAGTATTTAGGTGAGATAAATTTTGCACAAAGTACCTCTATCTTATGAAAGCACCAAGCCCTGATTACATCCACCTTTCCAACCGCAACTGGCCGTCCTTAATAATATAAGATCCCTTACCTAATTTACCACATCCTTTAAAGTGCACGCAGAATGTTCAAAACGAATTTGCTTTGATTTATTCTTAGAATCAGCTTTTGCAAAATTTTAGCGGTATCTCATTATCATATATGTATTCCATATATTACCATACTAGGGAAATAAAAGTAGAAACAATGAAACTTTTAAATTATTTGACGGAACAGTTTTCTTTAATTAAAAACAATATTTCTTTGCTCTGTTGATGTTTTGAATCAAAAGTTTCTCGGCCGCATTGTTTCATTTCGCAGCGACTCTCTAAGGCTATTAAAAAGAGAAAATATATCCAAGACAATTTTTAAGATGCAAGCGCACCAAGCGGCGAAAGCGGTAAGCTTCCAGAGAAGGTAATTTTGACCTTGTCGTTCTTGTTTACCCATTCAGATTGAACAACATTCGGTTTTAAAGCAAGTGTTTATGTCTACCTTGTTTTTTTCTAGCATTTCAATTTACTGTACATTTTTTTAGGTTGTCCGTTTGGAATATATTTTATATTTAAATGCCAACGAAAATGTAAGTAACAATAAAATAAAAATCATTTAACATCTCTATGGAAGCAGACAAACAAATTTCAAACTGTCAAACTTGACATTCGTTTAATATTTTTACTACGATTTTGAGAACGAAAACAGAGAGTTTTTCGAAACGTCAATAATACAGAAGTGCGCGGTAGTGATGTGATTTTTGTTATTTTTTACTTATCTGCTTTTTTCAGTGTGATATTTTTTGGTTAGGCAAACTTAGTTTCAAAAATAACCCTTGACTGTTCCGTTTGGCGCAAGGACTTATTTAATTAATCTTTATTATTTTTTCAGAAGTGTGGCAAAAACCCAATAAAACTAAAAAAAGCTTTCAGGTTTTGACATTCATCCTTCCTTGATAAATTTAAAAAAAAACAAATAAAACTTTAATTAGTAAACTTCTAGCTTAATTAGGAATGGATATTATTCAAAGAGCATATAATGATGGTTGTAATTCACAAGGCTGTAAATCACCCGAGTGCATTAGAGCCATTATATGCAAGTAAAATACTATACTTTGTCCATGACTATTATCAATATTTTAGCAAACTTTTTACTGAATACATAACATACTCGTAATATTGTAATAGTCATAATATGAACATGATAAAACATACAATTCAGACCTGTAAAAACACCTTACAAGTTTGAAATTTGTCGTTCACTTGATAATTTTAAAAAAGCAAATAAAACTTTAATTAGTATATTATTCGGAAAAATGTTAATATTGTAAGTGGTATAGTGAGTAACGTTTGGCTTTCAAACAGGAGGTTCAGGTTCAATTGCAGACAACGGAGAATGTTTGTTCTGTTAGTTATTTCCCAACTTTTTGAAACAAGTGAATGAAGGATATAACGAACATTTTATAGGAATGATGTGGACAAATTATTTTATTGAACATTTTGCAGTTAATTGTAGTTGGCAAATAAGATACTGAAACATAAATTATTGGCATAATTGAACCCATGATTCTCACAATGGTGCACTTCTTATTACCGAATACGACGCGAATAACGACGAAATATATTGAAGGATATCGTTTTATGTTTTTATATTTCTATCGTAAAATAAACTGTGATGTACTTATCTGTACGTATCTTGTGATTTGTTTAGATAAGTATGCAAAAAATTGTAGAAGACATTTCTGGATTCTAAGCTATCATATACGATTCATGTTATCAGAAAAAAATGCATATTCATGTTCTTTTCAAAGAAAACTTACTAGATAAGACTGTCATTTTGGCATATGGTCTATATAAAAACATGTTTCAATGATACCTTACTTGTATGTGCATTATAAATTGCTTATTTCGGAATTGTAAACTAATTATCTGTTTTATTTATGTTAAATAGTAGTATACACTTCAAACTTCAAGGTACCTTATAAGAACTATACTTAAAATATTGTCTAAAATTCCGGTAACTTACAAGTTAAAGAATACTACTGTAGCAATATAGTCTGTTCAATTATTACTGCATTACAATCAACTAACCTTTAATGTACTTGTTCTTAATGTATAAGAAAGACGTTTAGTTAAAAGTGTTAATAACTGTATCAACACAGTTCAGTTATTTCAGCAAGAAATTTCAGTCATTGTTGATAGCTACAACTAGAAGTCACTTGTGACTAATCATTGGTTTCCAGAAAACTTGATTTAGCTGCTATGATTGAATTGTCTATCTGTTCTCTATTTTATACAAGTTTTTTGTTGGGCAAGTGTATTTTTACCTACTAGCACTAGTAATATTTTCCTCATTGTATGATTAACTCACGTATATTGTACAAACATCAATTTACATTATTATAGAATTTTATCAACATAAATTCGATTGAAAAATATTACAAATTAGTAATTATTCCATAACACAAAATATGTCTAATTACCGAAGTAATCATATTCCTTAAAATGATGGGGGCACACAGGTTTTTTAACATGGATTTTTCAATTTTAAGACATAATATCCATGCTTTCCTTACAAATTTCCGGTTTCCAAATGTCGTTGTTCAGTAAACTTTATTTCTACTGACAGAAAGAGATGAAAACTTAGTTCTGGAATTGTATTAAACCATGTAAAGCATCCATGAACTGAACAATCAACAATCAATTCAACAGTTTCTTATTTCTGCCCATAACTGCTGTTATGTTCTTCTTAAAATAACTAGTGTTCAAAAAACAAACACTAGACATTCACTTTTAAATTAAAATACAACAAAGTGTCCCTCACTTTCAGCTACAACAATAAACGACCCACAAGTGAGAAAAATGTTTATCTTGTTTCGCTAGCATCACTTGTCACCACTAGCGGGCGAGAGCTTAGATGCATTCGCAAACACCAATTGTCTTTAAACAATTAGTAATATGTGCGGAAAAATATGAAAATTATTGTTTGATAATATTATTTACTATATTTGGAAATCCATTCATTTTTTCTGCCACATCCGCACATACCACATAGTTTTTTAGCTAACGTACCCAATTTTCATTTGGTGAAATTGAAATAATTGTGTAATATAAAATTAATTTTCTACGCTGACGGACACAAGCAATTCACATCGAAACCCTTGTATTCCCGACTCTGCTGTATCAGGAAATTAATATATATTAAACGAATATTTTGGATACTTGTTTTAACGAATATTATATAGCGAATTTTAAAGGGTTACTCACGTAATTATACCGCATAAAATTTCATCATGAAGGTAATATTTCTATACCTAGATTGAAATTCAGTTTTCCATTAAATATTTCATTATTTCAGGATAAAATTTCAGTTTGGAGAACCGTTTTTACAGTCCCTAATATCAATTAAATTGGAATTAATAGATGGTTAAGTAATCTATTACTTTTCGCTTGAGCTCATGATTTATTTCTGCTAATTTTAATTCAGCCGACATAAACTGCATGATTTAAATAATATTATGATTTTGAAACAAATGAAATAATGTTCAATTCCAATTATTATTCAATTTAAAGTAATTTTCTATAAAAGACGATATAGTTGCAACTTTGCAATTTTCTTTTTTTTTTGTGAATGATAAAAAAGTTGAAAATGTTTGAACCATATTGATGGCTACCACTACGAAGCAGAATTTTCTGAATAGGTATTTACTTAAATAATTTGTGTATGTCCTGAGGATTTAAAATTATAAGCTATGTATTGGTATTGAACTTGAACTTGAAGGTCATCATGACGACCTTAGAGTAAAGATACATAGAGAACTGAGACTTTTTAAAATTACACAGGGTATTCCAGTAGAAAGTAACTTTTGACTACTTAAAATATCGTAAGTGGTATTACGTTTTCTTATTTCAAGAATGAAGTCTGAAGCTATTTATTTGTGGCATAATTCTAGTTTTTCTTTAGTTTTGTTGGGTTTTGCCACACTTCTGAAAAATAATAAAGATTAATTAAATAAGCCCTTACGCCAAACTGTTCCGTTTCAAGGGTTATTTTCGAAACTAAGTTTTCCTAACCAAAATCTCACACTGAAAAAGCAGATAAGTAAATATAACAAAATCACATCACTATCGCGCACTTCCGTGTTATTGACGTTTCGAAAGCTCTCTGTTTTCGTTCTCAAAATCGTAGTAAAATTTTTAAACGTATCTCAAGTTTGACAGTTTAAACTTTGTTTACCTGCTTCCATAGAGATGTTAAATGATTTTTATTTTATTGTTACTTACTTCTTCTTGATACAACTGTAGCCAACAATGATCGATGTTAACTGAACAGTTAGACACACACTTATCTCCGTTCAACAAAATAATCGCGGTCTCTTTTAATTTTCTTTTTGTTGCGTTATCTTCCTTTTCTAAAATTTTTGCCGAACCCCATTGAATAAACATTATGTTGGGGAAACGTCTCGGCCTATGAACATTAGAGTTGAGGAACATAAAATTACATAAAAACAGAAATTTGAAAAATACAAAATTTGCGAACACGCTTGGGATAACGGTCATTTGATTCAATGGGGTTCGGCAAAAATTTTAGAAAAGGAAGATAACGCAACAAAAAGAAAATTAAAAGAGACCGCGATTATTTTGTTGAACGGAGATAAGTGTGTGTCTAACTGTTCAGTTAACATCGATCATTGTTGGCTACAGTTGTATCAAGAAGAAGTAAGTAACAATAAAATAAAACTACGATTTTGAGAACGAAAACAGAGAGTTTTTCGAAACGTCAATAACACGGAAGTGCGCGATAGTGATGTGATTTTTGTTAATTTTACTTATCTGCTTTTTTCAGTGTGATTTTTTGGTTAGGCAAACTTAGTTTCGAAAATAACCCTTGACTGTTCCGTTTGGCGCAAGGGCTTATTTAATTAATCTTTATTATTTTTTCAGAAGTGTGGCAAAACCCAACAAAACTAAAGAAAATTATACTGGGTGTCTGGAATATCGGCACTAAGGGGGTTTTTATATTTGACCAAAAGCTTTAAAAAACGGTTATGAAAAAAATGTCTAAAATGAATAGTTTTTCTACAAATATATTTGAAAAATAAATACAAATGCAATAAAATGCAAAACTCGGTTACGAAATTACAAAGTAACGTTAAATAAAAGCTCCTGTAACGTACAACAGCATTGTGATATATCACCCGCTGCTGTTAACTTAAAAGTATTATTGGTCATAGTAGTATTATTGTGCCTAGTGTCTTTAATTGTTCTGTGCTTGCTTGACATTTGAGAGTACATGAACAAAAATGGAGCAATTAGTAACCATCACCAGCTGCATGACATATTAATTTGAACAAATCTCTCTGACTGCGAGGCGTTTGTTCGGTAAATGCTTTTCGCAAGCAACATGAGTCATTTGGAACACTTGTAACTCTTTTCCATTTTATTCTGTGTTCTGAGAAGAGCTCTAAGAAGACAATTCATAGTAAGTTTGGTTAGGCGTATTAGAAATTATTATGTACAAACCCTTGACAATCCAAACGTGGTATGTGAATATTGTCACATATTATTCTAGACTAGTTTGCTGTGATAATTTTGTCTCACAAAAGAAATTGTTAATGAAAATATGTTTTGTTTAGTACAATTTATCATCTAGCAAAATAAAGGCACTTATATTCCAGACATCCTGTGTATTGTTACATTTTTAGAAAGAGCATAAAAATTTAATTAAAAACATAGTAATAAAAATAATAATTTATTTAATCCAGTAAGACATTAAAATGTATAGGACAAGTCAAAACAAGACAAATGCACTAAAGAAAACATAAAATAAAAATGGACAAACAACGCTCGTTAAATAAACATTTGTTACATTACGTCATTCATAAACTCGTTAACGCTATAATAACACTTGGCAAGCAAAAAGTCTTGTAGTAGGATAGAGTTATCCCAAACAACCATTTCGGAGTATTTGACATTTAAAGAAAATGGCAACGTTCATAGGAATTATTTTCGTGTTACATAGGCTTTAAAATTGTTGGTATATCATGAAATCTTAATGTATTGCATCGTTTGTATTTAATAGCAGATCTAAAATACTCCACCAAGTGTTTCATTTTTTGGATTACATTTTACCAATTCAAAGACTGACTCATAAATTGCTAGAACATTAACCGATCAATACGTACTAGAACATCAAATCACAGAATGGGATTTTCATTAATTTAAACGTGTGGATATATAGAAATCGTAACAGAAACATGGTTCATGGATTGTGGTTCATTGGTTGAAAAGGTCGTTTGTCAAATTTATAAACAATATTGGTGTTGTAGTGACATAGTAACAGTTCAGAATGCTGTTATGAGCTAAATGTTTAAATGTTTTAGTGATTTCAAAAAACAACGAAGTGCGAAAACTGATATTTCTATATCCCACTGTTTTTGAGCTATAGGGCACTTGCAAAACCGAATGATACCGAAAAACGCCCTTTGACAAAACCAACAGTAACTCTCAAAAACATCCAATCCTATTTGAATCACCCTGTCAACGGTACTCTTAGAAAGCCTCAACATTTCTAGTATATTATGCTTGTTTGAACTTATTCGAAATTTAAACTTGTTTATTTTTACGAAAAAACAATCTCAGGGCTCAACCAAGTCCAAGATATACGAGAAATTTGCCACCCTTATGGTAACTCTGGTGATTCGACGGTGTCATCTCTAGCCCATAATGAAAAATAACCTTTTTTTCTTGATCTAACCAAGCATTTATCTGGAAAAAATATTTGTCGTCTTTATTTTGAGCAATTAATTTTTTGTTATGTAGTTCACGTTTTGCAGTATCAAGTTACCTTTATTCAAAAAAGCCAAGTACAAGACATTAAGACTTAATTCATCAAGGAGTTTAATTTTTAGTGCCCAAAGGATATCAAAATTTATTCTTTCTTTTTATTTTGCCACCTAGGTGCTATACCCCTTGCACCTCTTGCATGGCTCAGCTCTGACTTTGCCCTCCAATTTTTGAAATTTTATGAGAAGAAACCCTATTTGTAGGATGTCTCTCACTAAAATTATAAAAGAAAGGAAAGATCCGAATAAAGATAGCAACGAATATCTGAAAATGCCGGAAAATCTGTTGCGAACTGAAGAAACAAAGAAGACTCTGTTCTATTTAGATTTTCCAATGTTTTAGGATATTTAAAGTCCAGGTCTCACATCTAGCCTCGAGACGTCTCGCGCTCGTGTTGCCTTGGTGAGCGTGTGCTGCCGACGTTAAAGTTGACATTCGCTAAGATCGCGCATATTAGGTCTGCATGGACCTGCACGGACCAGCATAGCGCGAACCTGCAAAACCTGCATGACTTCGCGCACTTGTCCAGCACGAACCAGCAACTTTTTGCACAGATTGTGTGTCTGGCAGACGTTTTGAAGTTTTTAAGTAGTGGTTGAATGTAGCTCGTAAGAAGAAATTTTTATTTTAACGATGTTGCGGAGGAGGGAAAAGAGAAGCAAGGAAAATGAGAAAATTTTGTGTTCACCCTATCAATAAAAAGAGAAAGCAGGCTGTATGGTGAATTTTATTATTTATTATTAATAGCTCTTGGCTCGTCCTCGTCACCAATACACAAGATTTCGCACCTGACGAAAGACTTGCTGGTCGTTTATAAGTAAACAGAGATTGTTGATAAGCGAGGGTGCCTGACAGTTCAGCGATACATTTACAACTTAACTGGTCGAATATTTCTAATACTTTGAAACCAATCCCTGATTTTTGTGGGAACAGATCTTACGTTGGACTAGCGCGGCCAAGCACATAAATTGCAGGCCACCAGCATGACCTGCAGTGACGGTCCTTGCAGGCGCCGGCCATGCAAGTGCTGGTCTAGTGTGCGATGCTCCATTAAATTACATGGGAATCTTCTTCATGAACCGGCTTTACAGGTCCATGCTGTGCAGGTCCGTGCAGGTATAATGTGCGCGATCTTGTAGAGCTAATAAGCTCTGCTCGGAAGGTAGAAATTATAACAATATTTGTCTCTAAATAACCAAATACATCAGTTAGATACATCATTCGGAAATGTGTAGCTGTTGTTAAAGAATAGACTTATCCTTTGTAAACCTCGTCTGTTGAGTTACAAATAATTGAAAATAAATAATGTTCGTAAATAACGCAAAGCATTTTAATCTGCGTAACAGGAACAAGCCACACACCCTAGTAAATCAGATGTGGGGAAGTCGAACCGGATGTAATATAATGTTATTGTTAAAGTGATTAATACTCTTTGTATCAGTAATCGATTATACTGAGTCGTATTAAAGTAGGAAAAAAGGGAAGCTATATAAATAAAATGAGTTTTCTTAGAGAGCAGATGAGATTTAACTGGAACCTAATGGCTGTAATTTAAATAGATTGAAGTGAAGTAAAATGAATAGGGATAGTATAAATATACGTTCTTTTCTTTATACAAAATTTTCCTTAAATCGACTAAGTAAAATTTATGGTTCGATTAGTATACAAAAAAAGCATTTAACATGCCGTCTACTTATTTAAATTCGTGCCTCTTAAAGGATGAGAGTTAATCTATTGAATTGTTTTGTTCATAAAGGTATTGAATGTATGCTCTAAACTGCTCAAATAAGTAATTGTTATCTTGTTTATTTCAGTAGGTAAAGCAAAGCAGATTATTAGGTGTCTGATAAACTGTTTCATTATTCACTTCACATACATTATGCCTTCACATACTTGCACAGCACGTACCTGCAAAATCTGTTATGAAGTTATGGTATGAAGGTACCTATCTTATTTAATCGAGAATCACACAATAGACCTGCACCAGCACCTACCGTCACCTGCAATGATCATCAATGCAGGTTCTGTCGATGACCTGCAATTTCTATTTCTATTATTAATATTTCCAATATTATTATATAGTCCACACATTAAATTAATTGGAGATTTTGTTAGGATATTTGTCCTGGGCGTATCACAATAAAACAATGCTTGCTGCCGAGAATTGTCTCGCGAAATTCGGAACTTTATTTTGGTCAACAAGATGGAACAATCATTTTGTTATTTAATAGATTGTACAAAAAACGAATTAAAGATATATTACGACGTACTTGTAGTGCTTCCATATTAAAGCGATTCAACAGTTCAACATGGTTAATGCCTATAGGTGGATAGAAGCCATCTTGTCGATAAGCTACAAATTTTAAGAATCTTCGCTGAACTGATTTCAATCTTTGACTGTGCACACTATAAATGGGATACCAGATTATTGACCCGTATTCTATTTTCGATCTAACGAGGGAACAAAATAAGGTTTTAAAAGTGTGTTTGTCAGAAAAGTCTTTACAATTTCGATATATAAATCCATAAGTACGGAATGCACTAGACACAATATTATTGATATGTTCAACGAAAGTCAGTTTGTTGTCAAAAGTTATTCCTAAATCCTTAAAGCTTTCAACCCGATCAATAGTGTAATCATTAACGCAGTAATCATGAGCGATAAAATTCATTTTACGGTTGAAGGACATTGACTTGCATTTGGAGATGTTAAGAGACAATTGATTTAAATCCCACCATAATGATATATTTCATCTAAAGCCTTTCACAATCTAAAGGAGAATTTATCGATGAATAAAGTTTAAAATCATCTACAAATTGCAATTTTTCACATGATACCACGTCTGACAGATCGTTGATAAAAAGTACAAACAAAAGTGGCCCAAATTCGAGCCTTGAGGGACACCCAAAGTGGGAGAAAGTGGACGAGAAGTAACATTTTGATATCTAACCATGAAGCGTCTATCTTCTAAATATGATTTTAAGAGTGATACCAATGAATCCAAAAAACTGAACAAACGCAGTTATTGTAGATCTTCCTTGCATAAAGCCATGTTGATGTACAGAAATCAATTGTTTAGTGAAATGGTAAATTTCACTGTATAACGTGGATTAAAAATCTTACACAGCAAAGAGATAGCTTTATAGTTCTTTACATCATTATGTTTACCTTTTTTTAGGACATACATATGCACTTTTCCAAGTTGATGGAAACGTGGAATGTTTAAGTGTACAATTAAATAAAATACATAAGGGCTCAACAAATGCATATGCACAATCCCTCAAGATGAAACTTGGAATACCATCTACTCCCATAGTGAAGGAATCTTTCAATCTTTTAAGACTTTGCAGGACATCTTCTTTCCTAACAGAGGAACACGGTCATTTCCACTCGCTGCAAATTCTGAATATGACTGAATAACCTCTCCCGTATACCATGGTGGATATTGATAACGGCGGATGTAAGACACTGACAATAAATAAATAAATAAGTCAATAAAATATTATTTGCTACAGTTGCTATGGAGTTAATAATCTCACAATTAGATAAAATAGTCTAAGAGCCAGTGGACGGCAACCTATAAGTAAATGATTATACCTGAAATTTTGCACAGTGAGTCTCTTATACCTATCACTCATGAGGTGATGACTCGCTAAGCCCGGCGAGGCCGACCCAACTGTTACTCAGGTGCGAGAGGTATGAAAATTTAACCAACTTCGTTATTAAATTAACAAAGATGCCGTTTGAAAGTTTTAAAATTTCAGATCTAACAAATTAGGCATTTATTTTTATTATTTATGATATTTAGCACCTTTTTATATTAAAATAATATAAGTAACAAATAACCTCTATTTCTGGCACAGGTTCTGAGATTTGATGATGTCGATTACAATGCTTGACATTTCTGACAGTTTTTTAACGTCAAAAATCAGATTTAATCAAATACCTTTGAAATTTATAATTTTTGTCAATTTCACAAGTGATGACGTTAGAAGCACGGTAATCATCTGCCTTTGTTATTTTTATATAATAATAATTGTATATTTTAAAATTTTCAAACGACAGCTTTGTTAATTTAATAACGAAGTTGGTTTCATTTTCATACTTCTCGCACCTGAGTAACTCTTGAGTCGGCCTCGCTGGGCTTAACGAGTCCCCACATCATGAGTGATAGATATAAGAGACTCACTGTGCAAAATTTCAGGTATAATCATTTACTTATAGGTTGCCGACCACTGGCTCTTAGACTAAAAAAATAAACAGAGAATTTAATAGACATTTTTTACGAACAAGTCATGCAACACATACAAATATTCTATTTTTAATAAAAATTCATGTCTGGGCGATTCCAAATAACTTCTATAACTATAAAACTAAAAACATACTTACTCAAGAGTAGCAATACAGTTACAGACATCGCTTACCTGTAAAAAAACAGAAAGTATAAATACTTGGAAAATTTTTAATAAATAATGTATTATGCTATTTGACTAATTATGTTCTCTGCTTTGTATAAAATACACAAACAAACAGGGGTATCATAAAGCCAAAATTAATAATTGCAATTGACATCAAACGTATTCAGCTTCCATGCCAACATTAAAGCAATTTAGCTTTATTGCCACCCTACAGATTTTCACAGTTAAACAAAACATAAGGGGAAACAATAATTAGTTAAATAATGGCAAATGGATATACAGAGTGTTTACTGTCTTGTGATTTTATTAACGCTAAAACACCTTAATAGTTGGAGACAACTTTCTTCTTTAAGATTTTATACTCAATAATGAGAAGTTGCATGAATTTTATATTTTTTTCAAACTTTCAAACATATTGAAAGGTCAGGACATGGTCTAGCTGCAATAATCACATACTAATTAAAATATTAACGTTACGGCGACTATGCTATTGGGTAAGTACCAGATAGATAGTTTTACATGAAGTATTTAAAAGATTATGCCATCAGACTTCACATTAAACTGCAGGGGGTGTAGTCGGACAAAATTTTTAAATACCGTTTTTTTTTCACGAAATTCGATTAAAATAATACATTCTTTCTTCTATACGTATTTGAAAAAATCATGCAATTTTCCCCTTGGTACAAATTGATAAATACTGTAGGTAAAATCTTATACCTTATTGAAATTAGCCTTTTAACGGTATGAAACTGTCTACAATATACCGCATTTTTTATATTTTCAAAACATTTCAATGGAAAAGGTGAGATAAAAGAAGGAATTTTTTGAATTGCAAGATAAAAGTCACATTTTATTGTTTTGATAACATTGCTTTACTTTTCCTCTAAATTCGCTACTTCTGGTGATTTTTTTCCACTGTATTAAACCTGACAAGTTTATTATTATACAATCACTATATTTTAAAGCTAAAGCAATAGGTAAAACTAGACTTCTATCGTTCGCTATGACACAAACAAAACAAGATACCACCATTTTGCTGTTTCAAATTTGTCTTATAGAATGATTTTTCAATGTAATTTTGGTTCAAAATAAACGTTTTTGTCGGTCAGTGGTCGCGCGGTTTAAGGCGTCAGTACTTGAATCGAGGTGACTAGATCGGAGTTGGTTTGCGCCCAGCTGCCGGTAGACCGTATATAAGCTATATTCGTGGAGAGGATTGGCACCCTCTCTGCGGGTATGGTAGGGTGGAATAATGTTGGCTTGGGTCAATGTGAGAGATTGATACCAGTTGATATTTGACTACCCCCCTAATTAATAAAGTTTTCCAGGTTTTCCTCATTCCTCCACTGAATAATAATATGCCGCCCTCTCTCCCGCACAAGTCTCCGACTTCTGGGCTAATTCCTGGGATTAGAATGAGGGGTAGAGATATTATTATTATTATTATATTATTATTATGTTGTAATTGTTATATGTATTACTATTTTTGTTTTGCAACTGATAATATAATTACACGATATCTATAATATAATATATTACAGTGCTATTTACTCTTAGAAGTAAAAATGTCTCCTAGTATATTTGAATATAACAGTTTTATATGTTGACAACCCACATTGAGTTTTATTATCTAAAATTTTGTATAAACTTGTAACAAAATATTTATAAAACACGTATATATTTGCCGTATAAGATGTTTTATTATTTAGCTGCCAAAGCGTTCTTGTGATAAGTTTGTATTTCGAAATCAATAATAATACGGCAATAAAATATAATTCTTGAAACTTCAAAATTATAAAACTGTTTTGCTGGTTGGATACTAATAGTACGGGATCCGGCTGCAAAATTACTACATTCATAATGTAGTTAACCGAGATTTAATTTTTATGTAATTTTATAAATGGAGGAACCCATTTCTCATGAGGTGCCAATTAAAAAGTGCCCGCGATTATTATTAATTAAAATATTATTAATTGGCTTTTCGTGAAACATATCGTTCACGTCCTATGGAAATAAAGCATATTCTACTTCACGGCAATGTATTTAAGGACTTTGAAAAGGCACAGTTGCTATTGATCACTTAGCCGTAATCTCTCCGCAGCCAGGTGTAAACAGGTATAATTTTGCAAACACGGAATTCCAGGAAACAACTACTCTGCGGGCTAATGCCCGACCAGCATTGAATTACACCTGGAAAACCTATAGCAACAGCTAGAGTCATTTGTCAGACGCGCACCAGACATATAGCGGTTTCGAGTTTATTAGCTCTCATCAGTATGCCATAGGTGAGGTAAGGTGTAATTCAATGCTGGTCGGGGCATTAGCCCGCAGAGTAGTTGTTTCCTGGAATTCCGTGTTTGCAAAATATCGTTTCTCGCCGATCGCGATAAAGGTCGACAGCTTTCAATGGTGTCTACTGCATGTAGAACGCTTCGTGCCTGTGACATTTTCAGTCCGGCATGGAGTAGCGAACGGCCGATAGATGTAGTTAGTTCTACACCGCGTAGGTATAATTTTGTTAAATTTTTACGTTCATGGCGTATATTCATTTCAATTGTGCCACATTAAAGCTAATTTTTTTCTGTACGTGATGTAACATGTCTGCCTATGAAAAACAAGCCGCAAGTAGGAGTTGCCTGCCGTTAAAGATGCTAGGTAATTAAAATAAAGTGACAGAGAGTGAGCGTGCAACGTTACTTGTTAGACGAGGATGCTAAAGGCCAACTGTACGGGTTTTTTAAGCTACTGCGCATGCCTCAATAGATAGGGTTCTCAACCAACGATCTAAGTAGTATTAAGAGCTACTCAATTTAAATACTCCAAAAACTATTAAATAGATAAAATAATATCAAAAATTATTATGAAATAAATATTTTGGATACTTACGTCAAAGAAAATTTATTATGTAGGCCGTGTTTAAGCAAATGTTTGATTTTATTGATGTTTTCAGTGTATACTCGCGTCAAGAATTCAGACGTTACACATTTGTTTTTATTGTCAACGTAATTTTCGATATTTGGTCGCATTAAAAACAATCATTTTTTGCAATTTAGTGCAATATATAATGCAAACTTTTAGTGTAGTATGTATATAGTTTTATTACTATCAGTTGCAGTTTCTTAAATATTTTGATGAAAATATAATGAATTATTCATTTATTCGTATGGCGTAAGTCGTCTGAAATCTTGTCGCGAGTATAGTCATGAGTTACAAATTAATTACAGTAAATTGATAATAGTAATTATGAGTTACAAAATAATCAACTATTCATACAAAAAATATTAGTGTTAGACAAAAAAAATTATAAAAGCTTATATTACGTTTTTTCTCGCTTATTCAAAGTCAGAGTTTGAATTAACTGAAATAGTAGTATGTCAATATTAATAAAACAACAACAATAAACACTGATGCGTATAGAGCAATCCAACGTGCTGTCAAATCACTTTAAAAATGGCGGCTGTAGGACAAACAACTTGACATATGATAATAAGTAGAATGTTGTGCTTTTGTGTAGAACTGTCAATTGGTGTGTGCTCTTTGTATTTTATGCCTATTTCGTAATACCATGAATAATTTAGTTAGTGTGGTTAGAATAACAATAAATGCTTCAGCGCAGTAGCTTAAAAATGTGCATAGTTGGCCTTTAGCATCCTCGTCTAACAAGTAACGTGCACGCTCACTCTCTGTCACTTTATTTTAATTAGGTACCTAGCATCTTTAACGGCAGGCAACTCCTATTTGCGGTTTATTTTTATAGGCAAACATGTTACATCACGTACAGAAAAAAATAGCTTTAATGTGGCACAATTGAAATGAATATACACCATGAACGTAAAAATTTAACAAAATTATACCTGTTTACACCTGGCTGCGGAGAGATTACGGCTAAGTGATCAATAGCAACTGTGCCATTTCAAAGTCCCCGTGAAGTAGAATATGCTTTATTTCCATAGGACGTGAACGATATGTTTCACGAAAAGCCAATTAATAATATTTTAATTAATAATAATCGCGGGCACTTTTTAATTGGCAACTCATGAGAAATGGGTTCCTTCATTTATAAAATTACATAAAAATTAAATCTCGGTTATCTACTTTATGAATGTACTAATTTTGCAGCCGGATCTTAGACTATAAGTAAACTCGGTCATTAGCCGGATGTTTCCGGATGTCTACAAAACCAGGACATAAGCGGAAAAATCATTCAGAAAGGAACATAGTGATAATATGTTTTAAGTAGATACATCAAGTATGATGCTGAAACTCTAAATTTCCTGTAATTGTTTTCATCTTTACGTATTCACTTTCATATTTTAGTGTTACTATTAAATTAGTTATATTATCGTAGTGCGACATATTTTCTGTGAACATTTTAATATTTTTGTATTAGTAAACTGAGTAGCCAGACTCCCGATCTCTAGTTATTATAGGAACACATAAAATGTAGGTAGCTGTGTTTTCTGGAACTAAATGAAATGATCGCAACATATTCATCAGTAGGTAACATTTAACTCGTAGAGATTATTAATATTTCCTTGTTAGAAATGTGCGGCTGTATACCATTGTGTTCATACGAGTACATGTCTAGATTGAGACCTGTCAGCTAAACTGTTTAGCCCAGGCAAGATAGCAAGAATTAAATCAAGTGTCGTTCCTAAAATAAACGCTCCACATACATACTCGCTTGCCAGCTGGACAGCTTTCAGGGCACGGACATTGGACCATTTCTGAAAAGCCTTTATTAGGAGTCTGATAGTGAACTTGCTGCACTGGAACACATGAACAAATTGCATCACTAAAGGGAAATAGTAGAATGAAATCAATATCATCTATACAGGGTGATTCATAACTTATATTAAAAAAATTACGAATAAATGCGTCATGAAAAATAGAGTCAACCTCGTAAAAAACTGTTTGTAAAATCCTTATAAAGTTTCTTCTTTATTGACTGTTATTTAAAATAGAACACTTGCTAGTTAATAATAATAAAACAAACAGCAATTTATCACATCCGATTACGTTTCGGCTATTTATTTAAAACCATCTTCAGATCTATAAAAAATATAACATACAACCAACGGTAAAAGGCAAAATAATAAAAAGTTACGAGTATACATAAAATTCCATAATAATATTTAACTACAAAATTTTTGGTAGTGATGTATTACTTAGTGGTCAATGATTAAATGAAATTAAAACAGAAAAGGCTAAATACATTTGGTGTTAGCATCATAACAATTGTAAAAAATAAGAAGAAAAGACATTCCTATTCATACCTGCAAAATGTACTAAATGTTGAAAACAATTTTAATGTTTAATATTAATAATAAATAGTTCATTTAATCATTTACCACTAAGTAATACATTACTACAACAAATTTTGTAGTTAAATATTATTATGGAATTTCATATGTATAATTAGAAATGTTCACATATTTATTGCAGGCTGGAATAAATTAGGTAAATTATTTGTTTGTAACATTTTATCATTTTGTCTAAAGCTATTTATTTGTGGCATAGTTTTAGTTTTTCTTTAGTTTTTTTGGGTTTTTGCCACACTTCTGAAAAAATAATAGAGATTAATTAAATAAGCCCTTGCGCCAAACGGAACAGTCAAGGGTTATTTTTGAAACTATGTTTGCCTAACCAAAAATCTCACACTGAAAAAACAGATAAGTAAAAATAACAAAAATCACATCACTATCGCGCACTTCCGTATTATTGACGTTTCGAAAACCTCTCTGTTTTCGTTCTCAAAATCGTATTAAAAATGTTAAACGTATGTCAAGTTTGACAGTTTAAAATTTATTTATCTGCTTCCATAGAGATGTTAAATGATTTTTATTTTATTGTTACTTACTTCTTCTTGATACAACTGTAGCCAACAAGGATCGATGTTCACTGAACAGTTTGACACACACTTATCTCCGTTCAACAAAATAATCGCGGTCTCTTTTAATTTTCTTTTTGTTATCTTCCTTCTCTAAAATTTTTGCCGAACCCCATTGAATCAAATGACCGTTTTCCCAAGCGTGTTCGCAAATTTTGAATTTTTCAAATTCCTGTCTTTTTATATAATTTTTATGTTCCTCAACTCTAACATTCATAGGCCGAGATGTTTCTCCAACATAGTGTTTATTGCATTCACAAGGTATGCTGTAGATGCAATTTTTTGAATTTTGTATATCATTTTTTGGACGCGTTTTAGACAAAAATGATCGCAAAGTATTAGTTGTCTGAAAACTGTTCGAATATTAAATTTATTACCGATTCTTCTTAACTTTTCTGATAATATAGGAATGTATGGAATTTTTATTGTATGATTAATTTCTTTTATTTGTCTTACAGTGTTCGTTTTATCTGTAATATTTTTTAATGTTCTATCAACAAAATTTAGAGGGTATTCATTATTTATTAATACATTTTTAATAAATTTTATTTCGTTATTAAAAATATCATTGTTTGATGAAATTAATTTTGCTCTATCATATAAACATTTAACAACACCTTTCTTAATATCGATGTGATGGTTAGATCTAAAATTTAAATATCTATTGGTGTGAGTTTGTTTTCTATAAACACTTGTTTCTACAGAATTATCGTTGTTTTTAATTAAAACATCTAAAAATGGTAGCATATTATTATTTTCTATTTCCAAAGTAAATTTTATTGTTGGTTCTTTATTGTTAATATCATTTAAAAATTCATTTAATTCTGTAACAGTAAAAGGCCAAATTGCAAAAATATCATCTACATATCTCCACCAGATAGTTGGTTTTTTATTTATATTTTGAATATAATTTTCTTCAAAAATCCATAAAAATGTTACTTAAAATTGGTGATAATGATGAGCCCATTGCCATTCCGAAATTTTGTTGATAAAATTCATTGTTTAGTTGAAAATATGTTGTTTTTATACATAGACTTAGTAATTCCATTATACATCCTACATTTAATTTTGTTCTGTTTGCCAAATTGATATCATTTTCCAGTTTATTTTTAATGATATTCAATGTTTTGTCTACTGGTACGTTAGTGAATAAACTAACTACGTCAAAACTCACCATTAAATGATTATTATTAAACTTATTTGAGGAAGAAATCTTTTCTAAAAGATGTTTGCTATTTTTAATATAAGAATCGGATTGTCCAAATAAAGGTTTAATAATCTGTAACAAATATTTTGCTAATTTGTTGCAAGGTGAATTTATAGAACTAACTATTGGTCTTAGAGGTACATCACGTTTATGAATCTTTGGTAAACCATAAAAATGTGGTGGTTTACTATAATGTGGGTTTAAAATTTTTCTTTCAATATCTGAAAATTCTCTTTTGTATTTATATAATGTTCTATAAATTTTGTTTTCAATAGATTTAGTTGGGTCTTTGTTTAATTTTGTATAATTTCCGTCATTAATTAAACTATTTATTTTTTCATCATAAGTTGTTGTATCTAATATAACTGGGTTCGGCAAAAATTTTAGAGAAGGAAGATAACACAACAAAAAGAAAATTAAAAGAGACCGCGATTATTTTGTTGAACGGAGATAAGTGTGTGTCAAACTGTTCAGTGAACATCGATCCTTGTTGGCTACAGTTGTATCAAGAAGAAGTAAGTAACAATAAAATAAAAATCATTTAACATCTCTATGGAAGCAGATAAATAAATTTTAAACTGTCAAACTTGACATACGTTTAACATTTTTAATACGATTTTGAGAACGAAAACAGAGAGGTTTTCGAAACGTCAATAATACGGAAGTGCGCGATAGTGATGTGATTTTTGTTATTTTTTTACTTATCTGTTTTTTCAGTGTGAGATTTTTTGGTTAGGCAAACATAGTTTCAAAAATAACCCTTGACTGTTCCGTTTGGCGCAAGGGCTTATTTAATTAATCTCTATTATTTTTCAGAAATGTGGCAAAACTCAAAAAACTAAAGAAACATTTTATTATTTTGTCTTTTACTGTTGTGTTATATTTTTTATAGATCTGAAGATGGTTTTAAATAAAAAGCCGAAACGTAATCGAATGTGATAATTTACCGTTTGTTTTATTTATTTGATGTTGACTGGTGTACCCAACTAACTAGCAAGTGTTCTATTCAAAATCCTTATAGTTTTCGACTAAAAAATTATTGTTTTAGTATTTTCAACCTATAGATCTCTGGGCTACTGTAGCCTCTAGCCAGGCGACTCTGAATATTGAAATCCGATTACTTTTTGTAGGTATTAAACGTTTTTGTGATGCGAGTCTTTACATTAGTTTTTCAAGTATCAAAAGTAGCTTACGTGTATAGCAACTCGGTGCTGATGGATATCGTTAAAATTTATAGCGATGTGAAAATGCTTTAGCTTAACGATTTCCCGGTAAACACGTACCAAATGCAGCTCCTTTAACCGCGGTGTGTAGTGAGTTTCAAGTATAGTGCACCGTGAGGGAAATTTGAAACCGAATCGTGGAAGAGACGGAGGTCCAAGACATCCACGGCGTATTGCAGCAGTGTGGTGTAACATATACGAGGCTCAAGATTGGAAGAGGAGGACCGGTACCCTGGCTGCCTCGATCTCCTGACTTTAAATCATTTGAACTTCTTTTTGTGGGGATATTTAAAAAATGAAGTGTGTCGCACCGAAATGGAAACATACTATTGATGACTTACGCAAACGTATCATAGTTGCTGCCACTAACTTACGAATTCAACAAGAAGCAGAAACATTTGTGTTAGTTTGTAGAAACTGATCGGGAAAGACGGGTCCAATATTTTGTTGTAACATCAGTTATGTCAAACTATTTTATAATTAAAACCACAAATTCATTCTATTAATAATTAATTAAAATAGCGGTAAAAACAGTTGAACTTGCTGTATAAAATACGTGTTATGCAATGTTCTTTCCTTGGGAATTTCTTTTATTTTTTTGTCCGGTCGCCGATTGCATGCTTTGCCGCCTTATCAGGTTTTACAGTGGACCAGTTTCCAGTGGCGTGAGGTAGCGTATTTTGAAATCATTTTAGAACTACCCTTTTATTTTTTATTTACAAAATTTTATTTGTAGTCCCCTGTACATTGAAATTTTTTTGGATAAGTTCTGAATCACTGTATACAGTTTTGTCAGCAAAAACAGACGATTTAAAAATTTAGTTTACATTAAAATTGTCTTTATAAAAATTTCTGCTTTAAAGTTATGTTTGTAAATTGTAGACAATTATACTGCAATTTTAGACTAAATGTAATATTCATTATTGAATTTGAGAACATATTTTTGGGTTTTTATAAATTTTTCTGAAAATGCACCAAATTTACATTCAAAAAGAGGTTAAAATTATTATTAAGAACTAAAAAAATTTAAAAAATAATCATCAACATATATTTCATTCTCTTACGTTAATGACTGCTTGAAATTGGTGAGGCTTACTTTTAATTAAATTAAACATCACATTTTGGTCAGTGTTGTTTCGTTCCTACAATAGCAACTCTCTCAGATCTTAGGCGCTTCTTGGAGCTGGTATATGCTTTCGAAAATGCCATCAACATTTTCGATAGGATTCATATCTGAACTAAGTGCTAGCCAAACAAACCACCTAATTTCCACATCACTTAGATATTTTCTGACAGCTGGGCTGCGTGATGTTTAGCTAGTCTTGTACGAAAGTACCATGCTCGCCCATAGCAATCATGAAAGGCATAACATAATCTCCTAGAACTTTCGCAATTGTATAGCATTGGTATAAATAGAATCTTACATTTACTAACTCTTATCCGAATGTCCTACAAAAAGTAAATTGATAAAACTATAAATAATTTCAAAGTATTGCATTTTATTACCATAGTGTACTTGATGTTAGTTAATTTTATTTCGTAAAAACACATTTATTAGATTTTATTTTTCCTTAATATATAATATAAATTCAAAATTACCTATAAATATTCAGCATAACAAAACATGTATATTTTCACCCAATCACCATTTTACTATAAGGGTACACTAATATTTGAGAAGATAGTAAAACAAAACAATATCCTGAAACTCGCCCTCGCGGCACTTTGCTGTGTGCGGTATTGCGAAATAGAACAGTTTTCCATAATTAATTTACAGTAAACGGAATACTTGCAAAAACGTGCCATTAAGCGCAACGCCCCACATTAAAGCTGATGTATTGCTGGGAATTGTAAATTGCACATAGATCACTGTGCCAGCTGAGAACTGAACGTTGTTAAAGGTCGATGCACGTAGTAAATAGAAATATTTTGTCATAATCGTAATTCTTGAAGTGATATGGGAAGATTCAGAAGTTTATTTTGTGAAAGGGTTGGTAGGAGACTTAAAAAGTAACATTTTACCGAATAAAACAAAAATTTGCGTCTATTGTAAAATCCAAATTTTCTTCTATTCGGTCTTTAGTGAGTATGTAAAACATTTGCAGCCAAAGAATTCTATAGATGTTTCTCTGAATTTCATTTGAATTTGCAGTGTAGACTTCGCAAAACCTACACCGCAACCGTCAACACTGTAAAAAAGGAATTGCAAATTTTTAGTTTCCGAGAAAAAAAATATTGAATTTGTTTTTTAATCTTAATCTTAATATCACTGGGCTACTGTAGTCTCTAGCGTCATCGGAATGCAGGCGATTCCGAATACCAAAATCCAATTATAGTATTAACGTTTTGCGAGTGTTTACATTAGAATTTCAAGTGTCAAAAATAACATACACGTGTATAGTAACTTGGAGTTGATGGATATTGTTTTGATTTATGATGAAGTAAGACAAAATGTTTTAGCAGCTTCTCATCTGTACGCAGAATGATTTCAAGGTGGACATGTGCCAAAAGCAGTTACTTTTACCGCGGAAGTGCAACGCGCGTGTGAAACGGAAAATTTGCTCATTTTCGACAAAATGGTCTGGATTACCTTATTTCTTTGGATAAGTCTAAATATAATGTGAAGTTCCGCACATTATGTAAAATTATGTGCCAACAAGCAACATATAATTTTACATGTACTGTAAGTAATGCAATGTAAAATTAATTTATATTATTTTCAATAATTTAATTTCAATACAGGGCTTGCCCAAATTGCAATTGAGTCTCCACTTTCACGTTAGAATAAATTAAGACAACATACTTTGAAATACACGTTTAGTAGTTTTCCAGGTTATTAAAACGCGATTTAAGTAACCCGCTGGTACCAGTAACAGGATTAAAATGCACTTATTTAGTCTTAGCTTCATCAGTAAGTAGCTGTTACGGTAGGAACCGCTCCTAGAACGGTTGAGATCGCTACTCAGTCTTCTGCTGTGCCAAATCGCTCCTCAATGTAGTTCTTGACACATCACGTAATAGCATCTGCAACTGGTTGCACTTCATGCTTCCAAATGTTTGCCTCTCTTCACTGTCGTCATCTTCAAGGGTGACTCCGCGTCTGAGCATGTGGTGAAACTTTCTTAGAAATTATAATTTTTAGACGACGAAAAAGAAGGGATTATTATTCTTTCTATTTTTCTCTCATAGCATTATATGTGATGATACATGTAGCGGTCACCGACACCGGTCACCGACCTGCATCTGTGATCCCTACAATTACAATTTAATGGCATTTGCTTTAAAGCAATAAACAAATCAATGCCAATAAAACCATTAAAGTACCCTCTGACCTGAGCCTAATTATAATCAAATAAAGAGATGGTCAGAGATTGACCAGCTCCCGAGACCTTCCTCGAGAGGTCCGAGAGAACCATAGTAGTTACTCGTCGCTCGTCTTCCACGTAACATCCGTCCAGACTTCTGTATTGGTGGAACATTCTTTCCCAGTTGTTATATCTTTATTAATATATTTAACGTGTTGCAAACCGTGGACTTATTATTTCTAATCTAACAACCCCACAATACAAATAATTCTTAGGGCTGGTTACTACTTTCCAATTTATGATTTGATGCCACTGGCCTTTGACATTTGAAAACTTATCACTGAATACAAGGTTGGGAATCTAGTAGACTTGGTAAAGATGTACATTAGATGTAGCCTCTTCTGATTTTTTAGGAATTACTTCTATGAGCAAACTAAAGAGGGGGGTATGGGTTATTAGTGCAACCTTAGTCCTGGAATGAGGAAGAAACGATACCCTTCCATTGCTACATGTTCATGTCAAGACCTAGATGACATTGTTTACGGTCAGAAAAGAAAAGAACGATATTTGGCAAACAGTCTATTAACTCTGTATACGAGGATGCACTGACACGATAGACTGCCTTTTACTAACAGCAACAGTTTCTCAAGGAAGATAAATACAAGCTCAATGTGTATAAATGGTAAAGTGTGCATTGTATAAGCAAGAAGACATGTTAAGGTTAAATGAGCACAAGTGTAATTTAGATAAAACAGCTTTGGAAGAGAACAGAAGAGATACAAGGCACTCAAAAGACTAAAATTCTAGCAAGAGAAATAACAAGGAATGAAAGTTCTTTCAGAATTTGAATTGACACGAATAATGGTTTACCAATCTGACTTCTTTATAGACTATTGTATACTCAATATGACCACGTACATTTACCGAAAAAATCGATTTTAAATAAAAATAATTGACTTGGTAAATCTGTTGCCAAGCTATAATCACCCCCTAAACATAAATGATAGATACGTCAAATGAATACTATTGGGTTACTATATGTATACCTATTTACGATGATTATACAATTAATACAATGGAGAACACGGACAATAGTGATTACACTCTGATAGGTTAAAGTCAACCAACGGTGTCGTTAATATTGTGATAATGAGGACAACCTGAAAAGCTAAGGGGTAACGGGTCTAAAGCTCGAGTATCGTGAAGTAATTAAGTTTATAAATTTCCAGGGATACAACCCTAAATCAATTCACAAGAGGATGACTGCATCACATGGGGAAAATTGACCGAGGGCTCCTCGAGTTAAGTACTAATCAAAGCAATTTAAATGGATTTACGATTCATTGCAAGGGGAATGGGAGTTTGGAAGACCTCAAAATAAGAGATAAAAGAGGTGATGGCTAATGGAGCTTCTACTGACATTTATCTGCTATGTACCCAAAAAAAAAACAACGAATTAACACGAAATAAAAAAAAATATTTAAAAATCGTGTTTCAAATCATCATAGGCATTGTCTAAAATTATTTATTAATTATATTATGCCTTTGCATAATTTTTTATAATATATTGTTAATATTAAATATACCCCTACGTCACAACAGATATACTACTGCGCATCTACTACCAAGTCTACTAAATTCCCAGCCTTGTCTTCAGTGATAAGTTTTCGAATGTCAAAGACCAGTGGCATCAAATCATGAATTATAATGTACCCACCCTAAGAATTATTTGTATCAACACATATAATGTTATAAGAAAAAAAATAGAAGGAATAATAAGTCACTCTTTTTTAACAAACTTACTTTTTCGTATAGCATAAATATTATATTATAACGTTAGAAGGGCAAAAGTTCTTTATATGTATTACTCATTATTCATCACATACTTGAAGGGCTAGAGAAAGCTGTTTGAGATATTTTGTTACACTATTATTAACACAGATTACTGTTAAATATTTGTAGAATTTTCAAAAGCCGTCTTTCTAAAGGACAACATATTTTTTAAATGCCAAATTTATTATAATATTTGCGTACTCGTATAGAATTGAAAAAATATATTTTTTAAATTTGTATTTTTAAGCATTATAACTTTTTTCTTGTTTCATTTATTAAAACGACAATTATTTATTTTAAAATATCACTTTACAATATTTATTCTTGTATTTAAAAAATTTAATTAAAAAATTTTTCTTAGTAATTTGTAATTGGGGTTCAAAGTAATGCACTTACCCCTTCAAGCTTATTGGTAAAGCTAAACTATACGTTGCTACAATTGAGGACTATACTTAATATGAGATAAAGTTATGTTTAGTTAAAGAAATGTTTTATTTAGATGATATGACTTACTTGAGTCAACAATAATTGTTATCCACAAAACATTGCATTAAAAACAAATAAAAAGGAAGTACATAATGAATATTAGTGCCATATAGTATTTCTTCTTAGAGTAGTTACTACTCTACTCAGTCGTATAGCAAACTGCCAAAGTCATCTATTAGCATCACACCAGACATATACCACTTCTGAGTTTGTTAATCCTCCTAACAATGTCATAGGAGGCGAGGCACAGTTGCACGATCTTTATATGACGCGTGACCCATCCACAATTTAACTGGTCGAATTTTTCTAACGGTTTGAAACCAATTCCTGAGTTTTGTGAGAATAGACCTTACGTCGGACTAGCACGACCAGACATAGAAATTATAGGTCATCGACGAATGACATGATGGTCATTGCGGGTACTGATGCTGGTCTAGTGTGCGCTGCTCTGTTAAATAACATGGGTACCTTGATGAGCAAGCTTTGCTGGTCTGTGCTAGCCCGTGCAGGTATAATGTGCGCAATCTTTTAAATGTCAGTGTGTGTTTATTATTGTCTTGTATTTAGAGAGGTTTAAAATATAAATTTGAAATAACATTAAAAATCTTTGATTTGCACTTAAATTTGAACTGGCTCCGGCCATTAGTAGCGCTATAAAATATACAGAAAATTCAAAAGGTGATATTACTTGAAAAAATAATGTGATAAGTTCATGTAACATTTACTCAAAAAGTTAATATTAACGGACTTACGTAACTCAAATTTATGTTTTTCATTTGACTTTAGGTAATGTAATAACTTTTTTAATATTGGAACGATTTTTTCAAATTTGGTACTTTTGTTACTTTTACAAAAACAGTTTCAGATAAAATATTTTTAAAATTGATTGAAATGATCATATTCTGTTATTGTCTTTGATTCTATTAAGATGTTGATGACATTTCTTTAAATAATGATAGCTGTCATATTGCTTTGACGGTAATTTCAAATCTTTTATGCTTCGTTCATACACGATAAAAGCAGAAATGTAACCTTTTATGAGAAAATAGACATTTTACTAATTTATTCTAACCTTGGTAAAACACTTTCCGTATTGTTTTTTACTGTATTTAAAAAGTATTTTAAGCTAATATAAATCCAATCTCCTACAATTCCTATGAATGAAGCCATATGTATGCTCTTTGATACCAAACATCTAGGTATGCTAATGAACAATTCCACAGACAAAGTTCTATTCCATAATTATCTGAAAAAATGTATCCACTTAAATTTACTAACGTGGTTTTATGAAAACACTTTATAAATATCTAAGTTCACTAGAAAATTCAACCGCAATAGATGAGATCTGACCTATTTCTGCATTTTTAGGATTGCTTCTTCAGGTGGCCTAATTTGAGTTGAGTCAAATATCTAACTATAAAAATTATTGAATAGAGCTTTGTCTGTGGAATTGTTCATTAGCATACCTAGATGTTTGGTATCAGAGAACATACATATGACTTCATTGATAGGAATTGTAGGAGATTTGATATATATATTAATTTAAAATACCTTTCTTAAAAAAATGTTACAAAAGCTAATAATAAGGAATATATGGGTAGATATTGTGGGTGTAATTCAACGCAGGTTGGGGCTTTTGTCCACTGAGTAGTTAGTTTCACACAATATTGTTAATACCTGAAAATATATGAAAAAACTATACATAAAAGGTACATTTTTTATTTATTTTAGTAGGTCGTAATGATATTTAAATTCAGTGACAGTTAATCAGTTTGACATTGTCGACATTTAATTTCATTTTGACATTGTCGACATTTTATATTATTTATATAGTTAGATATTTGACTCAAGTTAAAGGAGGCCACCTGATGAAGCAATATTAAAAATGCAGAAATAGGTCAGATCTCATCTATTGTGGTTGAATTTCGAGTTCCCACTCCAGAGGTTAATATATATAGAGTGTTTCCATTAAACCAGGTTAGTAAATTATAGATAGATTAAAGTCTTTAGATAATTATTGAATAGAGCTTTGTCTGTGGAATTGTTCATTAGCATACCTAGATGTTTGGTATCAGAGAACATACATATGACTTCATTGATAGGAATTGTAGGAGATTTGATATATCTTAAACAGTAAAAAATCGCCATAAGTTACCAACATATCAACTTTTTCTGAAAGAGAAAACATTTTGAAAGCACAAAAGTTATACGTTTGATTCTTATTGAGTTATTACAAAGTATTTTGTGACATTTACGTACTTTAAAGAACGAACATTCAATTATTTTCCAACGACTACTTAATCCTTCCACCGCTAATGTGATTTTTAGGTGATATTTATTTTGAGATTCTTTAGGAAGATATAACTTTTAAACGGGAAGTAATACAGAAAAATGTCTCTAATAAAAGTTTATTAGAAAAAAGAGAGCTTTTTTAAAGCTGTCATTTCCCAAAGATAATACTTTCAATTGAAAATGGAGCTTACCACAGCCCATGTAACACAACGTGTCTAAAAATGTATTTAAATTTATTATTATACCCTCATAATAAGATAATGCCATCGAGTTTGTACTAAATTTTTAGAATGTATTTTGTTTTACTGCAAAGCTTATATATTGCTATAATGCATTAAAGAAGAAATTTGTTAAATGCTTTAGTAATACAGTTTAATTATTCCGTAAGAAGTATTAGTTACTGCTAACTAACTATCTTCTAATTGAGACTATTGATTAGCTTTTAGGAATATTTTAGCTGGTACAGTTGTATTGTCTCCCTGGTGTTACGCTATACAACGTTCTTACTAGGCAAGTGAATTTTTCGCGTTGTAACGTCCTGCATAGATCAAATCAGAAATTATATCAGGTAACGGGGTATAAAAACTTTCTGAAAAAATTAGGTCATATTTTATCCGTCAAAAGAGAAGCTTATTCTTGTATAACAAATAATATATTACAATAATGCGTCTAGTTAATAAAAATGAAATACGTTTTTATACCGAAAAGCACAAGGCTTTGAGAGAGTTTCTCATAAAAATGAAAAATAAGAGTGTGTAAACCACATTTGACAAAGGAATCTCAAAGGATATGGGGATATGAATGGAAGAGAAAGCGGTCAAGTAAATGCGGAAAAATCTATCCTGTAATAGAGTAAATTGTGTGTGAAGATCCAGTCTAAATATACTCGACTGAAGAGTCATGATGTCTCCGAGAATTTATATAATAACGTTTCACTTTATACGTTTATAGATATTCCCATTAGGGTAACATACGAGTAAATGACTTTTACATTTTATAGCAATTTACTTATTAATACTGAAATTACATCTAAAAGTTACAATGTGTTTGAATACTGATATGGATTAATGTGGAGACTTAATTTTATTTATTTATTTATTTATTTCGTACAATATCGAACGGACTCAGCTGCCCAGTTACAGGATAAGGTTAAACAATATACATGAAAAAAAATAAAATAAAGTACAGAAAAACAACATAAAAAGTATAAAAACAACAATGTTAAGAAAAGAAAAATATAAAAAATGTCACAGATACTTAAATACTAAATAAAATTAAAAAAAAAAACATTTTTTTATATATTTAGCCTTACAAGAGAGTATATAGACGCGTGACTCTATTTCTGCATATTTGACGACCATACAAAGGATTTGAAAAGATTGCTACAGTAGTTAGGAATCGCAATAAGAACCCACCCCGATTACCTGCTTGCAGTCCTGGAACAATCAATTTTATCGTACTTAGAATATCAGCACATAAAATATTATGTTTTAATATCTTGAATAAAAAAATGACCTCTGCAATAAACTAATAATTCCAAAACGCTCACAAAAAGTTTCTTGAGGGGGGAAACCCTTGGTGGATAGACACCATCAAGAGCAAATGTAGCCGATTTAAAAAAGGCGCTGCACTTTCTTATAATGCTGCTATCGTTACCATATATAGGGCTCCAGACCGAACTGGCATATTCTAGCTGCGGTCTAATATAGCATTATATAAAAGGCAAAGGGTTTAAGAGTTTTTAAGTTTTTTAATGTTCCAGATATCAAAACGTAGACTTTTATCAGCTCCGGTCACTACACTGAAAAAATTATACAACTTATAATTAACAAGCCCCTTATTCAGACCATATTTATTTATCAGTAATATACTAAATTATTATTAACAAATTTGATTCAATATGAATAATTTTCCTCTTAATTCTTTAGAATGATATATTTATCTTAAACAAAATATATATATATATATATTACATCTCACCTGCACTCGATTTATATGTGAAACTACATATGAAGGAACAGCCAGTTCAATTGTCGGTCATCACACCTATGGCATACTGATGAGGGCTAACAAGCCCGAAACCGGTCTATGTTTGGTGGAGTGGCCGACAAGGGTTCTTGGCTGTTTCACACAGATACTGCAGGTATAATTCAATGCCGGTCGGGGCATTAGCCCGCGGAGTAGTTGTTTCCTGCAGTATCATTTATAGATTTAATGGCGCATCGCCCGGGGCGAGAGGTCTGCGGTTAAGTACCTACGATATTGTAGGTCGCTTT
The DNA here is from genome assembly GCA_025584915.1 of Monochamus saltuarius. Taxonomy (NCBI): domain Eukaryota; kingdom Metazoa; phylum Arthropoda; class Insecta; order Coleoptera; family Cerambycidae; genus Monochamus; species Monochamus saltuarius. The sequence goes on along the minus strand of CM046722.1, from coordinate 37,131,076 downwards.
CTGCAAGTCGAGCCGCTTAGGCCGAGCAGGAAGTAGCAGACCAGTTACATCTCACCTGCACTCGATTTATATGTGAAACTACATATGAAGGAACAGCCAGTTCAATTGTCGGTCATCACACCTATGGCATACTGATGAGGGCTAACAAGCCCGAAACCGGTCTATGTTTGGTGGAGTGGCCGACAAGGGTTCTTGGCTGTTTCACACAGATACTGCAGGTATAATTCAATGCCGGTCGGGGCATTAGCCCGCGGAGTAGTTGTTTCCTGCAGTATCACTTATATATATATATATATATATATATATATATATATATATATATATATATAAAATCTATAATTTATATATATATAAAAACGCCAAAGGGTCAAAGGGATATATATATATATATATATATATATATATATATATATATATATATATATATATATATATATCCAACTATATTATTAATTAATAACATTATATATTAGCTGCGAATGTATTATACATTTGATATAATACACCAGTTAGTGATTACAACTCAAAAATTATTTTTAGTTAATTAACATGTAATCAATAATTTAATATAAATATGTTTCTAGCTACTGAAATATATTTACCATTGTGGGGTTGTTAGATTATAAATAACAAGTCCACGGTTTTTAACACGTTAAATATATTAATAAAGATATAACAACTGGGAAAGAATGTTTCACCAATACAGAAGTCTGGACGGATGTTACGCAAAAGACAAGCGACAAGTAACTCCTGTAGTTCTTGACCGGACCTCTCGAGGAAGGTCTCGGGACGCTAGTTAATCCCTGACCATCCCTTTATTTGATTATAATTGGACTCAGGTCAGAGGGTACTTTAATGGTTTTATTGGCATTGATTTGTTTATTGCTTTAATGCAAATGTCATTAAATTGTAATTGTAGGGATTACAAATTTGTAGGTTGGTGACCTGTGTCGGTGACCGCTACATACTGAATAATAATAATATACTTTCACAATATTTTTTAATCAGAAAACCTGTTTATATTAACAAGAATTAGTGTTTTGACCTTAAGTAAGCCCAATTATATTTTATTCGCGTAGCCACAAAACAAGATCTACGTCATTTGCTTACTTCTGCTACCATCTCCCTTTACCTCTAGCTTCTAGTAGCTAGATGATTTGTCGAACCCCATTGAATCAATTGACCGTTTTCTCAAACGTGTTCGCAAATTTGTAATTTTTCGAATTCCCGTCGTTTTATATAATTTTTATGTTCCTCAACTCTAACATTCATAGGCCTAGACGTTTCTCCAACATAACGTTTATTGCTTTCACAAGGTATGCTGTAGATGTAATTCTTTGAATTTTGTATATCATTTTTTGGACGTATTTTAGACAAAAATAATCGTAAAGTATTAGTTGTCTGAAAAAAAAACTCACACCAATAGATTAAATTTTAGATCTAGAGCAAAATTAATATAATCATACAACAAAATTTTTAATAACAATAACAAAATTTATTAAAAATGTTTTAATAAATAATGAATCACCTCCAAATTTTGTTAATAGAACATTAAAAAATATTACAGATAAAACGAACACTTTAAGACAAATAAGAGAAACTAATCATACAATAAATATCTCATACATAGTTACTATATTATCAGAAAGTTTAAGAATAATCGGTAATAAATTTAATATTCGAACAGTTCTTCAGATAACTACTTTACGACCATTTTTGTCTATAACAAGTCCAAAAATGTTATTAAAAATTGAGTTTATAGCATATCTTGTGAATGCAATAAACATTATGTTGGGGAAACGTCTCGGCCTATGAACGTTAGAGTTGAGGAACATAAAAATTACATAAAAAGAAGGGAATTTGAAAAATTAAAAAATTTTCAAACACGCTTGGAAAAATGATCATTTGATTCAATGGGGTTGGGCAAGAATTTTAGAGAAGATAATGCAACAAAAAGACAATTAAAAGAGATTATTTTGTCGAACGGAGATAAGTGTGTGTCAAACTGTGTGTGTAAACATTGATTATTGCTGGCTACAGTTGTATCAAGAAGAAGTAAGTAATAATAAAATAAAATTCATTTAACATCTTTATGGAATCAGATAAACAAATTTTAAAGTGTCAAACTTGACATACTTTTAATGGATTTACTATTTTGAGAACAAAAGCTGAGTTTTTCGAAACGTCAAAAATACGGAAGTGCGTGATATTAATGTGATTTTTGTTATTTTTTACTTATCTGCTTTTTTCAGTGTGAGATTTTTTGGTTAGGCAAACTTAGTTTAAAAAATAACCCTTGACTAATCCGTTTGGCGCAAGGGCTTATTGAATTAATCTTTAATTTTTCAGAAGTATGGAAAAAACCCAATCAAACTAAAGAAAAACGAAAATCATGCCACACATAAATAGTTTCAGAGAATAACAAAAATTTTATTTAGACATACAAGTTATTATTTAATAATAAAGATCTAATACTCAAAAAATAAGTTACAGTACCATATACCAAATATTATTTGCTACTAATATGTCTTTTAGTTTTAAGAATATATTTATGGTATATAATAATACACATATTTGTTATTAAAATACTTTTATTAAATGTAAATAATGATCATTAAAATATACAGGGTGATTCAGAACTTATTGTGAGTGTGCAGGGGACTCTTGCAAATACAATTTTGTAAAGCAAATATCAAAAAGGGCAGTTCGAAAATGATTTAAAAATACGCTTCGGCACGGCATTGAAAACTGATCCTCTGTATAACCTGATAAGGCGGCAATCTGCGCCTGGAAAAAAAATGGAGAAAAATACTCAAGGAAAGAAATAAATAACATTTTATAACGCCGATTTTATACAGCAATTTTAACTGCTTTTGTCGCTATTGTTATTAATTACTAATATATTTAATTTGTGGTTTTAATTACTAAAATGATTTGACATTTGATACCTGATGTTACAACATTTTGGGCCTGTCTTACCCAGTTTCTACAAACTAACACAAATGTTTCTGGTTCGTGTCTGTTTTGAACTCAAGTTGTTGGCAGCAACTATGATACGTTTCCGTACATCATCAATAGTGGATATATACGTCGGTGCGATACACTTCATTTTTTAAATATCCCCACAAAAAAGGTCCAAATGATTTAAAGTCAGGAGATCGTGGCGGCCATGGTACTGGTCCTCCTCGTCCAATACCTTGGTGTTAATGCTTTTACATGCTGTATATGGTACGGATATAATTGAGCCTCGTGTATGATACGTCACACTGCTGCAATAGGCCGTGGAAATTCTGGAACTCCATCTCTTCCACGATTCGGTTTCAAATTTCCCTTGTAATGCACTACTTTTGCACTCACTGCACACCGCGGTGAAAGTAGCCGCATTTGGCACATGTTTACCGGGAAATCGTTCTGCTAAAGCATTTTCACAGCGTAATAAATTAAAACGATATCCATCAACTCCGAGTTACTACTATACACTAGAGATGGGCGGAACATGACTGACCCGGCTCACTGAGCCGGCTCTTAGAACTGCTCTGAGTGAACCGGTTCCTTCTAAAGATCCGACTCGGATCTCAGATCTTTGTAGGCACAGAATGTTAACGTGCACTGTGTAGTATTGTACCCATGTTTTGTGATTGTACCGAAGTCATGAAATGAAGAGTTGAGCGAGCAGCTCCGAGTCCCGACGCGACGGTTAAATGACCACAGGTGCTCGAATAAAAACATTGTTTTTCTGTGTTATTATTATTTTTGTTGGTATACTAAGCCTTTATTAAAGTCTGCAAATTTAGTGTGTCCCCGAATTTTGAAAAATATATCTTATGCAAATTAGATCGTTTGGTTGGGTTAAGTTAGATATGATTTATAGTACTTACATGCTTCTACAATAATAATGACACTCTCAAAACAGTCTGTGAACTTCTGAATAGAAATTTCATTAAATCTCTTTTGGTGAGTGAAACAACTAAGAACTAATGTTAAAAGTAGATTTTATTGCAAATATGTCAGCAGTAGATATCGCAAAATTCATTTTAAAGAGTGTCATTATTATTGCGATTGTACACATTTATTATTTTTTAATATTTATCATTTTATGTAAGTTGTAATGCTACAGGAAAATTTTTGCTCGCGCTTAAGGGGAAAAATTTATATCAAATTCTATACCGACATGGGAAAACAAACTTGCACCGGACAGTTTGTACAATGCAGGTATAGGTTGTGCCGGTTGTGCGCTGTGAGCTGTGCTGTGGCCTGCATAAAACAGATACATGCGTCTGCGTACAAACACTGAAGGGATCTATTGTGAGTTTGGGATTTGAGACGAATCCGGCTCTAATGTGCCGGTTCACTGTACCGGTACACTACAAAGATCCAGAACCAGTGAACCGGATCAGTGAAATTAACCGGATTTCCCATCTCTACTATACACTTAAGCCATTTTTGACACAAAAAGTAATTTAATTACAATATTCGGTATAGCCTGTCTAGCGATTACAGTGGCCCAGCGATGTAAAGGTTGAAAATATTACAACTTCAATAATGTTTTACTCGGAAACTATAAAGATTTTATAAAAAAAATTTTTACGAGAACGACTCAATTTTCCATGACGCATCTATTTTCAAATTCTTTTAGATAAGTTCTAATTCACCCTGTATACGCAATTGATAAATCTTTCATACTCTCCGTTGACTGGAGAAGAGTTCCATCTAGGCTAAACGTCATGACGCTACGTTTTGAGGCATTCAGTAGTAACCTATTTGCACTGCACCAGACGTTAAGTGTGTCTAAATTACTCTGCAACAACGCTGCATCCAACTCAGTATCAACTTCAAAGAATATTTTAATGTCATCGGCGTAAAGCAAATAACGAACACCAAGGTCACAGGCAATATCGTTTACAAAAATTAATATCGGTTATACACTGAAATATGTAATAAAATTAGTATTATTACTAAATAAGTACAGTTTAATTAAACAGCGTAATTGTTATTTTGGATTTCATTGGCCTGCTGGATAAAAAACAATATTTGTTCTTTCATTATCCTCCTGTGGTTGCAGCGTTCACATCACCACGTTTTTGTTTGCTTATATCTAGCCGTCTGTGCAAAAATAAATTGAATATTTCACTAGGGATTCCCTCTGCACATATTCGCTGTACGAAACTTTATCTCTGGAGTTTTAGCAAAATTTATTATCAACTCAATATACCTAGGAGATATTATGTTTCCCACTGAACTTTAAAATTCACTTTAAACATTTACATTGTTTGTTTGGCTTCGTCTAGAACAAACGCAAACTGAAATCAAGAAACTCCTGCTAATTCAATCAACAAAGTTTAATTATTATGAGGTGCAACTGTAATAAATTGGATTACATTGATAATATTTATGCAGAAGTTGAAATGTGGTAGCTAGGAAAACCAAAAATGAGTTTTAAGCTTCAGGTTGTTAAAATTATAATCATACACATTTACTCATAATTAACTCAGTCATATTATTTTCTTTTAACTTGGTAACATAACTTTCCACGTAATATAAAATCAAAATGTATACTGTAAAACTATTATAATTATGACAGTTTGTTTTGTGGTATAAATAAGCTGCACTTTTACTTTTATCCAATTCTCTTAAACAATAAATATCTGCAACTGGATATTATGTTACAAAAACAATAACTATTGCTTTTATTGTAAAAAACGGTTTTTGCTTCAACTGGGATACAGTACGATGAAAAGGTTGCAAGCTACGATCTGTCTCATTTTACGATCTCTGTATCAGACTATTATTAAAATTTGGACCCTTAACTAAATAAGCAGAGTAAAAGCAGAAGCTGGGATAATTTACAAAGGCACCAACATGAAAAGATCCTTTTTTATATATTTTCAGGTATTCACCTGATGAAGCAATCCTCAAAATGCAGAAATAGATCAGATCTCATTTATTGTGGTTGAATTTCGAGTTCCCACTGTCAGAGGTTAATATCTATAGATTGTTTCCATTAAACCAGGTTATTAAATTTAGATAGATTAATTTCTTTAGATAATTATTGAGTAGAGCTTTGTCTGTAGAATTGTTCATTAGCATACCTAGATGTTTGGTATCAGAGAACATACATATGACTTCATTGATAGAAATTGTAGGAGATTTGATATATATTAGCTTAAAATATCTTTCTTAAGCAGTAAAAAATGAAAAGATCTTTATTAAACAATCACTAAGAACGAAAAGGATCTGTGATAATTAATTATGTAGGTATAGTGGCAGATTTTTCAAATGACAATATCATTTAAGAAAGCACCTAAATTGGGTTTTGTAACGCCTACTAAGAACTTGGCACTTCATCATCTAGATTAGAGTAGATTGCGCGTTTTATGGATAGAAGTTAGTACTAGCTCCATTACTGAATATAAAGGAGACTTTTGGTAGTATCCCTATCGAATCCATAAACATACTAAATAAAACAGCCGAGTTGTGAAAGCACCTAAACACAGCGTACCAACACGAGAGCAGGGTATTAGATATCTTGAATAACATACCACTTATGGAAAATCACAACAACGTTATATATCAGTTGATGAGAAGAGCTCTAGATATAGTATATATGTTGAAGGTTCGTGTGGATAATACAAGCTTGAATTACTTAATATAAGTTTATTTACAAAAATGATTGTACAAGAGGTATGTACTACGTGGACATTTACACAACTGTCTAAACTAGTTACTTCACCTATATTTAAAGGCTAAGAATAATATAATAAAATGAGGACAAGGATAATAAACACCCTTAATTCTTCCAAGTACCCAAGAATTTCCAGTACTAAATCGTTTCAATTACTTTATTACTGTTGCCCTATAAATATAGAATTTACTTAAATAACTTATTACTGCAACAATAGGATTGGTGTAGAGAGCAAATACTGTCTACAAGCCCTTATAAAACAATTGAGGTACTTGTCAGCAACACAAGAAACCTAGATGAAATTTGAGTCATAACAATAGATGGAAAATCTGTCAATTTTTCCAGAGAAGTCAAGTATCTAGGAGTTAGCATTAGATACAAGATGTAACTACATTGTAAAAACTGAATAAATTTTAGAGACTAGCACGCATAGCTACAATAGGAGATATAGCGTCAACTATAACAGCCGTCTTGGAAGTTTTGTTAAATTTCCCCCTACTACATATCATCTGCGACTGAAAGAAAAGCAAGAACCCGGACTTACCGAGAACAACAGTGAGTATACGATCGAACTTTGCAACAAAGTGCATTCGAAGATCATGAATACTGCCAAAACAGACAGTAAATGAATAAAGACATTTGCAGGGTAGAGGCAACTTATAACTTCACTAAATCTCAATCTTACTTAAAATTGCCAACGTTTTAACGTAATTATTTCAAGGCTATTTAAAATCACATTTCCTATTTTGGAAGTTATTGTCGCCATACAATCAATAAAAATTTCCAAATCCAAATATATTGTACATGAAAGACGCCAGCAAACATAATTTGTGTCATCAAAACAATAGAGACAACTTATAAACCTGCAATCACTAAATAAATTAGAGAGTACCAACACAGTTACGCTCTATTGGATGCCAATATATGATAGACCTGAAGCAAATGAAGGAGCAGGTGATTTTACAAAGAAAGTATCTGGAAATTTTTTCCTAAGGACAAAACCATTTTGGCGTTCCTTACAGTGTCCTAAAGCAAGCTCTGAAGACATAAGTTTACAAAGATCATTGTGACCTACTGGAATTTGAGAAAAGGGCAGACTAAATCGAAATAAACTTTGGATTTTGAATTATGTTTAGGGACTGGAGGACTTAACAAGGCACATTGCATATACTTAGTGAATGTGAGGGTGTTACTGTCTGGGCACTATTTAAATGAAGTAGTTAACGTTGTTGTAAATATTTATTTGTCATCACTTACAACACATGAAAATTAATAAAATTTAAGAGTAACCATGTCCTAAAAATGAATGTATACCTACCTATTTAGCTTCCACACTATCATACCCGGTCATACCACTGCTCAGTAAATTTTAATTTTAAATATTATTTCTTTAATTCTTCTTTTATACAGTGTCATCTTTGTCTTTGTAATGGTCTTGAAAAAATGTACTAAGATTTTGCGGATTACAGTGCCAAAACCTTTAGAAAACTAAAATTATTTGTATTTATTAAGATTCAATCAGGATCCCCAGCAAAATGACTGTGGAAAATAAATTTTAGTTTGATTCCATCGAATGACAAAGTATTTCCTTAAGGTCATCCAATGTCAAAGATCATATTTTTTTCTTTCTGTGGGGTGTAATATTTTCCCCTGCATAAATTTGGGGCATGCTTCACACATCCCGGCATCGTTTGCTGCCAACTTGCCAGCCCCGCTGTTTGTGTGGAATAATCTTATTCTGCTGCTTACTGCTGCTTACCGTCGACACCATCTACGTAGTCTGAAGCACCAGGTCCACTGCACTGCACACAACACCTCTTCCATCGATGCCAGTCACCGGCTCAGGAGGAATCTATCTCACAGGTCACATCTAGTACATTTAGTCTATACAATAGTAGTATATTTAGTATATACAATAACCTGGTCCTCTCATATCTCTCCATCGAAACTAGCTGTTTTCTAGTAATAATTCAGATTATCCAACGCAGTCCTAGTATACTCCAAATTTTGGTACCTTCTTTATTTTCTGGTATTACCATAAATCCTTGTCACAGTCTGTGGCCAATATTATATAATAGAGATAATTAAGATACGTACACCATATATAGAATATATCAGTATCATTGTTATTGCACAACAAACATGTGGAAATATTTGTCTATTACATTTTTTTTTCTGTTTTCTGTCTGCATGTTTACTGCAAAGGTGATATAATAACCTCAATGGTTCATAATGAGGGACCGAGACGAACAACGGACACTCTACCTCCAATCTCTGACTAATGTTGATATTGCGAGCTTAACAACTCCCGTAGCAAAGACTTATAAGGTATGAGAGTCAGATTCTTTGGTAAATGTCTTTTTAATGCAAAATAAGGAAAATATCGTCTAACAAACCATTGGAATTAGCTAAACCGATAAATAACTAATGCAAAACACAATAGACCAAAATTTGCCGCGTTGCTTCAGAATTCTTTGGATAACCGACGCGTAAGTATAGGCAAGAATCACAATGGTGTCAAATATTATACCATAGAAAACAAGTTCTTTATGAACAACCAGAATTGGATTCAGAAAGCAGATGGTGAAATTGTACAAACTTGTGTAAGGAATCATAGCATTGAAATATATGCCACAGTCACATTCAGTAGATTTTTTATCGGAGTAATGAATTGTAATAATTAAAATTTCGGTCAGTGGCCGAGCAGTTTAAGGCGTCAACACTTGAATTGAGGTAACCACTCTGCCGGCAGGTTCGAATCCTGCGGCAGAGTCGTAGACACGCTATATTTACAGAGAGGATCTCTGCGGATATGGTAGGGTGGAAGAATGTTTGCTTGGGTCAATGTGAGGGATTGAAACCGGTCGACATTAATGAGGTTTTCCAAATTTCCCTCATTCCTGCAATGAATGGTGGTTAGGGCCTATAAGCGTAAGTGGTTCTTGGGCGCAAATGCGGCCTACATAATAATAATATACCGTCCCTTCTCCCGCACAAGTCTTGGGCTAATTCTCGTGATTAGAATGAGGGGTAGAGATATTATTATTATTATATAAGCAAAACGTTATACGATTTTCAACAGTTCGTGGGTTATATTTTTTCTACTGGCCTAGTTCCTTGAAAAATGCTGCTGAAGCTTTCCGTTTAGTCCTCTCTATTCTTCTGCATCACTCGTTGACCTCCATCCACTAAACCGTTTAAGAGAGATAATGTCTACTCCTGCATCAACCAGTCTTCATGCTATTTATATCCACTGATTGTACTGCAGTTTCCGCTTCGATAGCAGGGGAAAAATCTTATAATCGGTTGTTGACGGGCGAAAAGATAGCTCCTAAATAGATCAATGAATTTCAAACACGCATTATAAATGATCCCTCTTTTTAATATTTATAATCCTAGTCAGTTGTCAACTTATATTTTTTAAACTTTTATACACATTACGAGACTCCTACTGTTGGACAGGGTGTCTCAAACTCAATAGTAGGGGTCTATGGGATCCATTATCAATCGAAAGTATTATCTTTGAGATTTGACAGAAACGACTAATGACGTCATCAATTATATATTTTCCAGAAACATACCCAAATTTTTTTAAAGAAATTTTTCTGTATTACTTTTCATTAAAAAGTTATAAGCAATATCGTTCTACAGAGTCTCAAAAGAAATACCACTTAAAAATCACATCAGTGAAAGGATCAAGTAGTAGTTGGAAAATAATTGAATGTTCGTTATTTAAAGTGCATAAATGTTATTAAAAATAAATAAATGGATTGAACTCGATAACTCTTAAAAAACTACAAAATGAGGCAGTCGCCCTCATATTACAATCTATTCTCTATATGACCTCCTCTTCTTTCAAGACACATACTCAATATTTGCCTGATTTCTTTTGTGGGCTGGGTATATTAACATTTGTTTTGTAAATCTTATTTTTTAAAAATCCTATAAAAATCTAGATCTGGTGACGTTCCGGACCAATGAACAAGTCCATTAATCCCAATCCGTTTTTCTGGAAAGGTGTTATCTAAATATTGCTGCACAATCCTGGTCTTGTGGGGTGGAGCTGGTTCCTCCTTAGATGCAAAAGCACATTCTCCAGAAGTGCAGGAAGTTCTTCTTGTAGGAAATTTAGGTACCATATATTTACTTCTAAATGTTCTGGCTTCGGACTGGATTTACAATGGACCAGTAGTGTTCGCTGCGCCTGTTTGGCAAACCATTACTGACAAACCGACTTTCGTACGTCCAAAAAAAACGTTCCGAAAAAGATTCTCATCAACAGTTTCTACATTTACTACAATTTAAGCTATAAAATTAAGTCTGTTTTCAATGTGACGCTCAGGCAAATACTCTAAATTGTGAATTTTGCTATCATAATACCCCCTCGACTTTAACGGTTCATTTATCCAAATTCAATTCCCGGCTAGCCTGCCGTATAAAATTTTGTCGAAATACTGTTACAGTCTATAGACGCGGCAAGATTTCAGACGACTTACGTCATACAAACAAATGAATAATTCATTATATTTTTATTAAAATATTTAAGAAACTACAACTGATAGAAACAAAACTATATATTACACTAAATGTTTGCATTACATATTGCACTAAAAATGAGAGTTTTTAACGCGACCAAACATCTAAAATTAGCCGTAACGTAAGACATCTGAATTCTTGCCGCGAATATAGATGTAAATACATATTAACATTTTTCTTACCCTTCGGTCAATTATTTGATTCTTACAACTTTTAAACATGAAGTAATACAGAAAAAATTATCTAATAAAAGTTTACTAGAAAAAAAGAAAGCTTTTTAGCAGGAAAAAATCAATACATATTATTACCAATAGTAGCTATTACCTTCTCGTTATGTGGCGGACAAAAGTTACTTGATTGGTGTGATGGAATAAGATATTCTCAAAGTTTTCTAAGATAAAACAAATCAATTACATTATTTTTTATTTATATTTGTGTTACTTCATTATACATATAATAAAATTAGCAAGTATGTTCAAAACATGTATATTAAAATGAAGGAATATATTAGGTATAAATCAGACAAGTAAGTGCTCGATGGAAATAGGTTGACAAATCTCATTTCTTTGAAAGTTATCACTTGTGTCAAACATTATTTAAGTTAGAAGTATACAGGATGGACTGTTTTCATGGCTCACCATTGGCATCTCGGAAACCGCAAAATATAATAATAATGGGTGGCTCAAATTAGAAAATATTTGCGCCTTTTGATGGTCATCAAAATACACCAAACAGATCCAGGTATTCCAAAGAAGATACAAGTATTGTCAAAAAACTGAAAGTAGCTATTTTAGAAAATGGCATCTAGCGTCACTATTTCTCAACAAAAAGAATTGAAATTTGGTACAGAGGGATAAGAATATACGACAAATCGATTTTCGTCGAAAGAAAGTTTCTAATACCACTATTTCGGTTATGCAACATTCAATTGTTTCTTTTTTCTTACTATTTTATTTGAAGAAAAAATGACAAGTTGAGTGTGGGAGCGATAGTAACCTAATCCAAGAGAGTAACATAATTTTAATATACGTAGTGATTTTGAAAGTGGGATATTAATTTTAACTCATGACACTAGGCATTAAAATAAATCACTTTACGAAATATTGTCCTAATAAAGGTTTTTTAATAACTGAGATAATTGAATCTAAAGTTATGGCAAATTTTGAAGCCGGTTATTTCATGAATGTTGGCCGATACGTCATTGATATGATCATGTGACACGATGACGCGCAGTCGTTGTAGAACCTTAAACTTCCATTCCAACCGAACTTATTATGTGTGTTAAAAAAGAATCATGTTGTGGTTAAAATTTTGGTGTTTTATAATGTATGCGTTGTATCATTTTGTGTTAAACGCAATTTGCTGACACAGTGAGATAACAATGACCCAAGTGTATTGATAATAATGACCTGTGGATATGTTATTTGTGTACCGATTCAAATGGGCACTGCTGAATGACATACACAGAAATTGCCTTATAAATTCCATCCTTCTGCATGACGATTTATTTATTTACACAACGAATCCGAAATAGAGATAAACTGCAAAACTCGGATATAATTATGAACATTTACCATGAGGACCGGCTTACATAATATAAAAATGCAAAAATAGGTAAGTTTTTTTATATTAACATTTTATAATAATAATATCATTTATTTTGAGTATTAGATATTTTTCTCACACATATATACTTTCACACATACATATATCAGAATAAATATAGTAGTAATTAGAAATTTATATTGTACACGAAATAAACACACAGGAATAATGTACATTTTAAAGAATAAATCATGAATTACTACAGAAATAAGAATCCTCACTTAATATCCATATTACATATTGATAAGTAGAAAAACTGACAGACTTCGAAACAAAACTAATACCAAAATCACTAAACCCTAATTCAAAATACTTGTCAACATAAGACAAAATATAAGTTTTCAAAGATATTTGTTATCCGATTGTTTATTGATTTTTTGTATGTTATAAATTAAAACGATTTATAGCATAGCATAGCTGCAGTAAATTAAAAAAGCGAGAGGCCAAATACACACAAGACTTAGTGCCAATAGTTTTTTTTACTCTTGGTGTTGGTGTTGGTGGTGATGTTTTTGTTCTGCCGCTTGCCTTGTATTACGGTCATGTGAAATAACATTCAAATTATTTAATTGTTTATATTGATAAATTAGCATTTGTTTACCAATTAGTTTCCTGTAATTTAATATTTCCGGTCTTTAGTACAAGCAACGCTTGGGATAAAAATAATCTCTGTTTAAAACAATTTTCATAATTCGATAGAAGGTCGAAGGTCGATAAATACCCCGAAACAAACCTTATGGTTATCTACATTTTCATAGATTTTAGACGTTAAAGACGCGATAGCATCCTGTGTCGAAGTTTTTGGGTGAAATCCGTACTGTTTGTTTGACAATAATTTATTAAAAATAGTTCTAGTCTATATTTTAGGGCTTTTTATAAAATTTTAGAGCGTGTAAATAAAGTGATATAGGTATATCATTTTCCATCTTTGTATTATCTCCGTTTTTGCATATGTAATTTTTACTCTCACTTGTCCTTCGAATAAGTAAGTAGGCGTATTCTAAAATTACTACCCCACCTTCTAAATCACCCTGTATAAGAATAAGTTTGGTTTGTTACACATTTTTGGAGCACCCCATATATCCGAAAATAATTTTAAATTGTGCTCTTTTAGCGTAGTTATCATCATCCTATAGAAATACTTTTTTGATACATTTTAGCAAATCGGAGGTAATCGCTGATTCACCCTTAATATTGCTTACTCAAACTAAATATCAAATCATTTATTTTTGTAATATGAAAATAATTAATAACTAGTGGGTATAATTTCAATAAATTATAATATGCAAGACTGCTACGTCCTCAATCACCTTATATCCTAAATCTCGCTCTTGTACTCCTGTCGTCTTCACCAGTGGTTTTATTTAGTTAGACGATCTAAATTAGATATCCATAATTCTGTTTCTCATTAAGGCCGCCGTATTCTTGAAGTAGTATTTTCCACAAATAAAAGTAATTTTAGACATTTAAGAACTGAATTATATAGAGCTTAGCAAATAGTAAGAATGTTATCTCATGCCACCTGCGAATATTCAAAGGTAAAATCAATATAACGTCAGAAAACGATCTATCCAACAAACTTTTAGGTACTGAAATCTTTCAAAATACGTATTTTTTAAATTCAACTATAGATGTAAACATTGTTATAACATAATGTTACATAGTTCTGCATATAAGATTGTTCACTTTTGTTTATAAGTATGTGAAAATAATTGTTAAAATGTGGGGTTAGAATAGCGAAATAATGTGTGTCATACAAATGCATTTTAAAAGTTATTATATTGTTTGAGGAGAGTTTAAATAGTAAAAGTGTATAAACAAAACATCAATAATTTTATTTTTGATATTACTTTTGCTCTACGTGTTTTATTTTTCGAGATTTCAGTACCTAAAAACACCACAAATTTGGTCATTTTACGGCGAGAAACACGGCGACCTTAAATGCTTATTGCATATTGTAGGTATTAAAAATGTAAAGTTTTCCGTTTATCTTTGTATGTGTATGAGATTTTTTAAATTTTTTTTTAACAGACATTAAAAAAACAAGAAATTTTTGATGTTCGGACGCGACACGTCGATGTTTACTAAATATCGACATACAGGGTGTCCGGAAATGATGAGCAAAAAATTCTAGGGATAATTCTAGACCGAAAATAAATGCTGCCTCTTTCTATAACATTTTCTCCAAAACTGATTATTAACGGAGTTACAGGGTGTTAAAGTTAAAATTTTATTTTCGATATTTGTAAATAACTTTTTAAGAAATCCAAATATTTACATAAAATTTGTAAATCGGAGGTTTTTGCGGACGATAAATTCAAATATGTTTCTAATTTTGATGTCACTAGTAGAGGGCGCTACTTATGGCATAGCATGTTTCTTTTAAATGACATAACTTTTTTGCTGCTTAGTGTATCTATCTGACTATTGAAACAATCGATTCTCCTACCTATTATATCTGAAAATGGTATACCTTATTGAAGTCGTTAGGAGTAAGAGTTTTCGAAACAATCTCATTTGAAATATTCAGTGCACTGGTTAAAAACTGTTTCAGTTAAAGTACCTTTTCTGCTGAGAATACAGCAAAATGTTACTTGAGAAAGTTGTTCAGAACGGAAATTAACATTAAAAAATTCGGCCTGCTTTGATAAAATCTGCTTTGTTGAAAAATGGTTTTATCAAACCTCGCCGATCTTCTTGAAATTTTGCACGTCTCCATAATTTATAATTCTGAACAACTTTGTCAAGTAACATGTTGCTGTATTTTCAGCAGAAAAGGCACTTTACGTGAAACCAAAACAGTTTTTACTCGGCGCACTGAGCATTTCAAATAGGATTATTTCAAAAATGGTTACGCCTACCGACTTCAGCAAGGTATACCTTTTGCAAATAAAACATGTAGGAGAATCGATTGTTTCGATAGTCAGATGGATACATTAATATGCAAATAAGTTCTGCCATTTAAAAGAAACATGGTGTGCCACAAGTGGCGCCCTCTACTAGTGACGTCAAAATTAGGAACATATTTGAATTTCTCGTCCGCAAAAACCCCAGATTTACAAATTTTATGTACAATCGTTTTCAATATTAATGACACAATGTAAAACGAATTTGGCTATTTATTTCGAAATGCTGAAGTATTGATAATGAAATCTACTTTCAACATTCAATATTAGTACTTAGTTGTTGCATTTATCAACGGAGATCCAATGAAATTTCTACTCAGAACTTCCAGTTGTTTAAAAACTGATTGAGGTAGTGTCATTTTAATTGCAAACGATAGTAAATATTTTGAATTCTTAAGAAATTATTTACAAATATCGAAAATAATATTTTAACTTTAACACTCTGTAACTCCGTTAATAATCAGTTTTGGAAAAAATGTTATACAAAGAGGTAGCATTTATTTCTGTCTAGTATTATCCCCTGAATTTTTTGCTCATCATTTTCGGACACCCTGTATATCGCCCATCCCTACCATGACAAGTTCAGTGTACAATCGTTTTCAATATTAATGACACACTGTAAAACGAATTTGGTTATTTATTTCGAACTGCTGAAGTATTGATAATGAAATCTACTTTCAACATTCAATATTAGTACTTAGTTGTTCCATTTATCAACGGAGATCCAATGAAATTTCTACTCAGAACTTCCAGTTGTTTAAAAACTGATTGAGGTAGTGTCATTTTTATTGCAAACGATAGTCCCTCTAGCTTCCGACAGCACATCGAAGTTGCAACGAGAAAAGCTCATCTGGTGCCACGCTAGTCTTACAAAATTTTAATACAGTGACTAGTAAGTATTCTCTGGGGCCCTATCAAACGCTACATATTTATTCAAAGAATAATTGCCAATCTGTGTACCTAAAACCGAAATCTAGCAGGCAAGGCCGAGTAAAACTACAAACACCTGTTCTCGCCGCATGACATTGAACGTCAAAGTACTCTCCAGATCTAGGACAACAGAAGGCGCCAAATCATTATTTAGTCAAATTACCAAATTTTAGCAAAATCGGATAAGGCGTTTTAAATTTATACAGGGTTAACTATGACTAAGTACAAAAAATTTGACCACGTGCTCAGGGAGGCCTAAAAGACAATAAAAAAATTATTCCAGAATTTTAACTCGATATTTAAAAAATGGGGCAAAACCCTTTTTTCCTACGGAAAGTCGGCGCATATGATAAGAGTCGACTGAGATGGCTTAGACCCATAGATAAAACTTCTGCTGTCAACAATATCTACTACCATCGTCGTTTTTTGCAGCATTTCTAAATGTAGAAACGAACATTAACATTCCTAATAGTAATAATACCTGATAGATAGGTAACAGTTAATCCACTTAGCTCCAGTATTTTGCATTCGTTTTCCATTATTTCGTTATAAACTGGTAGAACTACATATTCGCTCATTACAGCCACTCACTACCGATAAAAGACACTTCCCGTAGGTACAATTAGATAGATTAGATTCCTATTTATTATAACAAAATCGAACGAAAGGAAGACGTTTTAATGTAACCGCGGGAGTCTTGTCCCATAACCTAGAAAACCAAACCGGCGAACTATATTGTAGGAAATTATCTGCACCCAACACAAATATCTTTATTTAATAACTATAAAACGTTTAAAAATTAAAATAAGGCACTAAAAACTGCAGAAGAACACAAAATTACAACGTAAACACAGGAATTCAATTATGACATGACAGTGACACTGACTAATGAGCGACTGTTGCATGCTTGTAGAGTATGCAACCAACAAGCATTGGCGGCGTTAAATAAGGATTTAAAATAATATCGAAAAAAATTTTTTTTGGCTTTGTAAATAAATTTGAAATTTTTTTGAAGGGTGATTCCGTTAATTCTTATTTTTCCCTATCCCCTCTTAAAATATTTGTACTAAGTCATAGTTAACCCTGTATAAAAAACGATTTCAAAACTGCAACTTCAAGGTCGTATAGCGCCTAAACGGGGCAACTTTGAACTAAGGTAAATTTAGCTAAATCGACTTATTTTGAGCAGCACTGTATCTGGTGGAGCGTTGTAAACAACTTTTAGGGACACCCTGTATTTCTAAATTGGTAAATTGTCTGTGTTATTGTATTTTCTTCATCTTACTCATATTTTCGTCAATTTCATACAATTTCATCTATTTTAGAAGGCATTTGGAAAAAGCACATTAGGAAGATTAATGTACAAATGGGTGTTCAGACTAAACTATTTGTATATTGGTAGTGAGGGTTTAATTTATATGCCAGCTTTACACCACATGATATAAGGTATCCCATTTCCAGGCGGCTTAGTCACTCAATGGGAAATTTTCACTAGTTATCCTTCTCCAAAACGACGTGAAATGAGTGGAAACATCTACGTGGCTTTTGTTCCGATTTCATTTATTTAAACGGGACTAAATTATGTAGCATTTACGGACGTTGTTTTAAATTATTTGGCAGCGAACAATCAATTCTAGAGGTCTAATTGAAGAATTCGTAAATGGCATGCTATTACATGGGTGTGAAATATTCGGTTGACATGTGGTGCCGATGTTATTATTAAATCGATTACAATGGGAAGCCACGTTATTAGTTATTTGAAACATGAATTGCCTTGTTGTTACGGAAGCTCACCTACATTTTAAGTTTGTTAATTATGCTCCTGTTGCGTTTGAATTTATAATTTTTGCAAATATACCTATTTTGACGTTTTATAAAACGTTTCAGGTTATATTCGATTTCTAGATGTGTTCTCGAGATCACGAAAACTTCCAGAATCCTAAAATTATATACAGGCTTACCTATGACTAAGTACAAATATTTTAAGAGGGGATAGAAAAAATTAAGAATTAACGGAAACTCCTTTCAAAAAAATTCCAAACTTATTTATAAAGCGAAAAAAAAAAGTTCGATATTATATTAAATCCTTATTTAACGCCGCCAATGCGAGAATCAGAGTAGGCAACCAGCAAGCAACAGTCATGCAACAGTCGGTCAGTCGGTGTCGCTGTCATGTCATAATTAAATTCCTGTGTTTACGTTGTAGTTTTGTGTTCTTCTTCAGTTTTTAGTGTCTTATTTTAATTTTAAACGTTTTATAGTTGTTACATAAAGGAATAAAGTTCAACGTTTTCTATTACCTACCTATTAGCACCACCCATTCCTTTCGTCCGATTTTCTTATAATAAATAAGTATTTTATCTAAATGTTTTATCGGTAGTGAGAGGTTGTACCTAATAAGTGAAAATGTAGTTTTACCAGTTTGTAACGAAATAATGAACAACGCATGCAAAATACTGGAGCTAACTGGATTAACTGTTACCTATCTAAGTATTATTACTAATAAGAATGTTAATTTTTGTCGTTTCTGCATTTAGAAACGCTACAAAAAGACGACCGCATGGTAGTTGATATTATTGACAGATGTAAGCTTTATCTATGGGCCATCTCAGTCGATGCTTATCATGGGCGCCGATTTTCCGTAGTAAAAAAGGGTTTTGTCCCATTTTTTAAATATCGAGCTAAATAATAATTTTTTATTGCCTTTTAGGGCCTCCCTGAGCACGTGGTTAAAATGTTTGTACTTAGTCATAGTTAACTTTGTATAAGCAGAACGGCTTCGCCTCCAGACTTCAGTTTATGTTCAGAAGCCGAACGCGAGCGAAAGAAACATCAAAGGAAAAATTTGACGGTTGAGAATTATTTGAAGTATATTTGTTATGTAATCAAGTAGTGACAACAAAGTTTGTTTTTTACGTGACGTATTTCAAGGCAAAGTCAATGTAGAGGCTAAAATATGAACAATTAAGAGAAAAGGGGTAGCATTCTGGTTTCATTTATATTTTCACAGATTACAGTTTCCGACACCTATCGACGATTCTTTATTTTATTCATCATTATTCAGCACCTGGCAGGTTTAGGTAGGTGTACCGTCGGATGATCTATGTTCAAAGGTGTGGACACGAAGTAATCCAATTTACATATAGGATGTACAGTTACAGGATGTAACTTTTTAGGGGTACTAGTAGGTACACTGAAAAAAATAATGTAAAATTACCATCATTTTTATGCCCATAACTATAATGGTATATTTAGATATGTAAATTTACTAATTATTTGTAAAATTAGAATGTAATATTGTACAAGTTAGAAGTGTTATTGCACTATTAATATAGAAATTGTTAAAGCATGCAATGTATGAGAAAAGTTAATGTAAGACAAAAATTAATATATTATAAATCATATCTTCAAGTAGGTAGTAATATTTACTGAATATAACAAATATATATACAGTTTTTTGAAATATAAACGGGGCACTCTATAACACTATGATTCCTTATTTTTATCTATAATAATATCTCTACTCCTCACTCTAATCACGAGGATTAGCCCAGAAGTCGAAGACTTGTGCGGGAGAGGGGGCGGCATATTATTATTAAGCAGGCCACATTTACGCCCAGGAACGACTTACGTTGGTAGGCCCTAACCACCATTCACTGCAGGAATGAGGAAAACCTGGAAAACCTCATTAATTAGGGGGGTAGTCAAACGTCAACCGGTATCAATCTCTCACATTGACTCAAGGCAACATTCTTCTACCATACCATACCCGCAGATAGGGTGTCAATCCTTTCCACGAATATAGCTTATATACGGTCTACTAGCTGCGGTGGTCGAACCCACAGCGATCTAGTCACTTCGATTCAAGTACTGACGCCTTAAACCGCGCGACCACTGACCAAATCTTATTACTTTAATCTGATTTAACAGCATACTGAGTTTTTAAATAATATCTAAAACTTTTTTTTGAAAGAATAAAACTTTTCAGTGGTACATTCAAATGCCAAAGCATAAGCTATTTAATTTCTTGAAACAGAATATTTGTTGTTTTATACGGGATTAAATTCTAAATAATCTAAGTTATTTTATATCAAACAAATCTGTATTCCATTAAACATTTACTAAATATATTTTCTTAAATTTTCCATTTTAGTTTATTTCAAATAAATTACATTTCAGCATGTATCCGATTATAAGTTACGATTCACTTACAAAAATGTTTTAACAAATATTTGATATAAGTTTACTTATTGCCGACATAAAATATCATTTATTTTTATAATAACTATGCAGACGTTTCTTCAAATATTAGAATATTAGAAAAATTTAATAAATTAGTACAAAAATATAGAATGGAAGAATATTACATACGCATTGCAAAAACAATTATCCGTTATCCTAAATTGTTTCAATTTTTATTCTTGGAAAAGACGCAGATAATTTTATTTTAAAATAAAAATTAAATGATATCTGACTGATACGTAAACTGGTAAGTAAAAATAAATATATAATAAATAAACGAAGACATTTTTACCAACTTAAATAACATTGTGACACATTTGACAAGCGTGAATACAAAAGAAGCCCTAGCTACTCTAGTCTCAGAGATATTCAGATATCATAGAAAACAATTTTGCATTGGCAGTTTTCCTGGATATAAAGGGAACGTATATCCAGGAAATGTATTATTGGATATACTAGCAACTAAACTATCCAAAATTGGAATTCCATCAAGAATAACCACTAATCTCGTAAATATGTACTCAAGTTGACGCATGCATCTCAAAATCGGAGAGAGATATAAGTATTATTCGATTGGGTTACCACAAGGAAGTATTTTGAGTCCCATCTTGTTCATCATATACTCTATGGATTTCAAAAACTCATACCTTTTTCCCTAGATATTCGTAAAATCCCCTCAGTCAAACTCGTACCGTGAAATGCAACTGGTCTGCTACTTCCTGCTCGGCCTAAGGAGCTCGACTTGCAGGAAGCGACCTACATTGTTGTAGGTACTTAACTGCAGACCTCTCGCCCTGGGCGATGCGCTATTAAATCTATAAATGATACTGCAGGAAACAACTACTCCGCGGGCTAATGCTCCGACCGGCATTGAATTACACCTGCAGTATCGTGTGAACAGCCAAGAACACTTGTCGGCCACTCCATCAGACATAGACCGGTTTCGGGCTTGTTAGCCCTCATCAGTATGCCATAGGTGAGATAACCGACAATTGAACTGGCTGTTCCTTCATATGTAGGTTCACATATAAATCGAGTGCAGGTGAGATGTAACTGATCTGCTACTTCCCGCTCGGCCTAAGCGGCTAAGTGTTCTTGACTGTTCACACAGATACTGCAGGTGTAATTCAATGCCGGTCAGGGCATTAGCCCGCGGAGTAGTCCTGCAGTATCATTTATAGGTCTTCTTCATTCTCCAATACTTCTACGAGCGTATATATCATATCTGCTCAATTTGTTCAATAATATGTTATGCTATCAAATGCTTTACTAAGGTCACAACTTGCTACTTCAGCTTTCTGCTTGTCATCAAAAGCCTTAGTAATTCTTTCTGTAATTTGAATCAGTGCAGAATTTGTGGATTTTCCAGGTATAAACCCGTTTTGTTTTTCAGTAATTGCATTAAATTTTTGCCAGAAGCCTAATAACTGATTTTTCAATACATGTTCAAATATTTTTGATATCGCTGGTAGTATGGATATGGGCCTATAGTTACTCGGAATATCTATTTTACCTGATTTATACACTGGTATTATTTTAGCTATTTTTAGTTGTTCTGGAAAGACTGCATGCTGAAAGCATTTGTTGATTAGAAATGTTATTTGTGGAGACAATTGGTGTATGATATCTTTAATTAAGCTGGGTGACATGCCATATACATCTCTTGAATTTTTTGGTTTTAATTGCTTTGTGATTAAAATTATCTCAGCTTCTGTTACTTCACTATTATTTCACTACTTCACAGAACTGGAGTCGGTGATCAAAATCATCCTCGTTCAGTTCCTGAACCAATGACAAAAGTATGGAACTTATGTTTTTAAGAATTCTCTTGAAAAAAATAAAAAAGAAATAAATACTTCTCAAAAAATGCCCGTCTGATAAGAATACTATCCTCAAGGTAAATTCCACATTACTTCTTTCACTATTTTATCTGCCATTTCGTTGTTAATGAAAATTTGACGCGGAATTATAGGGTAAGATAGTACTCAGTGAGATGTTTAAAAGTAGGTATCGTAATACCTCTCACTCCTATTCAAAATCAGGGAGTCGTGCTACCCCCTCCCCCACGGTAGGGGGTTGAAGTTATGGGGATAAAAAAAGCATACAAGTAATTCACCCTCGAATCAGAAATCGACGGCCCGAGCATTTTTCCACATTTTGAATTTGTAGCCCGAAAATCGAGGTGTAAAGTTTTCGTTGTCCCACCCTGTATGTGCTACAGTTGTGTGAATTTTGAATGTTTTTCCGTGATATGAGGCATATATGGATATACTTTATAAACTTTTAAATTATTGGTAGCTAATTACGGGACATCATGTGTAGGTACTAGTAGGTAGTCTTATAGTTGAGTGCAACTAATAAATTATAATTTAAATAACCGATTACTTTATATTTACGTTCACTGACTAACTCTATTTATTTACATAGTATTTTCTCGATAGCAAGGAATATTCTAGCAAAAGTGGTATCTACAAAGTTTATGGCAAAAATTGATTTAAAAAAATAAAGCAAACTTTATGTACAACTCATTTCTGTATTAGGCTCGAAGCAAGGAAAAGCAGGTGAGAAAAACATGCTCGTAGCATGTTAAAGGTAAGTTGACGTGCTTATGGGGATTCTTGAGAAGACTTGTAAAGATCAAGGGAGGCCAGGCCATGACGGCAGATGCGTGAACTTAACTTTCTTGCTCCCTACCTCCGACGAAAATATTTGTTTCAAAGCCCCCGGAGTTCTGGCTTTTAAGGAATACTATACGTGTGCAAGTGAATAAGTTGGGGCTCACTAAAGCTACACAAGGGATTATCGTTAGAGACACACGCTACCATAAAGTGAAAGGAATTTATTAATTACTGAAACGTGAGATACTTATCCCATGCCATGAAAAGTTTTAGTGAATTGTTATTAACTCATAAAGATGACTTATTAAATTTACCCAAATTTCCAAAGCGTATGCAGAGCTGGGTATGAGTACAGAAGAAGCATTATGTCGATGAACACTGAGTATTCTGTTAAAAAAAGGATTCATGATTCCTTGAATTCTGAATACAACATTCAAAAAGTACTTAAATTCCTGATTACTTGTATTCAAGTATTCATATTATATTAATACAATGCTGAATATTTAGAATGTGTAGATTAATATTTAAATCTAATTAAATAATTTCAAATTAAAAACATAGGACTAGAGCACACGTACCAGTGGCGGCTCGTGCAGGAGGGATCTGGGACGCTGTATTAGAAATTAGTTTACAACGTCATCTAGATAAATACATAGTTCTATGAAACACATTTACAAGGAAATGTTAAATTTGTAAAGTGCGGTTAATTTAACTTACAAATCTCATGTGAAAAATGAAAAATAATGATTACCGTCGGACATCAGCGAAAGGCGCAGTAGAGTAATGCATATTTACTACGCTGTTTAAGCTTTATTTAGTCCGCCCGTAGAAAATAGGAGATTGTGTGTATATGAAATAAATTGTTGTTGTTGTAATTCTTATATTTGCGTGCCCTTTTGCCGTAACAATGTAACAATATTTGTGGTCTTGTTTCGCAAGACTTTTTTAAATCTTATCATGCAATTCCAGACCGCATATAAGCTATATTCGTGGAGAGATTGGCACTCTCTCTGCGGGTATGGTAGGGTGGAAAAATGTTGGCTTGGGTCAGTGTGAGAGATTGATACCGGTGGACATTTGACTACCCCCCTAATTAATGAGGCCTGCTTAATAATAATATGCCGCCCCCTCCCGCATAAGTCTTCGACTTCTGGGCTAATCCGTGATTAGAATGAGGGGTAGAGATATTATTATTATTATTATATTAATTCAAGCTATCAAGTCTTGATATTGTGTGGTATTGCCTTACAAGACGAAAACAAGATCAAGAAATAACAAGACAAT
Organism: Monochamus saltuarius; assembly: GCA_025584915.1. Classification (NCBI taxonomy): domain Eukaryota; kingdom Metazoa; phylum Arthropoda; class Insecta; order Coleoptera; family Cerambycidae; genus Monochamus; species Monochamus saltuarius. Next base: position 37,106,273 of record CM046722.1, on the reverse strand, counting down.
ATGCCAACACCCTCTCTCTTTTATTACCTTGTAATAATAAATAAAAAAAGTAAAGGCAACAGTTTTAAAACAAATGTATCCAATCCATAAAAATGTTTGTAAATAATAATTGCGATTCGCAGAGTTACCGAAATGAAGGCATTTGCTGCTTCCGAAATTTCAATATTGGCATTTATACTTTTTAATTTTATTTAACCACAATATATGCGTATTATTGAATTGATTAAATATATTCTTTCATTTTCTTCATAAATAAAGTAAGTACTAGTACTTTATTTAAAAATATATATTGAAAGTTACTGAAATAGGTACTGAATATTATAATGTCATCCAAAAAATACGCATGGTATAAGATATCCTTTTCTAAATGAAAAAGACATACACAGCAGTCTTTACTTGCCCAAAATTGCATTTACACTTCTTGAACCATTTTCCAATAAATCTTTAAAAGTTTTATAATGAACTTTATAATTAAAAATGTCAAATTTGGCGCAAACAAAGAGCCAAGATTATACAATCTTTGGAGATGTACAAATGATTGCCTTGAGGTCGTCGTAAATGATCATATTTATGGTATTGGTGGTGCAGAAATCTTGAAAAATAAAACGTGTACGTCAGATGTAATATCAAAATAAATTTCTTAATGTCTTGTTTGTTCACTTTTACTATTTAATTTCTCCTCAAATAAGGTAATAAATTTTAAAAACACATTTTTTGGTATTCTAACCCCACATTTTAACAATTATTTTCAGATACCTACTTATAAACAAAAGTCAACGACTTTTACTGTTTAAGAAGGGTATTTTAAGCTGATATATATCAAATCTCCTACAATTCCTATCAATGAAGTCATATGTATGTTCTCTGATACCAAACATCTAGGTATGCTAATGAACAATTCCACAGACAAAGCTCTATTCAATAATTATCTAAAGAAATTAACCTATCTAAATTTACTAACCTGTTTTAATGAAAACACTCTATAAATATTAACCTCTGAAAGTGGGAACTCGAAATTCAACCACAATAGATGAGATCTGACCTATTTGTGCATTTTAGGATTGCTTCATCAGGTCGCCTGACTTCATTGATAGGAATTGTAGGAGATTTGATATAATATATTAGCTTAAAATACCTTTCTTAAACAGTAAAAAATGTTACAAAAGCTAATAATAAAGAATATATGGGTAGATATTGTGGGTGTAATTCAACGCTGGTTGGGGCTTTAGCCCACAGAGTAGTTAGTTTCACACAATATTGTTAATACCTGAAAATATATAAAAAAACTATACATAAAAGGTAATTTTTTTAATTTATTTTAGTAGGTCGTTATGATGTTTAAATTCATTGACAGATTAATCAGTTTGACGTTGTCGATATTTAATTTCAAATAATTTTAATTTATTGGTGAAGCAATCATAAAAATGCAGAAATAGGTCAGATATCATCTATTGTGGTTAAATTTCGAGTTCCCAATGTCAGAGGTTAATATATATAGAGTGTTTCTATTAAACCAGGTTAGTAAATTTAAATAGATTAATTTCTTTAGATAATTATTGAACAGAGCTTTGTCTGTGGAATTGTTCATTAGTATACCTAGATGTTTGGTATCAGAGAACATACATATGACTTGATTGATAGGAATTGCAGGAGATTTGATATATATTAGCTTAAAACACCATTCTTAAACAGTAAAAAATGTTACAAAAGCTAATAATAAAGAATATATGGGTAGATATTGTGGGTGTAATTCAACGCTGGTTGGGGCTTTAGCCCACAGAGTAGTTAGTTTCACACAATATTGTTAATACCTGAAAATATGTAAAGGTCAACAATCTTTAAAAATTTCGGTACTTAAAAATTTGTTGTTTAAACCGCATTATGTCGTTATATATTCGTTTTACTTCGGCACCATTGAATATTTGCAGGTGGTATGAGATAACACTTTTGTTATTTGCTAGGTCATATATTATTCCGTTTTTAAATATATAAAATTATTTGTATTTGTAGAAAACGCAAATTTTCCCATATTCGGAACACTATGGGTACATAGCGTCGAACCATCCAAGACTATTCCAATTGTAAATGCATGTGTGCCGCTTCACTTTAATAATAGTATCGGCGAGGTAAGGGAAAGAAAGATTATTTTCATTTTATTGAAAATTTTCTTCCGCTAGCTGGATACGCAGGGTTGTTTCAGTAACAGAAAGTATAAATACTTTGACCATAAACATTTTAAATTCCAAGGTGTATTCAATGTTCACAAAAGGTCTTAACCAATATACAGTTCATACAGTTCGTCGAGTGAAGGTTCCAGAGGTTGTGGCTAAATCACGGCTAAATGCGCAATGAACACCAATGAAATTCATTTGTACACGACGAAGTCGGAGAAAATCTATTTTTTGACAAATCACCGTGCCCCTTGAGCGCGCGAATGTGCGCGGCTAAATGCGCATTTGTCTAAAAAAAACGAAATCTGAGACCTCGACATCAAAGGAGCCGACGTGAAGACGACGGACTCTAATAGACTGTGATCAATACCTCTTAAATAACAAAAAAAAAAACTGACTGGTTTCCCAATAGTATATTTCAAAAAAGCTAGAGGGAAATAATAAAGATACATACAGGAAATTTATTAAATTACTCATTTCAAGCTCTTAAAGCACTTTAGTAGGAAACTTTTTGACTTCAGTTTTTTATTTAAGTTGAAGATAATTGGAAGACATTCTATATCGTTTTTAAATTAACATATTTATAATCATAGTTTTGCTATGAGCTTCCGATTTAGCTCCAACATTGTTCCGGTTTTTGTGTTCGCATGCACTTAGTTCTTAGTCGTCACTTTGCAAAGTCGTCCAGGCAAGAGGCGTTATTAATGACAGTAACGTGCGTTGCTATTAAGAGAATTTATATAAAAAGTGATAATAGCACAGCGCCTCCACCACCGACAAAAAAGTGAAGGGTATCCAGACTTATCAACGCACACAATGGCCCTTTTCCTTGTTTTAATTCCGCGTGAAAAAGAAAAAAAAAATGAAGATTGCGCAGTGAACTTTATTGAAATTCGTTTGTTTCGGTTAGACTGTAAAAATGTCGGATATCCAGAAAAAAGTTTGAATTTTATTCTTTTTTTATTTAATTATGAGAAAGAGTCATCGACATTTTTTAAATTATAACGATATTATTTGAAATGTATAGATATATTGGTTTTACGGCCAATGCTGGTATTTAATTTACTATGGTTTACCGGGTGGAATGAGTTTATATCGAAGGAGGTGCTCAGGTCCACTATACTTCCTATTCTCATGTTATATGGTTAATTTTCAGTTGATAAAGTGATTATTTTTCGTTGCAGAACATAAGTCAAAAGCGAAAACAATTTGTCATTTTTTCAAAACTTATTTATGATTTATTTATTAAACAATATACATTTTAAGTAAGATAACATTTCAATACAAAACACCTGCGTTGACTAGCAGAGTGGTGGAAGTACGTCTAGAGCAGTGCCTGTATTATTTTCTGGATGAGGCAAATTGAGATAAGTTGCTTTCTTTGGCACATTCTTTATTTGGTTGACGCGAACCACTTGGTTAACACATTTTTCCCTGACATACTTCACAAAAAATCTTTGACTAGTAGTAGCTGCCGTACCGAAAGCACAGTATTTATGATATATTTTCATTTAGTCTCGACCTGAAATCACAAAACGTCTCGGTGTATGAGTTTTCGTATCGGGAATTCTTATAATAATAATTGAATCATTGTCTTCGGTATCATCGATCGTTATCTTTAATAGCTCATCTTTTCTCAAGGATCCACGAACACCAATAATTGATATGGCCTGAATAATTTTTCAAAATTCTTTAAATACATAGATTTATATTAATTTTAATTACTTTTTCTAGCAGAAATCTATTATCAGATGCTTTCATCTTTCCATAGAATTCTGGACTTTTTTGAATGGTATCCAACTGATTTGCTTTTCAAATATCAGTGTAGTTTTTAACATGGAATATATGCCATCACTCTTTTGATTTGTTGTTAGCAATCTGGTACTGTCTGAAACAGTTTGTGGACTGAACCACATGCTTTATTTTACTTTCACAGGCCTTATGATACTTTATGAGGTACATATTGTTTTACTACTACTACTAAGTTGTATTGTTCATTTTTATTTATAAGATTTTTAATCTACATTATATTACAATATGGCATTTGCAGTAACAAATTTTAACAATGCCTCCCAAAAAGGGCTTTAAGGTGTACCGATCCTTTGAACATCACTAGGACGTTAAGCTTTTTTAATTCTTAGATAAAAATTTCGCAAATCTAAAGAATAGTCTAAATACGTGACCCACAACAATAATTGCTTTTGCTCCATCTACTTTGACTCAAATGCCTGCTCCCAAATAAACATCAGCAGATAAAGAACATCTAAATGCATCTAGGCTTAATTCAAATAGATTAAACATATTTAGTACAAATTCTCCTGTAGTTTCTCCAACATCATTACGAGATGCATGTTCAGATGTTAGATGACCTCGAATGCATCGATAGATGTGATTAAATGTTGTTGTTCAACGATTAGATGACGATTATACTTCTTCTATTGGAATTAGGTCCAGTTCCTTTCTGTATTTTTAAATATAATATGGATAATTTACTTTTATTAAAAGTGTATATTGCTGTTTTCTTTAATAATTCGTTTTCTTTTTGTTTTAAATAAAATGCATGCATGTCTTGTTTTATCTCTAAGATAAAGTAGTACTGACTTATACAGGGTACAAGAGTGCCAGATAGAAATGTATTCCAGACAGTCTCCAACAATGTATGTGAAACTGGAATGTTTCCCATTGTGAGAATTACATCTGTGATTCTAAATATGGTAGACTGGGTGTATGTGCAATGAGTATTGCAACCCGTTTTTAAATTAATCAAACTACGGCAAGGCATTCAGAAAAATTGTTTAAAACCTTTTCATATTCAGCACATCCAGAAACTTCAGGACGATAATAATGATTTGCTGTTGTATTTTTGCAATTGGATAAACGCAAACCATACACTTTACAAATACATTTTGTTCACTGATGAGGCTCAATTCACTCGTGATGGAGTAAATAACTGTCACAATGAACATTGTTAGTCAGATGAAAATCCGCACGCCACGGTGGAAAGTAACTTTCAGCATCGATTCAACATTAACGTGTGGTATGATTAATAATCAAATACTTGGCCGAGTTGAGCTAGATGGTCGTCTTCCCGGAGCTAGATATGTAGAATGTTTAGAAAATAATTTGACAGATTTACTGGACGGTGTTCCATTGGATATGGCAGACAAAACATGTACTTTCAGCATGATGGTGCCCATGCTCATCTTAGTCGTGTTGTGATCAATCATCTTAAGAATCGCTTTGCACAACGCTGGATTGGCCGGGGTGGTTTTCAAAATTGGCCATCAAGGTCACCAGATTTGAATTACCTTGATTACTGCCTTTGGTGATGGTTTAACTAATTAGTACATGCAACAGAAGTGAACACAAGAGAGGCGCTATTCGATATTATAAATAATCTGTAAGAAATATAAACAGGACCTATTATTAAACAGTGGAAGTTACTAGCACAGTACCTTTAGTCATTATTATTCTGGAAATATGTATAATTTTAGGGTCACATTCCGGGTCCCAGTTCAAGTTTAATTACTTATTGTTCATCTCTTCCACTGTTATGTTTGCTTTTCCCTACCCTTTTGTTTCGCTTCCTTCCTGTTTTCTATGTTTGCTTAGATTATTTGAATACGATGCTAGATTTTTGGGTATGAAACTCATTGTCTTAATATCACAATGCGTAAAAGGGTTTTGTGTTCCGTTATATTATTTCATTTTATTCGGAATCACAGCACTTGAAATGATTAATTTTTATTTTAAATTTATACGTGACTGAAATTTATATAAATATTCTGGAACAATAAAATTGTCTCTCTTAAATTTCATGTACTTAACTGCTTAATTATGAGACGCAGTTTCTTGAGAATTTTAAAAATATATAAATATGGACACGCCTTACCTGGAAATATATTCAATATCTAATACCGAATGCCAGTACACTAAGCTCCATAGTTCCAGCACCTTTGAACAAAATTTCTGTTAATTTAAATTTGTACAGTGTTAGTAAGTTATTGAGCCTTCTGCAATTCTAATTGAAAAACTGCTTATATTTTTCAGATACAGCGAATTTGCATTCGCTAAGAAAAACTTGATGTTTTTTGCAAATCTGATGTTGGATGTATGCTGAATGCGATATAAACCAATTTATTAATTTTCAGTATACGACCATTTCTAAGATGGAATGCCTTATTTAGAGGCGCTATAACCAAATTCTTACCTTATTAGCAAGTTATATGCCACACTTAAGATAAGTTGTATTTCAGTGACCATCTTTAATTGCTGATTATTCATAAAAATAAAAAATAAATAGGCTTTGTTCATATGCTTCATTTGCAACAACTGCTGAAAGAATTAGCAGCACATCGTAGAAGAACCATCAAGTGAGCGAAGAAGATTCTTCTACAAATGCTCACGCCAAAAAAATAAAAAATATGTCTTGTGAGTCCCACTCTCTTTCCGACTTGAAAATTTTGTTATATTCTGTCTTATACTTGCTAGTTGTAATGCTAGCTATTTTTATTTTGTTTAATATGTCAGCAACTCTTCCTTCAGTAGATTTAAATTATTACAAATTCTTTTGTAATTCTTTTTGCATGGCATTTTATTTTTATGTATCTATAATAACCAGACATGTTGCTATATACCTATTCATCAGACCACTTAAATAACGTTTTGAAAAATTCCTTTTCTACGTACCATTAAAATTTGTCAATTTAACACGTTCCTGTTTCCATTATTAAAAATTATCATCGTTTTTTACTTTTATTAGAAGTTATTAATTAATATCAAAATAGTGTTCTCATATATGTTACTCTCGATAGCTGCTTTTTTACAATTAAAAAGATAAAAGAAATGGTACATTCATTTAGTAAGTAAGTTAGTATATTTATTGATCACATAATAATAAGTACATACATTATATATGATAAGTCAAGTGTAAAACATATTAACAACAAATAACAACATATAAATGAAAACATAATTGCAAATGATCTGCGGGAGCATCTACAATATATTCACGAACAGAATAAAAACAGTCATCGAGCATAATTCTCCTAATATTATTTATAAATAGAACATTATTTAGCATCTTTATATGTACTGGGAGCTTATTATAAAGATTTAAATTTAATAAATTACATTGCGATTTTTGCAACCTAAATTTAGGAGTTCGGAATAGATTATTAATAATAATAATAATAATATCTCTACCCCTCATTCTAATCACAGGGATTAGCCCAGAAGTCGGAGACTTGTGCGGGAGAGGGGGCGGCATATTATTATTAAGCAGGCCGCATTTGCGCCCAGGAACGACTTACGTTGGTAGGCCCTAACCACTATTCAGTGCAGGAATGAGGGAAACCTGGAAAACCTCATTAATTAGGGGGTAGTCAAATATCAACCGGTATCAATCTCTCACATTGACCCAAGCCAACATTCTTCCACCCTACCATACCCGCAGAGAGGGCGCCAAACCTCTCCACGAATATAGCTTATATACGGTCTACCGGCAGCTGGGCTCGAACCAACACCGTTTAGTCACCTCGATTCAAGTACTGACGCCTTAAACCGCGCGACCACTGACCGACCAGCTTTTCTTGTTAAATAATTGTGAACTTCCGAATTAGTTACATAAGTGTTATATTTTTTATGTATTGCAATCAAAGAAAAAATGTGTAAAGTAATGGCAGGGATATAATTTAAACTATTTAAACAGAGATTTACAAACGTCAAAAGGTCCGACTCTACAAATTATGTGTATAAATTTCTCCTGGAGTTTAAAAACACGATTAGCAATTGAAGCATTACCCCACAGAACCGCTTCATAACTTAAAAACGACCATAATAGGCGTTACACCATGCAGACACATCCTGAGTTTCCTTATTAAATATACCTGGCTTGAAAGTATTTTAAAAACACCTGAAATGAAATGCGCCCACTTAAGAGAACTATCAATAGTGATTCGCAACAGTTTTAGATGCATATCATCATATAAATGATTACTAGAAAATATAACGGTTTGTATTCTTTCTTTATTTAATTTAAGGTTATTTGAAGTAAACCATGATTTGGTTTTAACTAGATCATTTTCCATTCCCATTCCCATTCGGATACATGTAATAGTATAAGTCATTAATATAAATAACAAATAACAGTGGCTCCAGTATAGACCCCTGAGGAATTCCATGCCGAATAGATGCTTAGTTTGATAAACAGTTACCATAGAAACACATTGCATTCTATTGGTTAAGTATGAACTAATCAATTCTAATGGAATACAACGTATACCATTAAACGTTCTGTTTGTGACAATAGGTATATTCGCAGAGACAAGTCCGAATATATTCAGAACATAAACTGAATATTATTATTATTATTACAAACATAAGAGTAGAGGTAAAACCTATATAACTCAAAAGTAGTAAAAGTATACGCATTACGTAACATACACATCACAAAATATCAGACATTAAACGATCCAGATTATTTTTATAATTATTGACAGAGGCAGAACATAAACATAATTTGGTAATGAGTTCCATAAGTGAAATGACAATGTTTAAGAGTGACCATAAAGTCGCAGATCATTGTTTATATTTTAAATATTATTTAGGTCCACGAAATATAACATATGTAACGCACGATAAGTGGTTCTGAAAAGTTTCAAAATACACAGTCTTTCTTCATATGACTCAATAAGATTACAATCGCGCACCAACTTGGGAGACCATACTGCAGATCCATATTCTAATACAGGGCGGATAAGTCTTATCTAAAGAGGCAGAAGTATTAGACGTAAACACTTTATTAAATAAAAAATAGTACGTTTAGATTTGTTGACGCACTGTGATATGTGATAATACCACGAGAGATCTGAAGAGATGTATATGCCCAAGTCTTTGTAAACTTAAGCTTCAGCAAGAAATATTTGGCTAATAGAATAATTGAAGCAGAGTTATTCTTTCCAATATGTAAAACAGCACATTTATTGAAATTAATAGGAATCAACCAGTCTTCACTCCATTGGGAAATTCGTGAAACGTCAAGATGCAGCTGATGGAAGTAAAAGGATTGCCATAAATTTTGGTGTCATCGGCATAAAGCGAACATTTGGAAATTAACACAGCAGGTACGTCAGATGCATACATTAAGATGTTAGGGATTTTATTATCAATGCGCAAGCACGTCTTTGAATTAGTTTTAGATATTTTAATTCACACACCTATGACCGTTTGTTTGTGTTTCGCTTCGCTTCGTGAATAAAATAAGTTATATGTCTCATTGTATTTTTTGGAACATTAAAGACTTCCAAATCCTCGTTACTTGAATTTTGATAATACATCATATAAAAGTATTTAAACTTGGTTTTTATCAAACATTTTTATTGCTGTATAGAAAATTTTACAACCTACTAATTAGCATTTTTTCTTCCCTAACTCTTTAATATCAATCTTCTGAAATTTGTAATAGTTAGAGTTTTAGTATATAAGATTAGTCTAAGATTGGTTCTGAATTAGATATCTCTGCACTGATCCGAGAATCTATAGAAAGTGTTACAAACAAGATCAAAGGTCCACAAATATGGAATTTTCAATTTAGTCTAAATTTAAAACCGCGAACGGACAAACTTAAAATGCGCATATACGATATCCCTCTGAATATGTTCGTGATCAGCTCCACGAAAAACTATTAATGTTTTGTGAATTAAATTATTCTATTGCGAATTTATTCAGATCAATATTTAAAACATGAACGTATAAACTGAACTGCTTCGTTTTGCAATTATATTGAAATCAAATTACAATAATACTGCTATAAAAGAAGAGACAAAAATGAAATGGTGGCAGAAACATATAAAGTACACCGAAAATGAAGGTGTGACATATATGTGTGAAGAATTTATTCATTTATTTAATTAATTATAAGATTCACTTGTTTTGTTTCATTTTATTTATATATTTATTTCTAGTTTATTTTATTTATACTTCCCATTTTATTTATGTATTCTATTTTTGAATGGTGTTAATGCAAAAACTTTAAATTATTTTGTTTGTCAAAGGCTCTTACACTATTTGAATGAACCCTTTCCTGTGTACCAACCATCCTCTTTTTATCTAGTATTTATTCTGAAAGCACTTCCAACCCCAAATTCATTAATATGTGGCACGTGATGTGCCAGCTCAACTCATCCCCTTGTTACTAATCGCAAAATCCTACAAAGATCTTTTCAGTAGCCTGACACTCTCCCTACATTTAAAAATGTTAGATACCTCTATATGTAGACTATATCTCCAAAATTTAATATTACAATACATTTGTCACTGTTACTACATAATTAAATTCATATACTTACAGAGTGTTTAAGAAACAGGTTACAAACTTTGAGGCATACTCTCCCTGCATTTAAAAATGTTAGATATATGTAGACTATATCTCCAAAATTTAATATTACAATACATTTGTCACTGTTACTACATAATTAAATTTATACTGGTGTTCCTCTAAGACTTTCAGTGCGAATATCTCAGAAACCAGCATAGTCAGTGTGACGAAATTTGGTATACAGACACTAGATGGCGCGTAGAATCTGATGATGAAATCAATTCTTATACAGGGTGTTCCATTTTCCAAGAAATCGATTTAATTTTGATTTTTTGGTTGTTAGCCATGCTAAAACTTATGGTTAAATTGAAATATACTTAATTATGAACACATTCTGATAAATAAACATTCAAAAATTTCAAAATTTAACATAAAAAATGCCTCCAAAAAGTACCCAAATTTCATTGTTTTGTCATGTAAAACGTGCATAGCCTTGAGCCAGACTTACACAGAAGAAACTAACATCGCTAAACGTCAAAACTATGAATTGTCATTGAATTGTCTAATATTAATGACATAAAGTATTTTATTTTACAGAAATAACGCTAAATAATGTATTTAATGCAATTTACGTATGCACAATGGTGTTATTGAGACTTGTCGATAAAAATTTAGACTTAAGTTGAACCTTTTGGAGCATTGGGGTTGCCTTGTCGGTGCAGTCTACCGCTACAGCTAGGGTTACAGTGTGAATATTATAAAATATCTGTGGATATTTTTAAATTGTTCCATTATAATGTAATAAAACTTCAGTAAATTGTTGATATCTTGATACAGTGTACATAATAATTAGGTACCCGTATTTTTATCACAAAATAATTTACAAAATTGTGTAAGTACCTAAAGAATATCTCTTTTCCAACTGCTGTAATTATTGATTACTTATTTAGCAACAACTAAATTCGAACATAACGATTCCTAAAACTTTTTTTTATTATAATGTGAACGTGTTTGTCGTTGAAAGTCAGATTGGAACCTACCCCAGCACCACAAAAGAAATGTTACGAACTTACGAAAGCATAACCTAGAAATTATTGAGATTACTTCTGCTGGTGTCCGCATATTTCAGCAGTTCAGCCCTTTACTTATGTTCCTGATGAATAAAATATGTTTAAGAAGAACTCTACATCTGTAAAATAGTAAACAATGAACTGCAATGTTTGTATTTCATATGATACAGAACTAAAATAAAGCAACTGGTTTTTGCTAGGAAGAATCACCTGCAGACGTACTACACCCAGTAGGTACCTATTAAATAGTCATTTAAAGCTAGATAATAATTTGTAATTGTTGTTTTTATCTTTCAGTTATGTGTGAGTACCTAGTGCCAGACTGCCACCAGAAAGAATAAGCGAAAAATATTAGACATTTTATTGGAAATAATGGAATGATGGATAAGAATTAATATTATAAGAAGTCTCTAACTCACTTTGAAAAGTATTCTATAAGACATTAAATTCAGTTGTCTGTCGTGGGTTTTAAAATTTCTAAACGAATAAATTTAAGAAAAATAAACTAATTTCATAATTCTATGTACAGTATGAAAACATCTCGTTAGAATATCTTAAAAATGTTGAAAGCTAACTGTTGTTACGATATACACAACATAATGTAATAAGGTTGGTATCGAACAATGAAATGGCAAGATTTGTTTGTAATCGTACATGCATGACCATCCCTCACATTGAACGTTGCTCTGTAATAGAAATTAGAATACAAAATAACTGTTTAATATCAAACCAGATGTAATAATGTAGATACTTAATGTAATTTTATTTTATTGTTAATAAATAAATTAAAGTCTGTATTTGTTGTTTTTTATTCTACACAAATTATTAAACAAATGTTTAAGAAATAATGAATACTTAAAGATGAAGGGTCAAGTTAATCAATTTAGTCACTAATAAAAAAAAATAAACCACTATGTAGGCAGGTAGGATTATTTTTAATTGAAATATGCTGGTAGATATAATAAAATATTAAAAATCACTCGGTAACATTTTTGAATATTTTGTCCTTGTAGAATACTGTTCGCAATGAATCATACTTACCTTATTTAAGAACTGAATTTTAATTCTTCAGTGAAATTTATGTTTTAGACATGTTAATTTTGTTATAAAATTATTAAACACAAGTGGTATTTGCTGTAGTGTATAATAATACTAACAATTTAATAAACTTTAATTTCCGTTATACTTGCATTATTTACATTTTTATTTAGTTCACTAGTTAACTTACATTCCATGCACTTTAATTTTATTAAATAATTAAACCAAGTACAGAAAGTTAGGTATGTTCTTATTTATGGCAAAACGTAAAGTCTAATGTTTTCTAGCAAAATTTTCCTCGTCTCTCTCATCTATCTGTCGTACGAATAGAAACTAATCTTGGCATCTGGCTTCTTCAGTATCTTATCAAATCTTTAAACCAATGAATAACGTAACTGTGTATGTCAACCTGTTTTCATAAGAGTACTTTGTTTTCCTGGTTCCTATCTATTAAGATATGCTGGTGAGACATAACATTTTTGTGGATATTTTTACGTTTGTTCTTTCTGTTCTACAAATATTGGAAAATACCTTCTCATCCCTGCTCTTGAAAGTAAGCCAGAAATTTCCCAATAACTTCTCCATCTGAAAGCGATTAAGTAAAAATAATTCTCGTATATGGTAAATGGGCAGTTTGTTATAAATATAACCCTACAGTTCAAAAGGTCAAAAGCAATATGCAAGTTGCAATTACCTACAACATTGACATTCTTGCTTTGTACTTACCTCTTAGAGTTTTCCTTAGGCAAGCTACCATTAATCGTTGGGTTGTACTTAAAGACCTTATGATATCATCTTTTATTGTATTAATGTACTTAATTTGTGTAGGAATAGGTCTCCAAATTCTACTCAGATTTGATAAATGTGGAATCGTTTTTGAAGCAGGTGAATTTTTATTTATGCTACTGGAACTGAAGTATTCACTCAAGGAACCCATTAAATCATTATTTATGATTGTTTCTAGAGTTTAAAGCCTTTCTACCACTTGTTGCCGGCACGTTATTATTATTTTTAATTCTAGGTTAAGCAACCACAAGTTTAGATTCATACATACAGAGCTCGCAGCGCGCTTGCGCGCTTCAAGTCGAACCAAGGAGAGGCTGTTCATAAATTCAGCAAGGCAAGGTCGCTCAAACTTCCATTTTCTTTTAATAAAACTGTACCATTATTGCAAATACGTACACACATTCAATGTAGGTACCTCGTGGTATTACGTATTTATAATAAAATTTCTACAAAAATACTCAAACTTGCTTTGACAGTTTCTGTCACTTCACGTTTTGACGTCTATCCATGCGGTAGTCTGTGGCGGTAGTTGCGTGTGTGTAAATTGGACTCATGGCTATTCTCATTTGGCATGACAAAACAATGAAATTTGAGGACTTTTCATAGGAGTTTTTATGACAAGATACAAATTTTTCGTGACTTTTTTATCAGAACGTGTTCATAATTAAAGATATTTCAATTTAAATACAAATTTTGCTGAGGTTTGCTACCAAAAGTCGAAATTAAATCCATTTTCTGCAAAACCGAACACCCTGTATAAAAACTAATGCCATCATCGAATTCTACGCGCCATCTAGTGTCTGTATACCAAATTTCGTCACACTGGCTATGATGGTTTCTGAGATATTCGCACTGAAAGTCTTAGAGGGAACACCCGGTATACTTACAGAGTGTTTAAGAAACAGGTTACAAACTTTGAGGCATACAGGATGTTCTTTAATGATATTTAAGGGGTGATTCTACATCGAAAATTAATGATAGTGTGCTTTATAAACTATGGTTTAAAAATTTTTCTTTACAAAAATACGGGGTGTTAAAGTTTTAGGAAAAAAAGAGGTGAATTAATATTTTTGAAACCGCTTTAGATATTTTCATGGAATTTGGTATGTGGTAACTATTAATAAAAGTCCATATTTCGCAATATAAACATAATTTCTATCTTTAACAGTGACGTGCGCACGTGCACTGACTTTAATATTTTTAAAGAAAAAAATGTACGCCAATGGTTTTCTTCAGGATAAAAATTATTTTGAATTCCCCGTTAAATTTGAAAAGTAAGAGCCCTCTTGAGTTTTTGTTCTGCAATGCGTCGTTTTTGAGACAAAAAAAATAGAGACCGTTAGATTCTCCGAGAGAATTCATGTAATTATTAAAAGATACAACTTTGATAGAAAACAACAACAACTAACAACTTAACACATTAACATAATATTACAACTACCTAAATTAAAACTAATAATTTCTGTAATAATGGTAACAAATCATTATTACAGAAATTTAAAATGGCCCCCATTATTTAATATGCATGCTTCCGCTCTCCTTTGCATGGAATTGCGCACGTGTCCAAATATTCCCGGAGTATGTCGAATTCTATCACATGCTGTAACTATTCTTTCTCTTAATTCCTCTTCAGTGTTAATGGGACTTGTGTACACGTGCATCTTAAGGTGGCCCCACAAAAAAATCTAAACTATTGCGGTCGGGGGATCTTGGTGGCCATTCCTGAGACTCACCGCGCCGAAACCAATGACTTGGATAAATTGTTTGTAAATAATTGCGTATTGTTATACTGAAATGTGCTGGTTCACCATCGTGCATGTGCCACATTTGATTTCTTATTCCTAAAGAAACATCCTCAAGCAACAAAGGCAACTGTTGTTGAAGAAAAATTCAGCTAAATTGTCCGTCATCGTTCCGGCAGGAAGAATTGTCCAATAAAGTAGTCACCAATTATACCTACCCATACGTTAACCGAAAATTATTGTTGGAAATGTGTTCAGTAGCATAAGGATTTTCATCCGCCCAAATAAGTTTGAATTAAATTTCTTGAAAACTTAGTTTTGTGAACAGAATATGCGATCTAAATTGCAGATTTTGGGCAACATTATGAATATCCCACTGACAAAAGCTCACACGCTTTGGACAATCTGTGGGAAGTAATGCCTGCACTCTTAAAATATGATAAGGATATAACAAAATATCCACTAAAATTCTCCAAACAATTTGGTGGCAAATATTGCACTTTCTAGCAATCTTCCTCGTGCTCGTTTCAGAATGTCCTTCGATAACGTGCACCTCTTCTTCAATTTCGGATATTCTTACATTTAGAGGTCTACCTTCAGATGCACCTTTTTGGACTAGACCATACACGTAATGCGTTTCCACCATGTCCCCATTTGAATACACACCATTATTATCGAGTTTGTAAAAATAAGATATTCACAGCCAGCAGATTTTAACGACAAAATGTTGATTGAAATGTCAAATCACAAAGCAAGTCAGCCAACTAGATTTATTGCAAATTTGTATCCTTTAATTACATGAATTCTCTCGGTTTTTTATCAAAAACGGCGCATTGTAGTTCAAAAACTCAAGAGGGCTATTATTTTTTAAATTGAACGAGGAATTCAAAAATTATTTTTATCTGGGATAAAACCATTGGCGCACCATTTTTTTCTTTAAAAATATTTAAGTCAGTGCTCGTGCGCACGCCACTGTTAAAGATAGAAATTATGTATATATTGCAAAATATGCACCTTTATCAATAGTCACCACATATCAAATTTCATAATAATACCTATAGCGGTTTCGAAAGTATTAATTATTTTCCTTTTTTTTCCTAACTTTAACACTCCGTATTTTTGGACAATAGTTTATAAAGCAAACTATCATTAATTTTCGATGTAAAATCACCCCCTTAAATATTCACATATCATGAAAGAACACCCTGTATAGAAGATGTTAAGACGTGAAAATAAATATAGGAACTTCGGCTCGAAAATGTTGCGTTTTGGCATCAGAGCCTTACAAGTGCTAAATATTTTTATATTCAATACCAGTTAATCAAGGTGTTTGGAAAAGTTACTACAAAATTTAAGGCGTTAACAATAGAGCAAAAGAAAGTTTCTATGAACGTTGGTCCTCCGGAACAACATTACTGAGATATGGGTCTTATCGTTTCGATATTTTTTAAAAGAGAGAGATCTTTGGCAATATTTCCTTCCATTTGCCTGCTATAACGTGTGCTATTTTCTATTCACTAGCAGTAGATGTTTCGTTGACACTTAACCATAAATGTCTTTTAAATCGTAGCAAATGGTTTTTACCGTTGTTTTTAGGTTCGGTATATATAATTTCGGCAATGTTGATTCGTCGGGCACATTCACATCAGAATATTTACCACTCTCTCAACATAGGATTAGTTAATTGTCTCCATGGGATATTACACGAAATAATTACTTTCATTAAGGCTACGTTTTTCTGTGGCAATGTGTTCTAACACAGTTATGTGATTTTCGTTTGCAGTCAAGTAAAATGTTACATAGAGTACATTTTAATTTAGTACAATTAAATACTGACAAATCGTGAATCCATTTTTCTATGGTTTTTCTGCATGGTATCCGTCGTAGCATTCTGTAAATTAAAACAGTTAATACTGTAATTGTACTCGCAAACGTAATGTAAATAAATAACAGGTATCGTGTGCCGTACCTGTTACGTATGTACTGAATTCTAAAATATCTGCTTCGGTCGCACTGCCCTGCATGAAATACGACCCTGAAATGACGGGACAAGTTCCGATGACTAGTAATAATCATACCATTTTAACTATTAAAATCGATTATAAATAAGGTAGTTTTATAACTATTCCTAACAGAAATTTTTCGATGTTTTTTATTCCTTTGAATTATCAAGGAAATAATATTATTAATGAATTAGAAAATAATTATCTACTTTATTTTAATTCTACGTGGTTTAGTCAGAAATAATTATTTTTAAAATAATTTATGGTTCACAACTGTAACTTTTTTCGCATAGCAGGTATCTGACATGGTGACAATTTCATTGTAGTGATTGTCACTTTCGCCTGTCATTTAAATTCTTACGTTTCTTCATTTTCTTAGTTGTGATCTTTGTGCTTGAGTTTGATATTCGATTCTTTTACAACCATGTACTATCATTTTTATATATTTTTAGGTATTAATAATATTGTGTGAAACTAACTACTCTGTGGACAAAAGCCCCAACCTGCGTTGAATTACACCCACAATATCTACCCATATATTCCTTATTATTAGCTTTTGTAACATTTTTTACTGGATTAGAAAGGTATTTTAAGCTAATATAAATCAAATCTCCTACAATTCCTATCAATGAAATCATATGTATGTTCTCTGATACCAAACATCTAGGTATGCTAATGAACAATTCCACAGACAAAGCTCTATTCAATAATTATCTAAAGAAATTAATCTATCTAAATTTACTAACAATACTTATAAATGGCAGTTGCTCAAGGAAAATTTATTATACCCTTATCATTTTCAAAGGATTCATGGTATGCTTCAAGTAGATCATGCCGTCTGCCTTTGTTTTTGTCCCACAATTCTTGGCCGTCAACAAGATAATTACACATTCGTTTCAGTTATTTGATTTTCCGATGAGGTTTGTTTTACACAGGATAGCGTTATCAATTTGCACAATCTTCATACGTGGTATGATAAAAATCCCCTTTCCACTTTTGAAACTCATCATCAACGGGTATTTTCAGGAAATGTTTGGACCGGCATTGTTGACAATCATCTTCTGGTCCATTCGATTGGAGGTGTTGAATATCTAAACTTTTTGGAAAATGATCTTCCTGATCTGCTAAACCATATTCCTCTTGAACTACGATCAAACATGTTTTTTTTACAAGATGGAGCTCCTCCACATTATGCTGGAAAAATGCGGGATTTTTAAATCAATCATTCCCGGAAAAATAGATTGGTCGTGAAAATGACGCGCCCATACCATGGCCACCTCGGATTTAAATGCGGATGATATTTATTTATGGGGCGACGTAAAAAGAATGGTATATGCTACGCCTCTGACTACCATTGAAGAGTTGCGACAACGTCTGAAGCTTTCGATGCCATACGAATTCAAAATTAAATTTTTCAACGTGTTCGATTTAACTTCCTAAGAAGATTACGCGCCTGTATTTCGATTCATAATTCATAATCATATTCCTCCACCTCAGACTACAGATGAGTTAGTCGTGGCGGTAGAAGAGGATGGAACAATATTCTACAGAGATCGTTAACCGCTTGATTATCTCAATGCACAGACGCATCAATATGCTATTGGAACGTGGTAGAGGTCATACTGACTATTAGTCAAGTAGAGAACTTGCTTTGTTACCTCTTTTTGATTAAATAAATTTTGTCAAAAACACTTATTATCTTTTATTATTTTTACGTGCTGTTTTTGGAAAGCTTGGGTACTGATAGTAGTACTTGAGGAAACGGTCTTCACAATAAAACTACACGATGTAAACTTCAGATTACGGAAAAAAAATCGGAAAATGATTGGTCTAATGTAATAGCTGTATACGGAACATGATAAGAATTTATACCTCTAGGTTTTATTTTCCGTTCTTGAGGATCTTGAGATAGATCAGAGGTACATAACAAATATAGTAATAGCCCCAAATTTGATCCTTGTGGGACACTAGCAATAGCAATAGGCTCAAGTGATTTACTAAGTACATTCGATTACAATAAATATCATCGGATACAGAAGAATTAAGTTTTTAATACTGTCGAAATTTTCAAAAGCTGGCAATTTTTCAAAAGTTTAAAATGCGGAACGCGACCAACAGTTTCACTGAAATAAATGTATACAGCGTCAATTTGACGTTTTTGCAAATTACATTGGAAATAAATTACATATATTGTTTTCTGTACTAGATATCTAACAAAACTACGTTCTTGTGGTGGTTTTATGTATCTTATATGGGCGTAAATTGTGCAACCTGTTATTATTTCGAGTAACTTGAAAAGCAACGAGACTACCGATATTAACGTAATCGGTTCATAAGGGTCGGTCACTGGTCGCGCGGTTTAAGGCGTTAGTACTTGAATCGAGGTGACTAGATCGGTGTGGGTTCGCGTCCCGCTGCTGGTAGACCGTATATAAGCTATATTCGTGGAGAGGATTGGCACCCTCTCTGCGGGTATGGTAGGGTGGAAGAATGTTGGCTTGGGTCAATGTGAGAGATTGATACCGGTTGACATTCGACTACTCTACTAATTAATGAGGTTTCCAGGTTTCCTTCATTCCTGCACTGAATGGTGGTTAGGGCCTACCAACGTAAGTCGTTCCTGGGCGCAAATGCGGCCTGCTTAATAATAATATGCCGCCCTTCTCCCGCCGTCTTCGACTTCTGGGCTACTCCTCGTGATTAGAATGAGGGGTAGAGATATTATTATTATTATAATTGACTAGTATATCGACACTGAGCAAACTTTTAAATTCTAGTAATATTTATAGTGAAAAACTGACATTTTTCCTTAAATAACTATTTATAAAGAACGAAACAATGTGTAATTCAGTGGGTCTGAGATAGTGATAATAGACTATCATGCGGTATACGTAGAACTAGTGAGGTGTTTGGACAATCATCAGGGCGAGGAAAAGAATACCAGTTCAGAACTCTCTGGATTTTTTATTGTAGAGAACTTAATGTCCAAAAATTGTGCAACCTACTATATTCGAGTATTCGTTATATTTTCATAGCCAACATTCTTATTAGCCCGTATTAAATAAAATATAAAATTCTAAGTTTAACACTCATACTTGGGTTAATCGATTTTATTAAGATCCAAAAAAACGTAAACTTCATAATTTAATTAATTATTCCAATAAAGCAATAGTTGTGATATTTCCGGTGCCTTTATTATTATTATTAGTGAAGAAATATGGAAGAAAAAAGAACAGTTGAACATATTTCCCTTCAAAATCTTAAATGGCTCAATAATATAATGTATACCTAAGTATTTTTTTATGTTTTAATAAAATAGATGAGGTAGGTAGTATTACTACATTATGAGTATTCCTGTAAGTATTACTTACAGCTTTCGTTAACCTTAAAATTCTCTGACAAATATTTCTGTCACAGGATTTGTGTCAATTATCCCATTTCTAAGTGTGAGAACGTATTTTCTTTGTTTCCTGTTATACTAATGAAATGCGAGTTACTATATTGATCGGGTTGACCACTGACATTGGTTTCATATATACAATTCAGTTACTGACAGTTCTCGGATGTAACGAATGTTTGGGTGCGACATTAGTAAATAATTGGAAATGTGAGGTTGAAAATGGACCATTATTTATGTTTTGCTGACCCTTCCTCGTTGAATAAAGAAACATGTGCTTTGTGTAACTATGTTTACCCAGCAAGAAATAACAATACCACTACTTGATGCTGAAGCAACTAAAGCGTTTACTTCTTTAGGTCGTTTAAAACCAAACCAAATAGATTACGTCATGTGAAATACAAATGTACAAGGAAATGTAGGTATTAAACATCATTTGATTTGATATGAAAAAGAATTTTATTATACAAACTTAAATTCGTCACGTGTACAATATATATTTTATTCAAAGCAAATTTTTATAGAAGAGTTAGATTTAATGTAGTACTAAAATTTTCCATCTTCTAGATACGGAGCAATGAAGCTAACAAAAACATTTTACAATTACAATTTTACCAATAAAAAACAATTTATTGGTGATGCGTGCTGTATAACACTATCATGCCGCATAATATTTAATTTAGTATAGTCAAGAGCCATATATCCCCAAACCAGCACGGCTTTAGAATAAAAAAATAAATAAAATAGGTATAGAATATCTAATAGGACAGAGGACTGGGTGTCTTACTGCAAAGTTCGTCAAACATACAAAAAAGCTTTGAGAGTCACCAAATCATCAACTTATGCTAATCTAATTTATAATAGTGATAATAAAAATAAAACCATTTGGGGCATATTGAATCAAGAAAGACAAAGGAAAAATAATTTGGCATCAGCTTATGTTACACCCAATGAATTTAATAGTTTTTTCACGTCTGTTTCGAAAATTCTTGTACAGTCTATAGAGAGAGTTGACACTGACCCTTTGTTACTGATTAATAAGCTACCTAGATCCGTTTCATCATTCTTTATATCCGCAGTTTGGAAACTGATGTTCGTCAAGCTATATTAAGCTTGAGGAAATCATCATGCACTGACTACTTCGGATTAAATAGTCATATAGTTACGATGTCTTTAGAGTTACTTGTCTCTCCACTAATTATATTATATAACAAAATTATAGAGGAGGGCTTTTGGCCTGACTCTATGAAAATTACAAAAGTTCTTCCTGTGCACAAAAAGGATGACATAGATAATTTTGATAACTATCGTCCTATCGCGATTATACCGGTGTTTGGCAAAATTTTTGAAATCCTATTAAAAGATAAATTACTTTCTTTTCTTGAACACGAGTCAATTATCTCCCCTTTCCAATTTGGGTTCAGGAAGGGCTACTCTACAATAAGAGCTCTCTTAGCAGTGATTGGAGAAGTGGTTGACGGCCTTGACAATGGTACACTGACCCATGCCTCGCTGTGCGATTTAAGCAAGGCCTTTGACTGTGTCGCAACAACGAATTGAAATTGTTTCGTTCCTATTTGACAGGTAGACAACAGTGTGTTGCTATTGGCAATCGGCAGTCAACATTGCTCCCTGTCACTGAGGGTGTACCTCAAGGTTCTACATTGGGCCCCGTACTTTTTTTGTTGTATATTAACGACTTGCCTGCAAATATTGATAGGAGTACGTGCATCCTTTTTGCGGATGACACTACTATTTTAACCCCTGGTAGTGACCAGCTGAGCAGAGATTGTTTATCTGACGCTAAAACATGGCTGTCAGCTAATAAGTTAAAATTAAATATGTCTAAGACACAGCATATTACCTTTACTGCCGATAAAAGAGGCTTAAAGACTAATCCTGTCAAATTACTTGGCATCACGCTGGATCCTGGTTTAAATTGGACAGCGCATATAGACGGCCTCTGCTCGAAGCTTGCCACCCAAATATTTGTCTTAAGGCAGTTGCGGCCTTCTGTGGATAACAGTGTGATGAGGGTGGTATATTTCTCGCTATTTCACAGTCATTTAAATTACGGCGTAGCCTTAAAGGGCAACGCCAGTAACTCTCACAGGCCGTTTGTGCTGCAGAAGGCTGCGGTTCGTCTTGTGGCAAACGTACCAGTTTACACTCCCAGTAGAGAGTTCTTTAAACGGTATAAGATCTTGCTCCTTCCGTGTCTCTATCTTCTGGAGTCTCTTGACTTGGTTCACAAACATAAGCTTAATTTGTCTACACATTCTAGTGTCCATGAATATAATACCCGGCATGGGGGCGACCTTATAATCCCATATTCTAGAATAAATGTTACTAAAAATAATAAATTTGAAATCGACTTATATAATAAATTCGTAAACTATGGTAGTCGAGACAATCCCAAATTGATGTGTGTAGAATCATTTCACTACTACACCAAAAAATTTCTGATTTCTCATTGTTCTTTTAGTGTTCATGATTTTTTAATCTGTATTAGTCCTTAGGTATGACTGTTAATGTACAAAGAATGTATGCAAAAGTCAATAAAGTGCTATTCTATATTATTATTATTATTATTATTATTATTATTATTATTATTATTATTATTATAATATAATAATAATAATATAATAATATCTCTTATTATCATTATCATTATATAATAATATTATATCTACCCCTCATTCTAATCCCGAGGATTAGCCCAGAAGTCGAAAACTTGTGCGGGAGAGGGGGCGGCATATTATTATTAAGAAGGCCGCATTTGCGCCCAGGAACGACTTACGTTGGTAGGCCCTAACCACCGTTCAGTGCAGGAATGAGGGAAACCTGGAAAACCTTATTAATTAGAGGAGTAGTCAAATGTTAACCGGTATCAATCTCTCACATTGACCCAATCCAACATTCTTCCACCCTACCATACCCGCAGAGAGGGTGCCAATGTCTCCACGAATATAGCTTATATACGGTCTACCGGCTGAGGGGGTCGAACCCACAGCGATCTAATCACCTCGATTCAAGTACTGACGCCTTAAACTGCGCGACTACTGACCATATTATTATCATCATTATCATTATTATTATATTTATCATTCTCATTATTATTACCATTATCATAATAAATTATTATTATGATAATGGTAATTATTAAATACGTTCCTGGAAAATATGGAAAGCTACAACACCCTATTAATTATGGCAGATATTATGCCTACAAGAATTAATTATAAATCTTAAACTCCAAAAGACACTGGAGCTGAGTATATATTTCAAATCAAGAACCAGACTACCGCTAATTCTTGATACTTATATAAATATTTTCGATGAACAAATTCACGCTATTAAGTTGTGTGTATGAAGACAGCATAGGTACACATAAGTTGATAAAAGCTTTCAACGCTCTTGGATCCCACCGATGTACTTCAACAATGATATGAAAGCTCTGGTGTAGTTAGAAATTAGTAAAAAAGTGACTCAGGTTTAGATAACTGGATATTCAGGTCTTGAGGAATCTCTTTAGCTAGAAAACGTGCTGCTTCGAAATTCTTTGGTTCTGTATCAGCTCTTAACTTAGCTTCAGCTACTGTCTCCTGACTCTTGCGGAGGAAAAACTTTATACTGGTAATAATTGCCAGGATTAGCCCATTCCAAAGCTTTTCTAATATACCCATAGGGAATATATTGCCTACAAAGATATGAACCTGAATTGGTAGAAATTAAAACCTCATTTAAAAATTTGGTACCCAAAGGCTCCAAAGTGACAGAGAGTGTTCGAGTTAGTTACAATTCAAAGGTCAGCGTGTTGGTAAGTTTTGGTACATAAGTAGAAATTTTCCAGGAATAAATCTACACTACTAAGTTGTGGGTATGGAATAGTTACAACATACGCGCAAGTTGATAAAACCTTTGAAATATCTTGGATCCTATTGATATGTATGAACATTTGATACATAGTGATTTTCGGGGTTGTTATGCCATGACCTCGGTAACTGGTCACTGCCAGAAACAAAATTAAAGTGCACATCCCTAGCATTAGCCGGGATTCTCTTACATGCCCTTGTTGTTCTCGAGCTACGCTATGTGGGAACAGACCCACTATCTGTGTCTCTGGGCACGCCCATATCTTGATTTCGACTCCTATTGTTAATATTATGACTGTTACGGAAAAATAACTAGAATTTTACTCAATAAGATCCTTAGCTTCATAAAAAGCTAAACATATTGGGAGTAATATATTTCTTTTTAAGATAGAACGAAGGTTTTATTAGCCTCTCACGTAAAATAAGTTTTTTGACTATGGAATTATTTTTCTTGAATTGAACAATGGTTGTTTAAAACAATAGAATGGACATTTTAATTTAAAAACAAATGACAGAAGCTTGAATCACAAATGTGACTTCTCCTCAATCTAATTTATTAACGATAAATTGAACCTCCTCTTGACTGTCTAATCAGAATTTGCTCCCACACAACCGTTTAAAATTCCATTTTGCGCTTGTGAATAAACTGTCAATTGAAATATTATTTTTGAACGCAAAGGTTTCTAATTGAATTGAAGTTTCAGGATAGAGCTGTCCATGTCATCCTGTTGACCTATTGGATACACACTATTCTTTTGCTTATTTCTTCAGTGACCTTGACTTTTTGATATATCTTCACGATTCTGATTTTATTTTTTATGTTCAGAAGGACGCTAAAATTTCCTTTAGTAAATTTCTAACCATTTAGAGAGATAAAATTCTCGTCGGAGCATGATGGCATTTAAGATCCTTCTTATTATAACTGTCGTCAGCTGCAGTCATTCTTCTGCAGTTTGTTAGTAAACAATGGCTGGCACTATTCGATGTAAAGTACCGATGACGTTAATCATTACTTTCTAGGGGGGCTAAGCAGTGCGAAAAGGATTAGTAGTTTTGTATTTTTTTTTCAAGTAATTAGTTTAACAATTAAAAATAGCATAAGCATCTCCTGACTGACAACGAAATTTGTTTTCTCTATAACCGTATAATTACTGATTAAAATATGAGTTAATTGTTACTGATAAGATGCAAGTTGTTCTAAAATAAGTTCGTCTCTAAATAATTTTACATTTTTGGTATCCCACTTCAAATTATGAATTAGTATAAAAATAGCCATGTTCGTAACCTCCTTTACATTTTGCAATTTTGTATCGTTTTTCTTATTTATGCGAATTGTGTCACTATATATTATTATTATTACTCTGGGATACATATAAAAATTACTAAGTAGCATATTTCTCAATTTAACTAGAATGTGCAAAAACAGTCACTTGATTCAATGGGGTTCGGTAAAAATGTTATACTAGGAGGATAATGCAACAAAAAGAAAAATAAAGGAGACCGCGATTATTGTGTTGAACTGTTCAGTAAACATTGATTGGAAACATTATTGGCTACAGTTGTATCAAGAAGAAGTAAGTAACAACAAAATAAATCATCTAACATCTCTATAGCAGCAGATAAACAAATTTTAAACTGTCAAACTTGACGTATAATACATTTACAATTTTTGAGAACCGGTTTTTTGAAATGTCAAAAAATACAGAAGTGCATGATAGTGATGTGATTTTTGATATTTTTTGCTTATCTGCTTTTTTCAGTGTGAGATTTTTTGGTTAGGTGAACTTGGTTTTAAAAATAACCCTTGACTAATCCTTTTGGCGCAAGGATTTATTCAGTTTATCTTTATTTTTTCAAAAGTGTGGCAAAATACCCAATTAAACTAAAGAAAAAATTGATTTTCAGTATAAGTACTATTACCATGGAAATCAGGCATTAGGTTTCAATTTGGAGCGATTGTTTCTCCTAAATCTTTAATAATAAGTAAATGTCACATCAAATGCTGCAAATTCTGAAACTGTATTATTTATTACTGTTAATGAAATCTTGAGTATTTTAATAAGATATTTAAAAACCATTATGATCTATTAAGTGTAATACAGAAACAAATATGTGTTACATTTATAGTTAGTTTACAATCAATAATTATTGTTCAGATCAACCGTAAACATTCAGTGGCAGATTTGAATTTA
Source organism: Monochamus saltuarius (assembly GCA_025584915.1). Taxonomy (NCBI): domain Eukaryota; kingdom Metazoa; phylum Arthropoda; class Insecta; order Coleoptera; family Cerambycidae; genus Monochamus; species Monochamus saltuarius. The sequence continues at coordinate 37,079,682 of CM046722.1, read as the reverse complement.
AAATTAAATTAATGTAAACAACAAATAATGATTTAAATGTTTTGTTAACAACAGTCGTTATTCTTGTATGTATCAAAAAAGCAATTTATTTCCTACAATTCCATGAATGACATCCAATTTCTACGCTGCTTTTCGTGGCTAAAACAAACAAAACTTTTAAACAAGATTGAGTAAGAGAGAAAATAAACGTTACATCATAAAGTTTAAGAAGTATAGCAAAACATTCCCGCTTTTCAAATAATATGATTAGTAATGGATAAAATACTACATTATCAAGCTAAATTATTCTTATATCTCACAGTTTTATCGTATACTTTCTATGTTTTAGAATAGTTATTTTTTTATAATGGATTACTAAACTGTTGGCTAATGTATTAATGATACAGTATGCGCCAAAAGTATGGAATAAATTCAATAAAAACGAAACAATTATTTTTTGAGAAAAATCCTCGAACAGGCCGATTTTTAATTTAAAAAATACATATTTTAGCGTAAAATGCGATTTTCAAATGTCATTTGTTTTCGAGTAATGACGTCATCGATTGTTTTTAAATGGCAACACCATATTTTTTTCCTTGATTCTGAAAGATCGTTTAATTCTCTATCAGACAGTACTAAAATTTTGCCCTCTTACATAGGAAAGTTTTCGAGTAAATGACGATTGAATGTTAGAAAACGTAAATCAATTAAAATAAAGCAAAAACATTATCAAGTTTAGTTGTTCGAATTCCATAGTTCTTTTATGGATCACGTAGGTGAAAATCTTTGCAAAGTGTCATTGTCACACCGACTTTCTAATAAGTATTGTAAGTGACATAGAAATTATTATTTAATTTAAAGTATTATGGCACATTTAACTGTTACTCAAAGAATTGAAATTTTAATTCTTATCGGATGCAGGAATATGACTAGAACTCAGCAGGAAGTGCCCTATCGCCTTATCGCCCTATCAGCCAATCAACAGTCAGTAAGGTAGAGTCTAAATTTAGAGAAACTGGCAATGTTGTAAATATTCCAAAACCTGGACGTCCAAGCATTAATGAAAATCAGAAACAGAACATATTGATAAGTATGGTGGATAATCCTCATAATTCTTCACGATTGGTTGCATTAAACAATGACTAGTCAGAGCACAGTGCTACGTATCTTGAGGAAGGAAAAATATCATCCCTACAAAATTCAACTTGTGCCGAAACTCAATGAAGATGATCCCGATCGCCGCTTACACTTTTGCGAAATTCTAATGGATTTATGTCAAGGAAATAGAAATTTACACCGGCAAATACTTTTTTCAGGCCACTCCTTGCTTCCATGTTTAAGCTGATATAAAATATGTCTTTATAATACAGGACACAGCATTTTTACATACAAACTATCACTATCATTATCATTTCGAATGTTCTTGATTAATTCAATATTTGCATGGGTTGTGTCTGCGTCGTTTATTAATAATTATGAAACACTCATACGTACATTTTCCTAACCTAAAGTAACTTTTTAGAAATATTTATAAAATTTATATCACTTACCTGTAAGTAACTTTTTTTAACCCTCCTCAGTACCCTCAATTCAGGAACTGCCTTAATGGCATAACATCTGAACTGGGAGGACTGACCGTTGCCGTGTCTGTTTTATTAACAAAGGAACAAAAATAAACTAAATAAAGAAAAACTGGGCGTTACGTGTACTATGTACACATGGAATATGAGAAAAAAGCAAAACAAAAAAATATAAAGACTAGGTCCGGCGGTGCAAACTAAGCGGGGTATATATAAATAAAACGGAATATAAATAAATATAAATAAAATATAATACAAAGAAAATGCATATAAATAAAACGGAATATAAATAAATAAATAAGTATAGATAAAATCAACACAAAAATAAATAAATAAATAAATTCAGGACGGTGTATAGATAAAATAAAGCAAGAAAAACTCAACTCAACAACTAGCAGGCTATGTACCATAAAATAATAAGAGAAGTTAAATAAAACAGGCAAAACAGACAAAATCTACTAAATCCTAAGACTACATACTACTACTGCTATACTACGTCTTAAATATCATCTACTCCGCGACGTTCCTCTTCTCCTCGCGCCTGTAGGTTCCTTTCCTCACTTTCTTTGATCTTTATGATTTTACGCACATACCTCCTCACGTTTTCCCAATTTTCGCTACTCCTCAGCATTACTTGCGTAATATTATCGGGATTTATTTCCACTTCGAGAGCTGGCGTCTTTCTCTCGCCCATCTCTGGCAGCTAATGCAGTCTTCATCTTGGCTCTTCCCAATTTTGTGGGTGTATTTTATAAAATTCCATGACCTGTCAGAACCTGTGTCAGATAGTGGTCTATATCTCCATGTTTCCTCTTCTTCCAATCGGCTGCCACACGTATCAGTCTTCTTGTCCATGTCCCCTTTGTACGTACTATTTTTCCATACGTTTTGCCATTTCCGTTCCATCTCGTCTCTTACCTCCTTCTTATCTCTGCCCGTTACATACAACTCCCTTCTTTTCGCTGCCATCAAATTTATCGGCAGCAGTCCTGCCACAACCATTGCTGCCTCATATGACACCGTCCTGTAGGCTCTATACACCCGTAGAGCAATTTTCCTTTGCGCCCTTTGCAACACCTTTCGGTATGAGGCAACCCTCATAGCTTCTGCCCAAACCTCAGCACCGTATAACATAGTCGCCTGCGCCACGTAAGCAAGCATCATGCGCTTACTGCCTCCCGGTCCCCCTATATTCGGCACTATCCTCGTCAGGGCCATTACCGTTCTATCCGCCTTCATAGCCAGGTTTTTAATATTCGACCCAAAAGTGACCGAGGTGTCCACAACTAGTCCAAGTTAATTCCCAACCTTTTTAGATGCAATCTCCACCTCCCTTAGTCGCACCTTAAAATCCTTGTTCCATCTTGTGAACTTAAGACACATTGTCTCAGTTTTTGCCGGTGCCAAGGCAAGGCCATGCGTTCCCATCCAGTAAGTTATTTCTTCCAGAGCCTCATTCATGATATGTAGCAGTTCTTCCCGATGTCTTCCTATCACAACCAGGTCGTCAGCATAAGCAACTAAGTTAATCCCACTTGGCACTTTAATTTTCAGTACTCCATCGTACATTACATTCCACAAAGTTGGACCAAGCACTGACCCCTGTGGAACGCCTATGTTTACTTTCCGTATCCTATCTTGCCCGTAGACTATCTCTCTATCGCTTGAATAGTCTTTAATCACTTCTACGGTTGCCGGCTCAGTATCCATCCGCTGCAACGCCATTATAATACTTTTCCACCCCGCGGAATTAAATGCGTTTTGAACGTCCACCATGGTTATGATGCACCATCCTCTTATCTCCGCCCTGTTTGCAGCCTGTACGTAACTGCATTTGCACTATAAACGTAGGTAAATAAAGTAATTTTTTTCTCTGATCATGAACTGATGACTATTCCAGCAAAAATAGGCTGGCTATGGCAAATCTGCATCCGACATCTGCATTTGACTCAGATATTTATAAGTATTTATTTTTAATAAAAAATTACTTTAATTTAAACAAAATGCAAAACTTACATATATGGTCAAGCCACCGTATGAAACCTAATAACCTAATAGTAAAAAGAATACTTGATATTTTGTTTTTAATATATTTTAAAAAAAATTATGATGTTCTAAACTCATTTTTTTAACGTTTAAAATACTTCATAATAATTTTTTTAACGTTTTTATAATATTTTAAAAACATTTTATAACATTTTAAAAACATTTAAAAGTTAACGAAATTAAAATATTTTTAGTAATTTGAAAACATTTTGAAAATATTGAGTGTTATTAGGGTACTTGTTGCATAAGCTTCTGATTATTAAAATAATTGTATCGGGAGAATCCCATACTGAAATTTGCCGATTATGCCGATGCCTATTAATTACCGACTGTAACAGGTTATTATCCTTATGGTTTTAGTGTAAGATGATAAAGTTGCAGAGCTGGGTATTACTCGAATACATTGGATTAATGATTAGTATTCAATACCAATTCCAAAAGTTGAAAACCAACTAGAATTTCGACAGTCTTTAGTAGTAAGCCATGAAAAATCAGTTCTCTGAGTAGCAACATAGCAAATATATTATTTCGTTACAATTTTAACATGTTAGACAATAAAGATCAAGGCAAGAGTTAATAATTTCAAGAGAAATATATTTCTTGTAATAATTTTTGAAACTTTTAAATTTTGCAAGAATACAATTGTTTAAATTCTTGGAATTTATCGAACGTTTAGGGTGTCATAAAAGTTGCCGTTTCAATAAGCGTTTATAATTATGATATAGTTTAGACGATGAAATTTACATGAATGAATGTAGAAGATTTAAAACGCGGCCAGCCAGTGATACAAAAAACTGAACCAAACTATCCGCAATATTAGCAACTATGAAATTTTACTTCCACGAGATCGCTTTATGAGAAGGGAGGTACTAATGAGAAATTTCTGCAGCGGATATTAAAACGCAATTACTCCCAAACATAAATGCAAAATTCAATAAAATCCTTCTTTATTAATAGGTAATGATAAACGTTTTACAAAACAACATTTCAAAAAGAAATATATAGTCCAGTCGTTGGTACAGAAATAAGAGAAGTAAGGAAAAATTTATCTTATTAAATCGTAAACATGTAACTAATTTGAGTGGAAATATATATGGAACTGAATAAAGTTTTAACTATATTTCCCGTGATAACTCATAACGCTGACAAGGCTAATGAGGACAACGACGGCTACTGATGATGACAATGAAAAGATAATGAAGATGTTGACGACAATAATGATAATAGTGTTACTGATAATGATGGCAAGTGAATAAATGTTTATTATTGCTACGCACCCTCCCACTTGCCTGTTTGTTAATTATGTTTCTATTTCTGTCAGAATTTATAATTTTTGTGATATCTTAAAAATATATATAAGCGGGTCGGTTTCGTCTTCTCATTTAATATTAACTTCAAAGTAAAGAATTCAGTTGCTACAGACAACATACTATTAATATTGCAGTGGTTAATATCACAAAGTAGAGTCGCATTATAGTTATTTGCCATGACATAAACCGGCGATTTGATAAGAATATTTGTTTTAGCATTCTGACAATAGAACAAGTCATCAACACGAGATCCATGTCTAGGTACTCGTATATTAAATAAATTGAGTAGAGAAGACGAGTCAACATTGTCATGAATCGTGTAATCAAGTAGTGACAATAAAGTTTGTTTTTCTACGTAACGTATTTCAAGGCTAAGTCGACGTAGAGGTTATATTTATGTCAGAAGTGCGACGTTCCACAAAGAAGATTTTTGGAGAAAAGTGGACGAGATTAAAAGTGACGGAAATGGAGGAAACATTGGAACAGCCAAGATGAAATGATGAAAGAAAAGAGGGAATATGTTAAGAAAGAAAGAGTCAGAATGAAATGAAGAATGGTCAAAAGGAAATGAAGAATAGTCAAGAGAAAATGGAGAACAGTTTAGAAAAATGAAAAATAATGAAGAAGCAATTAATAAAAAGTTAGAAGAAGTAATTAAAATCAATCTCACAGAGTTTGAAAAACCCGTTGATAATAAAGTAACCTTTTGAAAAATGAGATGCACGATAAGGTCCAGGTTGAAGAAGAAAATGTTAACAAGTTACACAATGCACTCCAAGTCATAGAATAAAGTATAATTAAGTTGGTTAAGCTGCCAGGGTTTGTGGAAAGGTGTCATCGAGCACTACGTTAAACAATTCAAAGCATCTGCCTTGGCAAACAACTGGTCAGAAGAAAAAAAGGCCACATCACTAATAGTTGTTATACGGGGTGAAATTTCGGAGATATTAAGAACACTAGCTGAGGATAAATAAAATAGCTATCAAATGTTGAAGAGTGCTTTATAAATGAGGTATGGTGAAGCCCAACTACAACACCTTTACTAAGCACAACTAAAAGGCCGAAGCATCAACATTTCGAAGAAAATCTGCATCAATTTGTGGCAGGTATAGTACGTATTGTGAAGTTAGCCTACCCCACCGCACCGGTAGAGTTCCAAGAACAGTTAGCAGTAAGCAGTTTTATCAATGACCTGAGAGATTCCTTCAACATTCTCTAAGCGATACTTGAGGGTTCTCTGAATATTAATACATTTGCGTTTCACTTTAAAAATGTGTACATCAGCCCATAGTCCTCTTTCTCATAATAGCTGTATAAACATTCAAAGTATTACTCCCAATCAAGTCAGCGAAGCACTGAAAAGTTGAATCGTTGTCAATGTGTTGACTACAAGGGCTTCAAATCAGCTACGTTCCATCATGAGACAGTCCCTCTTTAATATATTTATTAATAGCCTAGTACTGCAGTTTAATATTAAATCACTTCTATATGCTGATGACTTGAAGCTGTTTAAATTGTCTAGTGAATTGGTGCAAATTTAATACCAGTTAACTTGATCGATCTCTTGGTACCTCTGATTTAGGCGTAACATTTGATAATACACTTTTATTTGTCCCCATTTAAATAATATTGCCTCTTCTGCGATATGTTCACTAGGTTTTATAATAGGATCATGCAAAGATGATAATAATATGGATTGTTTAAAAGTGCTGTACTATACGTTTGTGAGATCTCAATTAGAAGATGCTAGTCTTATTTGATCACCTATTTACCAAGTATACAGAACGGAACTTGAAAATGTACAGAGGAAATTTCCTATATACTTATATTTGAAACGAGATGGTATCCCGAATAGGGATTTAATCATACCACTCATCTGTCCCAGTTTTATATGCACGAATTTAGAAGAATTGTGACTAGATCAGTGTTTCTGTACAAATTATTTCATAATCATAATGATTGTTTGCAACTACATTCCAGAGTAGCATTTAGAATTACATCTTTTAATGTCCGAAACACGACAACTGACTGCTGTTGACACTTTTTAAAAATTTTTATATGTTGTATTATTACTCAATATATATCTATTTGGTATCTATTTATTTTTTTTCTGTCTATCTTAACATATTTCTATTTACTATTCAGCACTATTATTGGAGCCTGTAAAAAATAAGTGTAATGAAATGCTCACATCTTTAATATAACTTAAGGAAAAAAGAAAATTAAATTAATGAAGTAGTAATAGTAATAGTAAAATGTTTTCAGTGCAGATATACTTACGTAATCATCGTTTTCATGTTACATACCTAATATCCATTACATAAGATACAAATATTTTTTTATTTAGTTCCGGTGTTACTTGATGTTCTGTAGGCATCGAACCCATGTCTAAGTATCGCATATAAATCGATTTTGTTATAAAATTGCTTCAATAATGGTCTTTAAAAAGATATATTTCAATTTATCACTAGGACATAAAGCAGTTTCATCCAATAATCTCAGTTTACACTGCACTGCATTAAACCATTATTGGGAAAATAGGAATACATTATCGGGATTAACTGAAGTTTGGTTGTAGCACTGTACTAATAGAGTCTGTCGACGCCAGGAATTCTACCATCATAATTTAAATATTATAGTTGTTGCAGAAATTAAACTAAAACAACACTTTCTGGAATCACATCTTAAATAGAATACAGTCGTAATTCTTAATCATTTTTAATAATCGATTTCGATTTAAGTCTGCTAAATTATTCTTCAACTTTTAAATGGTAATTGTAAGATATTGGCTATTTGGCTGTAAAGTCAACTGGTTTATATCAAATACATAAAATGAATGAAGATGACAGCAGGTGTGGATAATGTACCGAACTTCTTAGTAAAAGATTGTTCTGCTGTGATTATACACCCTTTATTCACTATATTTAATTTAATTTTACGAACACGTTAATACCCGGAAATTTGCAAGGCAACTAGAATTTTTCCGATATTAAAATCAGGAGATCAGTTCTATATCGATAACTATAGAGCAGTAGCAATACTATGCAAATTTGGCAAAATATTTGAAATTATTCTCTACATCATTTATGGCTCGGTAAAAACTTTTATATCATCAAATTAACATGGTTTCATGGAAAAAGGGTCTACAGTTACGAATTTGGTTTCTGTAACACAGTACATGTCAGAAATTGTTGATGTGCAAGGACAGATGGATGTTGTCTACACTGGCATTCGGAAAGTGTTTGGATAGATTCATTCCTACTATTAAATAAGCACAGAGCGATTGGTTTTTCAGATGAACTAATATCGCTATTCCAATTATATTTATGTGGTAGACAACAGTTTGTTGAATATGGTGGATTTAATCTCAACAGTGTGTGGTTAGTTTTTGTGTTCCGCAGGGGTCGAACCTGGAGCCGTCACTGATTCCATATTTTTTATTAATGACATCATTAATGTTATCGATTGCTCGATTAATCATTCGTTATTTGTTGACGATTTAATTTCCAATGTGAGTTCTATGAATGAGTATGTGTTTGGAATGCACTTTAGATAAGATTTGTGAATGGTGTGGGAATAACAGTTTGGAAATCAATGGTTCTAAATGTAAAGTGGTATCTTTTGCTAAGAAACAAGATCCAATAATATATAGTTACAAAATTAATAACCAAAGAGGGTTAAAGGTCTAGGAGTGACTAGATTCTATACTGACTTTTACTTTTCGTATTAATAAGATGGTACCATCTGCTAATAAACTGTTAGGGTTTTTAATATGGAATTGAAGTGTTTTACGAATGAAAACTACTGTTTGTTAAGCAGCAAATAAGAATTTGGTCTCCCATCTACCAAAACTCTATACTGTTAATTGAATTGGGTCAAAGAAAATGTATGAAATTTTTATTTTTTAAGATTAATAATTATTATCCTTCCAGATGCATGAATAGCAAAATTTTATTTGATAAATTTAATTTAAATTCTTTGGAACTTAGAAGACACAATATGGCATTGACTTTTTTAATACAAACTATTGGATAATCAAATTGAATGTGAATTTCTTTTAACAATATTCTTATTTTCGACATCTAGGCAGCAAACACACCAAGAAAACATTTTGTACTGCATTACTTGCCGCACTAATGCTTTGGCTCCAATAAACAACATGTGAAATCTTTGCAATAAAATTTCACACTTATGTGGTATAAATATTTTAAGTCACATTGTTGAGGCATATGAAAATATCTATCATAGTTAAACTGTATGTAATAGTTACTATTTTCTTTCTCTTGATTAATTTCGTATTTCCTAGTATTAATTTGTTGTTTGTGTTTTTTTGTTACTCTTATTATTCTACTCTGCAATTGTGTGTATATTTAGTCATGCATGATTTGTGATGAATAAACACGCACAACTCGATTATGGTTCTTATTTGTATTTATATCTCTTAGCAATCAAAAGCTAACTATTCTTAACTAAATTCTTAAATAGTAAAATAAGTATGTAGTAAGGTGCACTACTTACAGTAGTTCTGCCTTTTTTTATAATAATAATAATACATTTATTATTTATCTCGTAATTACAATTATTCCACATAAATTACATATAGGTAATAGATAATAGAGACAAACTATAAGCTTACTGGTTCAGATCCTGGTTCCACTTTTTAAGATATTTTAGTAAAGCGTGAATTTTTTGGGGTAGCCAAAATATAGGTACTACTAAAAATCGATGTTTTATTTACATCAGTGTATTAGTTGAGGCAATAATATAAAATATTATATTGTGAAATTTCAGAAATCAAATTAAATCATGATCTCCATAATGCAGATGTAAAGAATTTCTTATTGACATTAAATTTAAACTGATTTGATTTTCACCGAACCGTGAAAAAACTTTCTTCAAACTTAAGCCAACATGATGCGATAGTTTTTATCTCGTAGAAAATAAATTATAAAATCGTTTATCTTTGCGACAGAGCCATATGTAAAAACGGGATAAATAACAAAAACATGCCCATTTCCCATTTAATGGAGAAATAAGCTGTACAAAACAGCGATCCTAGATTGCTACATTGCTACACAATTTAAATAACGTTATCTTATGAGTTTTCCTTCCACACAAATATGTTAGATGATAAATTTGCTGGAGATACTAGTGTAAATTGTATTGGTTTGTTCTATAAATCAATAAATAGTTTAAATAAGGAAATAATTTTACACAATTTCCAGTGTTTTGCAGAGTACTAACCCTGAGTTTCAAAATATTAGGAGTGACCAGTTTAGAACATTATACTTATTCAGATAACACATGTAGTCACACAATTGCTTAATCGAGGACATTTAAAAGATGAAACGATTAAAATTAGTGCAAAACTAATGCCGAAGAGAAGTACAAAAGTGATGGCTGTGATCGTAAACGGTAGAGAAAAAAAAGTTAGAAAATTGTTACAGGAATTACGAAATTAGCAAAAGAAAAAAACGGCAGAGTATTGTGTAAAGTTGAAGTTATGCTTAACAAAAGCTAAATCTATATGAATAACAATGAGTTAAAATCGTTAAAGCTGTTCAGTGATTTGGTTTTAAGCCTGTGGATTGCCAGATCTATTTTTACGACTCTGGATCAGGTTTACATAAAATGGTGTAAACTACCTGGACAATATTGAAAATAGTAATGAATTAAAAAAGATAACGTTATTAATGAATAATAAATTTACCAGAATTATTCATATGTAAAATAGTAAACTTATACGATTAGTAGGTAATCAGCAAAAAACATAAATTTGTGAAGTTAATCACCCAAGTTTATGAATGGCTGTATTTACTCTCCATAAATCATTAATGAGCTACTGTAAGAGGAATGGAGAGAATTATTAATGAAGTCCACATAAGCTTTGCCAGAATTATTCATAGGTATGTAACAGTAAACCCATACAGACAGAAATCAGCTAAAAGTTAAAGCTGTTAAATTATCGGCCAAGTATATGAATGATGGTACTTACCTTATATTTTGAAAGGGAGATATCTTCTGTAGGTGAGGTCAATTTTTTGTTTGAGATAAAATGACGCTAATAATAATAATAATAATAATAATAATAATAATAATAATAATAATAATAATAATAATAATAATAATCTTTATTGTCCTTTAAAAAAAATACCAAAATACATGGTGTACAGGACTAGTCAATACAGTAATCTTAAAAATAAAATCTTATACCTAATGGTCAGAGTATTAAAAGGTTAAAAACTGAAGTATTCATTTATATCATAGAATGCATGCTCCAATAAGAAATCTACCAAAGTTTTACTAAAACGGCTTGTATTTATTAATTGCTTAATATAGCTAGGAAGTTTATTATAAAATTTTATTCCATTGTACATTGGACTTGATTTATAAACAGACAAGCTGTGTTGTGGGATAACCAAAGCATCGCAGTTTCTTGTACTATAATTATGGTTAAAGTTGTTCGTTACAAACAATGAAAAATTATTTTTAACAAAAGTTAACACTTCCAATATATAGATGCATGGCACTGTAAGTAATCTAAAATATTTAAATAAATTTTTACATGAATGATAATTATTTACACCTGCAATATTTCTTAAAATTCTTTTCTGTAATCTAAAAATTTTTATCATTTTATACGAAGATCCCCAAAATAAAATACTATATCTTACTCTAGAATAAAAATGAGCATAATAGTAGTTTAAGATTATTTTTCGAGATGTCAATTTTTTTAATCTGTATAAAACATAGCAAACAGATGACAATTTTGAATGTAAGTTATTAATATGGTCAGTCCAGTCCAAGTACTGATTTATATGTACTCCTAAAAATTTTGTTGTGTCCGTTTGTTTTATAGATGTGCCATTCATTTTTAATAATCTACTTTCAGTTCTTTCCGAAGATTTGGATTTAAATATTATGAATTCTGTTTTGGAAACATTTATAAATAATTTATTGCTACTGAACCAGTTCAAAAAAGTATCTAAAACGCTTTGACTCTGCGTAATAACATTATTTTCGGTGGAATCCACACAGATAAAAGATGTGTCGTCAGCAAATAGTGTCAAATTATTTGAATTAACTATACTGGATATATCATTTATAAAAATAATAAATAATAAAGGTCCAAGCACCGATCCTTGAGGTACCCCCACACTCTACACTTAATTTATCAGACCTACAGCTTTCAATTTGTACAATTTGACTTCTGTGTGTAAGATATGAAGTTATCCAATCTTGCCTCTGAAACCATACATATATAGTTTATCAAGCAATAAATTATGATCTACAAGATCAAAAGCCTTACTCAAATCCAGGAAGATACCAACACATTTATTCTTTAAATTTAAATTATTATGAAGACATGTCAAAAAGTTAATTATTGCAGATTTGGTTGATTTCCCCTTTTGAAAACCAAATTGGCTAGATGATATTATATCATAAGAAGTCAGAAAATTAAATATTTTATTAAATATCACTCTTTCCAGAATTTTAGATAACGTTGCTAATAAGGAAATTGGCCGATAATTATCCATTTTATTGACATCCCCTTTTTTATGAAGTGGAATTACTTTAGCAGTTTTTAAAATATCTGGAAATTTGCCTTCATTTATCGATAGATTTATTAAATATGTTATAGGTTTAATAAAAAAATTAATATATTCTTTTATCAAATTTGAGGAAATATCATCTAGACCTGCAGAATTAGATTCTTTTAATTGAACAATTATATTAAATACTTCAGTTTCACTTACATTAGACAAATAGAATGTAGGATAACATTTTTTGAAAGAATATTTGAGAGGATCTTTTACATTAGTTAACTTTTTATTTAATTCTTTTGGAATATTTACAAAATATTCATTAAATATATTGGATATTTTCACCAGATCAGATTCTACTCTACTTTCAGTAATAATTTCTGATATGTGCTGTATATTCTTACTACAATTAACATTTTCTTTTATAATTTTCCAAGCAGCTTGTGATTTATTACTGGAAGACTCATATAGTTTATCATTATATAATGTTTTTGCCTTTTTAAGTACTTCTCTATAAATTTTCTTATAATTTCTATGGTATATTACATCAACTTGAGCTTTTGATTTCAACATTTTTTTATGTAAAACTTTTAAATTTTTAGATGAGGTAACAATGCCTTTCGTTAACCAAGGTTTACATTTTTTACTGTGAGCATGGAACATGATTACTTTTTTATACGGAAAGCTGATATTTATATAGTACGACACAGTGTCAACAAAATACTTAAATGCATCATGCACGTCATTGGTCAAATATACATTACTCCAATCTTCTCTAATAATATGAGATGTAAAGTTTGATAATTAGTATTGTTGAATACTCGTTTGGTGATATAGGTAGGACATTTTTTAATTTGATCAAGCAATAGTAGTTGGGCCGAATGATCCGAAATATTATGATGACAAACATGACATGAAATATTTTCAATAAAATTGACACACATATAATCAATAGCTGTAGCTGAAGTTGTCGTTATCCTAGTGGGATCGTTTATTAAATTACTCATTTTAAATGACGTTATAATACTTACAAAATCATTTTTAGTTCAGAGTTATCTAAGAAATTGATATTAAGATCACCACAAAGAATTACTTTGATATTTTTAGAACACGTTTTACTTAGTATATCATTTAAATTGTCCAGAAAGACGTTTTTTTCATTACTAGGTGACCTATATAAACATAAAATATTAACTTTCTCCGACATTAGCTTAATCTCAATACCAACAACCTCTAGAATTTTCTCTTTACAATAATGTTTTAAGAAAGACATCTCTCTTTACACTAGTACTTAGGCATTCACTAACAAAAATTGCTACCCCACCATTTTTAAATTTTTCTACAGAATATTGCTGGCAAAGTATATCCACTCATAATAATAATATAAACTTAACAGCATTATTCACAGGTATAGTAAACCTATACGAATAACAATTATTTTGCTCAAATTTTGACAACTATATTTTATGATTTGTCAGAAAAATACATTATTTGAATTGTATGAAATATTCCCAGATTCTTAGCAGAAAATTCAACTACTTCAGATCAGCAGAATTAGGTGGTTTAAGCTGTGGTACTAAACAAATATAGGAGGCTATTAAAAATTAAACTGAATAACCAAAAAAAGTAGGAAATATTTACTAAACTTTACATATAATAGGTACCCGCGGGATGAATATAAATTTCTAGAAATAATTACTAATAACATATAATTATTAGTCACGTCGTAATTAATTATTTAGTTATATGGGTGCTATTTACTAAATTAGGGAAGATTTGTATAAAAATGTTTGGCAAGCTAGTAACTTTTGCTTTCAAATAAATAACATAACTAAGCAAAATGCTATATAAATGTAAGAAAACGAAAATCGATTATCAACATTAAACATCTAGATGCGTTATCTAATTGGACGAGTATAGCGTAGATAATTACAAGAACAAACGACTTACCTTACCTGAACTATATGATATATACTCGTCCAATTAGATAGGTCACACCCTGTAAGCACTTATAGTTATCAATTTTACGTTTTAACTTCAATATAGTGTAATAAATGCCCGGCTAGTGGTATAAAAGCAGATTATAACATATTTTTTGGTGGTAGTGATGATTCAACTTTTAAATGTGTTTGATAAAGTCTACAATAATAGTGTGACAACATGTGTTATATAACTGGAGGAGTATATTTTATATAATTCAGAACGAACTCCCTACAGGTAAGGCGTTCGTTGTTGTAATTATTAGGCACCGTCCTTTTGCAGAAGGTTTTTAAGCAACTCGAAAATTCTTCAAGAAAGAAGAGATTTACCTTGCTATAATCAACCATGCCACACCTAGATATTCTAGGCAAAAATTCATGAGATGAATTTTTTTAAGCTCATTTTTGAAATACCATCCATGAATCGTATATTTTGTATCGTCAACGATCTGTTTAAACTGAAAAAATCACCTTAAATATACAGTTGAAATAATGAGAGTTACCAGTACGCACTACGAGAGTTAGTCTACAATTGTAAATAGGAAATTTTATTTGATAAACAACCACATCTCGTGTAGAAGAGATTGCATGTTATGATTTTAAAAAATTTTCCGCTTATTTATTTCCCAGGATAATTTTCTAGGACATGTTCACTATTAGTAGGCCACACATTCATTTTAGTGAAAATTGAAAATAGGAGGTTTTGCCAAGTCACCCGTGATGTTTAAAGCTAAAAATAACTATCAGCAGTCACACCCTAATCAACATGCATACACTCCAGGGCGATCCACCGACACTGCCCTTCACCAAGTAGTGGACAGGATAAAAAAATCACTGGACAATAAAGAGTCCACCCTGGGAGTATTCATAGATAAAACAACCTTCCACAAAATTAATTCAGCCCTTGTGGAAAGGGGAGTTTCTCCTACCATCTGTGGCTGGATATCAAATATGCTCACTAAAAGAGCCATATAAATCAGCGTGGCGGATGCCTCCATAAGAGGCATTGTTGCAAGGGGCTGCCCGCAGGGAGGTGTTTTATCACCACGGCTATAGAACTTGGTTCTGGACAGTCTCCTGCATCACCTCAACTCGGAAATTGGCATCGATACCATCGGTTATGCCGATGATCTTACCATGCTGATTAGTGGAAGGTTTGAAGGGATTCTTTGCCAAAGAATGCAAACAGCCCTAAGAGCCGTCGAAGAGTGATGTGAGGACCATGCTCTGTCTGTCAACCCTAGGAAGACAGAAATGGTTCTCTTCACGAGGAAGAGGAAAATGGGGTCCATAAAGGCACCAACTTTCCTAAACATTACGTTAAGTTTCGAATCGGATGTGAAAAACCTAGGAGTCACACTTGATTCGAAGCTAACATGGAATCTTCACCTGGAGAGAAGACTAAAAAAGGCGTACATATCCTATAAGCAGTGCCGCAGAACCGTTGGTAAAACTTGGGGAATGAAACCAAGGGTGGTCATGTGGATATACACTGCCATTGTGAGACCAATGTTAGCCTATGGAGCTGTCATCTGGTGGCCGAAAGTCCAACAGACGACAGCCCAGCCAGGTACAAAGGATTGCCTGCTTAAGCATAACTGGAGCTATGCGTACGACACCTACCATAGCAATGGAGGATGCTATGTCTGCCGCCTCTGGATATCTATCTAAGAGAAGTGGCTGCGACAACTATGCTTCGCCTCAAAAATACTGGTACTACACCTGATGTAGGATGCGGAGAAGCTAAGAGTCACCTGTGGAGTGGGGTCGTCAGAAAGATGCCCCTTTTGCAGGCAGACACTGATAGCATTTCTCACAAGTTGATGTTTGACAGACCCTACACGGTACGTATCAGGAATGAAGAGACCGCCAGTGAAGATGTTATCAACATCTACACAGACGGGTCAAAAAAGAAGGAAGGTGTAGGATGTGGGATTTATTCCAGATCCTTGCATATTCGTTATCAGTGGGCAATGGATAGGCATGCTACCGTAGTACAAACGGAATTAGCAGGTATAACCATAGCCGCCAAAGAAATTGCCCGTAGACATACAACGGGCAAAATCATCAGAATCTACACAGATAGTAGACAATCACTACTGATCTTAATCATAAGATAACAAGTAGATCAGTATGGGAATATCATCAGGCACTAGTAGTGGCCTCAGCTAACAACATCGTATCTGTAGCTGACAAGTTGGCTAGGATCTGAATATTTTTGGACCTGGTTTCTCCAGTATGCTTTCATTGTCAGCATTTGTTGAAATTATCAAAGAAGACACCCACAAAGAGTTTATGAAACGTTGGGACCAAATAAATGACTGTCATTTTGCTAAGGAGTTCCTAGAGTACTCCTGCAAGGATACAGCCAAAAAGTACCTGGCTATGTCTAGGACAAACCTTCGTCTGGTGACAGGTATTCAAACTGGACATTGCTGGCTAAGAAAGCACCTCTATTACATGAGGGAGTGTGATACACTTCTTTGTAGGGGTTGCGAACAGGAAGACGAGACAATACTCCATGCACTATGTGAGTGCACTGCCATCTCGTCAATAAGAGAGACCGTGTTGGGAGAGCGATGGCCTTCTATGGCCTGCATTAGAGAGATTCCCCTGAGCACCGTCAGCACCTTTTTCTCCTTATTAGGCTGGCTGGCGGCTCAGGTTGACTGATCTCCTAATGGGAGGAGGTACAAGGGGCCCAATGGGACCTAAGTGCTGTAGCCTTTTTGCTACCCTCCCTTAATTCCAGAATTCCAGAACTATCAGCAGAAGTGCAGCTTCAGGAAACAACTACTCTGCGTGCTAATGTCTCAACCAACATTGGATTACACCTGAAAAACCTATAGCAAATAGCCAGTAATTTGTCAGCGGCCTACCAGACATACACCGGATAACCTATGTCTCGCGAAATTAGCCCACAGCGTAGTTGTTTCCTGAAATTCCACTTTTGCAAGTATCGTTATCGCCAAACGCGATAGGGCTCGTGGGCTTTCAATGATACCTGCTGCATTATAAAACGCTTTTTGTTTTCTGACCGCTCAGGTGCAGCGTGGAATAGGTACCTAAATATTTTGTAACAATTTTTGTAATATAAATAATTTGGAAAATGGTTCTTGATATATGTCAACTGGAAATACTTTTTACAGGAAAATGTTGTACCTCCTTCAAAATTATTTTTTTGGCCATAAGCGTTTTGGAAGTCTTTCATATTGAGTTGGTAAAAATGATATACAGTATTTGGAATAAAGGTCTCATAAATTTAGTGACTAATAGAACAGGATATCACAGAAATGTTAATTTTGTAATGGTTACGATATTCACAATTTTTAATTTGTCTAAAATTATAGACAAAAACTAGATCTTTGTCTCATTTGCTTGCATTAAAAATTATTTTTAAAACCCGTTTCATTAAGTACCTACTACAAATACCAATAAATTGTTTAATAATGTCAATGTTAAGCTATTAGTTAATACCAAAGGAAATAATAACATAATTAGGGTAGTCAAGAGTAGGATATACTTGTGTGTGTGAAGGTCTGTTTAATTCATTCTGTTTTAACTTAATAATTCTGGGGTAATTAACTACAGTGAAATTTTAAATCCTCAACAATAGTGTGACTGGACTCTTTGTGAGTATTTTTGTTTAAGTCGATTTCAAAAAATAATTAGTTGAAGTGGACAAATATGTGTATATAAGTTTTTAAAAATTTAACCACGCAATTGACAACTGCCATTCTTATCACCTTTAACACTATCCCGGTGTCGAGTGTGCCACGATAAATAGGTTGTCTTTGTTGCCTACGTTGCGACCGCTATAATACCTACTCACATTACCTATTACTCATAGCAACGATATTGTTAGTAATGGATGAGAATAATGAAATACTTAAACAACAGATATCGCTTAGGAAAGAAATTGCAACAAAAAATGAGGACCTGAAAAGTTCTATTTCTATCCAAATATCAAATTTAACAGATCATTTTAAATCATTTGAACACAATGTTTCTAGCGAAATTGAAAACTTGAAGAAAACAAACGTAGAATTAAATAATAGGGTCTCTAATATGGAGAGGCAATTAAGGTCTAAAAACGTCATAATTCATGGGTTGCCTGAAAATGATGATGCTAAATTGCATACGGCAATAATTATGTTTCTCTCTGCAGCTTTAGGGGTATTAATTCGTGAAGAAAATATAGAATATGTTGGCAGACTTGGCCCTAAAATTAATAATAAAATCAGGCCCGTACTACTAAAATTATCGTCCCAGAACTTAAAATCTATAATTTTTTCAAATTGTTCCAAATTGAAGGGAACAAATATGTACATTTCAGAGGACTTACCTAAAGAAGAGAGACAAATAAAAAACATTTTACTAAAACACTATAGAAATGCAAAAAAAACTAGGATTAAACACAAAAATTAATAATAATAAATTAATTGTTAATGAGAAAATTTGGACCGTTCAAGATTTAAAATTATTAGACATTGCCAATGCCTCATTATCGCCTTTTGTTACCGAAATATCTGACTCTGTTCCAATCACTAGTCAGTCTCAAAATTATACGAAAAACATATTGCCTGCCAACGAATCACTACCTGTACAACAACATACATCACCACATACAGAGAAGTACATGTTGCCGCCAAATCCCTATTTAGTTAAGCCGGCTTCAACAAACATACCTCATCACAATATAGGGTGTTCTGAGAAATCCAGTACTGGAGCAGCTCCCAAGCAGAAAACGTCAAATCGCAATACCCCGTCACTCGAAGTGCTTCCCAACAGCCTAAGCAGTCCTTTCGTTAACGCTCCCTCAGCCTTGTTCTCGGTTTATTATCAAAGGTCAGGGACTTAGAACAAAACTAAAAGATCTTTACTGCTCTATTTTATCGGAAAATTATTCAGCAATTTGTTTAAGCGAAACTTGGTTGAATACAGATATTAATGACATAGAAATTGCTGATAATCGTTACGTCATTTATAGAACAGACAGAAATCCCACTAACAGTACCTAATCCAGGGGTGGTGGTGTTTTACTGGCAATTAATGGAGGAGTACATTCTTATTTGGCACCTATTATTCATAGTGATATTGAAGAGGTATGGATAGTTATAAAACAGGCAGGGTGCACCTTGCTGATGTGCACAGTATATATACCACCGGGAGCTGATTCCCTGGTCTATGAAAAACACATGCAAAACACGGAATTTTTAATGAATCGGTATGTAAACTCTCAAGTTTTGATATTTGGTGACTATAATTTGCCGAACATTAAGTGGGAGAAAACCGAGGACCTACCAGGCAGCTTTCCAACTAACGTAAGAACCCCGTCTGAAGAAATTATTTGTGATAACTTTAGTGCAAATGGGTTATATCAATTTAATGTCATCCCAAACTCGCGTGGAACAATGTTAGATCTGTGCTTTTCAAATGTATATTAATTATTCCTCTCGATATGTCCCGTCCTATATTCGTTTTCAGTGTTTTCTTTTATAATGATTGTGGCAATGTTATTTTAATGTATCCTTATTGTAAATTGTTAACTATTTTATGCCACTAGACTTATTTTATTTTTATATATCTTACGTTACAAGTTTAGTACCTACACACGCATAATTTTGTAAACATTTAAATTGATTGTGTGCAATTGTTAAGTACTCTGTGTATATGTGTATGTATTTCCTGAAACATTTTGTAATCATTTAATGGACTTTTTTTTGTCCGTCAATTAATTAATAAATAAAATAAATAAAATTATTATAATTTTTTAGTTGTTGTAGTTAATGTGCTCTTCAGAAGTATAAAAAGCTAACAAAGTAAATGTACCTTTTAAACTTTGATTCACACTCAGGGAGACCGGTTTTTAAACATTTTCAGCTTTTAAAATATGTCAGAAAATAAGTACATAGTAATGTGTAAACTTATGGGATAAAATATAATAAAATAAAAATCTGCAACGGCGAAATAACTCAAAATAAAACAAATAACTATCGCATTGTAGATAAAATCGTGTCGTAAAGTAGAACTGGAATAAAAATGTTGAGCACGTGCAACTTTTCCAAGAACACTCCTGTTTTCGCAGTACATCACCCGCGTGATAAGTTAAACTCCTGTGATAATATCATTCTAAAATACTCCAGTTTTTCAAATGCAAATCCTTATTCACCTATTCAGGGCGTACGTGGAATAAATTATAGTTTCCTCCTATAGAATATACTTTCAAGAGAGCGAGTGTGTTTAATAAAATGGTACTTCTTCTACTATTACAGTTTAAACATTATTATAACGTATTTGTTTCGTATTAAAAAAATGTTAAGGCTGTAATGTTCGCAATTTTACAAAGCCGTTTTTAGACGTCCACGCGCTTTCAAATTTCTCCTCAATGGAAATTCGTATTAAGATGGAGCAAGTTTTAGTCAACTAATAACAGTCTATTTTACTAGACAGCAGAGCCATATAAAAAAAAATAGATCTGAACAATATTTTGGTCGCAATATTGCCCACATTTAGGATTACGGTGAGACGTTGTTAGGTACTATTATAAAAAAAGAAAGCTGTAGGCTAGTAAATCAAGTCTTCATATAACAGATAATTGTCTCAGATTTCAATTTTTGCATTTATATTCATGAAATCTGTCCGCGAAGGAGACATGTTCTGCTAAATTTCTGCATACAATTGGCTAACTTACAGTGGCATAAGCTTAAATTTGCCGTTGAAGGTGGTGATGGGCGGAGCCTGATAAAAGCTACACTGTAAAAAATCAGTCATGTTGAAATAAATATAATATATGAACACACTTGTAACTAAAAGCTATTCTACTTTAATTATAAGAGCCAAAATTCTGTTTAATAATGAATTAAGTTTGTAATATCCACGCGTGGATATTTTTATCCTCAATGGAAGTTATTATTAGTGAAACAAGTTTTTAAGAACTAATGATTGTCTATTTTACTAAACAACACAGCCGTTTTTTCAAAGAAAAATCTAAATAATGTTCCAGTTAAATATGACCCGCAGTTACAATTAAGTACTCTGAGATATTGTTAGACACCAGATATTATAAAAAAGAAAGAAACGTTACTACTAGAAATGGCGCAGACCGGAGTTTAACAGGACGGTAGTCCGTTAACGAATGAACATATTAATATAATAAATAACAAAATAAAATACATAGAATATGTTGCAACATAGTACTATTACTAAATAGTGAGGTTAAATCGAGGATAAAATACCTATAATTAAGATAACAGTAAAAATGATTACACATAGGTACCCGACAAACCTTGTGTTGAGACAAGGTTTCTATGGCATATTATTATTTATTATTAGATGCTTTTCTGTCGTGAAACAGCGATGTTTATCACTTAATATTAATTTGTGTAGGGAAAATGTTCGTTCAAAGTTTACTGTTAACAGTGAACAGTATGAGAAGTTGTTGATGCATGAACTATTAATTTATTTTATTAATATTAACCATGGTAACCCCTAATATGCACGAGTTAAAACTTTGCATATGTTTTCCAAAATGGTGTATCCTGGATTTCTTTTCAATACGCTTTGCATTCTTTCTTTTATCGCACTACTGACTGGGCGCATATTATTGGCATTATATACAGGGTGAGTCATTAATAATGGTACATAGCTTAAAGGCAGATTGTTAAAGTCAAAATAAAGCGATTGGGCACAACATGACTTATTCAATTGTTGCTCCTTTTTGATTCTGCAGGGTGTTAAAGTTGAAAAAATGTTTTTGCTATATTTAAGAACGTATGGACCGATTGTATTGAAAATTTGTAGTCTTATGTTTTTTGAGGCGGCAATTACGAATATGCAAACAGTGTTGAGGTCACAACTAGGGGCGCTAGTTATACTGTACTGATAATGTAAAAATATGTCCAACTTTTTGTATTTTACACCTTTGAATTTTTTAATAAGAAACTATTGAACTACCTTCAATTCTAAATAGAATAAGTATACAAATCGATAAACCCAACCGTTTTCGAAAAAAAACAGACGATTTTGTGATCTGCTGGATAATATTAACCGATTCTAGAATATTTTTTCACAGTTGTTCTTGACCATTAATACTGTCTTTGTAAACCAAAGATTTAATATAACTCTAAAATCCAGCGGATTTAAATCCGGGCTACGAACAGGCCAAGGAACTTTGCTGCTGCGTCCAATCCAACGATGCGGAAAATGTCTATTAGATATTCTCTTACTCGTCGGGGATAATGTGCAGGAGTCACCTGAAAAATTATATGACTACAAAATTTCAAATCAATCGGTCCATATGTTCTTAAAATATAGCAAAAAATCGAAAATATTTTTTCAACTTTAACCCCCTGTAGAGTGAAAAGGAGCAACAATTGAATAAGGCATGTTGAGCTCAAGCGCTTTATTTTGTCGCTAAGAATGTGGTCTTAAGCTATGTACCATTATTAATGACTTACCCAGTTGGTTATACCTAATTGGTTCGCGAGGCAGAGCTATACCTGGTAAAGTCTCTCTAAAAACGCTCCTTCTTGTAGGCGCCTTAATGAAAACTTTTTTGACAGTTGATATTAAAGTGTTTACCAAAGGGAGACTTTCTCTTATTCTCTCAGCTACCCAATTAAGTGCGCGAACAGCACATGTGAAATATACAATTTTTGTATATTTTTTAGATAAATTAGTCCTGCTTTTAACATGTATGGGACTGCATCAACTTTAGCTGAAGAATCTTAATCGAGCCATATATAATAAAAACAGTCAATAACAAAATTTATAATAGGTGCGTGATTGATCATGGCCAGCACGTTCTAAGCCACTAGGTGGGTGTCACCAGCAGTGTCACTTTTTAATGCATCAATTAAAAAATTAAAATTATTCTATTATAACTTGGAGATGGCCTATTGCCTGTAAGAAAGGGTATGTAAGTTCATAGAAAAATACAGTTTTCAACGCATGGCTTTTCAAATGTCTTGTCTCTTTAGTTTTGTCAGAAACATTTATAATACGTTCACACACAGTACAAGATATTCATTTCCTTTAATACGTATGTCTCTATAACCTTTAGGGTCACTGTCAAACCACATTATTTGAAATAATTCCCGTCTAGTTGCTCTCTCGTTTGCCATATTGCCGCACTTCATTCACTTTTCCTCTCAACTAATAGTTGTTAATGTAAATTATGTTACTATTAAACAGACGTTAAAAAAGAAACATATCAACACGACTCCGACTATTACAGCGTTCCGTAAATAACTAAAACTAAACTGGCTCTAACTTTAGTTATAACAAATAATAACATAAGAAAAATAAACATAAAACAACATTAACTGTTCAACGTGTTTTCTATTGCGTCACAGATTTTCCACATGCTGAAAAGTTGTTTGATCGAGCTGTCAACTTAGGATTTTTTTTCAGTTTAGAGGCTTTTGCAGATATTACGATAATCTATTAGTTTTTATTATTCGCAATATATTAACATCCAAGTTTTTTAACAGGTATCTTTTATTCTTCGTTTCCATTAGTTACAAATTTTTCATCCATTCTTAGTGAAGTAAAGACAGATATCCTTGTAGTCAATTAATGTGGGGGATAGTTATAATTTTTTATTATTTATTTATTTAATTGGCATATTTTAGTTTTAGTAGTCAGGACTTTAAATATAAACATGTATTGTATTCTCACTCTTGTTAATCTATATATCAGGTCAGGTTTGACCCTTTGATGGGAATATTTTATTCAAACGAACGTTTTTTTTTGCAGGCACAACTCAGAACTGTTACTAAAAGAAAATTACAAGTAGGCATCTCGAATATACACAGATACACCAGAAAAGGACAGGATTGAAGAAGCCTATAAACAAAAACGTTTGAATGAACAAAACAAACAAGTAAAAATACTGTTTTTAACAGATGCATCTACCTGCAACATTAGTAGTTATAATAATTCCATCAAAGAAACGTTAGGTAAAAAAACACAACAAATGAAAGGAAAAAATAAACAGAAACTAATGAAAAGAATAAAAATAAATAGATACAAACGACAAAGATAGTTCTTCAGACTCCTTTATTGAAAATATAGATCCCGAAGTAGAAAGTCTTCCATAAGTATTGGACGACACCATTTTTAATCCTGGACATTATGGTTTAGTACAATTTCCAACTAAGAAAACGGCAAAATATTATATAGGCCAAATAATATCATGTTTGTCTTTAAATTAATTTGAAATAAGCTTCATCAGAAAAAACAATAATGATTTTCTGCTTCCTAACAATCTTGATATTTCATCGATAGAAAGAACTGACATCATACCTACTAAAACTTCCCTCACTTTTAAATGTCAAAGAAGCTTCACGAGAAATCTTATATTCGATTTAGCATTAATTTTAGTTCATTCAATATACATATAGTAATATGTAATCTGGTATCTATTGCAATATTAGTTAGTTTTGTTTTTAAATTAACATGTTGTACTTTCAGAAATATACTCCCAGCAGAATCAATTCTAGTTTACTTTCTACCCTATCGTGAAATTTTGAATTAAGCTACTTTTGAACTTATTTAGTTTGTCCAACAGTGCCCCTGCTCTGTCCGGACAAATGCAAGCTTTTTGTAGAACGATCAGAATTCGAAACCTGTTTCGTATCTATCAAAATATAGTGCAGTAGCAAAATATGTCTATTTTTTAAAGTAACATATATACAGACATAATTCGTATATTAAATATGCTGTTTTGGTGTTTGAAAAAAACGTTCGAACGTGCCCCGGTCTCCCATACTTAGAAATTAATAATTACTACATTTTTATTTTTACCAAAAATAGTGAAGAAGAAATGATTTTAAATACGGACCTGATATGGACACGTAAATAATGTAACTTCGAACTACACCAACCAAAAAAATTAATAAACGATCAAACAAGCTGTAATATGGCATTATTCAAATTAATATATTTGATTGGTGGATGAAAGGAATGAGAAATTGAGGATGTGCAATAATCTTTCCTAAATCTATAGTTACAACAACAGTTTTTAATTTTCATCAATTATTATTACTTACTTATAGTATTCAAAGAAACAACAAAGAAAGATAACACCTACGTTTATATAAAAACTTCTTCATGAAATCTACTTTTCATTGTAAGCTTACAAGGAAGTTAATGAATCACCCGGTATAAATGTCAAAGTATTGTCTCTACCATTCATCATTCTGTATATTCAATTTGTCTTATATTGTATTCACCTTACTCTATTATGTTTATGTTGTATTATATTATTTTTTTAATAACTTCATTATTAACAGTAGAAACATATTTATTATTGGTTTTCATGATAATTACCTTTAGCGACTGATTACACATTCTCCAATTCTCGATCAGACAGTTTTCGTTTAGTAAACGGAAAAACCAGTAGATATTTAAAAAAAATGTATGCAAATATTTCAGTACTTTAATATGTAAACAAAAGGGTTAGTATAGGTACTATATTACAAAATTAAATTTGCGGTGTAAAATGGCTTAATGACACCAACTTTGCGATGAACTAGAAGCTGCATGTTGGAAGGCTGTTTGGACATATAGTTAGCTCTAACTTGTTAATTAAATAGAGTTGCTTCTTCCGCCAAATTAAGTTTTTTGAAACTTGTTAAGTTCCTAGATACTCTATAGAAACTTTTAGCCAATTTAGCAGACGATTTATTAAGAGTACGAAAAAGATACGTAAATTATGTTGTCGCGGAGTCATTTAAGTATAAGGTCGCATTATTACGATAAAATATGTAGTAAAATAACTACCTCATACGGTGCGCTTTTACTCACATATGAGAAATAAGCCATTATAATAATGAACGAAATATGATACAATATTTCAGCTTTGATGTGGATGCATTGTGACAGTTCAGTCTTTGTATACATTGTACTTTGAAAGCAACAAAAACATTTTATATATATTAAGCGTATTTCGGGAAATAACCAGGATTACAGAACATGTCAGAGGTAGGTACCAATAGAGAAAGTAAAAATTAAAAAAATGGTTGTGTTCAACGGTACATTCAAAATTAGTTGCGCTAGCTAGCAATATACTTTACGCTAAGTTATGCTAAGATGAATTATTATTATTATTATTACATAATAGCAAGGACAGAGGCAAAGCCTATTAGTCCAATAAAATATACAAAATGACAGTTAACAGCTTGTAGGGTAAGACTAAATGCATAAACAAATACAAAAGAAAAAAAGAACAAATACATCAACAGAAAACTAAAATCACATTACAAATTAATCATAAATCACTAGCGTGACAGGCCATAAACCGCACACGAAAAATACACTAGACGCGCACTCAATGCACGAATTGCGATGTCATCCACGCATCCAATCTGTTTTTGAAGGAGTTGACCGATGAAGCAGTAACAACAGATGAAGGTAGACTATTCCAGTAATAGAGCACTCTATTTGGAAAGAAGTGTTGACGTAAAGATGTTTTAAAGTTTTCTTTCGACAATTTAAATTGATGACCACGCAAACGTTCATCCAGATTTAACTCAAATAAATCCACAAAAGTTAAATTGTAGTGATTTTTTAGAATCTTATATACTTGAATAAGATCACCGCGCATACGTCCATATTAGTACAAGTAATTTTCAAACTATCCAAACGACGATGATATGGAAGTGACCTGAATTTGGGGATCCATTTCGTAAATCTTCTCTGCACTCCTTCTATGAGTTTCATATCTTTTACTAGGTAAGGAGACGATATGTTTACGCAATATTCCAGATGCGGACGAATATATGATTTATATAATTTTAAATAGACTTGATCATTTGAGCTCTGGAAACACTTATTTAAAAGATACGATATGGAATTGGCTTTTTTCACAATGGCGGAAATATTCAGACCAAGTGAGACTGGAATTTATTAGTACACCTAAATCATTCTGGCTAACAACAGTGTTTAAAGGTTGACCTTGATTGAAAGTATATGTAAACTTGGGATTATTTCTACCGATATGTAATAATAATAATAATAATAATATCTCTACTCCTCATTCTAATTACAGGGATTAGCCCAGAAGTCGGAGACTTGTGCGGGAGAGGGGGCGGCATATTATTAAGCAGGCCACATTTGCGCCCAGGAACGACTTACGTTGGTAGGCCCTAACCACTATTCAGTGCAGGAATGAGGAAAACCTGGAAAACCTCATTAATTAGGGGGGTGGTCAAATATCAACCGGCATCAATCTCTCACATTGACCCAAGCTAACATTATTCCACCCTACCATACCCGCAGAGAGGGTGCCAATCCCTCCACGAATATAGCTTATATACGGTTTACCGGCAGCTGGGCTCGAACCAACTCCGTCTAGTCACCTCGATTCAAGTACTAACGCCTTAAACCGCGCGACCACTGACCGATCCAATGTAGAACAGTACACTTATCTAAATTCAGTGGGATGAGGCAATCGTTGCACCAGTGCTCGATGGAAATAATATCATGTTGTAGGGTTTGTTGGTCTTGCAGTGCATTCCCAAATATCTTTGTATCATCGGCATACAGTGCATGCTGTGATTTGAGCTTTAGCGAGAGGTCGGCTGTATATACCAAAAATAGAACTGGTCCCAAGACAGAACCCTGCGGAACTCCCGAAAGAACTACTTGAGATTCAGAATGTGATTTGCCAACCCTTACTGAAAATGATCGATTTGTAAGGAAACTATCTATCCAGGCAAGCAAAGGACCGCGTATTCCATTATGTTCTAATTTGTATAATAGTCTGTTTTTCGGGACTCTGTCCTAGTGTCCATGAATTTAAAGAAGACAAAAGATTTGTAAAGGTAGAGCGGCCTGGAAGAAAACCATGCTGTGTATTTGGGATAATATTGCGGTCGAGTAAATAGGTGAGCAGATCATCCTTTATTATACGCTCCATAGTTTTTATGCAGAAAGATGTTAAGCTTATTGGCCTGTAATTATTTGCGTCCAGTTTATCGCCTTTCTTAAAGATGGGGGTTACAGAAGCCATAAGCCATATCTTAGGAAGCTGGGCTGTTCTTAAAGAAGCTTGCATTATACATGAAAGAGGCTTCGCAAGGGCTGTTGCAGTAACCTTTAAAATATTTGCCGGTATCTCATCAGGGCCGGGAGAGGAGTCAGTACGGAGCTGTTTTAGATGTTTTAATACCACCTCCTCAGAAATGAAGATATTTTCCAAAGCATTTTGAACACGTAAGTTAGGAAGAGGAGGAAAAGGCCCAAGAGGTTCAATACAAAACACTGACTGGAACATATTCGATAGCACTTCAGCAGCTTCTAGATCACTAACAGTGATGGAACCATCGGATTTTCTGACTATAGGATTTTTGACAGCAGTCTGCAATTGACCTCTAGTATACTTGTATAATGCTTTAGGACCCTTCTCGACAAGGCTATTCTCAAAGATTTGCCTAGCAGCCCGAATATCTTGGGTTAATTTGTTTGAGAAATCGCGATGAGCGATAAAGTCCTCTATCAAACCAGTACGTTTGTATCTACGCCAAAATCCATGTTTCGCTTTAGCTCTAGCTATAAGATCACCACTAATATATGGTTTCTGTGAATTTGAAACTTTGCGAAAAGTAGAACTGCAATTACTCATAGCTTCAGAAATAGTCCTATGAAAAATATTCCACATATCCTCTACGTTATTAGAAGCAAAAATGTTTTCCCAAGATAGGTCATTCAAATGTGACTGAAGGTCATCATAATTGATCCTCGTAATATGATTAACAATATTCCGGCCAATATTCTTTTAAAAACTTGGATTTCAAAAGTTATGACTACATGATCAGAACAGCCAACTGGTGGAAGTAATTCATGCTTTGCTATAATATTATCATCGTTTGTTAATAGAAGGTCAAGCAACGAGGGTTCTTGATTTAGACGATATCTAGTGGGTTCTCGAATGAGCTGGTTCAGATTAGAGTTCAAAAACATGTTGACAAACATAGATGAAGCACTTATCACGTTCTCACAGGGTGCCAAGGCGTTCCAGTGAATAGTTGGAAGATTAAAATCACCAACGATGATAAGGTTCTTGTACCGGGTACTAGATTCCTGAATAAATTCAAATAACTCCTGGTCGTGAGCTTTATATGAAGGAGGTCGATATACAGCAGCCAAAGTAAAACAAAATGATTTACCAACCAATTGGAGCCAAAGAGTTTCAACACCAGGTATAGTAACATTTAAATTAGTAATGCGATATTTCTTATAAACGTTATCATCTAAGAAGATACAGACACCACCACCTTTACTGTCTCTGTCTGCCCGATACACGCTGTAGCCCTTAATTTTAATAATAGAATCGGGGATGTATTTGGAGAGCCAAGATTCTGTGATAATGCAACTGGGAGAACGTGTCTGAACAAACAAAAGAAAATCATTCCACTTTGCAATCAGGGAATCTATATTTGTATAAGCAAAGGACAACACTGATACAGGAGAATCTAGTTTTTTTGAGCAACAGAGATGATAGTAGGAACACCACGGATATATTTTATAGTTATATTCTGCTCTCCATTATTAACTCGAGCTTGATATTCCTCTTGAATGTGTTTAAAATATTCCACTTGCTTGGGAGTCTTATCATCGCGAATAAATACATGAGACATGTCAGAGTTCATCAACTTCTTTTTATTTCTCAAAATAGAACGTGCTTGCATAGCCGAGGAAAAAGATACTTTTAGCATCCTAGGTTTATTGTTCCTTGGGTTTCCAATACGCCGAATAGAAACTGGAGTAGCATAGTTGTCGCCCTGTATATGTTTGACTACATTTTTCACAAGTACCGCATCCAATTTATTCTGTTCAGTAACGTTGACGGCGTTGGATTCTACCACGTTACACAGTATCAGATTACATGCGCGATTCATTCGTTCCATAGTTTCAGACACGATATCTTC
The DNA here is from genome assembly GCA_025584915.1 of Monochamus saltuarius. Classification (NCBI taxonomy): domain Eukaryota; kingdom Metazoa; phylum Arthropoda; class Insecta; order Coleoptera; family Cerambycidae; genus Monochamus; species Monochamus saltuarius. Next base: position 37,049,309 of record CM046722.1, on the reverse strand, counting down.
GAACATAGAGAGTGCAGCAGTTTTAGTAATATTATTAATTTTATCTTCCAATGCATTTATTTTAGATTCAATTAAGTTGGTAAAAAAGGATTTTAGTTTAGAAAATTTATCATCATTAGCGTTGCATGTATTGCAGTAAAATTTAACATTTCTGTTCTTAGAGCGAGTAATACGGGATGCATCATCAGTTGTAAGACCAATACACGAGAAGTGGACTCGCACCGCACACCCATCGCATTTGGTGGCCGGCGCGGTGTCGATCACCGCAGAGCAAGTCGGACAAATAGCTGGCATGACGACGTGAAATCCAATGCTGTAGATTCTTGGTAGAAAGAAAAGAAATGTATATATACTGATAAGAGTGATAACAGTACCTTGATAAAAAATAAATTAGTCCAGGTATTTCAACGTGGTTTTCATATACCACTACTATCACTTAACATACAACAAAATAAATTTGCAGATGTATACGCTAAAGTTTTATACATGTGATGCACAATTTTCCAAAAAAATATTTGATGTATAAACCACAAAAATCTTTATAAATCTAACACGAAACAACAGAGCTGCTTACACTGTCGATCACACACACTCGAATTGTTGAACAACAAATTTTTAATTTGATATAGAGTTCTTTGTTTATTATATATTAATCATAAAAAGATATTTATCTGTGAATCAAATTTACTTAACCTCCAGTCCAGTTTTTACCTGACCAAAAACCCTCTAGAAATGAGTTTGGAGGCAACTTTAAGATAAAAAGCTGTTCCAAATTATTATTCACCCATTGAAGTATCAATTTCCATTGGTCATATAAAAATCGCACTGGGAGGTTTTTTTTATAAAGGCTGTTCTACAAAATATGGCAAATTAATAATTTGTGTTTTAAGATATACGTTACTATATCTTGACAACTATTTTTGCTATTGAACTGAATTTTTGCATCAACATACAGAATACTACAGCGCTTCCTACAGCACATACTAGATTTAAAAGAAAATGTGTTGTTTTTGTAAAAATGAATTTTAAACTACCTTTTAACACAATTTAAGGAAACTTGGAATATTTAGGTTTTAAAGAGCATTGAACAAAGCAACGTTGTTACATTTTTGGTAAAAAAAACGCTAAGAATTTGCGAGAAGAGGTTCGGAGATACAAGGCCGTGGAGTGGTAAACTAACCCACGTGGAAGGTTGTACAGCATGACCTGAATGGTCTTTAGTTACAAAAATATAATCGCAGGTAATCAGGCCTATTCTGTAACTTTTAACAAATCGAATAGAAATGCACAGATCGAATCGTAATATTTACAAATCGGAATGTTCAATATCTACCGCGTTGATCCCTGGCACAAATTGGTATTCTGTAACTCATGTAGAAATGCCAACAAATCGTAAAGGAGAACGTCTATCTGATGCGCCTCCGGTACAACGGCAACCCCGCATTTATCATGCGAATTTGACCTTTAACGACCAACTGACGTTTAGTGAACCCAACCTGATCAAATAATAGTAAAAGTAAATGGGTTGCTTATGGCTTTTACTAATGCAAATACGTGATGATGACTGGAATATTTAAATGCCGCGGTGACAATTGTTGTCCAGATGTAGATTTTAGAAAAACCTAAATAAAGTAATTTATAAAATGTTATTTCTATTACAAGTAGTTTTGTGGAGACATTTAGTTTGTTATATTCTTTCAAGAGGAACAGAACTATCTGAAGACATGTCTTGTGCTACACCTTCTAAGAAAAAAACATCACCCGAGCAGCTCATTTGTCATTTATATGGTAGATTTTATTTCGGAGAATAAAAATATTCGACACTGCGCATGCGCTACGTCACATTCCGATATCGAAATTGCACTTCGACAACGTTTGCCCGGTCGAAATCGATTTCTATTAGACATGTCGATAGTAGAAGTTAAACACAGTTACAGAATACCGATTTAGAAGAATTCCGGTTCGACAAGTTAACCTCTACTCGATGGAACACATTTCTATGGCAAATGGCCAACTATTATTTTCGTTATAATTCTATCGAGAGCGCCTTGTATTTCGAGACAACTAATAACTAATTAATGATGTATCGCAAGAATCCAGTAAATTCTGACAAATTCAGAAAATTAAAATTAGTCTACGAAAATATATAATAAACTGGCAAACTACTACTGTTTAATAACAAAACAAAGTTATTTGTCTCTGATTAACTTATGCTCAGTTAATTATTCAATTTTGTATCAAATTTACATAATTTTGAAATGAATAATTATCCATAAAGTTTTCAGGGTCATTTTGTACATATTATAGTTTACTCTGTCAAATAAAATGGTTACTTTAAACACAAGATGTTCAGTTCAGAAGCTCAGAAGAAACAAGCATGAATAACCAGTTCATAGGTTTTCGTTTGTCCATTCAGCTTTTTTAGTTTCAACACATATTCCGCCAGATTGGCCTTCTGCTAATTTCCTTTAGGTACGTAATATTTAAATTTCAAATATATACAATATGCCATATGTTCCCATAACTGGTATGCAATTTACATTACTCGATTCATAATGAGGTTGCTTAATACAAATTTTATTAATTGTATATATTTTGTAGTTTACCTCTTAACCTACAATTTTATCATTTCCCTAGCACTATGGTAAGTGCTTATTTAAAACTTTATTTTGTTTTTCTTTGCCTGTGGGTCACTTCCCAAACACTCCTCAGGCACCGCGGCCGAGAACCACCTATTGTGATTCCTACTGGTCAACAAATTTGTCCTTAACATGAAATTTAAATGTCTGTTGGTCGATAATTGCCTTAATTTCCTCACATCCAAGAAAAGTTTTCCAATGTGTGCCATTCTCTCGTATTCATCCAGTACATACAACGAGAAATCCCCAATCTCCATCTCCCAATTGCAAGACTGGCAAATTAGATTATCTACTAAATTCATGTTGTATAGATGCTCCTTCAAACGACAGTGTCCTGTTAACCGTACTGTTTCTTGTCTGAGCTTGATCTTACTCATAGCCATTTGCTTTCGCTACCAAGGAAAATCCAAAGCTTGCTTTGCTTGAGCCTGTCGGGGTCTTGAACCGACCACGAACTAGTGTTCACAATGTTCTTGTTAAATCCACGTCTCCAGAGCCCATTTCACAACGCTGGCACTGTAAAGAATGCTAAATGCTGGCTGTGATATTAGGAAAGGTGTTTCATAACACTTTTGTGCAAGTTAATCTGCCGTTTGATTTTTTTTTAATTCATTCATGTCCTGGTACGCTGCACAGCCTAACTGTGTTGGTACTTGTCGGCTCATTTGGTAATTGCAAACAATCCCTAACCAGTGTTGAAAATACTTTGATTGAATCAAAAATTTTCATTACAGCCTGGCTATCTGAGGAAATATAAGCTTGCATGTGTACTCCCTCCTTAAATTTTTGCTTAGAAAAGCATTTAATGAGAACATTTTAACCTGAAATACTGTAGTAAAGGCTCAGAAGCTATTGTTTGATTTACAGGTTTTCATAGCAGGTTACAGCTTCTTTGCTACCTTGGCCTTAATCCTACTACTCCAGCTCCAATATCCAGTATTTTTGGAGCCATCCGTAAACCATTCCAGGCTCTATCTCACCAGTACCTTGCAAGACAACTCCCACTCCTCCCCATTCTTTATTCAAATCTCGAAAATTTTAGGATAGTTAAATTCTGCACTTATTTTGTCAGATTCCATCTGCAGGATTGCCTCCGACATGATGTGTACATGATTTTAGAGGATCTCTTATTACAAGGTGCAATTATCCACCCATTATTATTTTTAATCCGGTAGGCCGTCATTCTAGCTTCTCTTTCAAGCCCAATATGCGGTGATGGCAGATGTAACAAGTCTTCCAAGACAACCGTTGGTGTTGATGCCTTAGCTGCTCTTACATCTAAACCTGAAATTTATTCAGGTATTACGAGCGTTTCCATTAGGTACAAAGTCTATAAAAAAACAATGTGAGTATATTCTTCATTAGCAAAGGGTGATTCAGTCATGATGTCATTAATTTTAAGAGGAGATATAGAAAAATAAGTATAACACGCATACGCAACTTAAAACAATTTTAAACGCATATTTACGATGAAAAAAAAATATTTTTAAACCATTATTTAAACCCCCTCTTCAGACTGTCACTGACCGCTGGCGACAGTTCAGCTCAGTGTCGGCCTGACGCGACGTTGCCAAATTGAAATAGTTTCATATAGTACCTACTTATTGCAATATGTAGTTAATGCCATAAATTATTTTTAGAAGCATGCAATCAACATAATAATGATAAGTTTCAATATAAACAGTATTTAATATTCAAATTACAAAACTCGGATCAAAATAAACCATTCACATTTCAATATAAAAATGGTGAAATAAAATCCGATACTCATTAGGTCAAATTATTAAAAGAGGCTGGAACCCTAATAATGACGGTGACCTTCACCCTCGTGAATTACATCAACCATTATATGATCATTAAATAACATACTATATAACAGGTGATTATTTAAAATGACAGGTACTAAATTTTGTTTTAGTAAATCATGTTCACCACATTCTTCATGTAAAAGATTTTAAAGGCGTTATACTTATCTTCTGAACAAAGAAAGTACCTACATTTATATAGATATTTCTTCAGGAAAATTAATTTACATTTATATTGCCAACATTTGCAAAGATACTAATGAATCACACTGTATACTTCTCATCTTTTCCGTGGATTGTTTCAATGTCTCTGCTTAATTTCCACATTTCTCTTTTCAGATTTTGTATAATAAATGATCAAAGCATTCTTAGAAATTCTTATCTTCAATAAATTATCTGTTTGTGGGTTTAAGTACTGTTTTAATATTTTTATTTCTGACCGGGATATTATAAGCTTATATTGTCATAGTTACGCTATCAATAAAGAGAGTCATAACTCCCTTGGGACATTATAGGGACATTCCCTCTACCCTAATATACATACAGCAACAACAAAACTCTTATAATCAATGGTAACTGATTCAAATATACTGGGAATTTTTCCGTTTTAAAAATAAACAATATTTTATTGAAATCGGTCAGAAATAAAATTATCTATGTACCACGGGAATTAATGAGCCTTAATAACCTCAGGCAATTGCTGTCGGTAATTAAGGCCCTTATAATTCCCTTGATACATAAATAACTATTATCATATACCTACATTTCTAGTTCCATTTCATTATATTATTACTCACCTCTTCTTCCCATAGCTCTTTATTCTCGCTTTTGTCATAGTAAAAAACGGCGGTTTTCCATAGTTATAATGTTTCTATAAAGCATGCAAGTTATTAAATAGTAATAAACTAATCATTTTCACGATAATTTTTAAGATATAATCTCTAATTTCATTGTTATTTTAAATATGAATGTTTTTTGTCCCATTATATAATAATAAATCCCGAGCTTCATCCTGAATAAAATTTAATCATAAAATGCATCTGCTAATGCTTGGAAAATAGTTTTTAATTTATTTTGAATCGGAATGAATATGCAAGAGGTCCGAGTGAGCTTTATTTGAATTAGATATGCCCGTATATCGTTAAAACCTTCTGCTTTTTTTACTTGCAAATCCTACGAATAATTTTAACCCACAAAAAAGAACTGGCAGTGTTTCCCGTTAATAGAATTAAATTGAACACGTGGTTGAATTAGTATAGAACATATAATTAAAATAATTTTTCAAAACGGGGATCATATAAATTAACGCAATTCATTCATAGAATTCACTGGAATAGAAAAACTAATTATGTGAATTTTTAACGGAATTGCATAGGTATTTCGGAAAACTCAGTATTTGCATTAACTTTAAGAAATTGTTGTTTTCATAAATCACTGCTTAACATTTTGAAGGCCCAGTTTTTTGACATTTGACCAAAAATACAAAATTTTAGACAATTGTAAGTTGCAACCTGAGGAAAATATATTTTAGCCATTAATAGATATTGATTATTCGCAGCAAATTATCTGCAATAAATAGGCTTCAAAAAGGTTACGTCGTTGTCTTAATAATTTAGCGAAAGGACAGATGCATCTTGCCAAATATGAAAAATCTAGTTCGTTAGCCTACTGGATAGTGACATAGTATATGTTCTGCCGATTCTTCACTCCAAACACAATCGTCACTTAGTCTCTTCAGCTATGCCCAATTTGTGCATGTGATTCCTCAACCAGCAGTGCCAAATATATAGGCACATATCGATATTTGTAAATAACTTCTTAAGAAATGCAAATATTTACATAAAAATTGTAACTCGGGGGTTTTTGCGGGCGAGAAATTCAAATTTGTTTCTATCTTTACGTCACTAATAGAGGGCGCCACTTGTGACACACCATGTTTCTTTTAAATTGTAGAACTTTTTTGCAGCTTAGTGTATCCATCTGACTATCGAAACAATCAATTCTCCTACCTGTTTTATTTGAAAAAAGTATACCTTGCTGAAGTCGGTAGGAGTAACCATTTTTGAAATACTGTTTTCGTTTCAGGTAAAAGACCTTTTCTGCTGAAAATACAGCACAATGTTAGTTGAAAAAGTTGTTCAGAATAGCAAATTATGGAGACGTGCAAAATTTCAAGAAGACCGGCGAGGTATTTTATCAAAGCAGACCGATCTTTTTGCATGTCTCCATACTTAACCGTTCTGACAACTTTTTCAAGTAATATTTTGCTGTATTTTCAGTAGAAAAGGCACTTTACATGAAACTATAACAGTTTTCAATCGATGCACTGAATATTTCAAATAGGATTATATTGAAAACTATTTCTCCTAACGACTTCAACAAGGTATATGTTTTTCAGATATAACAGTTCAATTGTTTCAATAAATGGATACACTAAGTAGCCAAAAAATTCTGCCATTTAAAAGAACCATGGTGTGATGGTTCTACTAGTGACGTCAAAATTAGAAACAAATTTGAATTTCTCGCCCGCATAAATATCTGATTTACAATATTTGGATTTTTTAAAAAGTTATCTACAAATAGCGAAAATATTAAATTTTAACTTTGACACCCTGTATCTTTTTTATTATGCGACTTGGGATATAGGTATGTTAGGTTAAAGCATTTTATTTTCACCTAAGGAATCTGTGGTCTCATTCTCGCTACTTCATTTAAATACACCCTGTATAGTTTTTAGCCCTCTTTGTCGATCTATCGCCTGTGAACGCCTTCGAATGAGCTTAATTTGGCAACGCCAGTACTAACATACTTTTTTCTCTGTCCATGTCGAGATGGCCGTGTATCCAAACCAGAGTTATTATGTGCTTGTTCCCAACGACTCCAGAGCCTTCTGACAATTCCATACCGTACTTAAATTACACTGGTAGTAGCGACTTGCGTGAATGTCTCTTCCAGCTTCCATAAACACAACTCAATGGCATACATTTTTGCCTGAAATATACTTACATACTTATCCAGACTTACTTACTGTAAGCCTGGTCTTTGGGTTGCAGCTATACACTCTAACCCCAATACCTCCCGGAGTCTTGGATCCAGCAGTGTACCAGCAAGTATCTGCCTTCAGAAGGGCGGTTCCATTCCGCTTCAATTCCAAACTGAAGCAGGTACTTTGCGTTGCTAACGACTCCGCCGCCTTGTTCCCCTGGATAACTGTATAACCAGATATCCAAGCCAGAGTTATCGTCCCCCTACTTAGGCACGTTGCAATCTTCCTTATCCACGACTCTCATACGTTGGATATCCTATTTGAAAAAAATTCATCCTTTGTTGCACTCCATAGATCCCCGTTCCTGAGCTCTGGGATCTTAGCGTCAGGATTAGCAAGCCAGGTTTCCCTAGTCGGACACTCTACCTTAAAATTCTTTTGAAAATCATAGGTAGGGAATATCTTATCGCCATCTACTAACCCCTGTGGTGTGACCCCATCGTGATTTTTACCTTTCCACATCTCTCACTGTTTTAGCCGGTAAGCGAACCTTCATGCCGCCCCCTCAACCACGAGATGCAGTTTTGGAAGGCACAGGAGAGCCTCTGGGGCCTCCATGCGAGCTGTGTATATCTTCCCTGACGCGCTGTCACATGCAAGTTGCTTAAATTTATTTAAGCGCTGAGTAATAGTAACCCTCTGTACCGCAGGCCACAATGCCACAGCAGCGTGAGTGAAAGAAAGCCTAGCCACCGCAGTATAAAGCCACAAGGCAGCTTTTGGATTAAGCCCCCACGTGTAGTGTACTTTTGGTCTTTATGAATGGAATGGAAAACCACAAAGAAGTGGATTAAAAATAATAATGCAGATATACATATTCATAGAGTATGTTCAATGTAAACGTTGAACGTACCGTGTTTAGAACGAACAACAGAAAAAATGTTCCTAAGAAGTAGCAGTGAGAACGTTGAACAGACAATGCATAATAGTTACAACTTTACTGCTACTTTAAAATAGCGCTACAGCCTCGTTAGATACTTTGTAGTAAATATTACTTGAACGTGACATGTTGTCAGCTCCCGTTACGGGTGCTGAAGTATCAATTAGTTGCAAGTTGTTGCAAGTTGCAAGTAAGATTTATGTCATTGTTGCAAAATACTAACCTTAACTTCAGAAATAAAGTTTTGTCATTATGTTTGCATCAAATTTAATAGACTGATGCATATAAAAATAATTGTCATTTCGATCGGACAATAAAAAATAGCTTTGACTATCTAGAGATGTTATTAGTTATTAGATATTTTAGTTAACATTTTTATTAAAACATATATTCTAAGGGAGTGTGATGGATTTGGAAGTTTTATCACTATGTTTATGCCGCACCGTATGTTTCACTTGCGTAAGTAATACGTACTGCACTTAGAAATATTTGCTTAATACCTACTTGACTCAGAGTTAAGTAAACGGAGAGGAAATATATAGAATGAATTGAAATATACTCGTAAGATGGTAACAATACTTGTTGCAAAAAAGCAAGCAATATACTAATACGCAAGACTGACAGGAGAATGTTGAAGTTCCTTAAAAGTTGCTCTCACCACGTAGTAGGTTCTAAAAGCTTATTCTCCATTTTCGCCATAAGCACGTTTCTATTACGTGGCCATGGCTAATAGCAAAACACTTCAATAGTCATAGCTACGTTCCACCGACTAATTGTGCTAGTTGGAAACGTTGTAAAATAACATTTTATCACAATTTGATGTCATTTAACACAATTGACCTAGGCAATGAATAACCAATAACCACCTGTAATATCGCCAATAATTTGTATCAGTGCACCTTGTATATTACGCACTCTTACTACTATTAATGTTTTAATGTTTATATTAATATTTATATTAATGTTTTTATTATTCACTTTAATGTGCTCTAAACATTGTTTTTCTACGTTCATACAAAAAACAATACTTTATTGAACTATATTTAGTGGAAAAAGTGGTTCTTTATTGCACCAGTGCAATAAAATGTTTATTGTATTAATCTGTCATTCTACTACAGCGTTTTGTCATCATGACAAACATAAACGTTCAAATCGACGTCACATTTTTCTAGACTTAGTGTCATCTAAATAACATGTTTTGGTTTTTGCATGAACGTAGAGAAAATATTGCATGCAACTCGTACAAAAAGTGCTTATTGCACGCGACGTGAAATTGTCCAACGAGGCCGTCAGGCCGAGTAGGACAACACTTACTTTTTGCACTTGTTGCATAAATAACTATTATGTAAAACAATTTTACAAATCTGGAAACCATTTGGGATTCAGATATTGTGAGAGTGCTTTGTAAAATAAGTTAGTGCAAATAAGGTATTTAGAGAGAAGCGCTCTAACAGAAAGATAAACGAAGTAAAATTAAATACAGAAAATGCCTGACAGTTGGTGCTGCTGAACCTACAATTCAGCGTCACGTGTTTTCTATTTTAGTAAAGAATTTACTAATCAATAGGAATTTCCTGACCATGTAATTAATCTTATAGATTCAATATCCTGGGACAGTAGGTCATTTGAACAAAGAAACAACGAAAACTTTAATTTTACGTACGTTTCGGGTTTATTACATAATACCCATCTTCAGAAATTACAATATTCTTATGCTAAAAGAGTAAAAACAATAAGACGTAAATAACATTTTTTTAAAAAAACAACCAAAAAACATAAACAACATTTCTATAGTCGGTAAACAGGGTCAGACTGACTTTTTTAAAAACAAAGTCAGACTTACTCTGTTTACTGACTTGCCTAGGGCTCGTTTAAGAGATTTTGCACAATACAGTGACTCTATGCAGGGACAGTGGCGACACGTACTTCTGGCCGCCGTGTTCTGGCAAATTTACTGTAGGCGCTTATAGCACTTTGATAGTCTCATACTTTATTTTGACTTTTAACACAATTATTGTTGTTGCTTTGCACCTGATACAGAAAGATATTGTGTAAAATAAAATGTATGCAATGATATATAATATATTATATAAAACCAATAAATTGTCCATTTCTTCAGAAACTATTAATAAAACGTTTATTGAAAATTTAATGCTTAGGCTCGTGCTTAGGTATATGATATAATTCATATTATTTGACAATTCTTTCTGTGTAAAATACATTGATAGACTAGTATTTATGCACGTTTTTGCTTTGAATAACCAGCAATAACAGAAAATTTTAAAAAGACCAGATAAATTAAACACATCTCATGGTAGATTAAATTATATTTAAACTCACACATACCTTTATTCACATGTTAAAACTAAGACAAAATCTGAATATATTGTAATATTTATTTGGGTATATGTTTTATTTAATTAAATTTATTTTTATTATTTATTTTAATTTTAAATATTTTATTATGTATTTAATGTCAAAGTTTGAATATTAATTTTTGTTGGGCGCCTTGATCCTTTTATGTATTATGTTTTATGAGTGTATGTTGTGGTTAAGCTATATTTTGTTCAATACAAATCTTTTATATAATTTTTTTTTATCTTTTTATCTTACCTTATTTATACAATTTTTGTTTATAGCTTGCTAGACACAGTTTCACAAATCAAAACAGCAAAAGAAACTTAACTGAGGAGTCGGTTCAAAATATGCAGGGTTTTTATTTTATAACAAATAGTAACACACTTGAAAGACAGTTTTTGGTTCTAGAATCAATTTGAAAACAATAAAGAATATTTTCTTTTTAATATTACTTCTCTGATGATAATTTTACCAAACCACTATAAGTTAAAACTTTGTTATTAAATTTAACTGAAATTTTATAAATTATGCTAATAAATATTCTTTAACTTGTAATGTTGGTTGCATTCCTACAGAGTGTATTTATCTAATATGATAATACAGAGTCCTAATATATTCTAAAATAATGGCTGTTCATGCATAACAGATATTATTAGTTCCAGTGAAATTTGTAACTAAGGACGGTTGACTAACTATACTTTATATAAACACTCTTAGTAGTAGAGCAGGGAGACACTTGCGGTTTGGTTTAAAATACGTGCGAACTCGTTGTGAATGCGTGACAGAGATGGCAGCACTGTACCGCACACATACCCTCTAGTGGTGGCGGCGAGAGTGAGAAGTGTTGTTGACACTTAAAATGGTGACGTTTATGTTACAAGAACAGCGAACAGCGAGTAATAGTTCGTTTTTTATACTTGAGTGCTGCAACACCCATTGAAATTTATGACCAGTTTTCACTGAGGCATGTGGTGATGGTGTCATGAATGTGAAAAATGTGCCACGTGATGAAGGCATGAATTGGACTGTCTTTTCATCAATTGTGGCAATGGACAAGGCTGAGACTTTTTTGGTTCGACGTTCGACCTTCTTTGAACTGTCTGAGTCACGAACATTTTTCACATTCATGACACCACATGTCTTAGTGAACTAGCGATAAATTTCAATGAGTGTTGCACCACGTAAGTGGAGAAAACAAATGACTACTCGCTGTTCTTGTAACGAAAACATCGCCATATTAAGTGTCAACAACACTTCTCAGTCTCGCCGCTACCGCTAGAGGGTCTGTGTGCTGTACAGTGCTGCCATCTCAGTCACACATTCACAACGAGCTCACACGTATTTTAAACCAAACCGCATACTATATCTATTTTATTAATGAAAAATATGTTTATTTTTAACATTGACCAAAGAAATCGCAACAGAAAATATACATAATTTTAATAGTAGATAATAACAATAATTTTATTATGAAATAAACATTATTCTTTAATAATGATGGATCTCAACTCAAAAATAAGTTTCATATAATAAATATTATTTGCTATTAATATGTATATTTGTTCCGAGAATATAGCTATGGTAGGTATATAATAATAACACACATATTTATTATTAAAACACTTTTATTAGATGTAAATAATGATTATTCAAATATGCACTCAATTGATGTAATAAATGAATAAATATATATATATATATATCGCCATATTTCAATATACAGTAAATTGATTGCTAATAATAAGCCTGATTACTTATAAATAAATTTGTTTTTCAATGCACAAGTGTTTATTTGTAATGTTTAACTCTAAATCTCGAAGTTTTGGGCGATTTATTATCTTAAATTTAAAAATAGCATTATTAATTATTTTCACAGCACGCTACGCAACACAGTAACAACCAAATACACATTTCACTGCGATCTAGGCAATCTGAGCAACAGTTCATTAATTCATTACAATCTTCAGAAGTTGTTGAAGCTGCTGGAGGCGGTTGCAAAACAGGTGCTTGTTGATTTTCTTGGTTGTGTGATGCAGGACCACGTATTTCTTTAGAAATCGGTTCTGGATCCTGCGCCATACTTGCAATTATTATTTGTCAGTATCAAATGTGGTGCTTACGCCGCGGCAGTCTGCAGAATAAAGTACGTAGCTAAAAATAGACGCAGACCATTTACTAGCTTATTTTAAACTGCTCGGAATTTATAAATGGTAGTGGACAAGTCGGAAACCGGTATGTATACTCATCGAGAACGCGAAAATATTCTTAGTCCAGTAACTTTGTCGCCTGAAAGAAGGAGGGATCTTGCGTCAGTTTAATAATTGTCAGGACAGATGCGGATTAGTAAGTATTTGGTGGTCAATAAATAATGAGTAATATAAATGTATAAGAACTTTTAATAAATAATATGCGAGGCTTATTAGTCGATAGTATATTCGGGACTAATTTACCAACTTGTGGTTGTCTCACACTTAAACACATGTATGTGTAAATGTGCAAAATGTTGCATATAAAAATCTTTAGAAAAAGCTGTAATTGCGCTACCGCTGTCTAACTCCATATCTACATAAATGTCCTCTATTTTAACTTTTATTTGAAGTGGAGAATTCTTATTATTAAATATTAAATACGTGCAAAAAATTATTATTATCTTCAACATTGTTATCATTTATTTTTAAAAAGTGAGAACTTTTTTTATTATTTAATGAACCAAGTTTCTTACAAACATTTGACAAATGACCCTTTTCATGACAATTGTTACATATGTAATTCTTATATCTACAATTAGAAAATGTGTGGTTATTTTTTCCACATAATGTGCATGAAACATTCTTACTCGTTCCTGCAACCGGAATACTCCCTTGGCTCCTATGCTGCTGCCTCCTTTGAAAAGTCGTGGTCGCTCTCTGGTTGCTGCCTGTACCCTTCACTGCTTGGTTTACCCGGTGAACTTGAGGTTCCAACTTTACCTTCGGTTCATCCGCATTTGTATTTCCTTAATAATTTCTCGCCGCCTCCACGCTCTGTGCAATTTCCAGCGCCTTTTGAAAATCGAGAGTGGTACTAGACTCTTGCAAGAGTTTTTCTAGCGCTCGACACTTTTACATTCCGAAAATAAACTTGTCCCGTATAGCCATGTTTAAAAAGTTTCCAAAATCACAATTTGTGGATAAATGCCTCACTCTAATAGCCCAGTCTGTAATACACTCGCCATTTTCTTGATGTGCTTGGTAAAACAACATTCGTTCACCCCACACACTTTTCTTTAAGCAGAAATGTTCATCAAGTTTATTTACGATTTCGTCGTAATTTACATTATCGGATTACCCACTAACAGCAGAACACCATTGCGCAGTCGCAATTCAAGCAGCTATTTCAAGTTTTTAAATTTCAAATTGTTGCCGCTACAATAGTTAACTTTATTGAAGTAAACCTGTATTAAAAATAAGTATGAGTACATACCAAGAAAGTATCTATTTGGAACAAATACTATAACATAGTCAAACGAAAATATTATTGATAGCTAAGGTGCAGGATAATGTCTGACAATTTGATTGTCACAACACCAGAACTGAGTATTGTTGAAGTAAATTTATTATAGAACAAAGAAATTAAAAATATAAAACCACTGTGAACAGTATAAATTTCTGATTACCACAATTTATTAACATAAGAAAATTGACTGGTCGATATTTTCAGCGTAAGTGCGTTATAAAGCATGTCCTGCATATTTCTTATCAAATAATAAATAATAATCATCTAATTTTGTAAAAAAAACTTTTTCTTTAAGTTCACGATAAATTATTACACGTGCCAACACGGTGCTGCGTCAACAACTTATGTATATAGTTTACATATAATTTTACTAAAATTTGGTACGTTGGCATAGGTTTACGGAACAAAAAGTTCTACATCAGAATTATGATACATTCAGTGTTTATAAACTGGATTTTTTAATTCCAAGTAGGAAACATTAATACTTAGTAAAAAATTAAAATCATTCAAAGTATAGAACTATCACTAAAACTAATTGTTAAACCTTATTTTCTAAAACAAATAATTGATGAAAATTGTTAACACTTTTTGACACAACAGAATTTTCAATTTTCTTTAAACCCCTTACAATTTTTTAATGCAATGATTGTAATGTTGCATCCATTCTCTAGAATAAGACACTTTTTCGATAATGAAATTTAATTTGATTTCATTTTTATCCCAACCGACCCTATTTGAATAATTTCAACCTTTTTTATTGCATTTAAACGCAAAAAACCCTCGAATTTGGTTTTCATCACGTTTTTATTTTCCTTTAAAGTCTATAAATAATTAATATGACATGAACCAAAATCATTTTTTCACTACAGTTTTTTGTTACAGCCAGCCTCTCTATATTTTCGAATGGCATATTGTATGCTTGGAGTTCTACATTCATCGTAAAAATTACAAAAGATAAAGAAAACTACAACATCAGTGAAGATGAGGCTTCGTACTTTACGTTCATACCAGCTACCTATATCAATGATGCTAACAAGTTTTCCCTTCTCGAAACTGTGTGACGTCATAGGAAGGAAACGAACATTGATGTTATGTGCCATACCTCATATTATCACTTGGATCCTTAAAGCTTTAGCTACAGAAGTGTATATGTTTTACATTGCAAGGTTCTTCGCTGGAATGGGAGACGCATGCGTTTTTTCAGCATTGCCCATGTATATCGGCGAAGTATGCTCGCCAAAAGTTAGAGGTAGATGGGGGAACGCCCTTACATTCTTTTTATTTTTGGGGCAGTTTGTTATTAACGTACTCGGCAACTTCTTTAGTGTAAAAGTAACTTGTTATATTTGCATTTGCATACCTATTATTTTTGTTATATTATTGTCTTTTATGCCTGAATCACCTTACTTCTATTTAATGAAAGGTCGGTTAGAAGAGGCAAAAAATTCTCTAAGAAGATTTAGAGGGGACAAAAACTTAAATGACGATTTCTTAAAACTTAAGGCTGACGTACAACGACAAATATCTGAGTCTGGAACTTGGAAAGACTTATTTACCATTAAGAGTAATAGAAGAGCACTTACTGTTGGATTGTTCTTAAGAGTTTCACAGTTACTAGAAGGAATGTCAGTTTTTACAGTGTACACTCAACATATTTTTGAAAAAGCTGGAGGCAACTTAAGTTCAGGTGTTTCATCCATGATATATATATTGGTTTGTGTTTAGTGCTGAATCTTATTTGTATGCACACCGTGGATATATTTGGAAGAAAAAAATCTTACTTGGGATCATTAATACTGTGTTCTGTTGTTATATAATATTTTCTTCTTTTGGTCTCGCTATCATCCCAACCCTAATGCTTGGGGAACTTTTTTCTGCTAGCATTAAAGGAAAAGGTCTCAATCTGCTATCAATATCTTTTGCCGTGTGTCAGATTGCGATAACTAACATATTTTATCTTCTTAGCAGTAGAGCGGGATTTTTCAGCCCTTTCTTATTTTTTGCAGTCTGCACTACCATTTCCAGTATTATAACTATTTATATAATACCAGAAACTAAAGGAAAAACTTTAGAAGAAATTCAACAGCTACTAAAAGGAAAAAAGTCTAATAACAATGGCGAAATAAAAAAATAAATTGTTATATTTGGAATTAAAATGGTATTATTACCAGTTAATAGAATTTTTATTTTGATTTGAAATATCTCAACTTTTGTTAAAAATACATGATGTAGATAAAGCCTTGTTTTGACTTTGTCTTATGACGTATTAAAAGTTAAGATATCTTGTAATTATTAAAACTATATTATTGCATATTGTTAATATTGACAAATATTTAATGACCGTAATAAATTTTAAGAAAATTGAATATTTTTGTAAATATTCTTTTATGCAGTGAAAATGAGATATACAAGGTGTCACACTTTTAGATACCATGACTTCAAAAGTCTTTAGAGGACATCATAACTCCTTCTTGTCGATTATAGGATGTGGCGTTTTCAAGAAAACCCGAAAATAATCTTCAAATCGTATTTTTTAAATATTGTATTATAACTAGATTTATTAGTTCAAACATTCAAAATTGTATTTAATTAATCAAATGGAAATAAATACAAAAATAAAAAACGAAAGTCATATTAAATAAAAGTAAATGTTCTATCCAGCGTGGGTGACAATTATGTATCGTTAATAGGCTACACACATATATACCTACCAGTCACACTACACACAATTAGAAACTGCCATAAGCGTAAATGTCAATATTAGAATGACATATCATGATTTTGGTTTACAACGATATCTAGATGTTGTAGAAAACCGTCGTCTATTATGTATCGAACAAAATGGTTTTCATTTCGAACATTTAATTTGATTTAATATAATTTTTGTTACTGTTACTTGTATTTTTGTATTTATTTCCATTTAATTCATTAAAAACAATTTTGACTGAATTTTTGAACTAGTTAATTTAGTTATAACACAATGCTAGAAAATTATGATCTGACATGAGGAAATTTTCTGGATAAAGTATAATGCTCTTTCATATTTTTCGAAAACATTTGCAACATTTCAATTGGGCTATACTTTGTCCACCACTGGAATTAATATATGATGATTTTTGGTGTCGATAAGTCTTTGGTCGCAACACGAGAATTTTATTTTTGTTAACGGTATTTTAGTTAAAAACAAATATTAAAATAAAATTCATCGTCCTGTATCTTAGAAATGAAGAGTTTATAATATTTTATATTTATAAGAACTTTTAGTCTCAAAATGAGGTCTTCAAAAGATTTTTGAAGTACTGCTGTTTATAAGTGAGATCTTGTATATCAAATATATATTTGACATAGGCCGACCAAAACTTCAGATTCACCTTAAAAAAAAACACAATATCATTGAATGACGGTATGTTAAGTAATATTTAACATATAAATAATATAAAATTATGCATAGTTTGTTTCCAAGATCTTTATGAACTTACTTACAAGATATTTCAGAATTGAGATACATTATTTTTTAAACCTTTATCGTCTGTCTCTCAAAGGATTTGGCTTGGTATCTATCAAACTAGACTTAAAAAATGACTAAGGAAAAAAATTTTTAATTTTGTATTACCATTGAGTAAAGGAAGTAATAACCTATATGATCGCTATTTGTCAATAACTAGCTTTAAAATGGCTAAAGTTAAAGTTGTTTGATGTTGTAATGTAAGCACTTGGCAAAATGCTTATTACATTTACGAGTTTCGATAACAATAAGTATGGCAAAAGTAGATTTGCATTTCCTAATGAGAATTTATGACACTTTGAGCGGATGTGTTCCACAACACTCGACAGTCGAACCCCTGCAGACAAATAAATGCGATGTTTCTGTCGATTAGTTTACATGAACAATATTAAATTTGTTTTAATATAAATAAAGTATATTTAAATATTAAGGTCGTCGTCAAGTCCGGACCTGATATCTGAGTATTCTGTAAATTTTTACTATATTTTATATACAGGGTGTCTTGCAAGTCGTTACAATAATTTTAGGAGGTGATAGAATATTTTTTTTATTTAACCGTGCTTTTCTACACTTATTGAATTGTAGAAGAAAGACAAACCCTTTTATAATAAATATTTCTATACTTTTTTTTATTAGAAATGAATGGATTATTTAAATTATTTAACTAATAATATCCAAAGTGACTTCGTTACTTACCTAGAACTTCATAGACATGGTTTTTCTACTTTGTAAAAACGAAGAGTCAAATTTAAACGTAGATTTTATTTAAAACTTTGTGTGTAG
Organism: Monochamus saltuarius; assembly: GCA_025584915.1. Taxonomy (NCBI): domain Eukaryota; kingdom Metazoa; phylum Arthropoda; class Insecta; order Coleoptera; family Cerambycidae; genus Monochamus; species Monochamus saltuarius. Next base: position 37,030,798 of record CM046722.1, on the reverse strand, counting down.
GTTTATTCAGATATTATTAAAAACTTACCTAAGCAATGCTCTTTCAGTTCTTAGGAAAAGTTTCTTGAGAAACAGTCTAAATTAGGGAAATTAATCTTAACACGTTTAAGTATGCAGAGAGCACATTCGCCAAAACAGAAGACAGCCGTTTAGTATGTAACAGAAATTGTTTAAGGCGCTTTCTCTGCTCCCAACCACTTCTTCACCTGGTGGTAGGCTCTATAGGAATTTTGTACAGCAGCCTCTTCGATTGGAGGCAAAAGAGCGAGGTGGATTTTGACGTTGGCAGCAGATCGGACAAGTATCCTGTAACGTAGGGCATGGAGAGATACTTTTTCCTTGCCAGAAAAAAGCAGAGGTGGTGTCACAGTGAAGGCGTGAAAGAACAACTCTATTCCGGACGGTAATGAGAGCTCTCCTCGAATGAATGATGTTGAGGAGAACTGCTCACAACCTGATCCAATTCTGCCACTTTTCTGGATGAAAACATTTTGTATGCTGGATTCCAATTCCATTAAGCAGCACCAAGAGGTCGAGCGATTATAACATACTCGTACACCTCGCTCTTATCTAATGCTGTCGTCACAATGAGACAGTCGTTGTTTTTAAATTTTAGGTTTTATCAGGACAGATGCGGATTAGGAAATATTCAATGGCCAAGAAAATATGAGTAATATAGAGGTATAAGAGCTTTTAAGAAATAATACATGAGGTTGATTGGCCGATAGTAAATTCGGGACTAATTTACAAACTTGTGGTTGTCTCACACTTAAACACACTATCTCGTTATTTATTTTCACAAGGGTAAGGACCCGACTCTCGGTCATCGTCAAATCTAAACAAAAAGGATCAATGGGGCGACGAGCGGAGTAGGGTTGAAATAATAATTATAAATTATATAAACACATAATTCTAATTTCTAATATACACAAAGTAACGATATGAATAGTGGGGCAATATACAGGATGTTAATATCAGGTGAGTGCCGTAGAGCAAATATATTTTGCATAACACAATGTTAGCCCAATGAATAATCCGTAATAAGTTTTCGACCTCGAGTGCTGAAAGGAACATTGTCAAAAATTCAAAAAAATTATGAATGATTGTTTTGTTTCAGTTTAAAAAAATTATTCAAAATTAAAATAAAATAAATAATAGTGTAATAAAATATAATTGTTAGTCAGTCAGGGCCAGGTTTACAAAAACTTATCTGCTCAAAACCGGCACAATATGTTTCAATTTATTGTACCCAGTATAATAACAAATTAACAGTATTAACACGGAAATATATATCAAAATTTCTTATAACTTCTAAAGAATTAATAGACAAAAAAATCAATTATACGCGGTGTAGACAAGCTACATCTATCGGTCATTCACTAGCTATGTCGGACTGAAAGTCACAGATACGAAGTCTTGCCTTGTGTACATGCAGTAGACACCATTGAAAGTTGTCGATATCTACCGCGTTCGGCGAGAAACGTGCAAACACGGAATTCCAGGAAACAATTAGGGTCATTCTAGGAGAGTTGGCGTGTCAGGTGAGACGACTCACCGACTGTTTTAAAGCTATTACCGGTAATATTAAAATTTTGGCGGCACTACACGGTACGCTACCTTACATCAGTGCATTGGTTTATGAAAGCCGTTGCAGAAGTATCACTCTTACAATTTATTAAAATATTTTCAGTGCATCATGAAAATTTTGAACGTTGTCGTTCAGGTACGTACAAGTAAAATTTTTGTTTCTATGGTATAAAACATACTTGTATACCATATCATTCTAACCTAATTTCGCATTTCCACAAATTTTACCAAAATAGAGGTCTAGTGCGCCATCTCTCGTTGTATACTAAGGTGAGTCAGCGTATGTTATCTTCAGGGCAGTTGGCGCACCTGCAGCAGCTCGTTATATTTGTATTATACTTTTTCTTTGTTTAATATTCATTTACTACTTAATTTATTTACATTTCTCCGAGATACACCAATACTGAAAAAGAAACATCTGGAAAAGTATTAGAAATGCTGTTGCTTCCATCAAGAACAGAAGTAAATAACTTGCAACTATTCTGACAGATGAAGATTATATAGATAAGAAAGCAAAACAATTGCAAAAGGAACAGAAAGAAGATAACATTGTGAAGGATAAAAATGTAAAACAAAATCAAGAAATAAACAAAAGACAGATAAAGTACAATTCGAGTCTTCTGACGAAGAAAATGAAGAAGACGTATATGACGACTCGTCTGATACAATAGCACACAGTGACGAAAGTGAAACAAGAGTTAGATGTGGAGAGGAATGGAAGAACACAAAAAAGAATGAAGACTGCATCAGATGCGTAACTCGTTCGAAATGGGTACATGAAGGTTGTACCTACTAGATTTGTAAATTTTTGTCAGGAGTGCGGTATAAATATAAATAATATATAAGTATGCCATCTCACCTGACTTAGTAAGCCATCTGTTCTTTATGGTAAAAGGGAGTTGACCCACTTTTTTTTAAATATATTGTAATATATTACTTTAAAGTAGAGTATGTAAAGGATACAATAGAGTCTCTTAGTTCTTGTGAGCCCAGATTAGTTATATTTTACCAAAAACAAAAAATTCACTTTCAAAATTTTCTGCACCATATCTCCTAGATTTACCCCACTCTGGGGGCCTAATGCCCCGACCAGTATTGAATTACACCTAGAAAACCTATAGCAAACATTTAGAGCCATTCGTCAACATCCACCTACCATACCTGCAAACCGATGAGAGCTAATAAGCACGAAAAAAGTATATGTCTGGTGGGTGCTGATGAATGACTCTAGCTGTTTGCTATAGATTTTCCAGGTGTAATTCTATGTTTGCAAAAAAATCATATTAACGTATATGTATCAATCACCGACCCTGTACATAATTCCGCTTACAGCGATTAAATACAAAAAATTAAATTAAGAGTTCCCGTCAACTGTCGCTATTGCAACAATACGGCAGATTGTCATTTAGTTTATTTATAACCATTTAATTTTTTATGGTTTACCATCAATTTTAAACAAAAATAACACATTTGTAAATGTGCCCTGAGTGCTTGTCAAATGCAAATGCAAATGCAAAATGCCTAAAGGCCGCTTTACATTTAGGCAATGGAGCATGCAATGCAATGAAAACTATTTTGCAACAAAATATTTCATGCAATATTGCAAGATGTCATTTGTTTTACATTTATGCAATATATTGCCCATTGCCAAATTAGTAAAATGAAAATGATTTCGATCTGCTAGTCTTCTGCAAAACCATCAAAACATACCGGTGTTGTGTACTGTGGTGTGAAGTTTCAATCAACCTAGAGTTTCAATGGATGAAATAAAAAAGAAAATTATTATGGTTAATTGAGGTTAATTCACTTTTTACTTAATGCCTCGCTGTTAGTTCCTTTTGTGTAGGATGACAAAACTGAATATTACCAGAAAAGGAACCAGAATTTCACGTGCAATGCAATTAAATTAGAGCAGACTCTATATTCGTGCAATGGACTGAAAATTGCGTCGGTCATTAATTTTAACTTTAATGCGCATGCGCGCATGCAATATTTCTTTGCATGCAATAAGAGTTGCACAAATGTAAAGCGGTCTTAAGAGTGTATAAAATTTGTTAAAACTCTTCGATGCAAAAGTAGGCAAGTGAACATAAATTTATATCTGCTGTAAGTTAATTCCTAAAATTATTTTTCAAGCTGTAATTTTGTAACTTTTTTATTAGAGTATGTACAAAAAAACAAATTTCTGTATATATATTGCAAATTTCAGAAAAAAAAACATTTATTTTCTTATGTATAACTTGCATTAAATTATTTGTCATTAAAATTATTATTTGAAGGTAATTGCGACCTAAGAAATTCAGTTTTGTAATGAAAATATTGCAATTACAACTTCCTTATGTAGAGCAATTTTAAGGTATTTACGCAAAAAACTTAACTTGAAATATTTTTAATTAAGGGGTCGGAGTAAAGTACATAATTACTTGAGAGAGATCTCCTGGGTCGTAATTACAAGCATAAGATAAATATGTAACAAAATATATAGATTCTGATCATCCTTTTGGAACTTTGGTATAATATTTAAGTACAAGAATAAGTATATGGTATTCTGTCCATATGTACAGGGTGATCACGTGAAGTCCTAGATTCGGCTGTAACTTTGCTATCCATCCTTCGAGATACTGAAGAACTGAACCGTGTACATATTTTTAGCGATTTTTTTAGGGGTACTTTTTACAGATGCCACCATTTAGAAATGGAGTAGAAAACCATGCTACATCAAGAAATCTTTAGAGAATATTTTGCATGACATTCAACATGGTAGATATAAAACATTTTCATGGGAAATTAATATTCCTACCAAACATTTTTTTAATTGATAAGTATAACTGAAAAAATATATAGGTATAAATATGATTCGGCAGGAACATAAACTATTGTTACCAAAGATTCACTATAACATTTATTATTTGCTAAACTTATATCATTCAGTTCTCAAATGTCTAAAGTTACTTGTATTTGTAAAAAACACTATTTCCAGAATAAGGCGCCCTTAATGCTACCTGTAGAAATGCAAATATTTGGTAAAATCAAGTAAACGCAATAATTATTTTGGCATTAAAAATTGGGGATTATCATCATGGCGCAGTTTACTAAGATTAGTTGGTTATGCTGAACTGTTCTCGAGATTAAGTTTTCATGATAGACAAGCCTATATTACAAGAAACTGTTTATTTTGATTGCGATATCTGCCACAATACTTGCAACAGAACAAAAGGTAGGTACTTACATTGTACAGAAAAAAATAATTTTATGAAGGAATTACCTATTACTTTATTAACCGACGTTTGAAGAAAATAACTATTAATAATGAAGACTGTCTATGGAAGAGGAAAGCCATATCCAATAATGTATTTATTAAAAGGAGCTACATTATTTTTTTGTGGCAGTAGTAATATTAGTAGCAGTAATATTATTTTAGTTATTTTTTTTATTAACAATGCTATTCTAATGTATTAGTTGTACTATTACTAGGCTTAAGAAATATAAATTATATTATATTATTATATGTTATAAATATACAAACTTATTACTCTGAATTCAATATGGTAAACAACATGGCCTTATTTTGATATTGGGATAATATTTCTTTATATGGTATTTGAAATTTTATCTTGTAAATGTAACACTTGAAATTGCAAGTCCGTTGTAGAAAAATAATGAAAAGTTCAAATTCATGTACATTTAATTAAGAAATTACATTTTTAACCTGCATATGAGCAGAAGCAAGACTTGCATCACAATTTTTTTTACCAATAAATCGAAATGCATATATTACATTTTGTGCAATTGTACTATTTAATTAATTTATACACAAAATTTTAAAAATCTAGGTAAATAGGATACAAACATATAAGTTCATATAGATATTGCCATTAGATATGGATAACCAAAGTACAAACATAGCAAAATACCCATTCATTAATACACATAACTAATTATCAATAGCTTCTTGGGACTCCTCGGAACATAATAACATCGAAATAAATATTTCACAACACTCTAGACAAAATTCACTAAAATCTTCATTAGCAGAACTTGTTGAAGTTGCCGGAGGCGGTTGCGAAGGACGCGCCTGTGGGTTTTCCTGGTGACGTGATGCTGGAGCACGTAATTCTTTTCAAATCGATTCTGCATGGATTGTGTGTCATACTTGGCAATTATTTGTTCTTAAAATATAAAATGTAACGCACATGTCGCGACAGACTGCATCAGAATTAACAAATTGAGTAGCTATGCGTGGGTGCAAATTCTACGTTCAAAACATAAGTAAGGGAGATGAACAAATAATTAGGAATGGGACAACTCAATGCAAATAAATGATTATCAAAATATCTCGAGATATCTCAATTGGTCAGATTTGACGATTGATTATTTGACAAGTTCCAAATCGGAATTGAACGATGAATCACAACGAGCACAGATACGTTGTCTGTGACTGGTATACCAAGTGGTAAGGTGACTGAAAAGTCGCTGACACGCAGCCACTGAAGCAACCATACACATTCAGTGCCAATGACTGGAATAACCCAACTAGCAAAACGGTTTCATAATTTTTGGGTTATACGACAATTATGTTTTATTGCTGTGTTATTATTACTGCTTTCGAGATACATATTTGTTATATTACAGCGGCAAGTACCATTATTTTATTGCCAGTAACTGAAATATTTTATAAATTTATCATAAGAACGTTTTCGCAGCTAAATTATAAAACAGCTTGTACGACAAATACGTATATAACTATTTTTTAAACGTTTCTGCGACAAGCTTATAAAACATTTTAGCTAATAAAACATTTTGTAAAATTTTTTTTATTAATGTTCCGTGGTATTTATAACACCGCTATAATCTTTATTATAATTGTTTCTTAGATGTGAGTTATCAACCTATAAAACTGTTATATTAAAAGATACTTGGAGACAATTTGAATACTCAGATTTTGTTAGATCTTTAACTGATAAATTGAACCCGAGAACAACAAGGACAATTCAAAGAATCCCTGCTAAGGCTAGAGATATGCACTTTAATTATGTTACTGGCAGTAACTAGTTACCACGGTCGTGGCATAACAACCCGGAAGACCACTATAGATCAAATAATAGCATAAGATGTGTTTCCCTGAAAACAAAATTTGACGGCCGTATTCTGAGTTTTTGCATAAAAACAAAGAAAAGCTGAATGGCAAGTTTTCGGTAGCCCACGCTGTATATAGATAGTATACAAATGTAGAAACTACATCTACCTGCAATATAGTGTATTTTATCATCACGGTATTTCCTGTATCTACAGTATTACAGGAAATACAAAGTGTTCAACAATAAGTTTGACCAAACTTCACCGGCATGCCATTCATCGATGAAAATGGATAGGATTTGTTATATCAGGGAGTTACAGGGTGTTATAATTTTTTCTTTTTGTATTCATAACTTAAATAAAAAGGAAAAGATTATTTGACAATACTTAGGCGATGATATTTTTTCAACATTAACTTTTATCTATGCATTCATGAGTTTAAAATATATATAGCATCTGAGTAGGCAATGTATTTTTTAAAGAAAATGGAGTACGATACTGACACTTCTAAAACTTCAAGATTTAAAATCTAGTAGTTTTAGAATTTTCTATCAATTTTTAACAAAAGTAAACTGTAAGGTGTCTGTAACATCGATGAGATCATTGGGGTTATAAACATTCTTACGTTATTACCAATTTAGAACAATAAACGCTCTAATGGCAACAATAAAACTTCAAACCAAGTAAATAATACAAAACTGTTTATTGTGATTGACAATTATATTCTCTAGCATCGCCATTTTATGGCATAAGTCGTCAAAACAAAAAAATTGCAACATCTTATAGTTTCCTTATTAAGGTTTGAATAAATATTGCTGTATACCTAGCAACAATTATTTTCATCGATAAAATATGTAGGTAAAGTTTGACCAAAAACTTAATACCTTGCATATTCGTCACAAGGTAAATCCTGAGACAGGATACGAAATATTTCCATCTTGTGGTGTTCTATGAAAGGTAAAACCAGTAAATATATAACACGTTTAGAAAATGTGTGCCATAAATTCAAAGACTTACCATTTGGATGGCTGACAAGTTACTAGGTTCCATTGATTTACCAAACCGCTTAATAGGAGCTACATTTCCTGTAGAACACACTGGATGATGACACTGTCGTTTCAGTGCTTTTGCAGGTAGAACTTTAGAAAGGGGCGAATCTGTATCATGTATCAACCATTTATATGTACTTAATAAAAAAGTGATGCAACACGAAATGGTTGCTACCTACCTCTGAAGTCGTTCATTTGCGGATCCGTGTTCATTAATTTTGATTTTGAGGCATACTATCCCCTACTATGTTTATGACACATTTTTTAAAATACGGTATACAATACAGCGTATTTCAAGAACACATTCATGTCTCTGAAGTTCTCCAGATAGTTTTTAAGAAACCAAGAAAACGTTGTTTATGCAGAGGATGAAAAATTCTTAAATATTAAAAGGTGCAGGTGACTCTCGCTTCCACATTCCGGTCCCAAAAAGAGCGATGTGCAACCAAATGCATATTCCGATGTTGTATTATTGTATAACTAAGGACACAACGTGCCGGGAACGCCCCTTTCGAAAAATGTGATTATAGCTAAGTAAAACGTCTTAAAGGAAGTGAAACGTCAATATGAACATTTCAAAATTATTTTTGGAGAACTCCATACGGAAACATCTAAATAACTAGGTACAATTTTGCCATGTGTCTAGCATGGCGGCTTAGTAAACTTAATGGTCCAATCCAAGAGGCCAATCCATAGAACATTCCAATAAGCCAAGACATTATTGGCGCAATGTAAATTTGTGGCGGCTCGTGGTAGCTGCTAGAGGTGAGTCTCAACCCATTTCAAATAATAAATAGAAATACATTTTCACGTCACCCCTGAGGTAATATTCCTTGACGCGTTGATCGCTTTTTATTATGGAGGTCTTCGCCAATAGCACTGTTATAACAATAAATTAATAAATTAAAAGGCACCAGAACTTAGAATTTATTTACAATAGAAATAATATAATTTTTCTTCGTCTCTTAATTCAGAAATTGTTTTAAAAGTCCAAACGTATGTTAAATTTAGTCTTACCCTGTAATGTAGTTGTTTTTTATTTACTTTAAATTAATATCTGCTTAGTCCTTAAAACCTTACCACCTAATTTTGAGAATATCAAAGAAATCACACACAGTAGTAACAAATAATCAACCGTTGAAAATTAAAAACACAAAAATATTAGCACTCAATCATAACGTATTAGGCTTGCTACAGATTATGCGTGAATTCGCGATTCGTTATGCGCGATTCGTGATATGCGAGGAAGTCGCGAATAGTGTGTAGGGTCTTAAAAATCCATTCATAAAAACGCTACACACGATGCACGAGTTCCTTACAAACCACACATCGTGCATCGCGAATCGCGAATTCACGCATAGACTGTAGCAAGCATTAGGCATGACGTAATTTGATAGTAGTGAGATTGGCGGATGGCTCGTGATTCCCTGCGCTGGTAGAAACGGCGGGATTTTGAAGTGTAGCTGGGACCGTTATTTGTAACTTACGAGGGCAATTGACGCAATAATTATTTTATTCCGTTATACTGATTTTTGATAAATGTAATAGGTAATTGGAAATTATGGGGTATTAAAATATACTGAGTGAGCCAAATTACAGTGCTTGATTCATACGATGAGCCGTCACTGATGTAAACAGGTATTCCCAGACAATAGAATGTCTTGGAGTCATTGGTATAAGCAATTCCACTAATTAGAATGGTTTCAAACTTATAGCTTATCCCACCATATGCACGGTGAATTGGTTTGTCGTGTACGTGCGTTCCTAACCAGTAAGTCACTAACCATAGAGAAGGGAGCAAACCACTAGCGGCTTGGCACACGTGTTTATATTTCTTGTTATCTTGTTTACTTTTCCGTTTTTACGTGCAATATAGTACTGACACTGGTCTATGTGTAAACGCTTTCTTCATTTGTCACTGGAATGTCGTCAGTCCTGGCCTATTGGAGTGTTCTAATGCCCTATGGATTGACCTCGTGCAAATGGACATAAAGCCAATGGTTCCATTCCCGGAGGGATTAACTTGACCTTTCTGAAACTCTATATAGATAGTGTTTAACAAAACTGAACCAGATTATTCTTTACTTTTTTTAATGATAAAAAAGTTTATATTTATTAATCAGCTACTCGAGTGTAGGCACGAGAGAAAAGCCAGGTCGGCGCATGCCAACTTGCCTATCTTTATAGTTTTAAATAAAGTATGAGTGTCCAAATTTCATATTTACAATTTCAAGGGTAAGGATTTATTTATTTATTTGGTAAGTAAGTACATGACACATAATAGTAAACCCAAATAGTAAAGGCAAAAGAGTTAAAGTTAAAAAAATAATTAAAACATAAAATTTAAGATTTACACCAAATACACAAAATTCAGATGCAATTACTGTTAAACAAAGTAGTTATGTGATTTTTACTGTTTCATGAATGGCATTTATTATTTCCTACTAATACAAAAATATCAGTGAGTGAGTCAGTCATAATGTCATTAATTTTAAGAGGAGATAGGGAATAATGAGTATAATACGAATATGCGATTAAAAAAATCTAAATGCATATTTACGCCGAAAATAAATATTATCAAATCATTATGTAAACCCCCTTTTCAGACTGTCACTGACCGCTCACAGCCTTGGTCGTTTAAAGCTCACAGTTCAACTCGATGTCGACCTGATGCTACATTGCCAAATTGAAATATTTTCCTAGTCTGACAATTTTAGAATCTCATATTTTTTATTGCCCAGTTCAGCCAATAATAATTTAAAATATTAATATCCAATGAAATCAAATAATTATATAAAAAATTGCAAGTAACGCGGTCCATTCGGTTTTCCGGTAGAAAATATGGTCCAATCAAGCGATCCCCGTACAGTCCTGCCCATACGTTGACAACAAATCGCCTCTGAAAGCTAAACCGACGACTAGCGTGTGAATTTATGTCCGACCAAATGTGGCTGTTATGGCTGCAACGAAATTAGCTTGGTTTTCTAATAAAACCGAGTAATAAACCATTTAGGGACATTACATAAAAAACCTATACCCAATGGGTAAATTATTAAGAGAAGATGAAAAGTGTTTCGTATTTAAATACTAAGTAATAAAAAACCTTCGTGTTGTCGGCAAAAACTGTCCAAAACCGAAACGGCGCGCCTCTGATCCGATGCTCATAAAAGTTATCGAGAGTGAATCTTGACCTACTGTATTATTAAGTCAATAACCTAGTTACCTAGTTTTTGTACTGTTATTTAACGACAAGGAGTAAAGCTAACTTTTTTTATCTAAATACATGAATGAATTTTCCTTAAATATTAATAATTAATAAAAACAAATTTAAATAATAAATAAATATTTCCGAATGTTAGGTTATTACAGTTTAATAATTTTGATATTACGTTTTCACTACGTTTTACAATTGAATATGAATTTTTTGTATTACTCGTAAGTACAATTAATTATTTAGTTTTTAGTTACATACATCTAGCCTAAACATTTATTGTTTTTTAAGTAGCATGGTACTAACGTGTTTAAAATGCCAGTTCGAGTAAAGTTGCATTTGTACACTGTTAAGTTAGACATCTCCGATATTCCGTAACAGCGGCATTCGCATTTCGTAAACATTCTCCGTATAACACTACCATTTCCGCATATTCGGAATTTGTAAAATTATGCATTGTGAATTTACGACGAATACGCGAGACCGAAGTAAACAAACTACTGCTTGCTGCTTTAATTCTCTCCATCCCCCCTCCAAATATGTGGCTTTATTAATAAAATTGGGTCAGCCAATTGCAAAATTCAAGACGGCTGAGGAAATCAGCAGGTTCTAAAGCCTGAACTTTCTGAAAATGATACGGGTTTGGTGAGTTTTCACGTAATAATCTGCAGACCTTGCTTTGGGATATCTCCAATAGACTTGAAATGGTTCTTATAGAAATAGTAGGATGCTCCTCAACTAAATTTAAAACAGCTACTATCACATTTAAGTCATTTTGCCGGTGCCCAGCAAGTTCCCAACGCGGTTTTACAGAACCCGTATCGCGAAGGCGTAGAAGCACTTGCACAGTGTTAGGGAAACGTCTCCGATATTCAGCAGCTGCGGCATGCATTTCGTAAACATTCTCCTTATAAAACTACAATTTCCGCATATTCGGAATTCGTAAAATTAGGCATTGTGAATTTACAACCAATACACGAGACCGAAATAAACAAACTACTAATTGTATTCTCTCCATTCCCCCCTCCAAATGTGTGGTGTGATCTCCAAATTTGGGGGAAACGAAAAGCAGGGAATGCAGAAAGTGCGAATAAATGGTAGTAAATTTAGTAACATGTTGAAGTGTTAGACGATATTATGTATGTAAACATGATGTGACAACGATGTCTTCTTCGTCACTCGATTGTCATATGGCTGTGTCATCAGAACGTTTGTAGCGTACCAGGAGCGTCGTGTTACCGAATTTTATAGGGTGATTTGTTTATTTTTTTAAGGTTGAGTACAATTTTTTTTTCGATTTTCTGCTTTTATTAGGCCTTCCGAATACGTGGTTAAAATTAATGACATTATGACTGACTCACCCTGTATACAGAAACCTTACGTTATTTTGCCTTGTACATACACATTGACATTATTTGATAAATATTTTATCAATATTTTTAAAACAAATTTGAATTATATCTTTATAGTTAAATTAACATAGGCTGTTAATTAAAATATCTACTATACTATTTTTTTTTTTCGACATTTAAAAGTACCACCCTCTATATAAGTGGTCAATTTGTATATTTTCTAGTCTCTTTATCTCTTATTAAGGTAGATATTTTTATAGTTACTGTCGTTAATTTTGAAAATGTTGCATTTACTTCATAAGTAGTTATTCATTACTAAATATAGTAGGTATGTTTAATTTTGCAGTAAACTCAATAAAAATAGATTATTCCTCTAAAAGAAGAATTTTGTCCTCCACACAGAAAAAAAAATTTTTTTTCAGCAAGCAATTCCATTTATTCTAACACAATTTATTCTATGAAAACAAATCTCTCTTCCTGCAATGCTCACTTTTTGTCAAAAATAAATTGATTTATTTGTTAAGAAAATTTAATTTTTTTGACGAGTATTTGTTTTAATGATACAAATAGTTATTGCATTTGAACCCTTTTATGAAAACTTAATTTAAGCATAGATTGAGTTATGTGAAAAAAAATGTAATTTCTTAATTCTTTTTGTAAAATTTTTAAAAGTTTTATTAGGTTATATAATATTTTGAAAAATATATTCCTAATATAGTTGAATCGTCGAAAATAGTATTTGTTTGATAGGAAAAATTCGAATTGTTTCCTGTAAACAAAAATTAATTTCAATACGTGGTCATTAGATATAGCTGTGCCATATTTTGCGTACTCAGGTATGTCGGGTTTGAAAAACATGAACAGCCAACTGGTTAGTCGCCAGTTAACTCACCACTCACCTGTGGCGTACTGATGAGAGCTAATAAGCTCGAAACCAGTAAATGTTGACTATTTACTATAGATTTTTTAGGTGCAATTCAATGTTAATCGGGGCATTATCCCGCAGTTGTTTCTTGAAATTCCTGAGCAATAAGTTATTGACTTAAATAAGCAGATGTCTAATTGTAAAAAAGTCCTTGAAATATACAAATTTTGTTTTATCATACAATATAATTAAATCAACACCAGAAGTGTATCATTGAAAAAAAAATAATGCTTTTTAATTTAAACAAATGTTGTCTACACAAAATAACTGTATTTCTGCATTTTCAAAAAAATTATTGCGTATCAGGAAATAAATATTTGTTTAGGCTTATACAAACAAATAATTTATTTCCATGAAACAAATTTTGTTTACAGGCAGAATTTGTTTTTCGGTCCACTTATGAATATTTGAAAATAAATTAAACATTTAGTTTTTCTTGTGGCTAGAATGATAACATGATTGTTGTACACTATTCTATACAGTGTATCTATAGATTACTGCAAGAAAAACCTTACAATTCCTTATATTTTGAATCAAAAAATGTCGTCAAAATGTTTGTATTAGGTATCATAGATAAATTTGGTAAAATTTAAAATAAAGCCAGATTTTTTACTGTTTAAGAAAGGTATTTTAAGCTAATATGTATCAAATCTCCTACAATTCCTATCAACGAAGTCATATGTATGTTCTCTGATACCAAACATCTAGGTATGCTAATGAACATCCACAGACAAAACTCTATTCAATAATTATCTAAAAAATTTAATATATTTACTAACCTCTGGAGTGGGAACTCGAAATTCAACCACAATAATTGAGATCTCACTTATTTCTGCGTTTTATTTTGGATCGCTTCATCAGGTGGCCTCCTTTAACTTGAGTCAAATATCTAACTATAAAGATGATTATACCAATAAATTAAAATTATTTGAAATTGAATGTCAAAATGAAATATCGACAACGTCAAACTGATTAACTGTCAATGAATATCATAATAACCTACTAATATAAATAAAAATTTATAACAAATTGTAACATTTATTTATTGTTTTTTTTTTATCATATATTTTCAGGTATTAACAATATTGTGTGAAACTAACTACTCAGTGGACAAAAGCCCCAACCTGCGTTGAATTACACCCACAATATCTACCCATATATTCCTTATTATTAGCTTCTGTAACATTTTTTACTGTTTAAGAAAGGTATTTTAAGCTAATATGTATCAAATCTCCTACAATTCCTATCAATGAAGTCATATGTATGTTCTCTGATACCAAACATCTAGGTATGCTAATGAACATCCACAGACAAAACTCTATTCAATAATTATCTAAAAAATGTAATATATTTACTAACCTCTGGAGTGGGAACTCGAAATTCAACCACAATAATTGAGATCTCACTTATTTCTGCGTTTTATTTTCTTATACAGTAAAAAATGTTACAAAAGCTAATAATAAGGAATATATGGGTAGATATTGTGGGTGTAATTCAACGCAGGTTGGGGCTTTTGTCCACTGAGTAGTTAGTTTCACACAATATTGTTAATACCTGAAAATATATGAGAGAAAATAAAGCCAGATTGTTGAAATCAACTGTTCGCATTTTCTTATTTTCTGAACACTGTATATCAAAATGAAAATTTATCTACAATAATGTGATTACAACAATAAATATTACATGTATATATAAACTAATATAACGTGGCAATAAACTACTTTGCTACTACCTATCTAGTAAGCAGTTACGAAATATTGAAGCGTCTATTTTTGATGTAGGTACCTAAAAAACTAAGTCCGATCCTGCAAACGGCTGTCTATTTCTAGGTCAAATGTTTGTATTGTAAATAACTTTAGCAACCTTGGAAACACAGCGGTTAGTCGCAGAGTCGAATCTTTTCATCTATCCTTAATAACAATCCATAAAACTAATCATTTACACCTGATTTTGATTTATTGAAGCTAAATTACTTTATCACATTGCCTTTTTACTTCTTAATTTATTCTAAGTAAAATATATTATTTCGATGTTATGAAGTATGTAATGTATATGTAAATAAATCAAGAGATATGAGATTTTTAAAATTGCTAATGAATTTTTATGTCATACCCAACTTTATTAATATTTATTCCAAATTGAGTTAACCAGAAATCATCCTTTAAAAATATTTAGAGAAGTACTAATTAATATTCATTATGATTATTTTATAATGACCTCATTAAGCAATGTACTTTACATTATTTAACGGCTTGACTGATTAGCAACAGGAAGTTTAAATTGTCAATACTTACGTGTCTTTCTTTTAGGAAAGGTTTGCACAACAATTCATACGAATTATTCCATTTCCAATTAGACATCGTCATAAGTTTATTACCAATTTGCAGGATCAATGACGGCTTGGGGCCCAAATGCCCCCATAACATTAAAAAAAAACAAAATATAATAATACAAAATTTCAAAGACAAATAAATGAACTAAAGTATCGTAAACAGATTTATAAAAATTGATAAAAAAACATTTATTGTAAATACATATTTATTTGATTTTAAATAAAACTGAGGTCACAAGTTAACAATATAAAACTGAAAATATAATTGGTTGATATCAGTTTGAAAATAAATATTAAATTTTTATTGTTATTGACAGTAACATTGACATTAAATAAAATTATTTCATTCAATCGCATTGCTTTGTGATTGATTGACTAATTATTTACTAGCTATAGCTACCTACATTTTTCACGGTGTAGAAAGAATTTTTTTGCATTCTGTTACTAACCTACTTGTGACATTTAAAACTCATCAAAATTAACATATTTTTTATATAAGTATTTAACAAATATTATTACAAGCTTTTATAATAACTTACGAGTACCACATTAGAACCCTGGATAGTTTGACTTTCGAATGAGCTAATTTTATCTGCTGATTTTTAAATTTCTTAATATTTCTGCGAATTAAAAAAAAACAAAAATATGAAAATATATGTATTTATTGTATTTAAAACTTAAATGTTATTGTAATTGCTTACCGAAAAGTAATTTTACTGACAAGAGTCTACTAAGAATAAATTACACAAAAGTTCAGAAGTTTTTTTTTTTTTTTAACTAAGAAAATTGTGAACATTTTGTTTTAAAATACACAAAGCTGTCTTAGAATTTCACTTCGTTTAAGAAATTTAAAAGAACCTATATGAAAATTTGGAAAGTAAACATGGAAGTGGTGTTTTTTTCACCCTCTTTTAGCAAACCAGGAAAATATGCTACTAAAATATAATTTTGGAAGTATTATTTTCCTGTTAAAATTCGTTTGTTATAACATTGAATCTAATAAAAAATGATAATTATTTACAACAACGTAAAACTCTTCAATCTTAACAAAAAAATTCCTACCCCCCTATTTTTGAGGGAGCTGATTACGAATCTGAAGTCAGATTTCGGCGGCCGCATGAAGTTTTCAATACAATTTTTTTTTCAAATTTTATTACATTAGATTGAAATTGCAATATAACACATGTGCCGTCTTCATTTCATGACACTGTTGCCAAAATAAACAGGTGTTATAATGCAACTTCAACCTAATGTATACATAGCAGATACAATTTTGAAAATAAATTTGTTGGAAAACTACATGCGACCGCCGAAATCTTCAGATTCGTGATCAGCACCCTCGAAAATAGGGGGTAGACATTTTTTTGTTGATTGGAGAGTTTTACGCTGGCGTAAATAATTACCAAAAAAAATATAGGTATATATCAAAGACTTTTTTTTAAATTTGCCAAGAAAAGTACCTCTGATTTTTTTTGTATACACTTATGCAACACCCTGTAGATGAAGTAATACATGATTTTAGTAGAAGACACCTAGAAGGCTTGAATTGTCCTTATTTTGTTTTTAGTTTAAAGATGCTCAAAAGTAACTTACTCATAAAAATAATGTTATAAGAATTCATAAGATTTATTAGGAGTTTGAAGGCCCCCTTAAAGAACAAAAGATTATAACTAATACAATTATTCATGAAAAAATGTAGTAGTACTACTGTTATTCATAGTAAAAATTTGATTAATTTTATATTTATTCTTCGGCGAGATAAAAAGAAACAAGTTTCATATTAATTAATTCAGCCTATGATTTATTATCCTGCTACATTGGATTTATTTTTGCTAACAATGACATCATGGTATTGAATATATTATACATTATATTCTTCAAGGAATAAGTACCTTGAGCTTGATTCAAAATTAGATCTAAGGATAAATTTAGAAAATTAACATGCGGTGAAGTGGAAACCTTAATATATTGCAAAAGTCTTATCACTTGTAAAAGTAGAATATTAAAACTAAATCAATACTACGAGTAGATTACTATATCAGTGACATTATACGTGTTTTTATAAACTCCTTTGAAATTGAAACAACGTACTTATTAAACAAACTAATAGCTACACTATTACTCACCACATCCAATTATAAACATTACAGCAAATAAGAATAGTTGCACTTGTGAAATAAAACTCTAAACTTGTATAAAAATAATATATTAACAAATAGACTTGGATAACGTCAGAATATGAACTAAGGTATTTTTTAAGGTATTAATTTAAATTAAATTAATCGTTTGACATTAAACAGCAGCACAACAAAGACAAACAACACAGAGGGCAGCACCAGGAACACTCTTTACAAGGTTGTTCATCTTGTCTCTGGGGCCCAGGAGGTGGTGGCGGGTAATAGGGCTGCTGATATGGAGGCGGTTGGAATGGCTGTGGTCCCGGTTGATAGTGAGGTGACTGAAACGGGGGTGACTGAATCGGGGGTGACTGAAACGGAGGTGGCTGCCCTCCATAATACGGTGTCTGATACGGTGGTGGACCCCCGTAGTTTTGATGTTCCTGGGGTGGAGCGTACATCCCTGGTGGAGGCGCCCCTGGATTTCCGTAGTAGGCCATATTTTAATGTCACACAATTATTACTAACACTTAAACACTCCGGTGGTCTTTATAAAACTAAAACTGTGGTTTCACTCAAGGCACAATCTGTGGCAATCACATTACTAATACAGTCGCGAAAGCCGCAGCACGTAACATTGCGTGAACAGTTACTACGTTATACTGCTCCATTGGTAAATAAATATTGGTAGAGGTGCGAGTTGGCAATACCCGGTGCGAAAATAAAATTTATGTAATACCTTGAAACTGATTCTGCTATAGAATATGTACTGCGTGCACGTGAATTCTTAATCTTTAGTTAAAAACCAGCAGCAAAGCAGTGAAAGGCAGCACAGGGGGCAACAGCCGCAGTCACATCCGCACGGACTCTCCGTTTCTTGTCGAGGAGGCGGTGGAGGTGGAGAGGGTTGTTGGTACGGTTGTTGCTGAAACGGTGGTGGTTGGCCATATGCGTGTTGCCCGTAAGATTGTTCTGGGTACGGTGGTGGACCACCGTAAGTTGGTTGACCTTGAAAAGGAGGCGCGTTAAATCCTGATGGTGGCGGACCTTGGTTACTGTAATAGTACGACATTTTTACTTGAGGCAAATCTAAATGCTTTACACTGAAAAATCACTAATTATTTGAAGACATCTATGCATCTTATACGGCGACTGAATGCCTACTAAACTGTGTGACAGTTTAGAGACTACACGTAAATATGTAAACAATATGTTTATTATTGTTTACAGTATACTTAAAGCAAAAATGTCACACTTAACTCGAGCAAGCAACGCAAATATGGAATTTTACAATGTACAATATATGTAACAATTCTAGTCAACCTTTAAAAATCATAAGCCATTTTTATTGATCATTTAAGTAAGGTAAAATATTATCAAATACTGTAACAGTTGTTTGTATAATGAATTCATTACTAATTATGTTCACCTAATTATGTGTTTATTTAAGAATTTCAGCTTGCTTTCCTTATATCTTGAATGTACAAATAGCGTCAAAAGTATGGAATCAATTTATTTCAAATTAAATTTTTATACTTGGGCATTTTTTATACCAGTTTTCGTAAACAAGGTAAAGCAAAAAATATATATCACGATCAACTTTTTCCAATGAAAATCCCCCTTTTTTGAATATTAATTAAATATGTCATGAAAGTATTTTTTATGTAACATACCCAATACATATCTTTAACAATTTTAGAAAAAATAGTTTAATAACAAGTATCTAAATCGTCCAATCAATCAAACCACTGTAAGCAAATTTTCCAAGAAATTTCGGAATTATAAACCACTTAAAACAAAAGGAGTTAAAGTAAATGTTCAAAATGCTTCATTAGTCTCTTGACAATACACAAGCCTATATACAAAATCACCTTATTAACATTATTTAATAAGTTACCGTCAATTTTCAAGATCGGGTTATCTTAGAGGCTATTCTATTGGTCCTCGTCTTCCAAGAGCCATTAAAACATTCATTTAAATAACCTTGCACTCGCCGAGTAAAATAAAGTGTCGAACTGTGGATGTTGATTTTTAGACGCCATTTTTGCAGAAACTGTTAAAGGTAACCAATGTAGTACCTACAGTTTGATTGATATATCTCTAATATATAGGAAAATATGACCAAAAAGGTGTGTGATAGGCATTACTTTATTAAACAGCGAACTAAATTTAGCATTTTTAGCCATATGTTTTCACTTTATAGACAGATCCATCAAATCTTCATTGCAATCAAATGTCTTCGATTCAAATTTGTAATATATGCAGGATATTGATTTATTTTCATAATATATTTACAAGATACATTTTATTTAAAATTTTAGCATTTTAAGAAAATTTATGACAGCAATTCTGCAGCCAATAAAATACTTTTCGCACTTTATAGAACATGGAACATGAAGTTAAATTTTGTCTAAAAGCATCAAGTTTATCCAAAGTCTATTAAATCTCATCTGCAAGAATCTGCAAAATAATTGATCGAAACTGATCTTATTATTATTTACTATCTGACAAAGTGCTGCTAATCGAATCTATATAATAATAATAATAATAATAATAATAATAATAATGCATTTATTGCCCAACAGAAATAATCCATTTACAGGACAAAATAAAAAGTGTGAGAATATTTCTAACAAAATAAAGGAAACTTAATAAGTTACATACAATACGTCAGTGTGATAAGTGTAAGTAATACTAACAGTTTGTACAGAAATTTATACCACAACAAACAACACAACTACAGATCAAGTATTAATTAACCTAAATATCACGAAAAAATTGAGATCCCACCAATAATAAATTTTTAAGAGTACAGGTATTTAAATCACATAAGCTGGATATTTGATTAAAATTGATAGACATAACATATACTGGAGATTTCATACCTAAATTAGTTCTTACATTATGACAATAGAACATACAGTGATCCCGTGATCCAAGTCTAGGAACTCGTAGGTCAAACATATTCAACATAGATGCTGAATCAATTCGGTTGTGAAATAATTTAAATAAGAGTGACAAACTCGCAAGCACTCTTCTGGTATGTAAAGAATCAAAACTAAATCTTTGCAGCAACAAACTGTGGTTATATCCCCTAGGTGGATAGTAACCATCAGTACGATAAGACAAAAACTTTAGAAAACGCCTTTGAACTGATTCCACTAAATCAATATGTGTTCTATAAAACGGGTACCAAATAATACTACAATATTCAAGTTTCGAGCGTACTAGAGAATAATAGAGGCATTTTAAAGCAGCAACGTCATTAAAATTTGAGGAATTTCTAATAACAAAGCCCAATGTTTTATATGCAGTGTTAACCATTTGATTAATGTGATTGGAAAAAGATAATTTGTCATCCATGATATATACTAAGTACATAGAAATTACTTGGATAGCTGCGTGGAATAACCAATATTACTTTTCCTGCATGTTGATTAAACTGAATTTAGTAATTTGACATGATAATTTGTTGTTTTTTTTTCGTTTACAGCCAGTCCTCACACTTTAACTCATGAAGTAGGTAATCGAGATGTAAATTCGCAGCTCTCCCCACGAGTATATACATTTTGTTCGATCATTTGATCAAATCAGGTTGCTATAACTTTAAAATTAACGTTTTGCTTATACATTCAAAAATGACTTAAAATCGACCGCAGAATAAGACACAACAGTGTCCTCAAAGTAATTTCCAAGTTTTTTCATGTTTTTTTCTAAGCATTTTAGATTCATTCTTCACTTCAAGAATACTGCTTGTTGAACTATCAGTGTCACCATTACTTTCCAGTAGAACAGAGATGTCCATAAATACCTTTAAAAAATGTCCATTCATTTTCTTTGTTTCCTGTGCTGATATTCTCTTTTCAATCAACCATAATAAAGGATCAACAATACAGTTAAAGGTATATGTTTAACCTTAATGCCAACTGTCAAATGTAAATGTTTTGTTTTTTTGCATGACTCTTTCACCACTTAACTGATTGCAACTGAACAAATAAATCACATCGTTTAAGTCACCTACATCATTTACACATAATGAAAGAAAATTAATATACACTTGTATCACTTGACTTTACAAAATTGATATTCTTCAATTTATGTGTTTACTTATTCTTCTAATTAGTCTGAGTATAAAAATATAATCAAAAACAAATCTCAATTAATTTAAACCATTTATGACAGGTTTATCAAATAAAAATTGATAACTACTAAATCAAATCAAATCTGTTTGATAATGTATGACATATTTGATCGGCTGATGCTAAACAATTGCCTAGTTAAATTCAGTATAAACTTTTTATCATCTTTTCTGATATTGCCATAAAATGAAACAATCTGAAAGAAATCTTAACCCGTACCTACATTTTATTTTTATATGTGTACTATCATTATATAAGCGTAACGCATTTGACTGAAGACTCTGTGGGGCTTTAGTCCACAGAGTAGTTAGTTTCACACAAAATTATTAATACCCAAATATATATAAAAAGCATTTGACTGGCTTAGAAGATAATTTTCTAATCGTGCCATCTATTAACAAGAAGTGCAACTAAAATCTCGCACTATTATCAGTATTTATATAAAGTATAGTTAGTCAACCGACATTAGTTGTGGACCATGTCGGCTAGATGGCGGGACTAAAACATGTGCAAAATCTTTTATACCAGCGCTAAGCAAGTCAGGAAACAGTCAGTCTGACTTTGTTTTTAAAATAAAGTCAGTCTGACTTTCTTTCTCTCGAGCTCGTTTAAGAGATTTTGCTCGTTTAAGGAAAGTAATTTGGTTAGGTATACTTACACAATAGAACAAAGAAAAGGAATTTTATTTTGGTTGGCATTACCAAATTCACTAGATTTGTTCAAGAAAAGTTCTTTGAACTTTGAAACTTTATCAGCTGATTGCGATTTCGTCAGATATTGTCTACACTGCGCAATGCGCATGCTTGACAAGAAATTTGCGATTTGGTGAACATTTTTGGACTGCGGTTTTAAGGATTAATCTGTGACATTCAAATCTCAAACATTATTGAAAAGAAGAATATATATGCACATTAAATAAAATTTTACTGCCAAACATTATTCTTAAATCTGTAACTTTGTTCAGTTTTAATTGTTGACAAAATTGACTTAATTAGATGCAAATTAAAAAAAAAAGTTTTATTATAAAACTGCAAAAAATACAGTGGCCACAACATAAAGGTTTCCAACCTAACATGTATACTAGATTTCCAGGGATGAGCCGGTGGCCTATTAACAGGAATTTTGGGGAGCATCAATGATTAGGTCGTGTATAAGTAGGGTACAGGTAAATAATTCTTTTTATATAGACACATATTATGCGACAGACAAGCGGTTACGTAGTACAAAATATGATACAGATTCCGGCTTTTGCCCTTTATGTTGTGCCGAGTGGCATGTCATATTAACTTTCATTATAAGATAATATTAAGTAACAGTATTTACATATTTGTAACACCGTTAATGTTGCAATATAGATACATATTTTTCACTCAATTATATGTACTCATAAAGGAACGGATTTATTATTAAACGTTAAATGAGACACTCTATATTTTTGTATTGTGTTTTGTTCCTATAGCACTTGAGTTACTGAGTACTTAAAAGAGATTTCTAGGCATAGATAACGCTGAATAAATATTTCAAAGCTAGTATAATACCACAAAAAAGAAAGCAGGTTATTCACTTGATAACATATTGTCAAATTAAACATGCAAATCAGGTATTATAAAAAGGAAAGTAATTTGCTAGAAAATCAATGTTAATCATAGTCATTGTTCCTGGAACTTGTATAACTCTATGAGCAGTCGTGCTATATTCCTAACACAAAAATATGGAGCTACATGTATATACAGGCTGTTAATTAAGTATGCGCACAAACTTTAAGGGGTTAATCTAGGACTGATTTTAAAATAAAAGTTCATATAAACATGGATCCGCAACGACTTTGTTTTACAGATACAGGGTGTTAAAGTTTGAAAAAATAAAATTGTAATCTATATTCTGAGTAGTAAGAGTACTTAGTTGAAACAACAATAATTGCTAACTTGTAATGTTATTCTTTTGTTAATTTATTTTCATGACCTTATCTCGCAATAATTTTGCGTTGAGTTCTGACCAATTTTAACTATAATTTAAATTGCGTGCATAAGAATTAAATTAAAAATTTTTCTCGAAAACGGTTTATCGTATCAAAAATTACCAAGAGACATTTTTGTGTAATTTCAATTGGTTCAATTGACAGAGCTTTCAAATTTTGAAAAAATAGTGCCATTTTTTCTTAAAAAACTGTGAAGGTTAACCATATCTGCGCTCATGGCTAAATTAAAAATAATTTAATATCAGCAAAATGTAGCTTCTAAATACCTATTAGGGTGTGCCAAGTTTCAACGAAGTAGTTCTTACTACTCAGAAAATAAATCCAGAAAATTATTATTTTTTATTTAACACCTTGTATCGATAAAACAAAGCCGTTGCGGACCCATATTTATATGAACTTTCTATCTTAAAATCAATTATAGATTATACTTTGTGCACATACTTAATTAACACCCTGTATGTAGTAATTACTGTACACGGTGTCCTGAAATTAATTGGACGTAGCGTAAAAGTAGTTTCCTGACGATAAAATAATGCAATGTAGTCAAACTTACCTTATTCAAAAATTGTTGGTATAAAAAATACAGAGTGTCAAATTTAAAATTTTATTTTCGATATTTGGAAATAACTTTTTAAAAAATCCAAATATTTGCATACATTTTTGAGAACGAGGATTTTTCGGGACGAGAAATTTAATTCTAATTTTATCCTTATAAGTAGAGAGCGCCACTTATGGCATATCATGCTTTTTTAGAACTTTTCTGCTTCTTAGTGTATCCATCTGACTATTGAAACCATCAATTCTTCTACCATTTCTCTACCATTTTTGTTTAAAAAGGTACACAACATTTTGTTGTATTTTCAGCAAAAAAAAGGACTTTGCACTAGCCGCAAAAAAGTTTTGCTAGTTAAGAAAACGTAATGTGCCATAAGTGGCATCCTCTACAAGTAAAGTTAAAATTATAAACAAATTTGAATTTTTCGCCCCCAAAAACCCCAATCTCCAAAATATACAAGTTATTTACAAAGATCGAAACTAAAATTTCAACTTTGACACTATTTATGGTATATTTTTAACCATCAACTTTTGACAAAGGTAAGTTTGCTACATCGCATTATTTTGCTGTCAGGAATCTACTCCTATTAATTTCGCCATCCCGTATAAATAAAAATGACAAAAATTAAAAAAATATATGTGAAGGAAATCACTTGCGTGTTTCCTTACACAAAATATAATTTTAGTAAAATAATGTTAAATGATATTACATTTTTATTTCAGTTCATTATTAAAGATTAAATACATGTCACATGTTACTACATTACATTTAGTTGAGAACGGTCGGTGAAACTGACCATATAACTTTTTCGTGTGCTGCAGTTGTAGAAGAAGCTCTTGTACTAATAAATTAAATAATTTTCGGCATCAGTATCACATGTCTTTATGACGCTGTAAATATTAGTCACAATTGCAGTCATAAAATTCGTTAATCTTTATTCACCATAATCTGCTATATCATAGTCAGTAAATATTAAACTTGACAAGTTAATATCACTTTACTAATAGAATGACCTTGTTTACCGTCTCCTTTTTTCTTTTTCTGTTAATACACTGCTATATAAATTAACATAAGGAATGAAGCTCAACGCCATTATGTTTACTCAAATATTTTCTTTTTCTACTAATGTCAGAATGTCCATATAATTATTTGGGATAGTAAATCACCGTACACAATTCCTTACTTAACAGTTGCAGATACTAACTAATCATTAATCCTGTGCTAGAAGACAGCAGCAAAGTAGAGAAGCGCAACACAGCGGGCAACAGCAGCAGCAGTCGCCACATGGATTTTGCTGGGCTGGTTGAGGCTGAGGCTCTGGTTCTGGTGGAGGTGGCTGGTAAGGCGGTTGGTATTGTGGTTGATATGGTGGCTGATATGGTGGCTGGTATGGTGGATATGGTTGCGAGTAGTCAGGTTGATATGGAGGTCCTTGAAACTGTGGCTGTTCATGAATAGGTGGCGGTCCTCCATAAGACGGCCCGTAAGGAGGTGGAGCTGATGGATAACTCATTTCATTCAAACTTAATTTAAGAAAATTATCAAAGCAACTTTTGTGGTTATTCTGTTCACAGTGGCACTGATAAAACTATTGATACCAGACGCACTTGCACAGACATTATATTATATACGTCGGATTTGCCTTATCTTCCGATATATTTTACACGTCTAATTTGTGTACAGAGTGAACTGTAAAATATTGTCACCAGTACCTCTAAATTTACAATTAATAGTTATCTACAGCTTCGTATACACTTATTGAGATTGGTTTGCTGGATCAGTTGTTATTGAATTTTACTGTTTAGTGTTGCTGGTTGCCTCAATGTCTAAACATTAAATGTACCAAATACACTCAGGTGCAAAAAAAACGCAACAGTCAAATTTTTGGTAAAGTTTGAAGAGTCACAACTTTTTTGTTTTTAGACATATTTTCATAATTTTTTTTATAAAACTTTAAATAAAATGATGAACTTTACTCCACGTATTTAGTCGTTTGATAAATGTTGGCCTTTTAATCATTATACAGGGTTAATTGAAAGGTGCTTCATGACCTTCATTTTAAAACGCCCTGTGGAATAATTTCGTTACCAAATTTCTGCAAAAGGTCAATATTCATTAAGAACCATTCATTTCCTACAATTTGTTTTTTGGTTCATTTTTAAGAGCAAATAAACATGTCACTACTTTAAAGAAATTTGTTTATTATTTAACAAACCAATTCAACTTCAACTTAAGTAACCTAAAGAAACAGCCAACCAGATTAAGTTGAATTGGTTTGTTAAATAATAAACAAATTTCTTTAAAGTAGTGACATGTTCATTTTGCTCTTAAAAATAACCAATGTCACATAAAGACATGAACCAAAAAACAAATTGTAGGAAACGAATGGTTCTTAATGAATATTGACCTTTTAAAGAAATTTGGTAACGAAATTATTCCACAGGGCGTTTTAAAATTAAGGTCATGAAGCAACCTTTCAATTAACCCTGTATAATGACTAAAAGGCCAACATTTATCAAACGACTAAATACGTGGATTAAAGTTGATCATTTTATCTGAAGTTTTGTAAAAAAATTATGAAAATCAGCCTAAAAACAAAAAAGGTGTGACTCTTCAAACTTTACCAAAATTTTGACTGTTGCGGTTTTTTTTGCACCTGAGTGTAAATAACCTCGTAGCGGACGAGCCGCCATAGTCGGAGATAAATAGGGGTTTAACATAGTTTTAAAAAAAAAATTTGCGCTTTATAAATAAAGTAAATTTGGCAATTTTTTTAAGGGTAATTCCGTTAATTATTTCTTTCTTTATAGTCTCCTAAAATATTTGTACTTAGTCATAGGTAATTAACTCTACAGCGTGTTTTTAAATGTAGTAGCAAAAAT
Source organism: Monochamus saltuarius (assembly GCA_025584915.1). Taxonomy (NCBI): domain Eukaryota; kingdom Metazoa; phylum Arthropoda; class Insecta; order Coleoptera; family Cerambycidae; genus Monochamus; species Monochamus saltuarius. The sequence continues at coordinate 37,003,594 of CM046722.1, read as the reverse complement.
GGGCCACAGATTCCTTAGATGAAAATAAATCGATTTAACCTAACATACCTATTTCCCAAGTCGCATAATAAAAAGATACAGGGTGCCAAAGTTAAAATTTTATTATCGATATTTGTAAATAACTTCTTAAAGACCCCAAATATTTACATAAAATTTGTAAATCAGGAGTTTTTGCGCGCGAGAAATTCAAATTTGTTTCTAAGACATTTTATCCAACTGTATGCAAAGTGTGTTTTGTTGTTAGTGGGCAATCCTGACGTGTTTGTAATGAGTGAAAATGTAGTTTTGACAGTTTGAATCAAAAAAACCAAAATCAAATACAAAATACTGCAGCTAACCAGATTAACTGTTATCTATCAGGTATTACTATTAATAAAAAATTAATTTTCGTCGTTTTTACATTTGGAAATGCCGTAAAAAACGATCGCATGATAGTTGACTTAAGCCATCTTAAGCTCTAGGGCAATATTTATGACAGGCGACGATTTTCAGGAGGAAAAGAGGGTATTTTGGCCCATTTTTATAATACCTAATCTTTAGACTTCCCTGAGTACATGGTAAAAAAATGTACTTTGTGGTAGTTGACCCTTTATAAATTTGATACAATGCTTTGCAACATTGTTAAAATCAGTTTACGACAAAGCTAGTGAAATAAATGTTCAAATCAAACTATTGTACCCTACAATTTGCACTATTAAAATGTATAGAAGTCTGCAGTGATGTGTTTTAAAATTATACAATTGTTTAAAACGACAAATTTTATTGCACAACGTTGTGTGAATATCAACTAAAGAATTTCTCTGACTATATATTTAAGTAATAATCTGCTGATTGCAGTCTTTAAATGTTGAACATTTTTTGGAGCGGTTTCGTCAGTTTTGGTTTCTTAAAACTGCGAGAGACTCTCTTTCTCAGAAGTAGTCTGAAACTTTCAGACTTACTTGTGAAAGTTTTAGAGATAAAGTTTAAATGACATTTTTATCTAAATGGGAAATACAAATAACATTTTTAGGGTTTTACTTATTACCAACAGCGTATTGTTATATGTTAGAAGCAGTGATTATTAGTCATTTTCTACTTATGTTCATGTTTGCTTGTTATGTCATTGTTAATTAAAACATGAATTACCATTCTGAAAGCCTTGTGTCATGTTGCACCTTTTGATAGAAAAATGGTATGCTTACAAAATGATCCCGTTCATTGTTTGAATAAGCATATTAATAATTACGAATTGTAGGAAAACAGGGACAAAAAGGGATTTGGACTGTAAACAATCCAACAGAACTAATCCTTGTTCTGGGGTCCTTTCAGGCGAGAGGTGAATAACAAATTCTGGCGGCATTAACAGATATGACTAATAATTGAACGCAAATGGAGGTTCATAAAGAGTCGATTTCGACGCTGTCTTGGTATAATAATAGGTCTGAGAGTGTCAATCAATAGGACGACTTTAAAGTGATTCCAGAATTTACATTTAAATTATACCGGGTACGCCTGTGTATCCCAAGCAAAGATGGGGAATGAAACACTTAATCAACTTCAGTTAGACATTGCGTTTGATGACGCGAATGGAGCATCCTCAAATTGACAATTACTTCATAACTGCCTTCTTCTGTTGGGTTGTTTCGCGTTCTCTTTTGTACGGTTTTTTATACCTCCGCGAATAATAATGACGCGGATACACAACGACAAAAACAAGTTTGTGAAGGGAACATTGCCATACCTATTTTTTATTTCCTTTTTTCACTTATAAAAAAATGTCTCTGAGATCATTACTGATAATAATAAGTGTACAAGGTGTCATAAAATAACTTCATCATCGATTATCTGCATCATTTTGACCAGCATAGTTAAATTACATTATTTCTTTTTTTAATTTGAGCAATTAGAAATTCAATAGTCACTAGTGAAAGTACTTCTCTAAAGACAAATTTATGTAATTTAAAATAAAAGGTAGAAAACTGAATAAAATCATGTGTTTACTAAAATTATTATTATTATTATTTATAAATGGATAACGAATTATCTTATTTTTAGTCAACAGAAACTATTAGAAATTTTTGTTCAAAAATAATTTTGTGACTTGCCTATTGATGATTGATAATTTTGAATAAGGTACATTTATATACCTCGTATTTGCATACTGTATATTGCTGTTTAAATAAAGCATGTATATTTTTAAAAATATAAACACACAATATAAATAAAGGGTTGCATCGAAATAATGTATTCTTAGAAATTTAACGCTGCTCGAATCATTATAATTCTCAATGACACAGTTATCAATCTTTACCTTTACGTCATCTTATTTTTCTGTATAGAAGGAAATCATTTGCGTATTATTTACATTCAGATATACTTAATGTCGCTTTACACTATACGAGTGCTCGTATCCGAGCTACGTACTTTAATCGAAACTTGGAAATGTTTACTTGTAAACCTCAGTGTCTCCAAGTACACAAGTATCTAATAAAACGTACCGGTCCCAAAAACTGTATCCTGTCCCCATTCTACTTAAGACTTCGAGTTGGAAACATTCACAGAATCGGAAGTTATGTATTCTATAAAAACATATTGTATTTGAAATTTCACAAAATACATAACCAATTTAATGGAACACCTCTTATGCCATAATCATAATGTCTGCTAAGTAAATTACTATGATTAACGCAATCAAATGCTTTACTAAGATCAGCAAATCATAATAGAGCATTCGCGTAAATGGATCTAATTATTTAATCATAATAGCAATGTGTAGCAGTTATGGTAGATAATCCTAAACAATGTATTCAAAACTTTCCGTTCTCATGGTAAGTAATTGTAAAGTTTGATACTTTTGATTACCAAAACGTAAAATTATAAGATATTATTTAAAGTAATACACAATATTAGTTAATGTAACAGTATTTGCATATAGTTGCGTCAAATTAGCATGAAAAATGTGAAAATAGTCAACTTTTTGCGGAGAAGTCCGATTGAGATGCAGTTTTCTGCAAAATGTTCAGGGAATTATTTATATCAAAACGTACATCTAACCTCTGTACGCTCGCAACTTTCTAATTGTTTATTTAACAAATGACCCATTTTTGTTGAACATATGGCAAATGTCGCACACGATTCAACGAAAATGTCTGGAAAATGTTCTCTCGGGGGTTGTCGAGGTCCCTCTTTATCACTTTGGTGTTAGCTTTATTATTTATTGCTAAGTTGTTGCAACTGGGCTAATTAACAAATTAAAAACTCCACTCCCGAAATCACTAGAGAACCGGAATTTTTTCCAGGATTTCTGGCTTATTAAGGCAAACCATCGGCACAAGATTTTTGCAAACATAATTGTTTATTGTTCAATTGTTGCAACCTCGCTAATTAACAAATTAATAACTCTACTCCCGGAATCACTAGAGAACCGGATTTTTTCCGGGATTTCTGGCTTTTTAACGCGAACCATCGGCACAAGAGTTTTGCAAATATAATTGTATATTGTTCGATTGTTGCAACCTCGCTAATTAACAAATTAATAACTCTACTCCCGGAATCGTTAGAGAACCAGATTTTTTTGCAATAACTCTGGGATCATGGGGAGAACCATCGGCACAAGGTTGTTGCACGTAATTGTTTATTTTCCAATTGTTGCGACCTGGCTAATTAACAAATTAATAAGTTAACGCCCGAAATCACTAGAAAAACAGATTTTTTTGCAATAACTCTAGGATGATGAGGAGAAGCATTGCCACAAAGTAATTGCAAATATAATTGTATATTGTTCGATTGTTGCAACCTCGCTAATTAACAAATTAATAACTCTACTCCCGGAATCGTTAGAGAACCAGATTTTTTTGCAATAATTCTGGGATCAATAACTTTGTAGCAATGGTTCTTCTCATGAAGAAGTTGTAAGTTGTAAGTGAAATGCTAATTTGACGCCACTAATAACTTTTGTGCTGTCATGTTATACATTCGGTTCCCAAAAAATTATTTTGCGGTTGTCAGGATACGCTAATTTTTTAAGAACTTGCCCAAAATTTGAAGAAGGTTAAACTCATTTATGGGCAACGTTATTCAGAACAGCCGCTGTTACCTCAAAAAATGGTTCTCCAGGTTTGCCAAATACTTTTGAATCTTTTCTAATGTGAAGAAACAAATTTTAAATTTAATTGACGCAGACTCTGAGTATTGCGCAACAAAGGTTGTTTCACAGAATTTTAAAAATTCTTAATTTTCACAACTGAGAATCTCAAAAAACATATGACACATGAATTTTCCATTATGTAGACTGAAATATGGGGCACCGATACGCATTGACCGTGCGACTGTGAAGAATAAGAAGAAATTAATCCAACCACTGGTTCGCAAAATCTTCTGATATGAATCCCTTTAGACTTTGTAAAGTTACCTTTAGATCATACGCCAGCGAAATGCAGGATGAAATGAGGTTTCGTTTTCGGGAAAATCTAGGAAACTGGCCACGATTTCAACAGAACCTTTCGAGCTCAGAAAGTTGCTGACACCTGAATAGAGAAGGGCCAAATACTACACTGACCGGAAATCACTCCTAAATGTTTTGTTAAAATCGTGTGCATTGAATTTTCCTAACTTCAGTTCATCAGTAATTACCCGGGCAGTAAATCGACGATCGAAGAGCACAAGAGACTTCACATGTTGCCATCAACACAGGATGTCGACGGTAGTCCTGGTCTTGCATTGTCCTTGCAGTTTTCACGGCCTTAACTGAAAGCTTGATCCACTGGAAAAGAGTTATTTTCTTCAGTGTCATATTTTCATAATCAGCTCTCAACATTCTAAGAATTTGCTGACAGTTTTTTCCAAGTTTTAGCAAAAATTTGATGTTGAATATTGTTCCATCAGTTATTCAATTTCCATCGTCGACAAAAGCAAAAAAAGGACACAAAAAATCCTGCCTCTAGCTGTACGCTTGCCTCTGGCGGTTACTGACGCTCAAGTGGGTCCTCTGACAACAGAGCAGCCAGTGCTACAGTCAAACTTCAACTCTAGGTCATCGGCTCAGTTCGCATATTTAATGGAGAGATTACGTATGTAGGTTGAATAAAAAAGTACATACCTACCACAGAGTCCATCCTGAGAACAACAAGGGCAGTTCAAAGAATCCCAGCTAAGCCTAGACATATGCACAATCATTCTGATACTTACAGCGACTAGTTACCTAGACAACGGCATAACAGCCCAGAAAACCATTATAGATCAAATAACACCATTGACCTTGAAGGCCTCAAAACCACTATGGTACGTTTTTGTCAAAAATAGGGCAATTGACAAAGAAGTAATAATCTTAACACCTACGTTAACCCATCATCCATGGTTTTAGTCGCTTCTGAACATGTATTTATATTTTCATTGCACTCTGTAGAAACTAAAATTAATGATTAAAAATGAACGGCAGTATATCGTTATAATATTATATTGTATATAATTCTGTCTAGATATGAATTGCTAGTCAGTATAAAAGTGTCAGCTGATGCATTTATTTATAACATGTTTAAGCACAAAGTTAAGTTATTTGAGATACTTTCTTATAATTATTTAAAATATCCACCATTTTCCTTAACTTCAGCTAATCAAACAATATCAAGAAAGTGACATATCATGTAATTTTTCTTAATTTTTTAATATCATTTCATACTAGTCATTATGATTGTTTTATCTAACTTCCGTGTCCAGATCTTTTAACAGAGGCAAGGTATTCGCAAAAGGGTTTACTAGACCTCTATTATCTAATAAAACATTGTGTGAGTAATCTTACTTTACTTAAAAAGAAGAAACATTGAAATTTAAAAAAGTCATTGAGGAAAACTGTCAACCAATTATAATATCAAAGAAGTTAAAAGTCTTCATCCCCGTGTTCGTGTTGTTGGTTTTTCTGAAAAATTTGACTCTGATACTCTTCTAAGTCTCATTTATAAACAGAACAATGAATTGTTTAATGATAATATTGAGTGCCAAATCATAAAACTATGGCAAACAAAAAATAACAAGCACATATATTAACCTACGCTGCAGCTGAATATGTCTACTTATAATAAGGTAATAAATAATGGCTATTTACTTGTTGGACTTGTTGCTGGCCACCTGAAGAAGCAATCCTAAAATTGCAGAAATAGGCCAGATCTCTTCTATTGTGGTTGAATTTTCGGGTTCCCACAGTTTCAAAAATGAACTTAGATATTTATAGAATGTTTTCATTAAACCAGGTTAGTAAATTTAGCTAGATTAATTTTTATTTTAGATAATTATTGAATAGAGCTTTGTCTGTGGAATTGTTCATTAGCATATCTAGATGTTTGGTATCAGAGAGCATACATATGACTTCATTGATAGGAATTGTAGGAGATTTGATTTATATTAGCTTAAAATACCTTTCCAATACAGTAGAAAACGGAATGATGATTTCATCATCCTCCAATGAAAGGATCAATGTAAGCGGTGATATTATTAGAACTACCTACATATTTTTGAGCAATCTTTAACTTAAAATCTGTGAGGTTCAATTCAAGTTATTAATGATTGTCTCAACAATAAGAAAAAATATGAAATAATTAGGTAATTGATTTATTTATTTCCATCTAGGAATTATCCATGTCATCACGACAAAATTAAGGTTTCTACAAAATGAAAGATAAAATTAGATTTAAAATTGTTATATTCAGATACAGGTGTTTACAATAAAATAAATTTTATTTAACTTTCGACTAATTCTAGATATTCCGAAAGTAGTCAAGAATTTATTTTCTTATATGAAGTAGAACACCCTATAGCTGCATATATTCTAGCATTTTTAAGTTGAAAACATGTAGTACATTTAGAGTCATTTGACCTTTTTTGACAATTGGCAACGTCTGTAATAATTTCTATAATTTTTTCCTGTACCAGCATTTAATTTTTAACGTATGAAATTTGAAGATATTGTATTTATTGTAATTTATAATAATTTTAATTAGTACACCTAATATTCCATGTTTCAGTAGCCGAATAATTTGTTATTTGAAATATTGCATAAACTGTATTTTTTTTGCTTCAGGTTGTTTCTTATAAGTAGATACTTGATATTTTTGAAAACATTGTTCTATGTTGATAATATAGAAACATTCAGCTGTTTAACCTAACGTAACAAAAATTGTAAAACTACATCAAACTAGTTTTTAATTATATATTTATATCGATTTTCCAAATGATTTAATCTGTCACCATATAATAGCTTTTTAACTGTAAGTTGAAAGAAAAGAAACATAATCATGTTAGAATTCAATCAATATTTTATTAATTTTAATTATTAGACAATGACATTTTTATTTGACCACTTTGGAACTTCTTTAGAAACTCAATTCTAGAACACCAATTTTTAGCCACAGTTTCACATACAGGGTGTTTTCAAAAGAAGCAGCTTAAATTGTACCGGTGAATCTACAGCTAAAAAGAACATGTTTGCATAAAAAATACTTTAGTAAAGTGTGCACTCCTTATGAGATATATCTCTTCAAAGTTTCAAAAAAAAAAAAATGGAATAGCAGTTGCAATTTTGGAAACCGGAAAAGGTATAATAGTCAAATTTTAGACAAATTTTCTACTAATGCATGTGCATGTGACACGGTAAACTTGAAACAGAATCGTGGAAGAGATCCATTAATATTAAGGGATAGGATAAGATATTTATAATATCAGATAAGAGATTTAAGTTAATTGGGATAACTTAAGAATTCAAAACGGAGAAGGAGACACATTTGTGTTAGAAACTGGATAAGGCGGGTCCAAAATTTTAATATTGTAACATCAGGTATGTCAAACTATTTTATTAATTAAAACCACAAATTAATTATATTAATAATTAATGACAATTGCAGCAAAAACAGCTGATTTTGCTGTATGAAATGGGTGTTCTAAAATGTTATTTATTTCTTTCCTTTTATTTGTCCGGTCGCCGATTGCATGCTTTGCCGCCTTATCAAGTATTACAGTGGACCAGTTTCCAGTGCGGTGCGGAAGTGTATTTTTAAATCATTTTTGAAGTGCCCTCCTTAATTTTTTTTTAGGTCTCCTGTACATTAAAAATTTTTTTTTAGATATCTTCTAAATCATCTTGTATACAGGTCGAGGAAAAAGTAATGTAATATGGCTATGACTTGTTAACTAATATTTTTTCAATAATGTGTGCGAAACAAAATTTTCTATGCAACAATACGTCACATGTATGTGACCTTCAATTTTTATTACGTTAATAGGTGTTAATACGAAACTTTTTTAAATGATCACATTAGCTCATGTGGCTCTTCACGCAGCTGTGACAGATTTCCATCACGGTATATGGGCCGGTTTATATTAAATGAATATATCAAGGTTTGTTTCCATGAAAATATTTTTGATTTGTCCAAAATTCCTATAAAAAACGCTGTTTTCACCTTCAAACTGATATTGTATGTTTTATTATTTTTATCTGCATTATTACAGTTACATTTTGAGTTATGTAAATATAATAATTTGGTTTAAAATGTTATATTTAAGAAATTTTAATATTCCACATATAGCAAAATATTCTGTTTACAATAGAATTTTCAGAAAATCAGGTGATCGATTATTCCAAAGAGAAACGTGATCTACATGCAAATTGTGATAATATAAAGTACAATAATATATTTCAAATCTTTTAGTAATACACTTATTCTGTATACAGTACTAATAAAGTAACGTTTGTTGTTTGCAACTCTAATTGAACATAATTTTGCAACTAAAACATTCAATTTATTTTGTTTACCTAGGTATAGGTATGATTTTAATTCGAACATAACAAAACCTTGGCATGATTGAGATAAAATATGAAGTTTTATCTCACATTGTTTTAGTACAATATACACCAAAATTGAAAAATAGGTAATGACAATAGTATAAATTTTGGAAATAAATGTCAATAATAACAAGAACATAAATTTAAATATAATACATTCATTTCAAAATATATATTTAATATATAAAAAAGGAGATAAAATAAATACTGAAAATTCCAGACCTATAATAATCATTCTTTGTAATTTTGGAAAATTGTTTGAACTGATTAATTACAATATTCTCTGTTTCCAGGCACTGGAACCGGTCGGAACCATTCCTCGGATAATGGTGAAACGGTTCCGACCGTAGCAGTCATAATACCAACAATAGGAACCGAAATCAATATATGGGAGAGCCCAGAGACACCCATAGCGGATCTGTCCCCACAGAGCCTAGCCCGAGAACAACCAGGGCAGGTAAAAGAATCTCAGGTAATGCTAGAGATGTGCATGTTAACTCTGTTTCTGGCAGCTACCATTTACCGAGGTCACGGCACAACAACCCGGAAAATCATTATATATCAAATTACAGCACTAGCCGTGAAAGCCTAAAAACCACTAAATTGCTCCTATTGAATATAGCTATATAGATAATACTTCATTAAACATAATATGTACTCAGCATAAAGATATAGGTACTGTCTAATGCCTACAAAACGTTGAAAGCTATTCACGCCAGTTTACAGAGTTGTCTACCCTTAATTTAATTTTTGACGCGTTTGTCAGACCAAAATTGAAATATGATACTACTATCTGAAATCCTAAGTATGAGGGTCATATAAACAAATTGGAAAACAGTCAGAGCAAAAATATGTTAAATAGTTTTAGACTTGATGGCACTTATCCACGTCGCGGGATTCCACAATCAGACCTATAAGATACCCCTTAACCTTAATAGAACAAGCCACAGGTCCACTTACTTTTCAATATTATCTTTTTATATACTATTGTCTATTGTCATTGATTTTCCAGATATTTTGAGTAATTTTAGTTTCAATATCCCTTGTATTCAAACTCGTTCCCATACACGTTTTTATTTGCCTATTGGAAGAACTAACCCTCTTAAATATTCTCCTATTTACAAATGTGTTAACTGTTCCACTGCTACTATAAAGCAATGCATATTAAAGTAAGTTTACATTGTATTCTTTTATTTCTGCCATGTAATTGTATTTCTGTCTGGGCAGCAGTATCTCTAAATAAATAAATGAAATAAGTAAATAAATATAACTTACTATAAATAACTTTGAAGTTGTATGTATCTACAAGCATTTCATTACAGATAGCAATTTTAATTCCATTCGTTGTTACTCAAATATAATTTTCACTTGTTACTATGTACTTAAACCCTCTTCTAGAATAACGGAAAATACTGATTATTGATGTAATTAATGCCTAAGGATCAGATAATAACTTATAAATGAAAGTGTTCATATTTTAGATTGTCAAAATATTACAAATAATTGCCGATGACATACCTATACTTTGTAAATCAGTATCTAGTGCTAATATAAGGAATAAGGGGTGTTAATACTGATTCGTATAAGTATATTGTTGTATTAAGTGGCTTCAAATTTACAATTACATTGCACTTTTCAATAGATGGAAGAAGAAAACCTTTCAAATGAATATAGAATATCCAATTTTTGCAAATTGCATATAAATTTAGGACAATCTGATGTAAGATTCTTTAAGGTAAGAACTGCATTATAATTAGAGGTTGATCAAGTCCAGCAGCTGTTAATTTAAAAACTGCTTGAATTTACTTTGAATCACCTTTCATAAATTCTAAACCAAACTAATTTTTTACCATTAGCTACTACCTGACTTGATTTCAAGCAATCTCTAAAACGCCGCAATCGTTTGAGAAATGTTAAAGAAACGCATCAGTATAAATAAAACAACGAAATTTAGAACCATTACCGTTATGTCTTAAAAATGTATTAGTTAAATATAATTTCTAAATTTTAATCACGTGCAACATTGGTAGGATTCGATTTTGAATAAATACTACTCCAGCTAAATTAATTGTTAAAAGTAATATTTTTTGCTTATAAATAGTGAGTTTTTAGAGAAATAATTGAACAAAAAGTTTAATTTGTAATTGTAAAATATAAAACACAATTTAGTTATTATGTTAGTTGTAGCGTTTTACTAGTTTTTCTACATTGTCTTTCAAGCTTTCAAAACATTGTTGTATTTCGAAAAATGGTTTTTATTGTGGTGTAATGACGCTGATCACATAACATAGTATTACCTCCAAATTCATCAAATAACCCATAATTATTGTTTTCCATATTTTTCAAAATGATTTAATTAGGAACAGACAATTTTGCTTTATGCAATATAATTTTTGAATCGTTTTTATTCTCAAACAGGACAACCTATCAAGCAACACAAGAGCACTTTATTCTGTAAGCTCTCTTCTCTACAGTATGTCTCTAAAATATAAATGTTTGTATTAAACAACAGAAAATTAGTTATAATTGCCCCCCATCATCAATTTCAGACACTCGTAACATACGACCAAAATTTAAAAATTATTTTTTTAATATTAGATTATATTTAACAACATTACCTAAGTGCAATTGAAAATATAATTTTATGCAAACGTTTATATTAGGTCTAAGCGCTACTTCTGTATATTATAAAATTGAAAAATAAATATTCGTCAAGAAGTATTTGATTTTTCAAGTAGATATTTGGATTTTTCATATATTTTCAGGTATTAACAATATTGTGTGAAACTAACTACTCAGTGGACAAAAGCCCCAACCTGCGTTGAATTACACCCACAATATCTACCCATATATTCCTTATTATTAGCTTTTGTAACATTTTTTACTGTTTAAGAAAGGTATTTTAAGCTAATATGTATCAAATCATTGATAGGAATTGTAGGAGATTTGATACATATTAGCTTAAAATACCTTTCTTAAACAGTAAAAGTAGATATTTGGAATATGACGACTTGATATTGAAGTCAACTATGATTGCATAATTATCTAATTTTAATAAACCACTATTTCTTTCAGAATAAAATATACACGAAGAGTACATTTTGTTAAATCTGTAAGTACTTCTACATACTGAATTTGGAGCGGAATTAACTATGTCTGATGAAAGATCTTGTGAACCAGAAGAAGTGGGAACATCAATACAACAAATTTTTGAAGGATCTCACGGTACAGGGCCTTCTATACCTGTTATGGATACCTCTATGATGACTTTTGGGTAACCTCCTCCGATATATACAGAACGTTGTCCATCACATGATCAATTCCCTCCATTTATAGAACTACCTATTTCAATTTCTAACAGAATGTCACCGGTTGAAGTACCTCCATCAACGTTAACATCAGTATTATGTAAACAATATAGCTGTATATATTGTTGCATATTTCCTTTATCGTGTTGTTTTCCAATAAAGAACCTAGGTCCGTAATTTGCAGATATGCTATACAGTCTGAAAATAATAATTTCCCCATTACAAAACAAAAATGTTTATAGAAAAAATTTGCTTTATATCAAAAACCTATAAAGGTTGTCCCAGTGAAAAATTCATAATTTGTATCCAAAACATACATTCTTATGACTTTGTAATATAACAGTTCTGCTCTCGGAGACTAAATTTTATTATTTACAACATTTATAACAGCAAATGTCATTTCTGGGCTCTATTAAAAAAAGCATAATAAAGCTTAGTCTTCAAGATGGATGTTGGCATTATTAACACTTAACATGTTATTCCTAGTAGACACAATCATATTAAAAAAAACATAGTATTGTGAATTGTGTTTTTATACTTTGTTGAATATCATTTTGTTAAGTAGGTACTTGCCTATGCCAATAAAAATTGTTGTCATTAAAATTTACAACAGAAATCAAATGAAACATATTGGTACTAAAATATGTATATTTAAATCAACTTACTTTGATCTGAACAATATGAGATCATTTTATATGGATATTTTAAATGCACCTGTACATTTTTATAAATATATTTACAATTTAGTTCCGTATTTGCTGAAATGTATTAGTGTTCTTATTTTTTCTCTTGATAAAAGTGTATACATAATTTTATTTCCACGGTATTCAGAACTAGTCTTATATAATTTCATATTAATTAGTACTACTCGGTAATTTAAAATACACAATCAGTCATATATTTCTAATTATTATAACGTGACTCACTTCGGTAGGTACTATAAAAATAATTTTATCGATAAGATATCTCATGATAAAGAATATTTACAAATATAAGTATAGGTGATTTATGGATGATCAACTAATTCAGTGGCTATTACAATAACGGAAGTAGCTCAAAATGACTCATCATTTCGGCGGGGGACATCATCATGGAGGACATCATCACCATGGAGGACATCACCACCACGGCGGACACCACCACGGTGGACATCACCACGGAAGACATCATCATTTTGGACCACCACCGCCGCCTCCACATTTTGGACCACATCACCACAGACACCATCCTCCCCCTCCTCCGCCACCATTTATACCAGGATATCGTCATTCTCGACCATCAACAGAAGTTGACTGCTGTTGTTGTGTAATAATCTAATATAAAGGTATAACAACTTTATTGCTTATTATAATAGTTATTTATGTATTAATAGCGAAAAGTGATACAGTCCTGCTCCAGAGTGACAGTTACCACTCGTGAGCAATAATATCGCTTTGTCACTCGTAAAACATATAAAGCTATATCTCCAATCACTCAACAAAATAAAACTTTTGAATTATTAACTTTATTACGAGATTATTAATTATAACAAATAGAACAAAGACATTAATTTGTTAGCATTCGTAATTTGGATGCTGAAAGCTCAATATTTCAATCTTTGATAATAATTCCTGATCCAGAATAGTGTTATATTCTGACATGACAATAACGTTTTCATCACTGCTATTGCTATTTTCAATAACTTCTACATTATTTGATGACCTAGTTAAGATGTTCTTATTTGCTTTAAATTTTTCATTGATGTTATCCTTCTGCAACTTTAGAACTCTTAACATTAATTCCTACCACTTAATTAAAACAGTTGTCTTTATTAAATTTCATAAATAATCGTGCTAGTGTGTTTTCTTTTCTCAGTCTCAAGGCTACATACTTCCTATAGAATGACAAAAAGTTGATAGAATTATCTTGAATGTTATTTGTGACAGTAAAACTTTGACTTCTTGTCTTCATATCATAATTATATCAAATATTATTTTTTCAGATCTGATGACGTGGCGCTCTCTACAATGCTATTGTTGCAGGAAATATGGATTTATTGTTGCTTTGTAATAGGATCCGGACAGCAAAGTTTCCGCTGAGGAGAGTCCTTCTTTACCATCAATTCAATATATGCATATTATTAATTTTCATTAGAAAATTTTGTATTTATTTACGTATTATGTTGAATGTAACTAGATAATTATTTTATGAATAAATGATGACTAATGCTTTTGGAAAAATTCTATTCTACTGGAATAACTATTTTTGCTTCCAAGGCGCTGAATGCAACGCAACTAATTTTTCACAAGTAATACTCATTCAACTAAGAAAGAATCTTCTACAACTAACAAAAAACGTCAATACATTATATAGGATGTTTCAAAAAAAGGTTAATAACTTTGGGACACAGTAGAGATGAACACGCACGGTGTCCAGAAACTAGTGATAAAAAATGATAGGGCTTACAGGAGGAGTCAAGATAATATCAGTACTTTGCACAGGATGTAGCTCTAGGGCATACATTTATTTTTCAATGTTCTATTAGTAGGTAATATTGTCTTTCTGAAACACCTTATACTTATATTTATCCTGACCTCCTTACGTTTATACAGAGCTTTCAAGTAAGAAGTTAAAAAGTATTGAATTTTAGTTGTCTGAATTTGGCTCGTTGCGAAAATTGTTCTTCTTGCCAATCTTGTTCTAACAAATCGTAAGTTCTTCATTGGCTTTCATATTCTGTATGTCAAAACTAATTTGCTTACGTTACATGACTTGAATGACCCAAGTCCTTTTCTTTAGAGTTTTCCACGAATGAGCATCACGTCGTAGCCTCTTAAAGATAACATAAGGTCCTGGTGCCAAAACGTATCTATCAGGAAGGCTACAGCACTTAGGCCCCATTGGGCCAATTGTAGGAGATCAATCCACATGAGCCGTCAACCAACCTAATAAGAAGAAAAAGGTGGTGACGTTGCTCAGAGGGATCTCTCTAATGTAGGCCATAGAAGGCCATCGTTCTCCCAACACGGACGAGATGGAGTATTGTCTCGTCTTCCTGTTCGTTAGCCCTACAAAGAAGCGAAGATTTGTCCCAGATATAGTTACTTTTTGGCTATATCCTTGCAGAGGTACTCTAGAAATTTCTTAGCAAATTGACAGTCATCTGTTTCATCCCAACATTTACTAAACTCTTTGAAGGTGTCCTCTTTGATAATTTCAACAAATGCTGACAACGGAAGCCTACTGGAGGGACCAGGTCCCTCCTATATATTGAGACCCGATGCACTTCTAGCTAACTTGTCAGCTACTTTATTGCCATTGCATCGGTCGTGTCCCTATACCCAGCATACAGATGCGCTGTTGTTGGTTGAGACCAATAACATTGCCTGATGGCATTCCCATACTGATCTAGTTTTATCTTATGATTACGTAAGATCAGTAGTAATTAATTGTCTACTAATCTTAACCTCCTTAGTGAAACCCAAAGTTTATAATCTTTCTTTAAGTACCTTGTAATGTTTTTTTTTACTGTTTAAGAAAGGTATTTTAAGCTAATATGTATCAAAACTCCTACAATTCCTATCAATGAAGTCATATGCATGCTCTCTGATACCAAACATCTAGGTATGCTAATGAAGACCCACAGGCAAAACTCTATTCAATAATTATCTAAAAAATTTATTCTATTTACTAACCTGATATACTCTATATATGGAGTGGGAACTCTAAATTCAACCACAATAGATGAGATCTGATCTATTTCTGCATTTTTGGATTGCTTCATCAGGTGGCCTCCTTTAACTTGAGTCAAATATCTAACTATAAAAATTATTATACCAATAAATTAAAATTATTTGAAATTAAATGTCAAAATGAAATTAAATAATGTCGACAGCGTCAAACTGATTAACTGTCAAGTATCATAACGACCTACTAAAATAAATAAAAATGTACCTTTTATGTATAGTTTTTCATATATTTTCAGGTATTAACAATATTGTGTGAAACTAACTACTCAGTGGACAAAAGCCCCAACCTGCGTTGAATTACACCCACAATATCTACCCATATATTCCTTATTATTAGCTTCTGTAACATTTTTTTACTGTTTAAGAAAGGTATTTTAAGCTAATATGTATCAAATCTCCTACAATTTCTATCAATGAAGTCATATGCATGCTCTCTGATACCAAACATCTAGGTATGCTAATGAACACCCACAGACAAAACTATATTCAATAATTATCTAAAAAATGTATTCTATTTACTAACCTGATATACTCTATATATGAAGTGGTTGAATTTCGAGTTCCCACTTCATATATAGAGTATATCAGGTTAGTAAATAGAATACATTTTTTAGATAATTATTCAATAGAGTTTTGTCTGTAGTGTTCATTAACGCTACCTAGATGTTTGGTATCAGAAGAGCATGCATATGTTCATTGATAGGAATTATAGGAGATTTGATACATATATTAACTTAAAATACCTTTCTTAAACAGTAAAAATATTTACAGAAAACTAATAATAAGGAATATATGGGTAGATATTGAAGTATAATTCAACGCAGGTGATACCTGAAAATATATGAAAAAAATACCTTGTAATGGTTTAACATATGTATAATGTTTCGTTTCATAGTCACTTTTGATGTGTTTATTCTTCAAATTCTTTGTTTTTTTTGTTTTCAAGTTTTCACAATGAGCTCTTTTGAAATGTTTATTTAAAAAATGACATTGATGGGTCTCAGGAACCGAAACGTTGAACTAAAAAACCGATGTATGAAGTTTGGTAAAAATAAAATAGGTACCAGTTCCCAATTTTTTTTTCGAATATCTCTAATTTGTAGGAGTGGTTAACGAGTCAGAGATACATAATCTGTCTAGATTTAAGAAAGTCGAACGAAAGTTTCGTCAGTTTTCTATGAAAATAAGTACCTTACCACATTTAACAGCTTCAAACAGTGTGAGGCGTATTGCAATATAAGCCAATATAAGTAGTATCAGGATTATTTCACTAGGTTGTGCTTCTACGGATACAGACATGTGTTGTCATCGGGAGAGAAGTTTAATGATACTTTCTTATACATATCTACCTGGACCCTGCTAGAAGTCCCAAATTTTGGAAGATCAATATGAATTAAGCAGTAGAATAGGCAGCCAGGCTGCCGCTATCATCATAATTTCATATTTCAATCAAAGTAACCTACTCAATGATGGTTGCGATAACAATAATTGTTATATGTGTTGTTTATTAATTTTGACACAGCGTTAAAGTGCTAACTAGAAAATACATTTATTTACAATTGAAGAGTAGCAGATATCTTTATATTCCAATGGGAACACATCTTTAGTGCATCATTTCGTAGACGTAATAATTATTATGATAGCAACCACAATTTTTATTCATCAGACTACTTTGATTAATGAAATTATATTTTTTAAAACGCTCGGACCTATATTCATATAACCTATCATCTCCCAAAGTTTGTCATAGAGCTTCTAGAACACACGGTATAGCAGCTTACAGAATAATAAATATGGATTTTTTGTTGTTTCTGGTTATAGGACTTAATAAAAATTGTAATATATTTTGTATTTCTGATAATAACTAAGATAATTAAATATATGACACTTACCGATTAATGGGTATATTATGTCTTTTCGAAGGAGCCACTTACCTAAAACAAAATGAATGATTAAAATCTCAAAATTTAGCATTATAGTGTTCGAAAATAAGAGTAAAAAATTTTTATAAAGAGGCTACAGTACATATTTTTTTCAAAATTAAAATGCTATTAAGTCGAAACTCTCCTTTAACGATTCTTAAATCTGTTATAACGTAGTTCGCGAGATATCAGTAAGTCGGTCATCAGTAGAGAACAAATTGCGCATATATTTCTGATTTTACAATTTTGAGAATAACACATCCATATACCGCTTATATCTTTTTAGTAATCACAACGTGAGTCATCATCCTTTAACAATTCTTAAATCTGTTATAACGTAGTTTCCGAGATATCAGTAAGTCGGTCATCAGTAGAGAACAAATTGCGCATATATTTCTGCTTTTACAGTTTTGAGAATAACAAGTCCATATACTGCTTATATCTTTTTAGTAATCACAACGTGAGTCATCATTTACGATGAATATATTTTGAAAGTGTTATTTTATAGATAAGATATCTAGTGACAACAAATGCACTAATAAGCGTAAGCATATATATTATTTTTCCACAACAGTTAATACCTGTGCTTTGCATTTTAGCATTAAAAATAAGTCAGGATGCCTCATCATTTCGTGGACACCACGGATGACATCACCATTATGGAAGACATCGTCACCATGGGGGACATCACTTTGGACCATCTCACCACCATCGACATTATCCTCCACCTATACCATTAATGCCGACAGAATATGGTCGTCACAGATTTAGACAAGTTGACTGCTGCGTTTGTGTAATAATATAATAACTATAGAAATGCAAAATAGTGCTGTTTTATATTATATTTTATATATTTTGAAAAAACTATAATTTCCATGAATAAACGAGGAATAAAGTAAACAAGGCTAAGAGAAAATTTAAACAATAGATAAAACAAAAATAAATTAAGAAATTAAAATTTAATAAGACTCAATTTAAATCAAAATATAACTTGTAAATAAACAGAATTTAATTTAAAAAATATAAGATATGTAATGACAAATTAAAATTGGATTTGAGAGAAAAATTAAGTGATAAAAAGAACAACAATTTTATTTGACATTTGAAAATTTAAATAAATATCATAGTATTAAAGAATGATTATTGAAATTGTAAAAATTAAAAAGAAAACTGTATTGTAAATTTAGAATAAGTTTTAAAAAAAGTGACTGTGCCAAAAATGTTGTCAAAGAAAATGAAATGTACTTACCAGAAATTGGGAAAAGCACCAAAACACAAAATCAATCAAGATTGTAATGGAACAGTTTCCTGGAGACGAAACAAAAGTGTTGATTGAGTGGACCGACGCCATAACATCAGGGAATAAAAATACCACTTTTATTAATAAAATACGTGGTGAAAACCCATAAAAACACCCAAAAGTGATCAGAACTATTATTAAGACGCCATTAACAAGAACTGTCAAACGAGGCTGAAGTAGGAACAAGGTGATTGGCTAGAGGAAAGCAAATTACGAGGAATTTATAATAATTGAGGATACCAGTAATTCCAAAAGCAAAAAGCATAAATTCCAGAAACATAGGAACTAATCTAATGTGACTACATTAAAAATATATATCAAGATAGACTTTTATGTGAAATTAAAAAAAAAAACTGTGAGCAACAAACTTAAGTGAAATAAAAAATTATTAAATTTTTAATATGCAAGCATAATTAAAAGATAAAAACCACAGTGGTATTCTGGAAGTAGAGTTTTAGATAATACATATTGATCTTTAAAAATAATGTTGATAAATAACATAATTGTTAAATTGGAAATAATTGAGTGTTATTATAATAAAAAAAATTAAAGATTCATTTAAGAAAAATATCATTTAGAACCGCCAATTCAGATATGAGTTTCTCAAGCTCTGAAAATAAAAATAAAAAATTATTGAACTTGCTTAATTTAAAGAATTTATTTGAAATGAAAAAAAATAATTCTAAATAAAAGGCGCTCAACAATTAGATATATAAAAAATATATATTTAAGAAAAACTGAAAATCCATAAAACAAGCAGGGGAGACCGGGTACGAAAGTAACACGGGTTAGTTGTAACAATAAGCCTATTGTCTTTCTAAAGAGGTTTGTCTATGATATTATATTATAATAGAGTCGGCAGTGAAATCTACATTAACTTATTTGAACAACAATATCCGTGGTGTGTTTTAGGTCCAGTTAAGGCCTGTACGGTGCAAAATGATATGCAAAGTAAGTTTTCATTCTTTATCTTAATCTATCATATGCCTAGAACTGAACGTTATTTTGAATTATTTTATTGGCTTGTTCAGTTAATACCAATATTGGCTATAACCTAAGCATGGTATTTTAATTACATATAATCGTTAAAAAAGTTGTAACAAGTATTCTGTCAATCGCGTGAAAAATGCGTAATGGGACGATTGTAACAATGCCATAGGGGGACGATTGTAACATGTTACAACCGTCCCTCATATTTAATACTTATGATCATATTTGTCATATTTAAAATGATAATTCTGTAGATATCCAGATAATTACTTCAGTATTTGTTATACTGTGTGGGAATATACAAATGCATTCTCTTTATTTAGGATGTCTAACAAAAGACAATGAACAACAGATCGTGAAAAAGATTGTTATGGATTGGGAAAAACTTGGTCCATCCCAAATATGGAATATGGACGAGTCTGACGACAACCGTGCAAAAGCCAAGGATTCTTTGTTATTACCAAAAAAATGCATTATTATTTTATATTTTTGTTTCATTATTCTATTTTTTTATTTATTTATTTTTTTCAAATAAAAAAATATATTATGTACCTGCACTACAACTTACTTTTATATAGGTATAATCAATAAACAAATACCTTGTAAATACTAACTTTCTATACCTAGTTATTACCTATTATTCATATGTTACAAACGTCCCCATGTTCTGTTAGGTTTAACCCATAATTGGGTAGGTTGTAACTACGTACACTCTCTACTTTTTATGAATTGTACATCAATATAAACTTTAATTACTTCAATATTATTTTCTATATATAAAATGCCAAGGAAACGACTTATAGTAAGTAAATTTGTATAACTTTGTAATTTTTTTATCCATTACCATTTTTATTTATTATTACAAAAATATGTTACTTTCGTACCTGGTCTCCCCTATTGCTGTTAAAAAAAACGAAACACAATAAAAATTTAGATATACAAGGTAAGTTAAAAATAATTAGATATTTTGTAGTTATAGTTACCAAACAAAAAACAAACAAAACTTAGATTAACTAAAATTAAAAGAATTAAATTTTTTTTCACAATATTGTTAAACAATTCAAATATAATATACTATTGTCCAGTAAAATGAAAAAATAAAAAAAAATGAAACAAATACATAAAGTATAATAATATATAAATAATTATATTATAATATTTTTACAAAATTGAAACAGTAACGAATTACTAAGACCCAAATACATGATTGAAATTAATCTAATTTATTACAATACAAGGGCGTTGCATGGCAGAAACCTGCATTAAAATGGGACGCAAAAATAATGTCGTTGAAAGCATTATCTATGCAAAGTAATAGATTATTTTTTCTTTACTTTGAGAAATCCGCTTTGAATGTTTGTTGTACCAAAACGTAATTTTAAAGGAAAATTTAATGTAATGTTTATTTCAGATTTGATGACAATTGCCCTACAGTTAAAAACTTGAATGCATTGGTTATCTGTCAAGAATCCATCATGTGTAATGAAGACTGAAAAGGAAACAACTATAACCAAAAAATTAAAAAATAAATAAATATTTTTTTAATATTTTTAGGTAAAATTTATAAATAAATATATAATAATATGCAGCTAGTAGTTATTGGACGTGTCATAAGGTTAAGCAGTATTTAGGTTGCCCTTATGTTGACATCTAAGCGTACTTGTCACGCGACAGTTTCCACAAACCACATTTAAAATAAACAATACATTATTCCTGTGGAAAAATGCCGCCGTAAAATAAGGGAGGGGTCCGGAAATAAAGTTCACTTTATAAAGTGACAAATTTTAATATTTTTATTGTTGGATATTTAATTACTGATGACAAAAATGTGTGGTAAACTATGGTTCGTAACGAACGTCAAAACTAACCACAATCTAATTTAGAAATATAATAATGTTACATAAACAGGAAATCCTTTAATAGTATACAGTATGTACCACAAAATTGGGTTACCCAACAGCGCTATTGCGTACCTTACAAAACAATCGTTTGGTATTTGTAAGTAATAAACAAAATATATTCACCAATAAATAGGCAATTTGCATATTTCTTTATTTTATTACCAAAATATTAAACAATTCATTTTTTGTGTATTGTGTTAGTTTTATTTAATTCTCTGCAAAAATAAAGCGGTAATAAATTAATAGATTTATTACGTCTTTCCCAACCACAAAAACGCGAGAAATGCAAATGGCGATTATGTGACGTCACAGTATATGAACACGGCATGTTGTTTTATATGCCGTGACATGAATGTCAAAATCGAACTGTCAAAGTCAAATTATTATTTGTTTTGTTGTTGTGCATTGTGTATAATATCCAGTGGATTTGTTAAAGGACAATCAGATAACCTGCCCAAAAATGACTCTTGTCAATGTTTCCGTTTCTGGGAGAAAATTCAAATTTTAAGGGTGCTGAAATAAGAGGAATTAAAGCCTACTTGTTACTTGCACAGGTATTGTTTTTGAACTGAAGCCAACCATATAATTCTCTGCCTGGTTAATAATTTCAAAACGTCTGCGTTTTGCATCACTTTGTTGCTCAGGTACCCTGAGAGTTAAAATTATGGGGTATTACACCTTTTTTAGTTGTAGTCTTTGTACATTCCCATTTAGTTTGTGCTGGCAATAATTCTCCATATTTTCTTCCAACTATTAATTTTAAAACACACATCATCTTTATAATCTCTGAATAAAGTGAAATGATTAATGCAACTATATAACGCCGTTGTGTTCGATAATGTTGTAATTCTCTTTTTCGTCTCTATTCATTGAAATGCACCATTTCTTACACATTCTCTCATTTTTAGGAACCGAGTAGAATATTTTTTTCAGGGTGGTTACCTTAGTGTTTTTGCACTTTGGTACCACACAATACTTAAAAATTTGTGTTTTATCGGTTTCATCCCCTTCGGCAATCCAAAACTTATGTTATAAACTGGACATCGGACACCACACAAATACCACAAAGTTCGACGCTAACCACAGATTACAGATTACAGATTACGGAACGAGTTCGCTAACCGACTTAAAAACATACGTCGATTTGACAATTTGACATGTGTCAGGATGGATATTTCCATATACTGTGACGTGGATCAATCAGAATGTTGTTTCCAAACCCGTGACTATATTTGAATAAATTGCTATATACAATAATTAATTATGAAAAATATAAGAACAATTTTGCAGAATTAGCAAGATATTCTTGTTAAGTACTTAATATAAAATAAAATAACAATTTTTAAGCATTTAAAAATGTCATGCAAATTGCCTATTGCGAACTACGTTTAGGCTACTGCCAACCAATATACTTACAAATCTTACTCTTACTATTGGACCAAAAGGGGCCAATTATGAAGACTGTTATTTATAACTTCATAAAATAAAGGTTTTCAAAAATGAGAGAGCAAAAGTTCTAAAGCACTAGTGTAATTTTTTTATAGCTGCTGTGTACAAAGTCTAAGCTACAAACAAGTAAAAGAAAGCAGAACAATAATACAGCAAGCTTACTAGTAAAAGCACAAAACTATTAGCAAGCGCTATTTGAAGTTAATTATGCAGATATGGCAGGCAGAAGCAATATAACAATAAACAATATCAGCTTATAAGCACAATAATAATAATAAGCGCTATTTAAAATTATTAATTATGCAGATATGACAGGCAAAAGCAATAGAAAAATAGCACATGCAAGTTTAGGCAGACTTATCTGTGGGTCCAGGAATCCTGTACAATGTCTTCAAATGTAAAGGAGGACTGCCAAATTTAGACTGCGGAATCTTGGGATACGTCTATGAGCTGTGCAAGTGCATGCGGTAGTGGTAGCGGCTAAAGTCTACGAAGCGCCTCATGTAAGAATGCAAGAAACAGTTGCAGCGAGACGAGGAAGGAGAATATTATTAACCGTGAAAGGAAAACATAATAGGGAAGACGAAGAATAAGGCCTAGAAGAGAAATAAATGCTTATGTTACTAACTACGACTAGCAAATAAAATGTTAAGAGGTGAAGGCATCTGTATCAAGACGACTTACCTTGGAATGGCGTGAGGCCGTGAAGTAAAGATGTGGCTTCTTACTTTTATTAGAATCAAATCCAGTAGAATCTACTGCTTGGCTAAACAGCCATGTATCTTTTAACATATAATTCTAAATTTTCTCAAGAAAAACCATAACTCGAACTTGTCCAGTTCAGCCTGAGAAGCCAGAAGCCAGCAAAAAAAGACCACATGGGCAGAAATAATGTCAAATGTGAATATGTGGGGAGTTTTTAAAATTTAGAAATTTGATCTGGCTGTTGTCAAATATATGCCATAATTTTCAAAATTATTATAATTAAAGATAAAACTATTATTTTTAAACCTCTTTTTACTAATCAATATAAGCAATCCTTAATGATATCTGATATTTTGTAGGAACAAGAATAAAATAATTTTGCAACGAACCTAACCTCTATCAAGTTTATTTATTGGTTTGTTTACATACTTTGGAGCGGGAATAATTTGTGAAATTTGCCAAAATTAATGAATATGAATGTAGTATTTACTATTATTAGTGGATGAAAGAAAGAGCAAAATAACCATAAACGATTGTGTCAAGCCATCAGTATTGAATAGAAGAGAGTGAAAATAATTGTCCGATAACAATAAATAAGAAATATATTAAATTTGTCACTCGTAATACTACTAAACATAATTAAACTATAAATGACCCGTAACATACTGTATCATTAAGACACCAGAACTAAGGTAATGTCCTTGTTTAATAAATCGGGTCATTCGGTCATACCCGTTCTTCTAACCTAAAATAAGTAAGCCTAATGAGAAATTTTCTCAAAATATTGACATGCTCATTTTCTCATTCTCCATTAAATTGGCAATAATTGAAAGAAATTTCTTCAAAATAATTTAGTTTTAGTTTCTACCTTCAGAATTTTGAACAGCTTATTATAACTCGCGACAAGAATTCAGACGACTTACGTCATACGAACAAATGAATAATTCATTATATTTCCAACAAAATATTTAAAAAACTGCAACTAATAGTAATAAAACTATATACTACACTAAAAGTCTGCATTATGTATTGCACTAAATTGCAAAAAATGATTATTTTTAACGCGATTGAATATCGAAAATTACGTTGACAATAAAAACAAATGTGCAACGTCAGCCGTGACGTAAGATTTCTGAATTCTTGACTCGAGTATACTATTTATTAGAAACAATAATTTAATGTTTAAGTGTGCTTTGTACATAAACATTAACCACACTTTGTGATTCCTGTGACTATAATTAAACAAAATGTATTGACTGAATCACATTTCGGTAATATTTTTAGTCTGTTCAAGTTTTATGTATAATAATTATTAATTAATATTCATGTAAAGTTACATAATTGTTAATAGTTTTATTCAAAAGTTTATTTTGTAGACATTAGAGTATTAAATTATTTTCTATGTTGACGTGGGTGTTCATTGAAATAAGAATATTTCTGTGAGCAGGGAAATATTAATTAATTCGTATTTTATCTGGTAGACTTACTTTTTTATAATACAAAACTAATTATAGCTTAAGTGATTAATTACAGCTCTCGGTTCATTTCCAACATTATTTTTCATATCTGTGTAAGAAGGAAAACAGTATTCATTATGTGCATGTCCTATATTTGCAGATCTGAAAAATGGTCTCATAGAGATCAGTGGATCTTTTATGTTTCCCATCTAAGAATATTATTCATACATCAAAACATGTGTGTATACAAGGTATGACTGATGATGGAATATGCGATAAACTTTCAGGAGATTCAGACTTTCGTCAAATCTACAATAGTGAAACAGGAGTAATATTTTTCTCATTCATTCAATTTGATATTTTCCGTAAAGTGTATCAGATGCACTATCAAATGAAATTCGATACATAATATACAGGGTTAACTATAACTAAGTACAAATTTTAACCATGTGCTTAGGAACTCCTAAAAGATAATAAAAATGTACATCGAAATTCTAGCTCTGTGTTTAAAAAATGGGGCAAAACCCTATGATAATAATCATCCGAGATGGTCTAGAAATGTCAACTACCTACCTGTCGTTTTTTACAGCGTTGTCAAATGTAGAAAAGACGAAAATAAACATTTTTTTTAATTACAATGTTTATTAATAATAGTACCTGATAGGTAACAGGTTATCCGCTTAGCTGTGCTATTTTGTTCTTCGTTCCTTCATTGCACATTGCCAAAACTACATTTTTCACTCATTACAGGTCCGTCAGAATTATCCAGTAATAGAATGCACGGACCGTGTTAAATAAAATACACATTTATTCTAAGAAAACTGAAATTTAATGTAAGGAATATCTACTAATAGAAAACTCGGAATGCATCCGCTGCAGTCCAGTACTTGTATAAAATTTCAAATCGTGTACGATTGCTGTGATTGCCGTAGCTCCGCTGAATTTGCCTTTGACTTTAAAAAACAAACAGTACACATCATAGGGTGAACATAGGGAAATATCTGTAGTCGACATACATTCTTTTATTTAATTACTAACTAAAAATTAGTAACTAATTCTGAACCAGGTTTTGAGTATGATGGCAAATGACATTTTGCATTGCTAGTTGAATACTTTCCAAACATCAAAGGCCAAAGCTTAGAAGAAATATTCTAAGTGATGTTTACAGAACATTGTAAACATTTCGGGATGTTATATTTTAAAATAGGTAGTACTAATTATTGTATGCAAACATCATCGATTATTGTTAATATTGTTGCAATTATTAGTATTAACAGAACTTAATTTCCCAATAACACAAGAAGTTTAAAAATTTATCGGCGTGAGTACATTTTGAATAGTGACCTACAGATGTCGACTGCAGACAGCATCAGATTCATAGACTTCTAAGCTAGTCAAATTTTGTCAAAAATAAGATATCGTATACGGTGCTTAGTTTGAAATATTTTTTTTTTAGTAGGTACTTGCCTTTGCGTATTTTTTGTGTAATATATGTGAAGTGTGACAAGTGCGTGTTACCTTATAGCAGCGTAATACCAAAGACGTCCGAGCAGATAAAATGTTATGTCCAATCCTGTTTGAACCACAAAGAATAACTGATATAATGATTTGGTTGTAAACGTGTGGCAGTGTTTTTATGTATTAGTGTACATATGATAAATTGATCAGAATAAAATTCAACGTTTGATATTTTAAGAAAAAGCTGCATAGGCGTACTTAGAAATAAATGAAGGTGATAAATGGAACTGCATCTTCAGTTGCATGGAGATTCGCCCTTAGATTTTTTTCACCAAAATTACATGATCATAAAAGTACGTGCACAATTTCAAGTGTCGCTTACAAAACAATGAGATTATTAACAAAAATAATTTTTTAAAATGTAACTTTTGCACCCTGTATATTGAAACATGGATGCCCAAATAAAAAATGGCATAAGAAAAGTCGCATTATTTTTGTCCAAAGAATATGTGGTTAATGGTATGGCCTTCTATTTTGGGACACCCTGTATATCAAATAGTATTTTTTTTTCGTTAGTGCATTGTTAACATATTTAAACGTAAGTTACGCTTCAGAAAACAGGTCGACCCTTCTTGCCTACGTCATGGGCTACGAAAGGCAGAATTACTAACATAATTTTGTAAATACTAAACAATAGAATTACTGTACAACTGTATAACTTTGTGAGTTTCGGTATAATCAATTATTATAGATTTATCTTATCTCATATTATCTTTGATACCACGTTAGTTTTAATATATTATACATTTCAATATTTCAATCTGCTATCAGAACTTTATGGTTCAATACAATAAAACTGCTATTCATTTTTACGTCTAAAAATAAATGCACGACCATCATCACGGTCCCCCACCGGGACATCATGGACATCATTTTGGGCCACCCCATCACGGACCGCCACATTTTGGACCCCCACCACCTCCACATTTCGGACCGCCTCACTACGGACCACCCCATTTTGGTCCTCCACCCCCGCCACATTTCGGACATCATCATCACCCACCGCCGCCTCCATTTGTGCGTCCTTACCACCAACCCCCGCCGCCTAATGCTGACTGTTTCTGCTGCATCATAATATAATATACAGATAAGATATATATTTTTTTATTAACAATATGTTTTGTACTTTCACTCTCAATAACAAAAGTGTATTTAGTTTAATGTTATTATTATATGTTACCAATTATTTTGTCATTATTCCTTAATTTTGTTGAACGTGATTTTTTCTCGAAATATTGTCAGAAATTCCACCAAGAATGTCAAAATAATGAGCTCTTGGATCGTCCTAGTAACCAAAACCCAAGATTTCGCAGCGCTGTCTCATCTGATGAAAGACTTGCAGTTTGTTTAAGGTAAGTAAATAGGGGTTGTTGATAAACCACTAATTATTTTGTTAATATTCTTTAATTTTGTTGAACGTGATATTTTTCTCGAAAATGGAGTATTGTCAGAAATTTCAACGAGAGTATATTTTGTGTAACATTAAATTTTACATCACGCGAAACCTGCAAAACTGAAAAAGTAATCCTGGGCCTAACCACCTCCATAAGATTATTCAATATTACAAAATTTATATAGTTACATTAAATATACACGGTGTCTCTAAAAGGTCTTTAAAAAATTCTCATATTCCACTTCTAACTTGGTAGAAATGTATTGAGTTTGGGTGCTGCATTTCTCTGAAGTGTACATTTTTTAATGTTTTTTTTTGTTATAAATTTAAAACGACATACTTATGATTTATGGGGCAAATAGTGCCATACTAAGACTATTATAAATATATATCCATATGTGTAACATTTCTTCGCCAATGGACAAAAAGGAGTAGCAAAAACTGAAGCTAAGAAAACATTAAAAATTTTACTAATTCTTATTTGGATCTTGTTAAGGAACATTTTTATAGAATCTATACCTATTGATGATTATTTGAAATCAACGAAAACCAGTATTATCAGCTTTTTTATGTAGGTGCTTTTAATTCTAGCGTCAAATCTGACATTTATACAGTGAGCAGAACTTATCTAAAGAAATATGAATGAATTTACTCTTACAAATCGAATTTTGTAAAAAAAATAAAAAGAGCAGTTTGAAAATATACCTCTGTACTGCGCTGGAAACTGATCCACTGTAAAACCTGACCTTGCCCAACCTCAAGGTAATCGGCATCGGCGGTAAAGTGTAACAGAAAACGATCAGGCAAAATATTGAAAGAAAAAAAATAAACAAAATTTTATCACACCTATTTTTATTAGCAAATTCAACTGCTTTTGCCTCTATTGTTTGGCATACCTGTTACAACAACTGTTCAAAATTTTGTCGACCGACCTATGAACACATTTGGGTCCTCTTACCCAATTTCTATGAACTAATACAAATATTTTGAAGTCGTACGATATTGGTCGCTGCACTACCGTGGTAAAACTAGCTGCATTTGGTACATATCTACACGGAAATCGATCTACGTACAGAATAGAAACTGCTAAAGCCTTATGTCTTACTCCACCAAAAATTAAAACAATATTATTGGACTACAAGTTGTTACACTCAATACGTAAATCATATTTGACACTTGAGAAAATAATACAAACACTATCGCAAAACCGTTAATACTAAAATAGGAGTTCACTATTCGGAATCGCCTGGGCTAGATGAAGAGAGAGCGCAGTATGCATTAGCCCAGCGATGTAAAGGTTGAAAATACTACAACTTCGATAATTGATTTCTCGGAAACTATAAGGATATATTTTTTTACGATATTGACTTTTCATGACGCATCTATTTCCAAATTTATTTGGATAAGTTATGAATCACCATTTATACAAATTAAAAGGTTTATTCCTAATACTTTAGAAAACTTCAATAAATATAATATGTTTATTTATCTTAACCGAATATACAGTATACTTATACGTTATTGGAGTCTAAATCCCTAAAGAATTGATTGAGAGTAGGGTACGTTAGGATATACTCACTCTAAAGCAGCGCTTCTTAATCTATGGACCGGGCCGTTGATCCCAAATGCGTTGTCAGCATATTCACATAAATGTGGCATCAGGCTTTGCTACAATATTACTTAAGGGTGCCGTCATCATGTATTAGCAGAATAGTCTAAAAGACAGTAAAATTTTAAACCCTTGACATAAATTGCTATTTAGTAATAGCTAAACTATTTATGGTTTAAAAAAATACTGATAACAATATATTACGTGGTCTTACTATGGTTAAATATGGCGATAATCAAAACAACGTGCATATCGACATAGATAATTTTAAGTTTAGTAACACTACCTAAGCTGAACTTTCTATTATTCGATAATGTATAATTCTTTTTGATAACTTTAACAAGGTTTAAAATTCCTAACTTTAAAATTACATCAACATTCCACTATTTTCGGTCACGAATATGGCCACCTTAAATATGTGACAGGATCTACAAATTGCAGTTTCATTTGTTGTTTTTCAAGTCGACGTTTTGATAAATCATATCATCTTTGTTGATAACACCGGATGTGTGATTTGATTGCTAGCGACATATGTACTTACAGGGAGTGACAAAAAATCACCATCAAAATTGGAGGGAGTAGTATACGGCACAGCACAAGAAAAAAGTTTATATAACCAAAATTAAAATTATCAAATTGGCTTATGTCACTAATTCAAACCAAAATTAGCTTAGAAAAATGTGTCATAAATTTGATATTTTTTTTCTGTCAAAGAAAGTAAGTTGGCAGAGTAATAATAGTGGTGTTTTGGTGTCGTTATTATGGAGATTACATTCCAAGTGTATGATGATATGCATTTAATTTATGTTATTTGTAATTCATGTTGTTTAGGGGAGTTAATATCATGTTTTGAAACCATTCTGTAGAGACCAATGTATTAATGTTAACGATTTTAATATATTTTATGTTCATTTTCATGTACCTACTTTGCTAAATAAATTATGTTATTTCTCTGCATCTCAGTATGGAAGCGTTTACGGGCATATGTTATATACAGGGTATCCCAACGAAAATTTGACCCCCTATAATTGGAAAACCGAATAATATTTCAAAATTCGCCGAGACTCGTCGATTTTTCTTCTTGGGGGGAGCTTTTTTGACAGTCAAGCCAACTCGATAGGTTCATCCCCCTACTTACGAGCAACGCCATCTTAAAAATTTCAACTGCAACTACCCCACTTGTGGCACATCATTTTAAAGCCCTTTTCATTGCGAATACAGTGACGTACCGTTTTTAGAAATCGGTTGAGATTTGACAGAATTATTGGTTACGAACGAACGAAAAGATGACAAACCAACTTACCTAAAAATTCGTGCTGTAGCTTTAGCGCAATCGTGATTTCGATAATAAATTGCAACAATTTCTACTCTTTCCGCGATAGAATAAACCATTTCGAACACACGTTAATACTTTCAATAACGGCTGAAACTAACGATTTCTTGCAACAAGTGGGGTACTTGCATTTGAAATTTTAAGTTGGGGTTGCTAGGCATTAAAGGGATGAACATATCGAGTTGGCTTGACTGTCAAAAAAGCTCCCCCAAGAACAAAAATCGACGGGTCTCGGCGAATTTTGAAATATTATTCGGTTTTCCAATTATAGGGGGGGTCAAATTTTCGTTGGGATACCCTGTATAAAGTTTTCCTTGTTTTGTGTTGTAGAATACTCGCTCCAAGTTTGATGATAGTTTTTAGTTATACCCTATACAGTGAAAGGTACAGGGGTCTTGAATAGAAAAAGTTAAAGTGGTACTATAACATATTTTTAAATCATTGCACACCAGGCCTCCTAACGTTTGCTACTGAAGAGCTTCTCATATAAAGGAACAAATGTTAACTAAGGTTCATACAAATATAGGTATAAAAATAGAAGTTTCCAAAGATGCCACTAATAGAGTAGGTACTTAAGGAACAGCTGTTATATCCATACCATAACATACTAGTTCAGTATCTCTTACAAATGATCCGGAGTGGCGCATGGGTTATTGTAGGTTTGTTAATACGCAAGAAGTAAACAGGTAGTTTCTAGGGCTAATTCGTTTTATTTTTTTTATATACTTTTTGAAAACATAATACCCACTAGACGCTTCAAATGATAGAAGCAGTCTTTACCATACTAACAAGAATAAAATAAAGGAAAAACTAACTGATCCCATAAGAAGGGAATAGATATATGTATTATATGGGTAAAATAGTGTGGGTGCGTTCACTGTGAATTTAAAATTGCAATTTATTAGGTATAGCAAAGTCAATATTTATTTATTTTTAATATTGGATTCAATAAAAATTTTAACTGAGTTAGTATACCTACTGTAATAACTTGAGAATACAGGTAGGTAATTCAAACTCGATATCTGGCTAAAACAATAACTAACTATATTTTAATTTACAATGAAAAACAAGTTAACCGTGTAAACATAAAAAGCATGCACAAAAACACAGAGAAACTGGTGGTCTATATACATATTTACACCCTCACACGTATTTTTTTACAGTAAATTCTAACATTAAGCAATGTGTCTTAGATCCGAAAGCCTAACAGTTCTTTTTACCATCTTGAGATTGTCCTTCTAATAAAGGAAAACGGAATGCATAAACAATGGGACTGTCACCATTGACGTAGATACGAGAAATTATTGCCGATATTTTGTAGGCACTTGCATAATATGTTAATGTAAATTGTAACTACACATTCTAATGTACTAGATTTTTTTATGAAATTAATTATATTTTAATATTTATCAAATGCTTTTTTTTGCGCATCCAAACAAATTTTGAAATTCTTCCTCAACGGAATATATACCTAAAAATTGCAATTTTGTGCTAAGGTTTGAAATAAATTTTGAATAATGATTTAACATACCTATTATAAAAACTTTAAGTTCGGTAACGTTAGTAGCAATTTTCATATTAAGAATAACTTCTACCTTTTGCTTATTAATATGTAAACCATTACTGTTAATACTATATCCTAAATAATCTAAACTTTGTGCTCCGAAACTAAACTTCCAAATAATAAATTGCTCAATTTTGGTATAAATATTAATAAATTATGCCCCAAGAAGTATACATTTTTCTAAATCACGTTTACAAGGTATTTAGAACTGCCTTGAACCGACTTCAAATTATGTTTTCAATCTTTCAAACACAGTTTTCAAAATTTTAGTATGACTTTGTTCATCTCGAGCTGCTATTAAAATACCATTCAGAAAAACTGTTACTCCTTCAATATCTGCAAATATTTGTTCAATGAATTTTCGTAAAATGCCTGTGCTTGAAGCTATACCATAGGGTAATCAGTTATATTTAAATAAACCCATAGTGTTAATAGTAATTTTTTTCAAGTTTTCATCTAATGCAATTTGTTCTGTGCCCGAGCTCTGAATGTCTATTCACTGTGCAATGCTACATTAAGAAAATCCTCTTAAATCAATTTGATCCTGAATACGGTGAAATCATATGATTTTTTCTGGCAATTTGAAATTTTTTAGAACCAATTTTCTGCCAATTCGTGGCCCTCAAATGAAAATTGGGATGTGCGAGGTCCTATCCACCAATTGATTCATGTTTGGCACGGAGATAAAGCTTTGCGCTTATTTCCAGGTAATGGCCAAATTTTGGTCATTTTTTTACCGTAGGGCTACCGGCCCTGGGATCTGTTTCGGGGGCCAAAATTACATGGGGAACCATAGGTCGGAGCTCGGGCACAGAACTTTTTTTTTGTGTGCCTGTGTTATTAGAGTAGAAAAGTCGTCAATTTTAGGTAAGGAAAATCTACTGATGTATTTTAGGTTTTAATATAACTTTAAAATTTAAACGCGACCGTTACTTGTTTCTTAAGAACTGGTATAATGGGTGTTGCGCATTCCAAAAATCCTACAGGAGTCAAAATACCTAACTCAGTTAATTATGAGAGTTCTTTCTTTATTTTTTTTATTGCAATGGGCAACGATCTAGGCAAAATCGGTACTGCATCCTGTATAATTTATACCTTTTTACTATTAACACATCCAAGGCCACTATATATAAAATTCATTTAGCCAATCTTGCCCAACAAGGGGTGATCGGTGATCCATTAGTTTTAGGAATAATCTAATTTATCTCAACTTCTACTTTAATAAAGCTCAAACATTCTATCGAATTATCTGAATATGATCTCAATTTTAAAGGAAAAGGTTTTAAATTACTATTTGTAAAATATTTATAATAATCGAATTCGGAAATTACAGAAACATTAGAACTAGTGTTGACTTCCATGCATATTTTATTATTCATATCCAATATGCGACATCACATTGAACTTGAGAGGAACTTTTGCATATGAGTAAAACCTTAGAATTTGGGTCAGTCAGGTTGCAAACATGGCGTTATAATTTTTAAAACTAAAATGTAGATATCGTATCTCATAGAACAATGGGTCGACCAATGGAATAAATACAGCAGTACCGCTGTTATCTTGAAAAAACAAAAAACAATAGTGGTTTAGGAATAGATTTACTATATTATACAATGTGCTTCTAAAATATAGTTGCTCCTAGAACTCTACCCCACAGATTTGAGGGTACTTCAGTAAAGGCAGCACTCTCAATTACAGGGTTCAAAATCAAATTGTTACATAGATCAATCAAATCGAATATATTCTAACCAGACCAATATCTGAATATAGTGAATGATTCCTTATCCTTTATCAAAGAAAGATATTCATATATCTCAAGGTAGTATCCTTGCTATCCCACTGAGAACAGAATGGAACGGTAGAAGCTTTCCCCCAATCAAGTGTTTTGAACTGCCAATGAATCGAGGTTAGGTCAACCAAAACAAAACTACAAAACTCTGTTATAACGGAAGGAACTAATCCACTAGAGAGGTGAAGGAGCAGGGAGTTCAACTGTCTTAATGAAAATTCCCAAAATATTATGACTATGACCTATGCCATGTGTTTCCAAAATCTATTATTTTTTCAATAATCCAGATGTTAATCGTATCAGTAATCAGTACAAAGAAGCCCGAGATTATTAATATTTTATAATACATACCCAAAATCATTGAAGAAGAATTATAGAAAAAATAATTCTTATTCAACCTCTTGAAAATAAAAATTCCGCACTGCTGTTTATAGAATAATTTCTAACTAAATATTATTTTAAAAATCC
Source organism: Monochamus saltuarius (assembly GCA_025584915.1). Classification (NCBI taxonomy): domain Eukaryota; kingdom Metazoa; phylum Arthropoda; class Insecta; order Coleoptera; family Cerambycidae; genus Monochamus; species Monochamus saltuarius. The sequence continues at coordinate 36,968,348 of CM046722.1, read as the reverse complement.
AGCTTTGCTGCTATTGAACACCTAAAAGTAGATGTTAACAATATTATTTTCCAGTGAGAGCCGATGAAATTGAAGTGTTCGCTTCAACGATTGAAATTCCAAAATAGAAAATTAAACTACAGAATATGAAATTTTAAGTTTTAGACTCTCTACTCTATTTTTAAACTAAGAGGAGTAAATAAAGAAGTCATATAAACACAGGGAAAATTAACTAGAAAATATAACTAGATCATTTTGACGGTAAATTAAAAAAAAAAATAGACAAAAAGCAATACAATTCGTTGCTGAGTTACAGAACAGAACTATTTCATTTCATTTAGGATTAACTAGGAGGAAGAATAAACACAAAATAATCAACGAAGTGGCAACGTAGCCAAATATAACTGACATTTTAAATGTTAGTAGCTGACAGTATTGACATTGACAATAAACATGTATTTATGTAAAGCTGTGTAAACTTGGAGACAAATTAACCAATAACAAGCTAGTGTTTAAGCGCGAAAAATTTAAATCACTTCTCTTAGTTTAAAAATAAGGTATAGTATGTAGTAAATTGAATCGCTTCACTATACTCTGGTCATCCTGTTCAAACTATTATACAGTGCTTTCGAAAAGTAACGAATAAATTCATTATTTTTGAAATTGAGAAGTTTTTGAAAAAATCCCCTGGCACGTCGATTTTATTTTTAAAAAAGGCACTTTTTGACATACGACCCACATTTGTGACGTCATCGTTGTTCGAAATATGACGTCATCGACAATTTTTTTAAATACCAACCCCCAATTTTGACCATGCCAATTGAAAGAGCGTGTCATTTTACATACATACATTATGAAAATTATGGTGTTACGTAACAAAAATTTCAAAAAAATAATATTTGAAGATTTTAAAATTTAATTGTTACAATACTGACAATGATAATGATTATGTAAAAAATCGACTAAATTAAAAGTTCAAATTGTGCACCGATGGCTGCCTGACAGTAGCCAAGACGATTAATAAATTCTTTTTAGATATTATCAATAACTTCAGGAGGTATACGATGTATCTCGTGACGAATTCTTGCTTTTAAATCTTCTAAATTAACCGGTCCAGCAACGTATACTTTGCTTTTTGCCCCACAAGAAATAATCTAGGGGTGTTAAATCAGGCGATCTGGCTGGCCACTCAATCGGCCCCCTTCACCCTATCCAATGATTCGGGAACAGCTCATCTAAATAAGCACGAACAGGTGTTGCATAATGGGGTGGTGCACAGTATTGTGAAAATTAAATTTTAAAATCTTCAAACATTATTTTCTTGAAATTTTTGTTATGTAACACCATAATGTTTCATGGTTTATGTATGTAGAATGACACGCTCTTTCAAATGGCATGGCCAAAATTGAGGGTTGCTATTTAAAAAAATTGTCGATGACGTCATATCTCAAACAACGATGACGTCACAAATATGGGTCGTATGTCAAAAAGTGCCTTTTTTAAAATTAAATCGACGTGGAAAAAGATTTTTTTGAAAACTCAATTTCAAAAATAATGAATTTATTCGTTACTTTTCGAAAGCATTGTATGTATTACCAAAGTAATATAAAATATATGAATATTTAAATTAACAATAATTAATATTGAATGTATTAACTACACGAAATGATGATAACTTTTGAATAAAATGTATAATCTAATTATTTGTAAGTTTCTGTATAACTATTTGGTGGGGAAAAATTACAAATGTCTGTAATAAGAAGCTGAGTTTGCAGTAATAAATCAAACGTTAAAAAAAATAGCTACTGGTAGATTCCTTTAGCAAAAGTGTTTTTGCTATGACAATAACATAGCCTTCCCTGGAACCTATTTAATGCAGATATTTTCCTGGGACTAATCGATTTTTACTAATGGCGAAGGATATTTTTTTCGGTTCAAGTGGATATTTATTATTTTTAATTTATCTTTTATTTCATATAAAAATGTACCTTCGAAATCGAAGAAGTGTGACGCATACCACAATTTCTGAGAGTTTGCGATTTAGCAAGATTCCCATCCTGTAAGTACAGTTATTCATAAAGGTTTATCTTATCTTATATTATCTCCGTCGGAGTGCCATATATTTACGAACAATCTGCTATCATTAGTTTCAGAATCAATAGACAGCAATTTATACACTAGGAAAATTATCATGGACCGGCATCATGGACCTCCAGGACCACATCATCATGGACCGCCCCATCATGGACCTCCACCGCCACCGCATTTTGGGCCACCACATCATGGACCACCACATCACGGACCACCGCATCATGGGCCACCGCATCATCCTCCACCACCGCCAAGGACCGAATGTTGTTGCTGCACCGTATTGTAAATACAGATAAGATATAACATGCATTTGTTCGAGTTTGGCATAGAATATTGTCCACTTTTAATATATTATTTGATGGGAGTGTAACTTAAAGATGTAATTGTAAATTGTTAATATTTTTAATACAATTATACATGTGGGTAATATAAATCAGTATTATGTTAATAAAGTAATTAAATAAGGTTTTATCAGAATTTCTTTCTTCTTAAAATTAGTTTCAAATGTCATATTTTTTCAACATATTATATATGAAAATTTAATAATGTGGATAAGAAATATGATAAAATACTATTATGTTAATTTCTAACTAACTTCTATTTAAATATATGAATGATTTTAATGCCACTAATTAATTTCTTTAGAAAAGAATTATAAGCTTTTGGTGCTAGAAAAGATAATGATTGTTGTAAAATACTTTTTGTTATAAAACAAATCATATGCTTATCTTTCTGCCGTGTGGTATGCCTGCATATAAATAAAGTGTGACAATTTTAAGACTTAAAGTGGTTATATTTAAGACACAAACAGATATCAAAAATCCCTCGAAACCGTTTCTGTATTAAAGTACTTTGAGTCGAGGAAGGCTGAGAATTTTAACTATGATAATATAGGTAGGTATATAACTAATTTGTGGTTTACTAGTTTGTATAGAGAAACTCATAGTTTTGCGATCTTGTTTAATTCTTCGATCCGCTCAAGCTGGTATCTCAGCTAGATGAAGGTTCTCCCTACCTTCAATGATGAATACATTTAAGTAAATATGTACTTTGTAAATTTATTTATTGTAATGAGATCTTATTTATATTTAAGAAGAATGATAATTTTCAAAAATCAAATCGAATGGAATGAGTAATCTGAGCATGGAGATATACCTAAATATTTGACATAATATTTGTAATAAAATCAAAATATACTAGATAAATTTACAATTTTTCACTTAATAGTTGTCATTAAAGAAACAAATTATATTAAATTATTATGTCCCTAATTCGTAAATAAATATGCAGGGTGTTAAAAAAGAGTGTAAAATATTTCAGGAGGTAATAGTATGAACCAAAAGAAGCAAAAAAGTCTTAATAAACATGGGTCTGCAAAGTAACGGTTGCGGAGATATGGACCACTATTCGTTTTTCACACATTTTATTTTATTCGGAATAAACCGACAAGGAAGCTTTTAACAAACAAAAAACAAAGTTACAGAAGATGTTCAAAGTGCCCTCCGTCCATTTGCAAGCAGGCATGACATCTTCGTCTCAACGATATTCGAACTCTTATTTGCAGAAATTCTTTCATAAGTCACTTAAAACTTCAAATAACGGAAAGATAACTTTATTTTGAGAATGACTATTGTTGACTCAAGTAATTCATATTATTTAAATAAAACAAAAAAATTCTTTAAACAAACGTAACTTTAATATTAAGTAGGTACAGGAATTTTCTTGATTTCAAGTAATTTTTATTCTTAAACGAAGGACATGTAATCTTATTATACAAGAATAACTGATTTTTCAATAAAGTGTTACTAGACTTGAGGGATAATGAAACTAAACTGGTGATGCAATAGATGTAAATAATCATGAAATTAGTATATCTTTCTTCCCGTGTAGGTATTAATAAGTAATAATATTGTGTGAAACTAACTACATTAGCATGTCCGCAGAGTAGTTAGTTCCACACAATATTATTGACACCTAATTAAAATTATATGTATAAAATACGATTGCAAATATAATGCTTGGTACAGACTATGAGTATGTGTGATCCGTGATTTGTAAGGAATTCGTGCGTAGCGTGTAGGGTTTTTATGAATGGATTTTTCACGAACAAATACCTACCCTACTACACGAATTCCATACAAATCACGCATCGAGAATCACGAATCGCGAATTTATGCATAGTCTGTAGCAAGCATAAGGCAAATGTTTGAAAGAACTAGGTTAACTTTTTTGCTTTATATTAATCTAGAAAAATTATCAACACTTTTAACACTGTCGTTTCAAATAATAATATATATAATTTATATAATCGTTTGTTATAGTTAGATAATTGATTAAACTCAAAATAAAGAAGCATTCCTAGAAATGCAGAAATAAGTTAATTCTCATCTATTTATTTATTTATTTATTGTTACTCTGTTCTACAGATAACAAAACCCAATTACAGAACAGAAGGGCAAAGAGAAATATAAATATAAATTCAAATAGTGTACAAACACATAATGATTACAATTGCATCTTAAGTCTTAAAAACCAACAAACAATTAAAATACTACAATATCTAAAATACAATGACCTTATCTTGGCAGTGTTGGAATTGAAAATATATAATCGATGCTCCAATAAATTACAAAAAGTGAGGACATATATACGGGAATGTTTAAGAATACTTGTACGAGGGGTGAGCAAGTAAAACGTATTACCTTCCCTTGAGTTGACTCCAACAATAAAGTTTATTTGCTGCAGCAAATCAGGGCAGTCAATTAGATTATTTAAAATTTTAAACAAGACAAGCACACTGTGACATTGACACCTAGTATCAAGAATCCTCAAAGCATGTCTTTGTAATAATTCAGATTGGGGAAACCCAATAGGAGGAAATACCCCATTCATCCTAAAATTAAGAAATTTAAGAAACTTCCATTGGACTGCTTCAATATTTTGTATATGAGAATTATAGTAAGGGGACCAAACAGAAGCGGCGTATTCGAGTTTGAATCGAACAAAATAATAATATAAGATTTTAAGCATCTTTATTTGAGCAAAATTACTACTATTTCTTACCATAAAATCGTAAGACCTATATACTTCAGATATAATCTTTTCAATATGTAAATTGAAAGACAATTTATCATAAAAAAGATCGCGGAAAGTGTTAGAACGTGATAAAAAATGTCATTAAAGGTATAGTCAAACAAAATCTCCGACGATCTTAAAGTGTATGATATTATGTAGCACTTCTGAGGATTCATAGGAAGTCTTTTCAGTTTGAATCAAATCACTTTGCAGGTGCTCGCAATCATCAAAACTGTCGATAGTCGAAAACACTTTCAAGTCATCAGCATAAAAAAGCCAGTTAGAACTTAAACAATCAGTTATATTATGGATAAAAATGTTGAATAGTACTGGTCCATGGACAGATCCTTGCGAGACTCCTGAAGTTGCTGAGTAGTCGACGGACTTACACCCTTTGAACAGAACATGCTGAAATCTGTTGGTCAAATATGATCTAAATAATTGTAGAGGGGAATTTGAGAATCCAAATGCATTAAGTTTTGTAAGTAATATACCATTGTCCAGTCCGTCGATGAACTTGAAAAATCAGTGTAAACAACATCAGTTTGCAATCGTCTGTCCATGGATTCAGATATAAATTGTGTTATTGTCATTAGATCAGATTTGAACATTTGTTATTTATTGTGACTGTATGCGTGTTCATATACTCGTATATTCAAAAGTGAATATGAGATTTGAAAATCATTTAATGATTTCTTTATGCTAGATATGTATTTTTTCATCATTAATTTTAGCTAGGTTCATTTTTATATTAGGTATTTTTTTAATATAGCCTTGTCTATGGAATCGTTAAAACAATTTGGTACACAAACTGGCACCTTACAGTGCAAGTAAATGGTGTAGGTACGTATTTCATTGGCCTATCATTCTGCACCTTCTGTAGGAACCTTTTTGCAGGAAAGTGAGATCCTACACCTGACAGTCTAACATCATTGAGAACATGTTTCTTGTTACCCAAAAAAAGAACAGGCTCTTCTTTTTCGACTACTGTAGCCACATATGAGCTGACGAGACAAAGCTAGTCTGTATGATAACTGATGAGAATTTGTTCGACGAGATTTTACATATAAAATAAAACTATTCACAATCGCCAAGTCGTCAACTAGAAAGTCCGTTTTAGAATCTGTAAGGCACCTTTATACCCCCTTCTCATCGGGTTCATAGGCTTATATTGCTTGAAACTGCAATGCTCTTTGAAAGGAATCATAGACTCATAAACTGAGCACCGCTGAACTATCATAAACAGAACTACATCTATTTTTCAGATAGTCAATGATTGGTCTCAGTTTGTAAAGTTTATTAAACTGTGAAGACCTTCTACAGAGATGAGATTGATTATCTCTTCCGTCCTCGTTAAACCTTGACATACTTAATAAGTCTCACAAAATACCGGCCCACCGATAAATGTAATCATATTTTTTGTAGGTAAATTTTTCTAGTTTCTAACTCGAAAATATTGAAATTCGAAGTATTTAACATAAAAGAGGTTTTGTTAAATTTCTACAGAATGTGCCGTTTTTCAATAAAATCAATTTCAATCATTTTTAACGTGTTCCAAAAAATAATAATACAAATAAAAAAACAATAATCGCAATAAAATAATAAAAATAATAATAATAATAATAATAATAATAATAATAATAATAATAATAATAAATAACAATAATAGATTTATTCTCAACGGATTAAACAACCCAATTACAAAGAAATACAAAAATACAAAAAGACAAGAATAAGAAATAGTACAATAATATATGAAAATAATAACACATCAAACCGTTACATTTAAAATTTTAATTTTTAAGTCCATATATCACTGAGAAACAGACTTAAATTTACTAATGATGGAACTTACACTATCAAAATTAATATCACTTCTGTCGGTTATGGAATTAAATAATTGTGACATGTTATAAACAAATGACTTAATTAAATATATTATTTCTATGTGTTTTGCAATGAAATATATGCGAACATCTAGATTGAACTCTTGGTACATGAAATGAAAATTGTTGCAAAATATAACTACAGTCAATTGTATTATTAAAAAGTTTGCATAAAAAGGTTAATGCAGAACAGTCCCTGCTGACATACAATAACGAAAGATCGAATATGTAAGTAGAGTTGCATGATCAAACCCTCTAGGAGGATAATAACCATTACATTTAAAATGCATAAATTTTAAGCACTTACGCTGTACAGATTCTACATGCTGAATAGAATTTTGATACAGCGGAGACCATACAATTGACGCATAGTCGATCTTACTTTTAATAAATGTTACATACAAAATCTTAAGAGTATTTACATCTGAAAATTTGCCCCAATTTCTAATAAAGTATCCTAATAACCGACAGGCAGATGACACTGTTTCTGAGATATGATCATTAGAAGTAAGACCTCCTTAATCTTTAAATGTATCACATCTCTTTAGTATAATTCCATTCAAGGAGTAATTAAACAATACAGGATTATGTTTTCTGTGGAACTGAACAACCTTACACTTAGTCAAATTAAGTTCAAGGTTGTTGCAGAGACACCAGTTGAGCACTGCATCAAGTGAATCTTGTAAAAGTTGACATTAGATAAAAGAATTGATCTGAAATAAATTTTTAAGTCATCAGCAAAAAGTAAATGTTGCACTGAAAGTATATTTGAAATATCAATTCTATCAAACGCTTTTCTAATGTCAGTATAAATAACATCTACTTGGCCCGCATTATCGAGAATTTCTGAAATGCAGGTACTGAGTTATACACGTCTAGTTAGTTACGGTGGATCTGTTTGACTTAAATCCGTGCTGATATGAATGTAATTGCCAATAGATGATTGATCTCTACACTTATGTATAGGACAAATCTTAGCCGTTTTCCATACATCTGGATATGTTTCGGTTGATAAAATTAATATAGCAATAATACAAATAACAGAAAAGCAAAAAGATAGATGCATACGAGATTATTTATTAAACGACTGTAAATTATTTAAATTTTTTCGTAACATGAAGGTTTTCAACATTTTTCAACTTGTTTTACAAGCTCACAAGTTTTGAATACTTACTATTGGTACACCTTGTGTATTAAAACGTCATAATATCTCAGTAGAAAGCTTATATAGTCATATTTTCTAAATTTTTAAATGCAATTGTGAAAGCAGCATTAACATGTGCCAAAATAACAAAACTGTTTGCACTTCTGTACCACATAAGTCAAATTCTTCTAACTTATGTTATAAATGAACATAGAATGATTTTGCGTGATTGATTCTGGGTATATTCTTTTGAACACTAGATGGCGCCACTGAACTAAATCTTTAATTTCGACCACCGCATAGACATTTGATGTTGGTGGGAAACATATTTCCCGCGGCTCATTAAAAAGGCCTACATTTATAATAGGGTAAAAATTAACATTTTATGTTCATTCAAAAATAAGAGACACCATATCACTATCAATCATCATACGAGTTTGCCCTTCAAGATTTCAAAATTAAGGTGTACGTACGAACATAATTTCCGTTCTGCAACATTTTTGTTTGAATAATTTTACTTGAAATTGTCGATGATGAACGTACTCGTATAGTAGTAAGTCTTACGAGACAAAACAAGAAATATTGCCGCTGCAACAAGTCTTGTAAATATAAGGGGTAATATTTAAGTGAACATTAGCTGAAAAAATAGACATTGCATTTCTACTGTAGATATATACTTTATTTAAAGGACATGCAACATGTAAAATTATTTTTAAAATCAAAGTTTATTGAGTCTATTTCCAGTTCTACTGAACTGAAATAACTATAAATTCACTGCCACTTGACTGAAATTGCTCCGATTCTGCTTCTCCTATTTCGTTCATTACTTATTACCTATTATCTAAAATTGGCCGCTTCTATACTTTACAACGTCTATCAATCGACCACGGTCGACGAATAACCATATGGACAGTTACGTGTAAGCTTCGAGCGAGATCGTAACCGACCGAGAGTAACCAACACTGATACCAAACAAAGTTGGTAATAAAGTTCTATTTGTATGCAAGAGTCTCGCAAGAACCATGCAATAATCTTGCAAAATTGCGAGACAAGAAACTCCCATCTTGTTTGGTAAGACAAGATAAAACAAGACTTTCAATTTTTGAAAGAAACAATTTCCATAAAACAATAAAACTGATTATTTCTATGGCACATAACATATATCAAATAGATTAGAGATTGAACAAATGTGGTTAGTTATCACGAATAAGAAATGCATTTGCATTTAGAACTAATGGCACATTTGTCAAGATTTTTTCAATATATACGTACCTATATATTACGCGACACAGAATAATCATACCTCAAATAGTTAGTCGATTTATACAAAATAAACTAATACATATTAGTAATGCACACTTCCTTGGTTATCGCAATATTAACAGCTGTAGTGATGGTTTCATTTGGTGAGATAAAAGCTCCGAGAAAATATAGCTTTGTAAACTTGCAAATAAGAAAATATTTTCATAAACTTAAGGGTAAAGTAGTTAATAAAAGTACTGCATTTTATTTTATAGATCTCACAACTACAAATAAATGCCAAATGATCAGTAATTGGTGGGTTAGATATTCCACAATGAGCAATGTTATTATTGATAATAGCGATATCAATGACATCAACTTGTCGTTTCAAAATTACATGTTGTTCTATTTTATAGAGAGGTTAGAGAAATTTGAAGACCAATTTCATGATCTGCAAAATCGTTCATATTTTGACAACAGGGTTAATACACATTTCGTTTTTTGTTCTGCAATGAAATCAAAACTTTTTCTGAAGACGCTTCTTCCTAGGATATGGGAAAGTAAGGTATATAATTTCGTTGTGATTTTCTTCTATAACAATAAATTAGAAATGACTGCCTATAACCCGTTTGAAGAAGATAATTTTCAAGATTATATGATAGAAGACAATATTTTTCCAAACAAATTAACTGATATGAAAAATACTACTTTACGGGTAGCCATATCTGATGACTACTTAAGGATACTGAATAAAAGTAATACTATGCAAGATAGTAATTATAGATATATAAATGTAATTGAACAAGCAATGAACGTTAACGTAACCTACATCAAAGTAAGCACGGAAAGAGGCCCTACAGAAGTAATAAAACTGGCAAAGAACGGATTAGTAGATTTTTGCCCCGTTTTTACACTGTATAACAATAAAATAAAAAGTGTCAGATTTTCTTACCCAATTGTCATGGAAAGTATTATAGTTCTTGTTCCTCGTTCTCAAATGGCTGACCAGATATCCTATCTATTGATTGTCTTCAATTTTAGGAGAATATTATTATTTATACTAATAATAATAGTACTGTCTTGCATACATAAATTTTTAAAATTTCCTAAATCTAGGCAACACTCATATGTTGATATTATTTTCGATTATTTCAGAAGTTTTTTTGGAATAGCCCTTCCATACTTTAAACGAAAGAAGTCTATTTTATTATTATCTTGGATTATATTCTCACTTGTGTTTGTGAACATAGTGAAGGCTTTCCTTCTTCTTGTAGCTTTAAATCCCACATACGAGGATGATCTGTCCACGATAACTGATTTAAAACAGAGCGATTTACAAATATTTATAAATGCATGGATTTACGACATGGTACCCGAAGAACTTGATTTAAATGAACATGTTTATATCACAAATATAAATAATATGTTTAAGATGATTTTTAATGATACGAAAGCGGCATTTATTTTAACTAAGAGTTCAGCCGTTGAATGCATGTCATATTATGCAAAACACAACAAAGAATTCATGTTTGATATATTGGAACAGGATCTGTTACATACTTATACAACGTATATGTTCCCAAAAGATTCTCCCTTGGTTGAACAAATTCGATTTTGCATATTGCTATCGAAAGAAATGGGAATAATATCTGAAATGACTAACGCAGTACCAGATCCTTTATCGACAACAACTTATCTACAGTTTCGACACTTTCTAGCTGTACTTTGTTTGTTAGCATTTGGTTTATTTCTAAGTACCTTAGTTTTCCTTTCAGAAATGATCTTTTATTACAAATGAATATTTCAATTATATATGTCAATAGTATAGAAGTAGTACTGTTGTTACGTAATATAATGATTAATATTAGAATATAGTGACAAATTTAACATATATTTAAATTTAAGTATTATAGTTTTAATACCAATATATAATGCCATAACAATGCATATATAAATAAAAGTGAACCTATGTGTTTGTGTACTTTCTCTACAGCTCCAGTTCTACAGACCTGCGATTGCGGAGGTAGGTAGCTTAGTTTATCCCCATTAGCATTGCATTAGTTATGTCGGGGTGGATGTGGGCGTGGCAGTAGCTATGTGGGTGTAAAACTTGCAGCTCGAAATGATCTGATTTCGATGAGAAATGTTCGAAAATCGCAAGTTGTCTACAAAATTCTGAACTATTGCTCATCCGCAAATGAGAGGTCTTTGAACAAATTATAGAAATATTTTTTAGAACGCACAGCGAAAGCGAATTATTCCTACGCAAACAATTAAATAAAACAACACATACTTACATGATCTATGTGACGCTACTGGCGCTGGATAGAACACCACAATGAAGTTGCTGGAACATTGGAGATTTTGCTGGACCGATGTCAAACATTCGAGTGGCCTTGCGAGCGGATATAAGAAAGCCGAGTTAAGCAGAATAAGCAGAGTTAATAGTTAATAGTGTGGAATAGAAACTCATAGATATAAAAACGTTTATACGGTTCGAGAAGTTAATTGTTACGGTCAAGTGTTTATTTGTTTATAATTTGAAAAAAACAAAAATTGGCGAAAAATTCCAAACAGCCTCAGGGTCGAATCAAAAAATTACACGACGCAATTGAAAAATGTAACTAGTTTTCACTCTGTCTGGACAAAAGCACTGATCTATCTGACATGAGTCAACTGTAATTTTTATTTGAACTGTTCAAAAGGACTTCAATGTGACAGAAGAGATACTTGATCTTCCTTTCCATGGTAAAACTAAGGATATTTTTGAAGCTGTAAATATGGGGGATTCAATAAAAGTTCCTGTATTGTTACTGATTGAACCAGAGCTATTACAGGAACTGAAATTGGATTTGGGCTCTTTAAACAAAACTATATCAACTGTCCTGTGATACACTGTATTATTCACCAAGAGGCTCTATGTAGAGAGTCCTTACGTGAAGTGAATGTCATGAAATTGGTTGTTAAAATAACTAATATTACCAGAGGGGGCAATCGCGCTAAAGTTTCGTAATTTTTTGGCCGAAGTAGACATGTGGGGATTTTAGCGCCGGAAACTGTTTAAACGTTTCTTCGCTCTACATTTTCCATTAAAATTAAGTAAATTCCGACACTATGGAACTGGAAAATCAAATTGTATGAGCAAAATTTCTAACAGACCTTGAATTTTCACATCTCACCTTGACGAATTAAATTTAAAGCTACAATGAAAACAGCAAAATATTGCCAATTTATATTGTTGTAAGAGGATTTAACAATAAATTTAAAGAACATCTTGAAGAAGTTAAGGATTTTGAAAAACTTTCAGATTTAACTCATAAAATACATTGAAATACATTGACACAATTACAGAAGAATTCAAAAACCGACTTAACGACAATACCCACTTGCCCACTTGCTATTTTGGTTGAGAACGTAAGCAGAGCAGATCTTCAACTGTAATCATGAGATTTGCAGTCAGATTCTCTTTACCATTGAAAACCCGAATGATCTCATATCCTACAATTATCCGTTTTAGAAAGTTGCGTAGGTATATAAAGGCAAACTTTGATGCTCTTATATAAGTCTAATATTAGTAACAAATAAGAAAACATCAAAGGAACTAAATAGAAAATAAAAATTTGAAGTGACAATTAAATTAAAAGTGAATATTTCAGTAAAAATTTCCCATTTATTCCTGAGAACAAGGGATGCAGGCTATTGGAAGGCAGAAGGTCGTGTAGAGGATCACGCTGCTATAGCCTTAAGAGCGGAGAATGAGATTCCAGTATCCGCTCTGAGGGTTATTGAAGCAAAGGATAAACTAAGGTTAGGAAGGAGGTATACCACTGTTTTCCCTTCAAGAGAACAGTGGGAGAGGGCAGAGAACATGTTTTCCCCAGTATCTCTGATATGCTATACAGATGGATCCCGGGCAGGGGATGAGTTTTGTGGGGCAGGAATTTATCTGGAAAATCTGGACATCCGGCAGAGTTTTTCGCTGGGCACACACTCCACGGTTTTCCAGGCGGAGGTTTTTGCTATCTTGATGGTAGCAGGCAAGGAAGAAGTATAGGATTGTGTAGAGGAGAAAATCTTCATCTGCTCTGATAGCCAGGCTGCACTCAGGGCTCTTAGCTCTCCGGTGACGAGATCTAGTCTTGTTCAAGAGTGTGGAGATGCCCTGGAGTCCCTGGCCAGACAAAGGGAAGTGGAGTTGGTCTGGGTTCCTGGCCATAAGGGAATCCCCGGTAATGAGACGGCTGACTTGCTAGCTCGTCTCGGATCTGAAGCACCTTGCCAGGGACCCGAACCCTTTTTGGGAATTACGCGAGGTAGTATGAACAGTGCCCTTGATAAATGGGCCTATCAAACACTAGGAGGGAATTGGAGAAGGAACGGGGGATGTAGACAGGCCCACGACTTCGTCAATGAACCTAATAAATCTAGGACGAAGTGGCTGCTGAGCCTTAGTCGAAGGTCCCTGAACCAAATGGTGACAGGCCACTGCAGACTCAGAAGGCATTTGAATTTGATAGGTATAGAGGATAGTCCCTTATGTCCGGAATGCGGAGAGGGGGAGGAGACCCCTATCCATATTCTAGGATATTGTGCGGCTCTTGGACGACTAAGATATAGGATCTTTGGCACCCAGGAGCTGCAAAGGGAAGATATGAGGGACCTACCATGGACCAGGATCCTGGCGTTCATTAGGGCGTCGGGTAGGTTTGAGAAAGGCCGAGGGCGAATGGTGGAGGGGTGATGGGATGCCAGGGTAGGCAAAAAGGGCCCATGTGTGGCCTAATTTCCAGGCTAAGGCCGCCCGCACTTACTACTTCTCCCATTTATTTTCGTGAAAATTTCATGCTCGTTGGAGTATGCTACATGCCATTACAATGACAATTGTTTGACGTTTTGTTCTCTATCAATTGACTTTATTTCCTGCGGTAATCGATTAAATATTTTATGTCCTAAACATTTAAGAGAATTAGCTGTAATTTTTTACCGAGCAAATGGAACATAGATATCATTTCCTTGTCGTATGTTCATGACAAGAATCATTTACAATAAATTCTTTTTTATTTTGAAAGATATACAAGTTCATTTTAAATATAAATAGGCAAGGTAATGGAAGCATTTTTAGATTCTTAAAAATATCTCTACATGAGTGAGTACTAGAAACGCCTACAATGCATCTCAAGACTCTCTGAGCAACAAGAATTTGTGAAGAAAATGTTGAATCACCGTTGAATCACCAAACAGATACCATACCTAAGCCTAGAATGGACCTGAGCATAGTACAAATAAAGGAGCTGATGCATATTAAGAACTGCTCTAAAATTGCGAAATAAATAGGTAACAGAGGAAAGTTTACTCACTAATGTTCCACAATAAATTTTCTAATGCAAGTGTTTGTCTATATGAAGATCCAAAAGTTTTACCGATTCAGTACTAGATGATAAAATGGTATTATTTGCAACTAAACTCAATAAATTACATTGTTTTACTGTGAAATCTTTCAATTTGAGTTTTTTTGGTGTTAAAATGTAATGTGTTCTGAGAAAACCAATCCGTTAGGTTATTAAACAGTATTTTACACTTCAGTTCTAAACTTTTATCATTAATATCAGACATTATTATGGAGCTGTCATCACCATATACTGTAAAATTGTCATGATAAAGTTGCGAGTCCAGATCGGTAACATATAACAAGAATAATACAGAACCCAAAACTGAACCCTGTGAAACACCCAGCGATACGCGACGCTGATCTGAAGACCGATGTCCCAGTGAAACGTATTGTGTTCTTTGCTAAAGAAAAGTCGATATCCATTCAAGAACCAGACCCCTAATTCCATAAGTTTTTAACTTGGACAGCAAAATGTCATGAGTAACACAATCGACCACAAGAAAATGATATTACAAAATTTCCGAATTACTTTTTCCTCAGCTATAAGGAAATTATACACAAACTGGCAACACCGACCCTGAGAATACAACACCCCTAAGAGTGAAGTCTCGACCTCCTAGGGCTTCAAATAAGGGATATATGCCCTCTTGCCCACATTTGCTGGACATAGCCGCCGCTACTTGAACTGCCCTGATAGATAAACTGTTAATAAATATTTCATGAACACTTTTATAAGCTTCTAGAGCCTAATTCAGATGTTAGAAGGAGACAGAAGATGTTAAATAAAGAACAAAAGGTGTTAGAGAGAAATAGCACTATATTAGAACATTCTTAGGGAAAAAGCAGGTTGCAGGTTTCAGATGGAATGGAAACGGATTTTGTTTTAATCGTTATAGGTTATTTATGAATAATGTAGTCTCCATGGGCAGCAGGAGGGGCCATAGAGATGTAATTGCGTATGTACACATTTTTTTTGCTAGTTGTTTACTTAATTAGTTTAATTTATTAGATACGTTATATATAATAGGTGCATGTATTAATATTAGTTATTAATTATTCTTATCACTAACATTGCATATAAGTTATATTATTAGTTTGTAATTTCTTTGTAGATAATTTGTCTTTAGAAAGAAAAAATGGTGAAAGTAAATCACATTGATTGTGAATATTATTATGCTGTACCACAATATGAAACTAAAATATTAAATGGTATTTCGGAGGCAGGCGGGGAGGTTTGTAAATCCACACACTTAAATATAATGCATTTTAATATTAGAAGTTTGAGAAAAAATTTTAATGAGTTAGGCGATCTTGGAGGCCATAAAACAGGTCCGGTCTGATCTGAACCCTCTACATTTCTTTGTTTGGGGATATTTGAAGACATTAATTAGTGTATGGTACACCTGTAAACAGCCTGGAAGAGTTGCAGGTACGGATTAATCAAAAGTGTCAAGAAATCCAAATCAAGGAGGGTGTTTTCGAAACAGTTCGAATATCGTTGAGACGAAGATGTCGTGCCTGCTTGGAAATGGACGGAGGGCACTTTGAACATCTTCTGTAACTTTGTTTTTTGTTTGTTAAAAGCTTCCTTTGTCGGTTTATTCCTAATAAAATAAAATATTTGAAAAATAAATAGTGGTTCATTTCTCCGCAACCGTTACTTTGCGGACCCATATTTATTAAGACTAAGACAAGACTATATTTTACACTCTTTTTATCACCCTGTATATATATATAGATTTTATAAAGCATTTGAATATCAAAATTTTATCTATTAAAGGTACCTCTGTATCTAATGATTATTGATAAAACTAATAGATTTTGTCCTAAGCATATCTTCTAATCAAGAATTTTAATTATTGATTAGCCTATTATAAATAAACCCTTTAACCCGTCTGCTATAACAGAATGGATTAATTTCATCTGAAAAGGGTCATGCTGGTTAGCTTGATTGCTGGGGTTTGTTAGTAAATTTTCACTAATAATTCACATCATCTGCTAAAGCTTTAATCAATCTAGAGCTGCCAAATGTGTAGTAAAATAAATAATGGCGATTAGGGTTCATCAGTGTACCGTCATGTAAATAAATACTGGAATAATTTTAAAACTACACCCCAATTTAGGCGTTTGGGGATTATTGACCGTGAATTTAATTCAAATTTGGTGATCCATAAACGAGGCGTTGTTTATTTATGTGTCTCTCTTGTCGCGTTATACATTTCTAACCAATCATTTGGTAAATACTGTAAACCACTTGTCGATAACAGCTGGCAATCTGCAGAAACTGACAGTTTTACGCTTGCAATCATTTACTGGCTTCAATCTAGAATATTTTAATTAAAAATGTATTTCAAGGTCATCAAGAATAATGTACAGGTGCTGGACCACCGAAACATATGAAATAATTTCACAGAAGAAACTGAATCATTACAGATTTGTATACTGCAAAAAGATTTTGCGGCATTAATATATTTATTTACGTTTCACAGCTCAAAAAATATGCTGTTTCATATTAAAAATTTCTTTATTAGTCATTTAAAAATTAATGTTATAAACCCGCAGTTAACACAAAGGGAAATGTCTACATGCTGTCTTGTATGAATAAATTAGCTCCCAGGACCAAAATATGTGGTTGAAATTATGTAGTAAATTAACAAGAGTGTCTGTGAGTAGTGTATATCGTGCAATAAAGAATGGAAAAAAAAGAACATACAACTGTGAAATGGTGGCAACTCGTGGAAGAAAGAAGATAGAGGTTGATGATACAAAATACTCAATTCATAGAACAATTCATGGATGATATTTTATAAATCAGCTACCAACAATAAAAAAAAATCAGGTTGCCACTTTATAGGATGAAACTTTGTCCAGAATATCTAGAAGGGTGCTTTTGGGAATTATGCGTGACGTCACTGTTCGTTTTATAAAACGAAATTGAAAGTATAGATGTCATAGAAAATGATGAAATACTGATATCGCGAGGAAACTATTTAAGGCAAGGCGCGCACTGAAGTGGTCAGCAAGTGGCGTGGCAGTGACGTGGTGACCAAGTGGCAGGTGGAATCATAGGTTTGTTTTAGCAGCAGCACTATCAGAAATGTCCGTCCAACTATTTATTGCGTGAAACTCCATGGTAACGCGTTCTCAACTTAACTGGTCGAATATTTCTCACAGTTTCCAAACCGTTTTGAACTGCTGCAAAAACAAGCCTATTAAAGCCTATGTAAACATATGAAGACGCGAGTATCAGAACGGAGTAGTGGTGGCGTGGTATTTTGCAGGTGGTGTGATGCCAGTCTGGTGCCACTAATCTCGAACAAGTTTAATTTTCGAGTGGCAAGTGGCCGGTGACGACGTGGCATTGTGCATTGCAACTGCATATTTCTTGTGAATTTTAAAACTAAAAACATGCGAGACGGCCACGAATTTACCATAAATTCCTGAAATTTGTATCCTTTTTTGAAGCATAGGTCGTAGTTTTGTCAGTAACCTGCAAAATGTCACTTTCTTCATTTGATAGAAAAGTTTAAATTTTTGGTCATCCAAGTTCAAATTCTTTTTATAAACGTTAAAAATTTAATTTTTTTCCTGAGAAGGTGAAACCAATATTTTATTATTCTCCTGATTTTTAGCAATTTTAGGCACAGCAGATATCGAGATGCGGTTTTCTGCATTGTGTTCAGGAAGGTCCCAGGAAAAAGTCTATATCGTCTGGTTTAGCCATTTTTTGAAAAATGCCTTCTGGGCCGGAAAATGCATTACACCATTATAAGAACGACTGGAAATTCGGAAAAATCGCTCGGAAATCGGTAGTCGGAGGTTTTCGGGGCTGACGAACTCGATTCTGGCATTAAAATAACCCGGGGATGCACGGGGGTGGCTCTGTGGGGTGCGCGGGGGTGAATTGAAATGGCAGCGTGCATAAAAATCGCTCCAAACTTGTTACTAGGGGGTTTTCGGGGATACCGAATTCAATTCTAGCATTAGATTTTCCCGGGGGCGCTCGGGGTGGCTCTGTGGGTTGTCTGGGGGTGATTGGGGAAATGAATATTTATTATTTGAATTAAGTATTATTTTCATAATTTGTGATTTTTCACTCTCGCCTTTACGATTTCCCACAGAGCCCCCCCCGAGCGCCCCCGGGGAAATCGAATGCTAGAAATGAATTCGGCATCCCCGCAAATTTCCGAGTAACGCGTTTGGAGCGCTTCCCAGGGACTATGCCATTTCCAGAGTGACCCCCGGATACCCCCGCAGAGCCGCCCCCAAGCGCCCCGGATAATTCCAATGCCAGAATTGAATTTGGCATCCCCGAAAACCCCCGAGTAACGAGTTTGGAGCGATTTTCATGCACGCTGCCATTTCTCCCCCCGCGCACCCCCACAGAGCCACCCCCGTGCATCTCCGGGTAATTCTAATGCCAGAATCGAGTTCGGCAGCCCGAAAACCCCCGAGTAACGATCTCTGAGCGATTTTTCCGAATTTCCAGTCGTTCCTATAATGGTGTAATGCATTTTCCGGCCCATAAGGCATTTTTCAAAAAATGGCTAAACCAGACGATATAGACTTTTTTCCTGGGACCTTCCTGAACACAATGCAGAAAACCGCATCTCGATATCTGCTGTGCCTAAAAATTTCCGCTATTTTTCTTAACTTCCCTGGACTAATATGTTTACATAGGTTTTAATGGTTCCACCTGCCACTTGGTCACCACGCCACTGCCACGTCACTTCCACACCACTTCAGTGCGCGCCTTGCCTAAGGGCGCCGAATTCTTGAAATAGTGTTTTCTACAAGCCCAAATAATTTTAGATATTTAAGAATTTAATAATATAGAATTTAACAAATAACAATAATGTTATCTCATGCCATCTGTGAATATTCAAACCGAAGTAAATCAGGTATCAAATTTTCTAAGATTTAAGTACAGCCTAACCAATGCTTCGGTATATTGATGCTATTATCACCAGAGTATTAAACTTGTATTTTCATTGATCCTGTATAAAATTAAATAAGTAACTACCATTGGGAACACTTCTTCTATTGCAGAAATCTCATTGAAGTAACCACACATAAAAAAGGCTGAGTCTAACACTAATTTTTGTAATAAATACACTTTAGGTACAAATTATTATTCATTAAACTAATGCATTTGAAATATTTTTATATACCACAATTTCTGTTACTATTAGATGCATTCATTTAATTGATAAAGTGCTCATTATTTTTGAAGAGATACCTATATTTGTAGAAATATTATACAAATGTTATTAAAGTTATTGAGTGTTTAAATTTTTCTCGAAAGCCTACTCAACCAACAGATAGACCTGGACAAAACTAATATTCTATTGGGAGACAAAGAAAATTATGACCAAGAGGCAATAGAAATCCAGTAAAATAGAAATCTCAACCGAGACGAAGGCTTAGAACTACATACCTGCAATTTAGAAACGATTCATCCGTAAAAATTAAGAAATATCTCAGGAAAGTGACTTCAAAACTATGCACCGGAGCGTTATGAACCTGTGCACTCATGAAATATAAATACCAACCAGAGAACTTTACCGCCAATTAGTATAGTGCAACATCTCTCAAAATGCATTAATTATAAAACTGTATCAACAAAATAAAGTGCAATATTCAGAACAAAGAGTACCAAAAATTATCTTCAGAAAAAGCAGAATAACTGGTCAGGGCTTTAGTCCGCAGAGTAGTTAGTTTTATACAATATTGTTAATAGCTAAAATATATATAAAAAAGCAGAATAGAGTTACCTGCATTTTTTAATCTCTCTGATTTCCATAATTTTAGGTATATATGTTTTACGAGTAACAGTCCAGTTTGTAACATTATTTATTTATTTCTTATTTATTTGCATACATCTGCTAAACGGGAAGAATCCAATTACAAAGCAGAGAAAATAGTACTTAGAAAAATAAAAACAAAAATACTGGAAATATACTACACAAACTAAAAAAAGAAAAAAAAAACAAGAACAGATAACTAACTAACAAAAAAGCAAAGTTACAGATAAGTAAAGTTACAGCAATTGTCTATGTTCATACGTAAATAATTACGCCAATTTTCTGAATCCTGGTGAAATACTCGAAGAAGGTTTACATGAGAAAAAGTCCATTTCTTCAGTAACCACTCCCGGAACCGCAGTCAACAACTGTAGACTAGTTTTCCTCTAAATGTTTGGACACAGTGCAGTTATCGTTTCCAGCGAAGTCAATATAAGTGCACACTAACAGTTCATCCTCCATGGCAATTTTGGTATGACTGAACGAAAGTAGTGACTTAAAGATATAAATGCATGGGAAGGTTAGAATTTCGTTCTCAATAAATAATATTACGGAAGCTCACTTACCTTTGTAGTTTGTTAATTATATTCCTGTTTACGTTAGAATTTATAATTTTTGTGATGCTTTTATTTTGACGTTTTCTGGAATATTCTCGGCCACATTCTATTTGATTCTCGAGACCGCCGAAAACATCTTGAATGCTAAAAACCTATATAAGTGGATTGGTGTCGCTGAAACGTCAAAATAAAGAATTTGACAGTTGTTAATTCGTTAAGGATATTTCTTGTATAATGAAGAGTGACAATAAAGTTTGTCTACGTGACGTGTTTTCACGCAAACCCAACGTGGAGGTTACAATATATTCCGGCATGTTTCCCGAGAATTTATGTCAAAAATATTTCTAATTATGCGTTTCTTCATAAGGAAATTTCTATAACTGCTAGCAGCATGTCCCCTTTAAATCACATTGTACGATAGATGACAGTATACCATACTGTAATAAACATTTAGTAAAGCACATCATTCGTCATTGTACTTTTTATTCGTGATATAGCATAATATGACTTGTTTAGGGTCCCACACAACATACCTATCTATGTGACTTGTCTATTTTAGTTGACAGTCAAGATGAACACCCAGAAATTTAGTAGTTACAGCTGATTCTAAAACAGTGTATTTAAGGTTTACATATATTTAGTGTTTGTGCAAGATTTATTTTGGAAATAAATAATTTTTGTTTTTTAAATATTTAAAATAAGGCTATTTGATTGACACCAATCAAAAAAAACATGTAATACAGCTTTCACAAATGTCAACGAGTTCCTCAGGTGTCGGAGCTGAAGCCACAAAGGAAGTGTTATCAGCAAATAGCGTTGGAGCAGATGAATCCATATGAGTTTGCAACTCATTTGCGAATAGAAGAAAAATCATCGGCCCCAGAACCGATCCCTGAGGCACTACTATGTTCACACTTTAGTTCGCAGACGTAGCTTCCTTAATTGTAACTTGCATGAGTCTGTTAGATAAAAACTGAGTTAAACAGTTTAAGAATATCCCCCTGAAACCAATATTATATAATTTGCTTATGATAAATGAGATATCAAGGCGATCAAAAGCACGTGTTAAATCGAAAAAAAAGACCTGCCACCTGCTTTCTCTCCTCTAAAAATCTATACATTCTTTCAGTTAGACTGCAAACCGCTGACTGGGTGGATTTACCTGAGCGAAAACCGTGTTGGCAATTAGTAATTATTTTGTATCTTTCAAGAAAAGTTGTCACCCTATTTGCTGCCCATTCAAACACTTTAGATAAAACGTTCAGCAACGATATAGGCCGATAATTGGCTATATCCTCAGGATCATTGTTTTTGTAAATAGGAGCAACCGTTGCACATTTTATTGACTCGGGCAACTGCCCACTGCCAACAGACAGGTTAATCAAATAAGCAATGTGATCCACTATATGCACTGCTAATTTCTTAAGCAGATTCGTTTATCAGTATAAACGATCTGTGCAACTATGTTTTTGAGTCCACAAATAATTGAAAATATTTCATTGCCGTTAACTGAAAAGAAAAAAAGGTATTGGTTAATATACTTGAAGAGGTACAACTACTTGATCTAAAATTACTAAAATGATTATTTAATTTAGTTTTAGTAATAGTTGAAAAATAATCGCTAAATGCGCCAGCTTAAAAACCATGTTTGTATTCTATAAAATTGCATTAACAAAGTTAATTTTATTTTCAATATACGCTCTCTACTGCTGTGGATGGTTTTCTGCCTCCGTGTTATTTTAATCCCGTTATATCTACACCCGTATTAGCTAGTGGAATTGTCGACGTTCTTAATGAATGTCCACTATATAAACGAGGTTTATCTAAACTCAAACATTTAGTAATCGTTTCCTGCTCTATTCTATTAATACTCACAATTTGACACATTCTCCTTTTCGATTTCCTAACAAAAAATTAATAGTTATTGATATATTTTGACATCAAATTTATATTTACGGAAAAGACGTAAAAACCTGTCTTCTACATTATAAGTGCTTGTGATGGTTCGGTAAATGTTTTTCCTCATATTAGGTAACTTTATAATTAAAACTGGCCCTATCTTTGTTTCCGACATTGTCAGTTGTCAAATTGCAGAATGAAGTATTTTTGACGACAAGCTCCAGCAATTCCTACTATCATTACCACTTTCTAGGATCTCTAAGTGTATTTAATTTTATTTTCTTGATATTAAAATAAATTTTAAAACAAGTGTTAAAAATAAATTTTATGCTTCTCTTAAATGCATGGGTGGGGAAACAGAATAATAATTAATTGTCCATGGTCAATGCAAATTTTTTACAAACTAAAAAGAAGAATAATTTAGAAAATAAGAACCATATATTTCCATCTGCTTCTTATTTGTTTACAATAGGTAAATGTACTGACACTATTGTACTGGTCAGTCTGTAAATTCAATTTGCAACAAAATACCATTCCTAATATAAACACGAAGAGAAATCAGACAGCAACCTTTTTTCTGTGCATTAAAATTGACTAATTCAATATCCAAGTATGTGAAATATCCACAGGTACAGATCTTATTCGCGAGTCCAATGACGAAAATAAAAGATTTTAACAACGGCACATGTACATTCCTCATTCATTTATGCAGTAAAATAGATCGACCTGCTTTAATTTTTGGCCTCTTTTATAAAGTAATCCGTGTTATTCTAATGCCAAATGACTCTAAAATAGTGTCCTACAGTCCAAGATTTTAATATTATTATTTATAAACATCACATACTGTGTATTTAGAATGTTTAACAAGTGCATTTTTTACTGTACCAATAGTAACAATACATAACAAATACCTTACAGGTGTCGGAAAATGGTTAGACTTTGTGTTGTTGTTTTTCATACCTTTTCTCGATTCTCTTTTATAAAATAATTCTAATGTCAGAATAACTCCCAAACAGTATCCTAGAATCTAGAATTTTAATATTAATCATTATAAGCGTCACATACTGTATATTTAGAATGTTTATAATTTTTACTGTACTAATACTGTAATAAATTACGATGCAAAATAAGAAAACATGTGTCGCAATATGATTATACTTTGCTTCGTTGGTTTTCATATCTATTTCCGATGTGCTATATCATCTTTGCAGAAACTTATGGTATTATAATTAGTGTGCTGCTGACGACTGGCTGTCACTGTTTGCTAGAGGTTTTTCAGATGTAATTTAATGCTGGTGGGGGCATTAGCCCACAGAAGTTGTTTCCTTTTTTTTGCAAATACTTGAATTGATTCAATGTCTTGAATCCGACAGTAACATCGATTTCTTAACTAGCATCATCTCTGAATTAGCATACCACTTTTATTTACATCATTACAAGCTCTTCGAAATCGATTAATACATATTAATTTTTGTACACAAGTATATTTTTATCTTTAAAAAAAGCCAAAGAAGAAGGTCTAGTACACTTTTCCCCGCATATCGTTTGTAACCAATCTCGAACTTGAGACACGTAATATGCAGGGCAACCATCCAATTGTATCGATAAATGTTTTCTATCATTAGGTGCTATTTCTTCCCACATCATAATATGTTTGCAAAATATTGTAGAAAAGTTACAACATTGTCTGTCTGGTAAAATGCTAATCCCAATACTATTGGATTGAACGAGGTAGTCCAGTTGCCTGGCTTGGACTTTGATTCATGAGATTTTTGTCTGTAGAGCTTCTTATAGCAAAGAGTATCTATAGATAAAAAAGTATTAAATCTAAATTTTTGCGTTTATATTTTTTAAGCACAAACAAAGTATCCTTGTTTCGCGTCTTTCGCTTTCTTTAACGCATCGTCCTTAGAAAATGAAGAAAGAAGAAAGATAAGTAATGTATTGAACAATAATTGTTAAATTTGAATATTTCTATGGTGTTGTAAGGAATAAAATTCCTGAACAATAAGAACCATGTTTGTATTCTATAAAATTGTATTAACAAAGTTAATTTTAGTTTCAATATACGCTCTCTACTGCTGTGGATATTCTCCTGCCTCCGTGTCGTTTTAATCCCGTAATGTCTACACCCGTATTAGCTGGTAGGATTGACGACGTTCTTAATGAATGTCCACTATATAAACGAGGTTTATCTAAACTCAAACATTTAGTAATCGTTGCCTGCTCTCTTATATTAATACTAACAATTTGACACATTCTCTCTTTCGATTTCCGAACAAATAATTAATAGTTTTTGGTATATTTTGACCTCAAACTGAATATCTACGGAAAATACGTAAAAACCTGTTTTCTGCATTATAAGTACCTGTTATCATTCGGTAAATGTTTTTCCTCGTATTAGGTAACTTTGCAATTAAAATCTTAGCTAAATAAATCTTTTAAGGGCATTGAACAATATTTGAGTTTTCTAAATTATGTGTTATTCCAAACACAAAATTGAGTTATATTAGCAATCTATTTCGTTATTTTTTCACAATATACAGGGTGTCCAGAAACTCTCCTGACAAACGAAGACTGGAGATTCCTCAGATAATTTTAAGACAATTTAACCCAATTCACCTAGTCCAAAAATGCTTCCTAAGGGAACTAGAGCTCTTTGAAGATGGCGCCTTGTAAATAGTTTTGTTTAAATACCTCCAGAACGCTTCTACTTAGAAAAACAAAAACTGGTATGCTTGTTTAGCCTTCAGAGATGAATCGATTCCATCAATTGCGTATGTTTTACTTTTGTTGGCAGTTCAGAGCCAACTAGTGCAAAAAATATAAATTGAACTTTAATGAAGAAAAAACTAAAAATTTTAAAATCCATTTTTCTAGAAAACGGTGTATCCTAATGACTTAAAGTAAGAGTACCTTTTAGTACTAGTATAACTTAAAATTTAATAATTTAGTGGCACAAATGCTTAAAAGTTAAATACAAAGAAGTTATGCGTTAAAATAACCGTTGACCTACCCAAAACGGACGCCTATGACCGGTACTAGAAATTCGCAATTGATGGAATCGATTCATCTCTGAAGGCTAAACAAGCGTACCAGTTTTTGTTTTTCTAAGTAGAAGCGTTCTGGAGGTATTTAAACAAAACTATTTACAAGGCGCCATCTTCAAAGACCTCTAGTTCTCTTGGGAAGCATTTTCGGACTAGGTGAATTGGGTTAAATTGTTTTAAAATTATCTGAGGAATCTCCGGTCTTCGTTTGTCAGGAGAGTTTCTGGACACCCTGTATATACAGTTTAAATCGGTAATGAGTTACTTTATATAATTTTAGTGTTGTAACAAACTCAAAATAATGATGATTTTTCATGTGTTTGTTGTTACAGTTTTCATGACTTATTGCATACCTATTGAACGTGTTTAATTTTTTACGGATTGTAAATTATTACTTTATAAATATTTATAATAATAATTATTATTACTATTAATAACTACACACTATTTGAAACAAAAATTTGCAATAGCAAGTTGAATAAAATAAAGGTTGAGGTTATATTTGTAGATAATAACATGACGCAGTATGTAAAAATGTTTTATTTTATTATATTATTAAACAATGCATTCTTTCTAAATTTAACAAAATATGTATTTTGGTATCACAAAATACTCAGTGGTATTGTATGACTGATGAAGTTCAAACGGCTCTTTATTGAATAAACTGTTCAATAATTTTCAGGTTTGATCTATTTTCCAAAATTTGAAAGCTAAGTAGTTGAGGATCAAATGAAATGGCATACACAATATAGGTTATCTGAAAAAACAAGCAAATCAACATTTTTTTTGCATCAGATGAAGACGGCCATTGTTACTTACCTGTTTCTACTACAACTTCATGAGGCAAATTCTCACTTGCCAGTTTACACCATACTTTTTATGCAAATTGTAATTTGGCGGTCCATGGTTCACGTTGGGGTTAGAACAATGCACTTATGATTATCGTCCACAGAGAGCAGTGATATCATACATAGCAAAACTACAACTGCGCGTCGGTACTTGCTCGTACCCAACTTTGTTTTCCCCCTTTCTATTACTAAACAATGTCTAATATCTACAACGGCTGGTGTTATTTTTCTCACTCACACATATTTTGGTTTCTCTAACCAAATATTATAATATAATATGTAGAAAAGCTCATTTCTTTGTTAAAATGTTAAATTTACACAAAATTCAACACCAAATTAACTCATTGTTATTTTTTACTGAGTAATACGGTAATTTGCGGTTGGATTTTGAATAGAAACATTATAGCATTTCCGGTGTTTCTGCTACCTTATTTGGAAATTTTAAATTCAACATAAAATAATGACGATGCAGGACTTCTACCTCTCTGAGACGCTATTACATGCTGCGACATTGTTTTTTTCCTATGTATTTTTTTAAACTCTTGGTTTCTAAAAGTACAATAATGAATAGATAGGAAAATACAACACAACAGCACAAAAGAAGTTCACAGGTATGCTTCCGTGAGAATAAGATATACGAAAATGTAACTGCTCATCTCTTGCGTTATACCACATGATATGGTGCAAACAATTTTATTGGACGTTGTTACATCTTGTTTGCAAATTCACATCATGCACTTACAAATATGTATTTTTTAGAGTTTAGCCGCACTTTAGTGCGCATGAAATGTACTTTTGCAACATCGTTACGTATTTTTATAGAGAAAAATATTAAGTATAGAAAAAACTCTATTATATTTTTATGTTCCATCTTTTACCAAAGTTAAGGAAAAGAACGACTCCCTGTATGATAAAGGTCACTAGAGGTGACATTTAAATAACATTGTATCTCTAATCTTTTCTGAGATGTGTCATTAAGCAAATCAAACTGTATGTGCACATCAAAAGCGAAATAAATGAAATCCTATACTCCGACCGTAACTACTAGTCGCTTTATTGCATAACGAAATATGATCGTAGAAGGCCACTCTCTGTACCGTCCATTGTAAATGCTCGTGTTGCGAGATCTACTGAAAAGGGTCCGAGTGCGAATATAAGTCCCCTAGCAGCCTGCTCCGGCAGATTTAGTAGATAGTAATTCGGTTAGGACCCCTGTTCTTCCAAATTAAACTGCATGATTATGCTTTAATGACTTTAAATAATGTTTAAATTGTTGCGGTGTGGCCTTCTACTGGATTTTACGATTTATAATGTGATATAATAAATTACCTCACTTTATGAGCTAATAGCTTTGTAATTTATTGTTATTGCTGGAGCAACACACAGTTACCTAGCTAAAATATGACTTTAATATTCATCTGATCATCGTGGTCAATATTTTAAATAAAATACTGTATGCAGTTTTACCTTCGACGATATTTAGAAAGAAAACCTCAAGGTCTGGTTTAGAAAAACTTAAAAGTTCACTTATGTCGCTGAAATAGGATTTTTTTTAAGTTCCTTTACGATAATAGGAAAGAATACAAAAAAATAATAGTTCAAAGATAGTGACCTTAGTTAAGTTCAGTGTGTATGGGTAAAAATAACTGGAATGAAATCATTAATAACCAAAAATACTCTTTATTATACACACAGTAAAAAATAACATTGAGTGAATTAATTTTATATAAAATCATTATTTAAACCCCCTTTTCAGACTGTGATCGCTCACAGCCTTGGTCGTTTACAGCTCACAGTTCAACTCGATGTCGACCTGATGCAATGTTGCCAAGTTGAAATATTTTTCTAGTACCTACCTACCTAGGTTTTAGACTTCACAAATAAACGGTTGTACTGACTATTTTAGAATATCATTTTTTCTTGCTCAGTTCAACTTCAGCCAATAATAATTTAAAATGTTAATATCCAATGAAATCAAATAATAATAATCAAATAATTCTATTAAAAATTGCAAGTTACGCGGTCCACTCAGGTTTTCCGTTAGAAAATACGGTCTAATCAAACAATACCTGTACACTCCTGCCCATACGTTGACAACAAATCGCCTCTGAAAGCTAAATCGACACTGCACTGCACACTATGACTGCAGAGAAATTAGCTTAGTTACATTGAAATCACAAAACTCCAATGTATCTAATAATAAACCGGGTAATAAACCATTTACGTGCATTACATAAAAAACCTATACCCAATGGGTAAATTATTGAGAAAAGCTGAAAAGTGTTTCGTGTTTAAATACTAAGTAATAAAAAACCATCATGTTGTCGACAGAAAACTGTCCAAGACCTAAATGGCACGCCTCTGATCTGATGCTCATAAGTTATCGAGAGTGAATCTTGACGTACCGTATTATTAGGTCCATAACCTAGTTACTTAGTTTTTGTACTGTTATTTAACGACAAGGAGTAAAACTTTTTTTTAAAATTTACATACATGAATGAATTTTCCTTAAATATTGATTTATTTGTTAATACAAACAAATGTAGATAATAAATAAACGATTTCAAATGTTAGGTTATTACAGTTTAATAATTTTAATATTACGTTTTCACTACGTTTTACAAATAAATATGAATTTTTAGTGTTACTCGTAAGTACAATTAATTATTCAGTTTGTAGTTACGTACATCTAGCCTAGAAATTTATTGTTTTTAAGTAGTATGGTACTAACCTGTTTAAAATGGCAGTTCGAGTAAAACTGCACTCATCCGTCAGCCGCAATTTGACTTTGATGCCAATTGCAAATTTCAAGACGACTGGGGAAATCAGCAGGTTCTAAAGCTTGAACTTTCTGAAAATGATGCGGGTTCAGTGAGTTTTCACGTAATATTCTGCAAACCTTGCTTTGGGATATCTCCAATCGCCTTGAAATGGTTCTTGTAGAAATAGTAGGCTGCTCTCACCTAAATTTAAAACAGCCTCTATCACCCTACGTAGTTTCACAGAACCCATATAGCGAAGGCACTTACACAAAGTTCGCGCACCTGGAAAATGTCTGCTAGGTTAGACATCTCCGATATTCCGTAACAGCGGCATTCGCATTTCGTAAACATTCTCCGTATAACACTACCATTTACGCATATTCGGAATTTGTAAAATTATGCATTGTGAATTTACGACGAATACGCGAGACCGAAATAAACAAACTACTGCTTACTGCTTGTATTCTCTCCATCCCCCGTCCCAATGTGTGGCGTGATCTATAAATTTGGGGGGCAAGAAATGCGGGAAATGCAGAAAGTGCTAAATGGGGGTAAATTTGAATAACACGCTGAAGTTTTAGACGATATTATGTATGTAAACATGATGTGGCAAAGAAAGGTCGTAGCGCACCAGGACCGTCGTGTTACCGATTTTTATAGGGTGATTCATTTATTTTTTTATAGGTCGAGTAACAAATTTTTTTTTCGATTCGATCAGAAAACCTAATTTGTGTGTGTCAATGCAAGATTATCATTTCATTAGATCCTCAAATACTTACCTATAAAATTTTGGAAAATGGATCAAACTTGGAAATTATTGATTTAAACAGTTTATTCAATAAAGAGCTCTTTGAATTTCATCAGTCATACAACACTACTGAGTATTTTGTGACACTAAAGTGTACATATTTAGTTAAATTTAGAAAGAATGTACAATTTTTACATACTGCGTCATGTTATTACCTACAAATATAATCTCAACCTTTATTTTATTCACCTTGTTATAGCAAACTTTTGTTTCAAATAATAATAAATATTAGTAGTAGTAATAAATATTATAATATAATAATAACCAGAGCTATTATTTTATAGTTATTGTTGTTATCGTTGCTTCCACAACTCCATTAAACCTATATCGTGTATACTCGCGACAAGAATTCAGACGACTTACGTCATACGAACAAATGAATAATTCATTATACTTTCATCAAAATATTTAAGAAACTGCAACTGATAGTAATAAAACTATATACTACAATAAAAGTTTGCATTATATACTGCACTAAATTGCAAGAAATCATTGATTTTAATGCGACCAAATATCGAAAATTACGTTGACAATAAAAACAAATGTGTAACGTCAGCCGTAATCTAATACGTCTGAATTCTTGACGCGAGTATACCAGTGTACCTACTAAACAGATTTTCTTTTTATAGACTGTAATTTTTATGACATAATTATTTATAATAATTTTATTATTATCTATTATTATTATTATTAATTTAATTATACATTATTATTATTCATAATAATAATTATTATAAATATTTATAAAGTAATCCGTAAAAAAACTAAACACGTTTAATAAGTACTCAACAGGTCTAATTTTCATAAAAATTGCGTAAGAACCAATACAGTATAATGAAAAAGCATCACTGTTTTGAGTTTGTTACAACACTAAATTATACAAAGTAACGAAATAGATTGATTATATAATTCAATATTGTGTTTGGAATAACGCATAGTTTAGAAAACTAACTCAAAAATTGTTCAGTATTAATATTAAAAGATTTATTTAGCTAACAAATATCTGAATGAACATTACTCAATCGAATTGTGTTTTTACTCAATATTTTTACGGTGCACCATGAACATCAGGATGCGAAAATTATTTTTTTTATTAACGATTATTGATTTTTTGTCCTTCACTTGAATCTTATTTGTAACCTGTCTTTCGTCATATTATAGGTATACTTGTGAAATTTATGCATATCTCCCTAGAATCATTTGTTATTAGAATATGTTCTATTAGACAAATTCAAGACAATTTTTTTCGCATCCTGATGATGACTTTATTTGTTGAAGTTGAAACGCGACGTAGAATAAAGAATCTTTTTGGGTATTGATGACCTCATTCCAATTATTTTTACCTTTAATAACAAAAAAGTAATCTTACGTCATGTTACTTGTTTTTGTTACATTTGGGTAATTATTTAAATACGCAGTTAAATGTACAAGAATACGGCTGCTAAAATTTAATTATGTAGATTACGCCTACCGACTTCAGCAAGGTATACCTTTTTTAAATAAAACAGGTAGAAAAATCGATTGTTTCAATAGTCAGATGGATACACTAAGTAGCAAAAAAGTTCTCTCATTTAAAAGGAACATGATGTGCCATAAGTGGCGCCCTCTACTGGTGACGTCAAAATTAGAAACATTTGAATTTCTCGTCCGCAAAAATTCCCGATTTACAAATTTTATGTAAATAATTGGATTTCTTAAGAAGTTATTTACAAATATCGAAAATAAAATTCTAACTTTAATATCCTGTAACTCCGTTAATAATCAGTTTTGGAAAAAATATTATAGAAAGAGGCAACATTTATTTTCGGTCTAGAATTATTCCCTGCGTTTTTTGCTCATCATTTCCGGACACCCTGTATAGGGATCTTCAGTATTCGGGAACTGATCGCTGCCAGTAACATAATTAAAGTGCACATTCCCAGCCTTAGCTGGGATTCTTTGATTTGCCCTTGTTGTTCTCAGGCTAGGCTCTGTGGAGACAGACCCGCTGTAGGTATCTCTGGGCGCAAGCAAGACGGAAATTAAAATCTATGATTCGTATTGCTCATAAAAATTATATATGCAATATGGAATTTTTTATTTCTGACTATAGGCATTTTTGGACATTTGTCAATAATAGGAGAGCTAATAGCAATTGCAATGTTCAATCACATTACCTCAATAATAAAACTATTGCTTAAAATGAGACAGCTGAGAGTTTTGCACGATTTTTTTTCTGTTTATGATGATATTGATGAATCTTACTACTAATTTTCTCGAAAGGACCAAGGCTTATCATAATAACTTTCTAAATTTAAATAAAATTAATTATTTAGATTATAGTTTAGCAATAAAAAAACTGAAACCAAAAAAAGTAGCTGGTAGTGATCATATATTTTGAAAGGATGTCAGGAATAGTTAAGATTACCTTTGACTCATATTTTTAATTTAATTATAAAATCAGGAAATTTTCCGGACTTGTAGTAGTAAGTTCTATATACTCCAATTTACAAAAGTTGTGAGTATCTTTCAAATTCTGGGATGCTTCAGGGTTCCAGCCTGGGATCATTACTATTTGCATTATTTATTAATGACCTTCCTACTGTTTGTGCGCATTCAAAATGTTTACTTTATGCTGTTAAAAAAAATAAAGCCATTACAGATTGTGTGGCACTACAGATATAGATAGTAGGCTTGTTTTAGCAGCAGTTGAAAACGGTTTGGAAACTGTCAGAAATATTTGACCAGTTAAGTTGAGAACGCGTTACCATTGAATTTAACGCAATAAATAGTTGGACGGACATTTCTGATAGTT
Organism: Monochamus saltuarius; assembly: GCA_025584915.1. Lineage (NCBI taxonomy): Eukaryota > Metazoa > Arthropoda > Insecta > Coleoptera > Cerambycidae > Monochamus > Monochamus saltuarius. The sequence goes on along the minus strand of CM046722.1, from coordinate 36,935,020 downwards.
TCCAAACCGTTTTCAACGCTGCTAAAACAAATCTATTATTGTTAATTGGAGTGTCAGTAATAAACTGCATTTTAACTTGAAGAAATGCCATATATTTTATTTTTGTCCCAAAAAAAACAAAGTTTCATTGTGTTTGGCTATAGTATGAATGATAACTTATTAAACACTAAACAGAACTTTTAATATCAAGGGCCTTAGCCTGAGATATAACAGTGAGCATTCGCCTGTAGGCCATATTCAAAGTATTCTGCGAATAGAATGTTAAGATTTATTATCAGACAAACTGCAGTTTTTACAAATATTCAAACATTAAAAATTCTCTACTTTACATTAGTCAAACCTAAATTTGAATTTGCTTCAATTATTTGGCAAACACAGCCCCAACATTATTTGAGCTCAATCATATTAGATCGGCACAACTTGGAACTGAATTTGATATAATTTCTTTGGAGATTATTAGACGCAAAGTTTCACTTATCATGTTTTATATAAATAAACTTATCTATAATCTGATAGATAAACCAAGTATATTACGATTAATACCTTTTAAACTACCACCACGTCGTACCCGTGCATCTTTAATGTTTAATATTCCTAGTATTGAATACTCCGACCAAGCCCCTCTTGTTGCAATGCTCCGACTCAATAAATATATTTACTAATTTAGATTTTTCGAATTCTCAAAAACTGTTTCACAATTCGCTAGTTAATCATTTCCTGGCATTTTATATTTAATTAAATATATGTACGCCTTTTTGTATAACTGATGTGTACAGGGTGTTCCAGAATGATGGTCAAATATTTTACCAGTGTGTTCCACAAGCCATTTCAGGGGAGGATCTTCATATAAATTTTTCAATTTGGGTCCTCCCTGTTGAGATATTTGAGTCTCAAAATGGCGGAAGAAAATAATTTTTTTATTTTTCCTCAAAAACGGTTGCACTTAGAAATTTCAATTTTGGTACACATTATCAGCTAGTCAGAGGCTATTTTGTGGTGGTGTCTATTCCTCAGCTTATGTTTCTGGAGGGCGGGAATAAGCAACCCCTAGATTTATTTCTTTCAGAACTTTTTCCTGCAATGGCCGATTTCAACAAATAAATACTATACCTAATTTGACTACTTTTTTCCCTCTTGTAAATTTTTCATACAACCAACAGTTGGACGGAAAAAAATAAAAATTCTTTTCCTGACTCTAAACATCTTTTCGTCACCGGTTACTGATAACCGCACTAGGCGGTTGCTATGTTGATGTTTCTCTATTATCTTGTCAAACAAATGGCTATTAGGTCTATAATTGACAGTTTTTTCAAATATTTCTAAACAAAGGTATTCCTAACTGTTGCCAATCCTGCCGTATGCATATTCCATCAATTTCTTCGCTAATATTTGTACGGAAGAGTCAGAGTTGTTTACAAATATATGCAAAAACTGTCAAGACTGATTTGTTTCATAAGACAATAGAGGAACATCATCATAGCAACCGCCTACTGCGGTTATCAGTATTTTTTTCCGCGCAAACTGTTGGTTGTATGAAAAATTTACAAGAGGGAAAAAAGTTGTAAAATTAGGTGAATTTGTTGAAATCGGCCATTGCAGGAAAAAGTTCTGAAAGAAATAAATCTAGGGGTTGCTTATTCCTGCCCTCCAGAAACATAAGCTAAGGAATAGACACCACCACAAAATAGCCTTTGACTAGCTGATAATGTGTACCAAAATTGAAATTTCTAAGTGCAACCGTTTTTGAGGAAAAATAAAAAAAACATTTTTTTCCGCCATTTTGAGACTCAAATATCTCAACAGGGAGAACCCAAATTGAAAAAATTTATATGAAGATACAAAACCATATTTAAGCAAGGTGACAGGCGGAATGAATACATTTTGAAGAAGAAAGAAAAATTATCTTACTAGGAAAAGCAACTGTCACTTAAAATCTGTCTGTATTCAAAGGAATGAAGTATTTACGGAGTGTTTAAAAATAGTATTGTACAATTTTACTTCACAAATTGTAATATTTAATTTATTCGAATGAAAAAAATATGTTGCTTTGAGAAAGTAGTAAGGGTACTTCTCTGTTTCAGTAGATAATTAATACATTAAAAATTTTTAAAATTATTAGAAATGAGACTTTAATTGTAAATAAAAAAAAGTAGTATAATAATCCATCGTTTTCTACGTATAATAAATTATGTTCCCCCTTTTCCTAGCTTTTTCTATAAAATTATTCTCTATAAAGTATTGGAAACCCATGTAACAAATGTTGGGACAAAATTTAACCACCATGTTTCCTGTTTGAAAAGTCGTAAGATTAAAATTCAAAGTTGTTGAAAACAGTTCGATGCAAAACTTAGTATTCATTAATAATTAATTACAAATTTCATTACGTTAGGGTAAATACTTTGAAAGTATTTAAAAAACACTATTTTCAGATCACGTGTATATGGCTGTATTAGAAATCCTATTTAAAATTCCAAAATTATTTTAAAACAAGTAGAAACAACACTTAATAGGCAATGTGTAACTTTAATGTTTATTAATTTATTGTAAACGTTTCGGAGATATTTGGGAAATAAATTGTTTTCAAATTTTATTTAAATGGCTATATTGTGTTACATAGGTAGATACATAAAAGAGTCATAAAAGAATACGTTGTAACTAAATTAAAATTACGGAATACTACAGTTATCAACAAAAAAAACCCTCCAACTTAAAGCATTTTTACACAAAATTTTTTTTAATTTTGTACTTTAAATCCCTTCCAAAATTAAATCTGGCATATACTCTTTGGTGTACTACTATATTATTTTCAAATACATTTCTAGTATTCATATTACAATATTTTTATTGCTTAGGCAAAAAACACGGTTTTGCTAATAATTTTAAATATGTACGAGTATGTGCTGCAAAATGTTATAAATATATTTTTAAATTCCTGTGGTAATGCTTAATTATTATTTATATCCAAATGATGGGAATATTCGTTATATTCTACCCGAAAAATTAAATGCACGCTGCACAATATTTTTTCGAAAATTTAAAATTGATATACACAGTAAAAAATAACATTGAATAGGCTCAAACTCATTTATTAGTGAAATTATTTTGGTGGTGAATTTTGAGTAATTAAACATTTTAACAAAGAAATTAGTTTATCAACACATTTTTTGGCCAGAGAGACGGTTTATGGTATAGTAACAACGAAGTATATTGATAATATAATGCAATTTTGTGTTTGTAGTAACACAGTTCAATAAGTTAGCTCAAAAATTTGTCAATGTTACTCATAAAAGATTTAGTTAGCTAACAAATAACTGAGTGAACATTACTCAACTAATTGTGTCATTATTTTAACACAATTGGGTGTGGATTCATTGTAACAACAAATTGTTTTGTTTTGAGTGATATTTTACTAAAAAAAATTTTTAAGGTGAGGATTTCCCCTATTAATTAAAATAAATATTGCATATTAATGACTACAATCAAATTGTACTGACATTGATTTATGTCTTTACATGCAGCAACCCTTGAAATAAAACGTGAAATGCGACTTTATTACAAAACATTTAAAATATTATAACATGTACTCGTATATCATATACAGCCTCAGTTCTGTCAAATTAAAATTAGTGGGTATTATAAGTAAAAAATAATTCTTTTAAATGTAGGACACTATTTTTTATTAAATTTGCATGTCCATTTTAAGGGGCCTTTATTTCACAGGTGTACTCAGATTTAAAAAAAACGCTAATATGGTTTCTGCAATTTTTATCTTCCGAAAACGATCTGGTAGGTCTTGGTTTTTGTACAGATGAAATGAAATGACACTTGTCCCGAAGTACACTTTTCTCCTCTACAATTAAAAAAAGTTGGTCAAAATCGCCCTGTAAGTAAAAATTTACTTGGGTTTTAATGGGCAACACTGTATATGCTGTACTTGCAGTGTATCTTGTAATGTTTTAATGTTACTTCTATATTTTGATTATTTATTAGAAATCAAATCTGAACTGAACATACATATGCATGCAGGATAGTACAAGAAAAATATTTTACCTGTAATATCTCAATAGTATACAAAATACACATGAAACATGTTGCTTTTAGAGTCATATCTTTACCTAGAAAAAAACAAAATTTTATACACGTAATCCATATAAAATCACTCTGTGTTAATGGTAGAAGGCTAAAAAATTATTAAAATTTGTACCTTCTTATTGGGATTTGAATAGTGATAGATGGTTAATTGAATATACAGAGTGGTTATTAGAACTCTATTCATCCATAATGGTCATAGTTCATATCTAATGTTTGTTGGTATAACTTCTCAAAAAGTCGCATTTTACACTTGACATAATTTTCTTGTTTTAACATTCTATATTTTTCAACGCTATTTTCAGAGTTGCTAGGTATTTTTAAGACAAACATAAAATATAACTGTTTTCCAAAAAATGTCCGTCGATACACTGTACAGGGTTTTAGAGATATTAATATTAATATATATTAAACAAAAAAGTCACTTATGACATGGCTCCTAATCCCAATAGTTTCTGTGAAAAAAATTATCAAAATGTCCGGTTCAATGTGCAAAAGTGCAGTTAATATGTTATTTACTTTTAGTTACAACCATTTATTTCTTAATCAATAAAATTCGACGAAGTTGAACAACAGCGCTGCTGAATCCCAGTTATACAGGGTGAGTCATTAATAATGGTTAAAGGCAGATTATTAACGTCAAAATAAAGCGGTTGAGCCCAAGATGCCTTATTCAAATGTTGCTGCTTTTCATTCTGCAGAGTGTTGTAGTTGAAAAATGTTTTCGATTTTTTGCTATATTTTAAAAACGTATGGACCGATTGTTTTGAAAATGTGTATTCCTATGTCTTTCGAGATGGCAATTACGAATATACAAACAGTGTTGAGAGTCACAACTAGGAGGCGCTAGTTATACTGTACTGTCGATGTAAAATATGTCTAACTTTTCTCTCTTTAACATATTTTCAAATTTAACACCCTGTATAATGAAAAGGGGCAACAATTGAATAAGGCATGTTGGGCTCAATAGTTTTATTTTGACGTTATGCACTTTATTCTTACCGCTGCACAATTTTTTTTATATTAGTGCGGAGTTTACTTTAAAAAGATCAAATTTTTGTAACTGAATTACTACCACTAATGATGGATATGTTTATTGAGTAATTACTCTTATTTATACTTTCATTTGTAGTTTCAGTTACCAGCAAATGCATCTGCTATGGATAATCAAAATAACTTGCAGCTCTCCATTATGCTAATATTGGGAAACACGGTTTATATGAATACTAGCGGCGATGAAGAGAATGACAAGATTAAGATGTTGGGGAGGAACTGAATTCATGAAATACCTAAGCGTCTAAGTTTAACATGCCATCGATAAAGTGAGGTAAGCGGATTTACAGCAAAGTGACATGAATAATGTTGTCAAATTTACCTTTCTTTAAGTCAGCAAAACATGAAGCAATCACTCTAAAGTTACTAGTACATGCACCGATTGGTGTATATCCACCAATTAAGTGTAAAGTTAGTACCTAAGTTTGCAACGTTATTAAAAACTAAATTATTACGAGTATAATTTAAAGTGAAAAGGATTGGACATACTACAGATAGAATACTTCGACATTTAATTTATTCAGATAGTTATAGGAGGTAATCGGGAACAAATAGATCATACGTCAAGGGTTTAAAGAGTACAAGTTAATTATATTTTAATCATCAGGAAAAAACACCTACCATTTGCAGTAATACATACGGGGTGGGGTGTTCATTTCAAAACTTTCCACTGATTTTCTCGATATCTGTGCATTCCCGAAACGCGTAAAAAATTGTATCGATAAGAAAACTTTTCATTTGAAAATTTACACGCCCCCTATTCCTTCTGCTAGCGGGAAATCTTAAATAGGAAAGGATATCGAGTAATACCTGATTTAAAGGTGTCAAATTTACTCGTTAAGCGTTGCAGCAGTTAGCCAAGCACATTGATTTTCGGCTCCATAAATTAAAACTATTTCAACTTTTTTGCTCGAAGTGTAAACGATTTTTGTTGTAAGCGAAGTAACCTCGCAACAGGATATTATTCAAGAATAGTTATTTGTGAACTTTGTGATTTCTGTGTTATCCAGTGTTTTCTTTCACTTAAGTGTTCTGACAATTGTTGATATATTGTCATGTCTAAAAGACACTAACAGAAAATACCAACATTAGACAAAAGAACATAAAATATAGTAGTGGTGATGGTAATGACACATGAACAAGCTCTCAATTTCGTATTTAAATTTAGAAATATTTTTTATATTGTTTTTTGTAAGTTTTAAGTACGTTTGTGTAAATATTTTTTACGAAACAAATATTGGCGTTATTCATAAATACTGCCAAATCTTCGTAAAAATATACGTAGTTGTTCATTTTTATAGTATCTATAAATTAGCACACAAGGGTCAAATTCGATCTGTGCAATTTTAACTATGACAATTTGTTGTGAGTTGCCTAACTATGTGCTCTCACACTTACTAAACGAATCTATTCAAAATAGCATATTTCAAAACTTTGCACTTTAAACAATATCTGGTTTAAAAGGTAAGGATTTTCTGATTCAAGTGCTGCCATAACTCTATAAGTCCTTGTACACGTTTTATGTGACAGGTATGTAGTTTTTATATATTTTTAGGTATTAATAATATTGTGTGAAACTAACTACTCTGTGGACAAAAGCCCCAACCAGCGTTGAATTACACCCACAATATCTACCCATATATTTCTTATTATTAGCTTTTGTAACATTTTTTACTGAATTAGAAAGGTATTTTAAGCTAATATAAATCAAATCTCCTACAATTCCTATCAATGAAGTCATATGTATGTTCTCTGATACCAAACATATAGGTATGCTAATGAACAATTCCAATATTATTAATACCTAAAAATATATAAAAACTTTTTACATAAAGGGTACACATTATTCAAGTATATATGTCATATTTAATTCATTGACAGGCTGTCACTTTTGTCATTGTCGATTTTTAACTTCAAATAATTTTAATTTTTATAATAATTTGTGTTAGATATTTGACTCAACTTAAAGGAGGCCACCTGAAGAAGCAATCCTAAAAATGCAGAAATAGGTCAATCTCTTCTATTGTGGTTGAATTTGTCGTGTTCCCATTGCCAAAAGTGAAGTTAGTTATTTATAGAGTGTTTGCATTAAAGCAGGTTAGTAAATTTAGATAGATTAATTTCTTTAGATAATTATTGAATAGAGCTTTGTCTGTGGAATTGTTCATTAGCATACCTAGATGTTGTTGTTGATGTGGTATCAGAGAACATACATATGACTTCATTGATAGGAATTGTAGGAGATTTGATTTATATTAGCTTAGAATACCTTTCTAATTCAGTAAAAAAGGTATATAGTTGTTGTGCCTTTAAAATGTTTCAAATTGTTGTATGACGCACTTGAAGATTACATGCAGTATTTCTTAGTCATATTTTCAATTCTTACTATACACCCAACTAGCTGGATCTTTCAATAAGTAACTCTTAACTGCCATCAATTTTGCTATTTTGTTGTATAAATAATATCTCTACCCCTCATTCTAACCACGAGGATTAGCCCAGAAGTCGAAGACTTGTGCGGGAGAGGGGGCGGCATATTATTATTAAGCAGGCCGCATTTACTTCATACAACAAAGTTACTGTCACTGCTACGTATATTCAACTAGCTCTGGTTACTTTACAGTTATGTGACTTATAAGTAGCTGCCAAGGTTTTGGAGACGTCTCAGTTACCAGTAGGACGACCTTAAAGTTTTTAGAACTTGAAAGTGGCAAATGATAGCAGCAACTAACACATATTAATAAAATATGACTACAAAGCTGCAATCACTGGTGGTGGTGGTAGAGTGCAGAAGTTTCTTAAAACTTGCAGTTTCCACGCCATGACGTCATGTCCACGAAATTAGAACGTCGCTGAAACGTGGCTATACTTACAAGTTTCGGAAACGTCGCCAGGTCGTGGCAGGCACCAAAAACTTATTCCCCATTTTCGTCGCACGTAATCAGAACGTGTCTAGTACGTACTCATGGCAAGTGACAAAACACTTTAAAGCACCTACAATAGTCGCAGCTGCGTTCTAACGGCTAATTGTGTTAGTTAGGCATCCTTTTATTTAGTATTTTGATGGCACTGGAATACTCAGATCTTTGCTGATATGAAAATGTTCTATTTTCTACAAAATCATAAAATATTATAAATTTATTATAAAGCTAAATATAAATAAATACATTATAACGGCAAATGGTTTGAATATGAGAATTAAATACATACTCAATATATCCACCAATTTTGCAAGGTAAATTTATTGCTCTGACTATTGATCAATAACTAATTGTGTGTATACCTAAACTGCGATACGGATACGAATAATTGATCCATTCATTTAGAGAGTTGAAATCGATCGATGAAGTTGATATTGCTTAAGCTGCGTTCTCATTGCGTGGAACCTATCGATCGACAAGTTAAAAAATTTGCCACGTCCGCACCGAGGAGACACTTTTTTTAAAATCAGTCGACAGCAAAATGTACGAAGACGTATTGATAGCTTATGCTGCGCTTATTATAACTGCGTCTAAAAATAAAAAAAACCGCGAAAGGAAAGATTTTGTGTGCGACCCAGCCTTAAAAGTGTGTTTGTAGATTTTTTATTTTGTTCTCCACCACCTGTTTTTCTGATCCAAATTGCGTAGCAATTGCCAACACTTTATCTTTTTTCCATCCCATTTTACTGGTTTTTCTGTGGTGTTGATCAAATGGCACACGGGTAGTCTCCGACAGTGAATGCTATGGAACACGCAATAGACTCGGATATTTGCCGATGCATCGCAATGTTGAATGTCGAACGCGGGAACACGTCCACACTGCATTCAGCAAATCGACCATCTTTGATTTTACCGACAATCGATGGAAACCCGATCGATAAGTCAATCTACAATTTCTGTCGATCAATCAAGTCGACTGGGGTGTCCACACTTAGTCGACATTGTCGATTGACCGAATCGAGGACGCAGTGAGAACGCGTCTTTATACTTAAAGCCGGGTCTAACCATAAGGAAGAACAAACGAAGCGGTAGTTATTTTGTGCCTGAATCTAATTCAATTATCCAAGTGAAATAAATAGGTATCTAGACCTTCCAGAAATGTAACTGATATTGTAGATACTGATTAGGGTCCAGGGCTAGCAAGTGTGGACTAGGACTACTATAAAATCGAATCGAATCGAAGCTGTATCGAATGTTATAATAAATTTCAACTCGGTATTAACTAAACTGTGTTTTCATGTATATTTCCAATTTGACTGATTAAATCGTATAAATACCAGTATTCAAGGATCTCATTTGGCTAATGTGTCTTCAGCAACAAACTTTTATTGAGAGAATCGAACTATCGATATAAAGTGTCCCGAGTGAGCATGCAACAACTTACAGAGGTATAGATACGGAAAAATAAAGCTTTTCTATTAGAAATATCGCCAGCTGTATTTGAATTTTTTATGCATACCTACTGTATATTTACACTTTATCCAGTGGCTATTTTTAAATAAATATTGCTCTTCTTTTATACCCGTAAGTTGACAGATTTTAAGAAAAGCGAGATTCAAGTTCAAGCAGCATCAACTTATAAAAAGCTGTGTAATACAAATGTTTACGAAACACCTGTTGTGTAACAATTACGTGCAAATACAAAAGAAAATAATAAAAGATTGCATTTTTTAATTATTCGAATGCAAATTAAGATGCCTAGAGAACAAACCTTTTTGTTATGTTGAACTTGTGTGTTCATCTAAGCAACGTTTTATGAAAATTATTTAAAAATTGATCACCCTACAGCCAGACCATTTAATGATCTCTTGAGATATGCAGATGTTAGACTAAGTGAACTGCAATGCAACAACTATAGATATATCACACATACTATACTGCGTTATGAGGTTCAAAATGCATCTATTTGATAAGTTTCCTAAGTATAAATTGATTCATTTTGTAATGTACAATATGTAAGTGATTAGAAATTACGTATACGAGTATTGTAACATTTGATTTTACCTACCTAATTATTTAATTAATTTATGTTTAGTTTGTTTGTTCTCAATTTCGTTTGTTAAGGAATTCTTATACTTAACCTATATGTCTAAATATATATTGCTAGATAAACCGCCCCTATCACCTTCGACTAATCTTAATAGAATATCGAATAAAGGAATAAGTTTTTCTTAGAGAAGTCTAACTTTTTCAAACAGCTTTTCAACTTATAAGAAATATTTTAGCTGAATTGTTATTTTCTCTGGAGGCTATTTTCCTTTCGAAGTTTTAGTTTTATGTTATTAAATTATTGGAGTAAACTTTACTGGAATAAACATTGTTGGTTAATAAAAATACTGTTTGAGTTTATTTCAATTATCATATGTATTTAATGTTATTTCTCCTATGCTATTAAGATATTAATGAATAGGTATATAAGCTGAACCAGAATTAAGTGGGTCTGCGTCGGACCAGACGGTGGAAGTTATACTTATAAAAAAAAAAAAAAAAAGTTCTTAAAAATTAACTGAAACTTCCTATCAAAACAAAATAGCTGGTTAAATAAACTTTTTAGGTATATACATTTTTATTATGCTTTTATTAATCTAATATAAATCAATTTTCCTCCAATGCATATTAATGAAGTCATATGTATGCTCTTTGATACCAATATCTAGGTGGACAAAGTTGTATTCAATAATTATCTAAATTATTAAATATAATTAATTAGTTTAGCTAAGTTGACTACAGAAAAAGATATACCTGGCATTCTACAAGGTGATTCACAACTTATCCAATAAGTTTTTTTACTGTTTAAGAAAGGTATTTTAAGCTAATATGTATCAAATCTCCTACAATTCCTATCAATGAAGTCATATGCATGCTTTCTGATACCAAACATCTAGGTATGCTAATGAACACCCACAGACAAAACTCTATTCAATAATTATCTAAAAAATGTATTCTATTTACTAACCTGATATACTCTGTATATGAAGTGGCAACTCGAAATTCAACCACAATAGATGAGATCTGATCTATTTCTGCATTTTTTGGATTGCTTCATCAGGTGGCCTCCTTTAACTTGAGTCAAATATCTAACTATAAAAATTATTATTAATACTATAAATACTTGGATTTCTTAAGAAGTTATTTACAAATATCGAAAATAAAATTTTAACTTAACTCCGTTAATAATCAGTTTTGGAAAAAATGTTATAGAAAGAGGTGGTAGCATTTATTTTCGGTCTAGAATTATCTCCTGAATTTTTTGCTGATAATTTCCGGACACCCTGTATATGTCTGCTTATAGGTATGCCTTGCAATTTTTTTTTCTAATTTCTTATTTTCTTGGTTTTTACTTGTTTAGTTGTATTATTTTGTAAAATGCCCTGTAAATGGGAATCTGTTGGACAATAAAGCAGTATTATCATTAGGAACCAAAAACCTTTTTTTAAAAAAATATTCAGAAATTCCATATTTTTCAGTCAAAAGCCAAAGCATTAAAAAGTTATGTTACATTTTACCCATCTCTCCCTTACGTTGGATTGTATGAAATATTTGTAAATGCAGCTAAGAGTTAAGCCAATCACCAAATTTTATAAATGTGTCTCGAGTGGCTTCGAAGTTATTTAGAAAAGGCCTCTTTAGGAAGAATTTTTGAACTCATGTTTATATGAAGAAAAAGTAATCTCTTTTTCGACATGGAACTCCCGGAAAAATATTACCCATCATTTCGGAACACTCTGTATGTTAGATGCATGGCTGTTACTATACTACATTGTGAATTATTATACTAAATTGATTAAAGTGATTGGTTTCTTTTAACTCTCCACAACAGATAAATCTATCAAAGTGTAAGTGGAAATAATGAACAAATAGAAATTAATGGGAATTTCACTTATAACACTTTCACAATATAACATTCTATATTAGATGCATGTTTTAATTATATTATTAATTTCTATACTATATTGTATAAAGTGATACGTTTCTCTTAACTCTCCGCAACAGAAAAATGTATCTAAATGTAAAGGGAAATAAACTTATTTTAAAAATGAATACCATCGCTACTTCCTTCTGCAGAATTGGCATTTCAAAATGCAGATTAAAGATATTCCGAGCGCATCTATCTATACCGTAAATAAACAACCGAACGTTAGTCGCAATATCCTTGCTATTTATTTTCGATTAAGGATCTCGAAAAAGATATGGTTTACTTAAGCTAAGAAAGACATACATATTATGTTTGATATCAATTTTATACGTTTATTTACACTGACTTTATGTTCAGTATTAGGAAAAATACTGAAATCTTACAAATATCTATATGAAATTTCACATTTTTTACAATTATTACAAGTTTATCGCAACTTACAGCTGTCCTTATTTATACAATTATTGTTTCGGGTTTCATGATAATTTTTTCATATTTTGTTTTGCTTAGCTGTGGTATTTTGGATTTGTTTCTCATTTACTTCATCGATAGGAACTTTGCTATAAAGTCAACATGAAATCTGTGCGCCCTACCAGTGACATTTGAATAAATAATCACTTGGCTGCTTAATATTACCGTGAACTAAAGGCAGTAACTACTGTTTACGAATATTAGAGAATCATTATTTTGCTCATCTTCAGTTAACAGCAATGTACTAAAATAAGCACGCAATGACTTTGAGGACAATTTAAAACTTAGAATTTCAACAAAATCAAGATGGTTACAACCAATTATTATAATGATTTGTGAGTGATTTATAATGTGACATAATTGGTCATTGTTCACAAAAGTGCTAATCAGAAAAGCTTTAGAAGAATTTTATCGAAGGCTCATTACAGAAGGTCAAGATGAGATTCTAGTAGAATCTTCTATGAACACATGGAAGCAACAGCTACGGATTTATCCGTATTTGGCAAATACCTATAATATGGAAACTTTCGAGAGACAAGCCTTGGTAGTTAGCAGTTCTAAAATCAAAGTCAGTGGTTTTTAAGACATGATAACGATACATTCATCATAAGGTCTCATGGTTATAACATTCAATTATTTCTAGACAACAACGAAGATCCGGACATCAACATTAATATGAAGTTGGAAGAAAGCTAGTTTCTTCATTTTATATATGTCCTTGTGGAACGAAAAGTAGATAACACATTAAGACACAAGTTTATAGAAAATCTTCTCACACTGATAGCTAGTTGAAGGCTGTCATCACTATCTAATCCAGGTATCGTCAACATCTTACAGAAACAAGCAGGAATTGTCAACCAGAATATTTGATTGAAAAATGGCGTTATCTACGATTCATTCCGAGAATACTTGAATATACCAACTGAAACATTGGGTGTACAGAAAGACATGTGGTTAAAGGCGCAAGAGTCACCTAAGAACAATGAATAGTCAGTAGTTGTAGAACATAGAACGGATGTAGATCATGTAATGGACCTGGACAAAACTAAGATTCAATGAGAGGAAAAGACTACAGCCCATACTCTATGAAAAATAGAAATTCAGAAGAAAATAATCTCAACCGAGGCAAGGTCCTGCAGTTTCGGAAATTCAGACTAGAAGTCATGCATCGGAATGTCATGGACCAGTAGACACATCAAATACAAACACCGATCAGAAGACTTAATCTCCAAATTCAGAGTTTACTTCTGAGGAAGAGAGTGAGATGTCTTTCTAAACGTTGGCATGGCATATCAATCAGCCTGGCTACTAGTATGATGAGGTAGACGAGGCAGTGCCTTAGTAAAATTTGGAGTAACAAATAAGAATCACTAACTGATTACTTTAATCATCTAATCTATTTGGCTATGTAATACCTGCCTATGTATATCTACAAAGTACAGCAAACAGACAAATGTTACCAACAACAGCATCGACCTGTAAACAGCGATGTTGAGGTACTTTTAAATTTGCCTCTGCCTATCATAATAATAATTAATGTACAATAATGTCTATAGGCAATCTTCAATAAGTTCATAAGCACAATAAAATAAATAAGGACACATCTGAGGCATGCCTCATACCACTGTAAACGTATAGGTTCATTCCATTTGAAATCGTCTAATTGGCAAAGCCGACCCATTTTAGATTTTGGTGTAACTTTGCAAATCTCTTCTCTAGGGTCCCAAATAACAAAATTAACACGAGTTTGATTTTTACAAGCGCTTGTTTCCGCCTATTTAAATAAAGACTCTTAAAAATTGCTATTTTTAAGCTTTATTAATTTTTGCTGTCAAATTTTTCTGTTTGAAGATATTTGAATGATCAAGACGGAATTCAGAGTGGGAAAAATAGTAGTTTCAGTGTAAATGAAGATAATTGGCTCGGACGATCCTTTGAATAATAGCAGCGTGCTGAAAATTAGTCCTTTTTCGTGAAATTCAATCGACTCTAGCGTCTTAACTGTTGAGAGTTAAAAAATCATACTCCGCGAGAATTAAGTATACATATCATAGACAAAATTCAGCCACAAGTTGACCTGAGTAGCCCACTCTTTATAGAAGAAAACTTTGCTTGAAGTTTTGAAATTTTTAAAAATCCCAATATTCAGGTTATGAAGCGAGCGTGTTGACTGCGAGATAAAAATCTGATACTCACAGAATCTACTGTTCTTACCTTCAACTTTAAATGACTACATCACTTGTTTTGTTATTTTCATGTTTAGTGCATTTTTGTAAAAATCAAACTCGTGTAAATTTTGTTGTTTGGGACCCTAGAGTAGAGTTTTTCAAAGTTACACCAAAATCTAAAATGGGTCGGCAACAATTTTTATTATTTTCAGACGATTTCAAATGGAATGACCCTATAGGTAAGAAAGGGATGGAAAGTATGGAATCCATCGGTAGCTAATTAAGGCCCTTCATAGACATACCTCGCCTCTATATGAGCGCGACAGATATAGTTCAATCGGTCGGTTTGTGGTTCTTTTCCACTACTAATATATTTTATTCAAGATTTCAGTGGATTTTAATTAAAATTTTATAATTGTTTCTGTTTCACTTTGGTTATGTTTTAAGTGTGTGTACTGTAAATGTGTATTGTAAAATGGCAATGTCCAGAGCCGCAAGTGCCTTCGGCCGTGACACCGTTTCCCAAGAACATGAAAACGTGAGGAATACTAACAATATTATTATTTAATAAGCGCGCTTTTTCAGCTTTGACTTATTATTATTTCTATTTTCAGATTGATCTATAATTAATAATGATTAAGACATTTTTTTTAAATATGTTAATTCTATAGTTCGTATATGGAACAGTCCCAGCTTGCCTGCCCCAGTAGTTTAAAAAGTCATAAGCCACCACTGTCAACTACGTAGGTTATATTTTAATGCAATATTCAACTACATTCAAACACTCATTCAAACTCTGTCTAAGTAGCAGATAAATTTTGTCAGGCAAGTATTTTAAATTTTAAATATTTACTTAACTTCCGCATCTACCATAACTATTTAGTATTAATATTATTGTGTTGCGACAAAATTTCCTGTAAACTTGTTCGTATTTGCATGAGTCAACTGAGTTCGGTTCTGTTCCGCATATTCTTGAGTAATCACCTAGGATTTCCAAGCTATTTATTTCACATTAAGGATACAGGAAAGAAAATGACTTACTCAAAGTACAAAAGATTTATATGCTACATTCGATATCATTTCGAATTTTTCAGGCTATTTACCTTAGCTTTTATGTTCGAACCGAAAAAAATATATTGAGATGATATGTCAAAACAAAATATATCAGCGCCAGTTCGGATTACACGAGTCAGTTATAGGCTCGCTGTTTGTCGTGGATGGACGTGGCGCACAAAACAATCCGACGCCCGTGAAAAACATCCTTCCAGTTAAATTGAAACGACGAGACGTTATGCCATGTAATTTTAAAGTAATTTATAGCAGATTCAATTAATATCACAGATGTAATTACAGAAGCTTGATGGTAAGTCTGTTTCGTGCTGCACAGTGAAATTAGAATTGTAATTGAAAAAGCTCTAAAAAATGTATCATGATCAGTTTGCTGTTGAAAGAAGAAATGTTAAACGCAGACTATTAGTTACAAATATGATTTTAATCTCAGTAACATTTCTAATCTAACCGTGTTGTACTTTTGGCATTCGCTTGACACAACGTATTCACGGTTGGAAAACGGTGATGGTCCATCTGCCGTTACATGAGAGCGACAAAGTAAAGTATAGAAATCTGTGCGATAGACAAGGATGACTATATAGACGACGTTTTAAAATCTAAATAGTCACCGCCCGTCTCCATTCAAACAAATAAAAGGGGAAGTGAATGCTCAGATGTTATTCTAATTTATAGCCATCCTTGTCTATGACAAGGATTTCTATACTTTACTTTGTCGCTCTCATGTAACGGCAGATGGACCATCACCGTTTTCCAACCGTGTTTAGGTTTTTGCAGTATAAAATGGAACATTGTAATATCTATTTACTTACTAAAGATCGCGCACACTATGTATGCACGGACCAACCATAGAAATTATAATATATAGAACTCCAAAGGAGGTATCGAAAATAGTCAATCTATGGAGAAAACACGAGTCTGGTAATATTGCAGTAAATCTATAAATGATACTGCAGGAAACAACTACTCCGCGGGCTAATGCCCCGACCGGCATTGAATTATACCTGCAGTATCTGTGTGAAACAGCCAAGAACCCTTGTCGGCCACTCCACCAGACATAGACCGGTTTCGGGCTTGTTAGTCCTCATCAGTATGCCATAGGTGAGATGACCGACAATTGAACTGGCTGTTCCTTCATATGTAGTTTCACATATAAATCGAGTGCAGGTGAGATGTAACTGGTCTGCTACTTTCTGCTCGGCCTAAGCGGCTCGACTTGCAAAAAGCGACCTACAATATCGTAGGTACTTAACCGCAGACCTCTCGCCCCGGGCGATGCGCCGTTAAATCTATAAATGATACTGCAGGAAACAACTACTCCGCGGGCTAATGCCCCGACCGGCATTGAATTATACCTGCAGTATCTGTGTGAAACAGCCAAGAACCCTTGTCGGCCACTCCACCAGACATAGACCGGTTTCGGGCTTGTTAGTCCTCATCAGTATGCCATAGGTGAGATGACCGACAATTGAACTGGCTGTTCCTTCATATGTAGTTTCACATATAAATCGAGTGCAGGTGAGATGTAACTGGTCTGCTATTTTCTGCTCGGCCTAAGCGGCTCGACTTGCAGAAAGCGACCTACAATATCGTAGGTACTTAACCGCAGACCTCTCGCCCCGGGCGATGCGCCATTAAATCTATAAATCGCATCGCAGCGCATCGCCCGGGGCGAGAGGTCTGCGGTTAAGTACCTACGATATTGTAGGTCGCTTTCTGCAAGTCGAGCCGCTTAGGCCGAGCAGAAAGTAGCAGACCAGTTACATCTCAATATTGCAGTAAGTTAGTTTTATGAGTTGGTTGCACTCTCGGTGTAGTTTCACAGTAATGAGCGGGAATTTCAAAATATTAAAATTTTACGTTTAATTTGTAGAAACATATGATTTCTATGGTCCAATTAGAAACATTCCGTTTTAGTTTCAATATTATGCTGGGATTTAAATGCAGTGTAACCAACAGCTTACATTGAGATTTTCCTCGATGGCTGCTTTCTAAGCTCTTCTATAGTGTAACTATTTTAGAGTGCCTAAAGTAAAGACTTCTGGCGTTATATATATTTTATGATTTCTGTGGAATCAATACAGCGCGGACTTGCAAACCTGCATGACTTCGCACACCTGTTCACTACGGACCAGCAATTTTTTGAGCAGGTTCTATGTGTAGCAGATGTTTTGAAGTTTTTAAATAGTAGTTAAATGTATTTCAGAAGAAGAAATTTTTATTTTAGCGATGTATGAATAAAAGAAAGAGGAGGAAGCCAGGAAAATGAAAACGTTTTGGGTTCACACTATCAATAGAGAAAACTGTATGGTGAAATTAATCAATTATTTCCGAAACCGGAGAAAGATGAGCGAATATTTTTTCAGTATTTTTGAATGAAACAAATATTTTTTAGAGCTCTTGGGTCGTCCTCACCTACAGCACCAAAACACAGGATTTCTCAGAGTAGTTCCATCTGACGAAAGACCTGCAGTTTGTTTAAAGTAAGTAAATAGTGATAAATAATTATTTTCCGGGTTGTTATGCCATGACCTCGGTAATTAGTCGCTGCTAGTAACAGAATTAAAGTGCACATCTTTAGCATTAGCTGGGACTCTTTGACCTGCCCTGATGTTTCTCAGGCTAGGCCCTGTAGATACAAACCGGTATCTATCGGTATCTATGAGCCCTCCCAACATTGATTTCGGCTCCTGTTGTTGGTATTACGACTCATACGGTCGAAACAGTTCCTCGGATAATGGTGGTCTTTCGAGACGTCCAGTAGCCGCCTCTGTAACTTGTGGCATCCGATGTTTCTAAACATTTCGCCACATTCACTGTCGTCATCAGTGGTGGCTTTGCAAAACCTTCGCCGCGACTGAGCTAGCCTCAAGCATGGGATGCGACTAATTACAGAGACGGCTACGGGACGTCTCGGAAGACCACCATTATCTGAGAAACGGTTTCTACCGTATCAGTCGTAGACACCGACATCGAGTCTGTCCCTACAGAGCTTAGCCCAAGAACCAGTGCAGCGATCTTCTACCATTCATATTTCAATTGAAATTTAACTTAAAAATTATCAAATGCGTTCAGTAAATTTAAAAAATGATTTTATATTATTTGAAGATAAGGGACACGGTAAAGTAAAACGTAAATTAAACTTAAGTATTTAATTAATTAAATCATACTTTCAATAATTGTTGGTGCACACTAGATACCGTAGTGATCAGTGACAGTTGGGCAGATTTCAGATATGCCACATCTCAATAAGAAGTTATGGAAGTCACACCAAATATTAGGGTATATTTATTGTGTATCATATATAGAACTTTGTAGAAGGAGAACGAGGATTAAGATAATTTATTTGCCAACCCAATGGTACGTGGGGAAACATGCTTGATAAAATACTGTAGTTACTGTTCTTATTAATTCCAAATTTACGTACGATTGTAGACTTTGACTATTCAATCTTAAGATCATCAGTATACTCGTATATCAGACAAGACACGTGTAACTCATCAGTGATATTGTTCCCATAAATATTAAAGAAAAGAGGATCCTGTATCGATCCCTAAGTAATACCGTATGGATTAGAGTAATCTACAGATTTATGACCATCTGCCAGAGAGATAAGATTTATAAAATTTAATTGAAGCATTGGGGATACCGTAACGATTCAGCTTGCACAAAAGTTTTCCATGATCAAGTCTGTGGAATGCCTTGAAAAAATCTCCTATAACGTCATTTTGAAGGGGTAATTGAATTAATTTAGCAATGAGTTATGCACATCAAAATTTTTATATATTTTTAGATATTAACAATATTGTGTGAAACTAACTACTCTGCGGACTAATGCCCCGACCAGTGTTGAATTACACGCACAATATCTACCCATATATTCTTTATTATTAGCTTTTGCAACATTTTTTACTGTATTAGAAAAGTATTTTAAGCTAATATAAATCAAGTCTCCTACAATTCCTATCAATTGTTCATTAGCATACCTAGATGGTTGGTATCAGAGAACATACATATGAGTTCATTGATAGGAATTGTAGGAGATTTGATTCATATTAGTTTAAAATACCTTTCTAATACAGCAAGAAACACATCAAACTCATTATAGTAGAAAGACCTTTCATAAAACCATGTTTTTGAGGAGATAGGGTACCTTTTACATTATTAGGTAACGGTTTATATAGCAGAAACTTTTACAAAGTTGCATATAATTGTAATAAATCGAAAATTCGCAGCTTGATTTTTATTGGGGTTTTTAAAAACTGGACACACTTTTGCTCTCTTCCAATGAGACGGACAAGTATTAGATCGTAAAGTAAGATTGAATAAAACACAGAGGATTAGTAACAATGTAAGCACAATCTTTTACGAGACAGGCTGGAATGCTATCAGGCATTATAGTAAATTTAGGTTTCAATTGTTTGTGATTTACTTGCTGTTTATTGACAGTATGTATTAGTAGTGTATAATTAGTTCACATTACTCTATTAGTCTCACTCACTAACTGTCAGAAAATAACAACGAAAAAATCTGCAAAGGCGTTAACAACATTAAACGTATCTTGTATAAAACTACTATCGTATACCATATCCTCTGTAATATCAAAGGTGTTTTTTTAATATTTACATTTATAGTAAGATTTTAAAATATTTGTCTTCAGCGTATTTCAGTGCAGCTAAATTAATACTACTCACTGTTCTTATTGTAGCCCTAAATTATTTAAACATATCTAATTCGTCACGATCTTCAGATTTCTTATACTTACTAATAGAACTAAAGGAAATGTCGGTAATTTTATGTAGCTTTGCAAAACTCCAAAAAAATTGCAGAAAAGTGGCATTTTGTATATAGTATCAGGTGACCTGTATCAGGCATTTTTCTAATCCTAAGGAAGGAAAAATTTATTCCGGGACACGCTGTATTGAATTGTACTATTATTAGAAGATATTTTGTTGGATTTATTTATATTTAAAATATATATATATTATCAAACTGAAACTTCGAATTTGTTATTACAAACAGTTTTTTTAATATGACTAATTTCTTTGTAAATAATCTTTGTTTCAACAAGTTAAAAATAAAAAAGTATTTCTCTTCTGTCAGTAATCTGTGGATACACTGTATATGATTTTAAAATGTCCATGCATTTCCAACATCGGTCGATCGCCATTTTCCATTTTTCTACCAGAAAGCATCCTTACAACAAGAAAGGAGCACAAGGGGCACAAAAGATTTAATTCGCACAAACCAGTTTTCCTATTATACGAGTATTTTAGCCGGTGCTCCCCCTGTCAGCATTTGGTTAACGCACACGACCTTAACCAATGTGTCAAGCCATTGTAAATCTTAAGGGTTGCCTGTGTCTGTCGTCAAGTGAGGCCCGGGGCGAGAACTTTCCTTGTAAAATTTATAGTTACGCACTTATAACATCTCCAGAAACCGCCTAACGTATACACACAGGAGGAGCAAAGAAATTTCCTTTCTTCAAACTTTCACCCTACACGCAAACTTTATACGCTCCGACTTTATAAGTCGCCAAATTCGCGCAGATGTTCGTACTTCACAGGTACGATTTCACCTTGTTCTTACAAAGTTTTTGTTTAGAACACTTATGAAATAGTGAAATGCTTGCAAGTCCCCTTAAAGACACTCAACAATTTTTATTGAATCTGAAGGGATCTGTACAAGATGTTAAGGTTCGCAAACAGAGCCCCTTGCTTGGGGTGAAAGATGCAGAGTCAAAAATACCAGTAAAGAATGCCCCCCTTTAATATAAAATCGACCGGTCTGAGCGTTTTTCTACAATCTTGACGCAGTTCCTGAAAATGGAATTGTTTCGTTTTCATCTGGCCACCCTGTATACATAGAGTACGAAACATTAAATTCCAGTTAACTATAATGTAAAGTATTCAAATATCAAATACATAAGACAGCAATATGCGTTGCCTACATTATTTAAAATTAAAGAGGATATTGGTTGAAAACATAACGATGGAAACTGCAAATAAATTGAATTTAAGCCGAGAATAAAAGTCCTTATTAGTTGAAGAAAATCTAGAGGGCGACGCCTGGAATTCTCGTAGGAGTACCTATTTCCGGGAAAAATTTTGAATACTGAATTACATTTGGGTTATGCATATATTACAACGTGATGCCTACAATCGGAAGTAAGCAGCTTAATATTTGAGGAAAAAAAAACAACTTGTAGCGAGGGCTTAGATATATTTTAAGATCAATTTGACATTAAGGGAATCTATGAATCGAATTTGTATACTTTAATTTAGTTTCTACTTTTAATTTTGTTTTATTCTGTGCAACTTCACTTCACAAAAAATACAAATATCATTTATTTGCTTGTAGAAATATAAATGTTTGATGTATAAAGTGCCATCACTCGGAGTGAGAATGCTCATCCAACAATTCAATAAAAAAGTTCCTATCAATTAGTAGTTTCCCGTTTCGTATTTGGTTTTTGAGATACAGGGTGTAACATTTTTATGTTTTGGTTTAACTTTAGCAATTTTAATCAAATTTGAACAATTTTAGGCAACTGAATCGATAAGAAAGAAAGAAAATTGTATAATGAGGCAGTTATTTCGATAATGGAAAGAAAATAACACTCAGAAAATCTCTCCAATTAAACAATACAATATTGTCAGTGTTTGTTTGATTGACATAGCGTGTGATGAATTTCAATATTGTCTTACGTTACAGTCTGTAAGGTATTAAGGCTATAATGTTCGCAATTTTCCAAACCCGTTTTTAGACGTCCACGCGCTTTCATATTTCCCCTCAATGGAAATTCGTATTAGGATGGAGCAAGTTTTAATCAACTAATAAAAGTATATTTTACTAGACAGCAGAGCCATATTTTCAAAAAAAAAAAAATAGATCTGAACAATATTTCGGTCGCAATATTGCCCACATTTAGGACTGCGGTGAGACGTTGTTAGGCACTATTATAAAAAAAAAGAAAGCTGTAGGCTAGCAAATCAAGTCTTCATATAACAGACAATTGCCTCAGATTTCAATTTTTTACATTTATATTCATGAAATCTGTCCGCCAAGAAGACATGTTTTGCTAAATTTCTGCATACAATTGCCTAACTTACAGGGGCACAAAGTTAAATTTGCCGTTGAAGGTGCTGATGGGAGGAGCCTGATAAAAGCTACACTGTTTGGCATTTATTACATTATACCCTTAAGGATATGTTCCATTGTTTATTTTATTAAGACGAATTACAAACAAATTACGTTAATAGGGCTTCTACTTCATTTTGATTTTACCTTGGTTTAAAAAACACGGTTTTATATTTGTAACGTACTTTATTTTTACACCTACGTAAAAATACAGTTTTGCTCATATCTACATTTAATCACAAAGTAACGTACGATGTTTTTCTATAAGCTGATTCATAATGTGCTAATTCAGTTGGAAACCTTAAAAGCCTAATTGTTTGTTTATTTATTATTATATACGTAGAGTACGAAACATTAAATTAAAGTTAACTATAATGTAAAGTACCTATTCAAATATCAATTACATAATACAGTAATATGCGTTGCCTACATTGTTTAAAATTAAGGAAGATATTGCTTGAAAATATAACGATGGAAAATGCAAATAAATTGAATTTAAGCCAAGAATAAGTTCTTATTAGTTAAAAAAAAATAACTAGAGGGCGACGCCTGGAATCCTCGTACGAGTACCTATTTCCGGAAAAAATTTTGAATATTAAATTACATTTGAGTTATGCATATATTACAACGTGAGGCCCACAATCGGAAGTAAGCAGCTTAATATTTAAGGCAAAAAAAGAAACAACTTGTAGCGAGGGTTTAAATATATTTTAAGATGAATTTGACATTAAGGGTATCTATGAATTTGTATACTATAATTTAGTTTCTCCTTTTAATTTTGTTTTAGTATTTGCAACTTCACTTAACAAAAAATACAGATAACCTTTAGTTGCTTACAGAAATATAAGTATTTTATGTATAAAGTACCATCACTCGTGGTGAGCATGCTCATACAGCAATTGAATAAAAAAATTCCTGTCAATATAGTTCCGTTTCGTATTTGATTTTTAAGATACAGGGTGTAAATTTATGTGCCTTGCTTTAACTTAAATTTTAATGAAATTTAAACGATTTTCGGTAACCTTGAATTTATAAGAAAGAAAAAAAAATGCATAATGAAATAATTATCTCGATATTGGAAAGAAAACGACAGTCAGTAAATCTCTTCAATTAAAGTATATAATATTGCCAGTGTTTATTTGACTGACATAGCAAGTGATGGATGTAAATGTTGACGTAAGTTACAGTCTGCAGGATATTGAGGAAATTTTCCGTTGTTTCTTTTTTTTAAGAAGGATTACAAACAAATTACATTAATAGGGCTTCTACTTCGTTTTAATTGCACCTTTATAACAATTGCAAATACGGTTTTGTATTTTTATCGTACTTTATTTTTGAATATATTTGTAGAACTACCTATACATTTTAAGCATTTCTCGCGTAACAGCTACTTTGTTGCTTTTGATCAGCAAAAAGGCGTTTCACTAATGGCATTCATATTTTAATGTCACAATTTGGATTGCTTTATATAGTTGTACACATGCATAGTTACGACAGAAAATCATGTGGCTGTGATAAATGAACATTCGTTTCCATTAATGAGAGCAAAAGTTCAATATCGCCATAATTATTAATATGTATATTAGCCAATTTTAGAGAATAATTGCGCCTCTTGTATATATGATTCCAAAAGCTCGAAGTATATTAATATATATTTAATAATACCAGAACATTTAGCTAAAAAGAATTAGTAGTCGCAGCAATACAATTTAATTACAGTAGGAAATTCTAGTTACCTAATCTTAGTAACCACAGTTAAATGATAAGTGACAAGCTTTTAGAAAACTTACTTGGACTACTATAAGTTAACTGTTTCTAACCAATAAAAAATATATCTAAAACGAATAGTTTGTTCACAAATACATTTCAAAAATAAAAATACAACTGAATTACAAACTAAGGTACAATTAAGGTTAATTAAAATCACTTGTAACGTAATCTGTTTATAATTTGATTTTTGGATCAGAATTAATGAAGTAAACAATTAAAGTTTCCGAGAAATTCGCTAAAACTGTAACGTACTGTAACGTTCGGCAACGTTGCAGTGCCAGGCTGCTGGTTATAACCTTAAAGTAATATTAGTCATAATGGTGCGTACAGTTAGTGATTCATTTTTGTCTAGTTTTTCTTTGATGTTTGTGAGTGTACATAGACAAAAATGTAACAATTTATAATAACCATAAGCAGCTGCATGGCATGTTAATTTACAGCGAATCTAGGCATAACTCTATGGCTACGAGAGGCTTGTACGATAAACGCTTCTTGCAAGAAACATGTTATTTTAAACACTTGTAACTATTATTGTGTTGTGAAAAGAGCTCTAAGAAAACCATTCACAGTAAGTACCTATGGTTAGGTGTACCTATTCGTAATTATTATGTATAAATACATAACAATCAAAAGATAGTATTTGACCGACGTTGTTGATGTCACATATTCAAGGCCTGTTTGCTGTCATAATTCTGTTACCGTTGGTCAGAGGAAAAAAACTGTTAAGTCAAATATGCTTTGTTTAGTACAGCTTATCATATGGCAAAAATAAGACAATCACATTCCGGACCCCTATATAATACAATATACAAGTTTTCTACTGGGAAACGTAATTTTTTACTGATTAGTAGTATATAGTTTTTCCGATGTAGAAATTATTGAAGAAATAAGAATTGTTGAAATATGTAAATAACTTTTTTACTGTTATATATCAAATCTCCTACATTAGCTTAAACTACCTTTCTAAAACAGTAAAAAATGTTACAAAAGCTAATAATAAAGAATATATGGGTAGATATTGTGGGTGTAATTCAACGCTGGTTGGGGCTTTAGCCCACAGAGTGGTTAGTTTCACACAATATTATTAATACCTGAAAATATATAAAAAATGTAAATAAGCCATGCAAAAAGTCTTTAAAGTATAAATATTTTTGCCGAAATTATTATACTGTCAGCGGCGTGCTGTTCATGGCTTTTCTTAAATTCCCATCTATGCATTTTAAACATTATTTTAAAATTATAAATTTGTGTTCTTTAATTCCAATTTCACCGAAAAGAAATTTGGTGCCTGTAAAAAAATCATTATTTATTACTATAACATTCTACATCGCGTAAATGGTAGGAGCAACTTATCTCTGCCAATTTTACAAGTCTATGTTGCAGCTTTATTCAATAATAATGTATATTTAACACGATAACATCAAATAATATTACAAATGACAAATTGACTCTTCTAAACGTATGTACTGCGTTGTCCGAAGGCATGGATATCTTATACAGATATGAACTAAAACACTCTGCTGTATTGAGGTAAGCACGTAGAAACGGCGTCTGGCGTCTACGCTGTGGCAGCGACCGTTTTAAGGAGACGGAGCAAGACTAAATCTTTAAATACCGTTTTTCAACTTACTTCTCCACGAAATTGTCTAGGAGAAATGCCATTTCGATTAAAATTCTTCCTTCTGCACGTATATGGAAAACTCATACAATTTCCCCATTGTAAATGAACCGCTTAGCTTAGACTATCACATCACACCACTGCTAAGTGTCAACATAGTCCTGATGACGTTTACATGTTTTTAAAGCTGGAATACAATATAATATCTTAAATAATTTTCATATATGATTTTGTTGAAATTAACGATGACCTAATAGTTTTCTGAAACATTCTGTATATACAATTTATTTATATTTGTTATTTATTATTTATTTACATTTCAGAGGAAACTGTACTGAAATTATCTAATGGGAAATGTTCCGCGCGTCTAAAAGATATAAGCAATTCACCCCTACACATGCTTTCTCTCATATTTCCTTCATATAAATTTACTTTGGAACTTCGGAATTTAGATGGATGTAGTAGCATTACAACCAAGTTTGTTTTCATTTTTTAGAGAGCTTCCTTATGAGTTCATATTTGTTTTCTCTAGGTTTAATGCTTAAAATGCGCTACATCCAAAATACTTCCATGATACAGCGAATCTGTTAACTAACACTCTCCAATTCTTACGTGCTCATAAAAATAAATAAAAACTAAACTAATATATTATATTCTGGATTGATCTGTACGAACTGGGTTTTCATTGCATTGCAAAGCAAGATAATAAATGCCATTAATGTATTTGATCTATAGTGGTTCTCCGGATTGTTACGCCGTGACTTAGGTAACTGCCAGTAGCAGAATTTAAGTGCACATCCCTAGCCTTAGCAGGGATTATTTGATCTGCTCGTTGTTCTCTGGCAAACTTAGAAGCATGGGATGCGATCAGTAGCGGAGGCGGATACGGAACGTCTTAAAAGACCACGGTTATCAATGGAGCAGTTCCGACCGTGGCAGCTGTATTACCAATACCTGGAACTGAACTTAATATAAGGACGTGTCCATGGAAACTGTTAACGGTTCGCCCCCACAGAGCCCAGCCTCAAAATCACCATACCATACAGGGTTAACTATGACTAGGTTCAAATATTTTAAGAGAGGATAGAGAAAATTAAGAATGAACGGAATCGTCTATTGAAAGAATTCCAAACTTATTTGTAAAGTGATTTTTTTTAAACGTATATAACCCTTATCGCCGTCTCTGGCCCAGCCTAATATTTTGTCTACTGGGAAAACGTCCTTGGTATTATGCTGCTACACGATAGTATGCACTTGTCAAACTTTCCAGAAATTGCCGGGGTCTTTCGAAAAAGTGTCGCATACTGAGAGGCTGACAGAACACCTAAAAATACGATCCATACCGTATGTTACAAATAATAACCATTTTTTAAATACATTTTTCGCCACATATTGCTTATAATCATTCTACATATAAAGCTGTTTACAGGCCTTTTAGGCTCAGAGCTGTGTTATTCTCCTCCACTCCATTCTGTCCTTCGCCTTTCTTTTCCAATCCGTTACATTTTTCTCCCTTAGATCTATTGCCACTGCCTCTCTCCATCGCTTCCTCGGTCTACCTCTTATTTTTTATTGTAGTTAAGTTTACTCCCTACTATTTTCTTAACTGCCCTTTTATCCTCCATACGTTCTAGATGCCCTAGCCACTGCACTCTCCTGGCTTTTACAAATTCGTCTATTGTTGGTGCCTGGTACATTCCATATATTTCCTCATTATTTCTCCTTACATAGCCTTCCTCTGTCCTCTTACCACCTATAATTCTTCTTAAGATCTTCCTTTCCCACCTTAAAAGGTTTTCTCTTGACTTCTTATTGAGAACCCAGGTTTCACTACCATACAGCGCTGTCGGTCTCAAAATTGTTTTATACATTCTAAATTTTACTCGTCTGGACAAATTTTTGATTTCAATAAGTGGTTGACTGCTGCCGAACTTCTGTTTGCTTTTATTATTCTCCTATTTATTTCTTGTTCCTCATCACAGTTAGCTGTTATTAGCGCCCCCAAATACACATATTCTTGAACTTCTTCAAACTCCATCTCTCCATGCTCTGTTCTCAATTTAAAATTTGTATCCTTTTTTTGTTCTCTTATTCTCAGAAGTTTCCTTTTCTCTTGATTTATCTGCAATCCCACTTTACTTGCTTCCTCCACAAGTTTTCTCGTTACTTCTTCTAATTCCCTACTATCTCTAGCAACAATAGCCACGTCATCTGCATAATGTGTCCTTCTCTGTTCTAAATTAAAAAGAAGCGTTAAGAGTGGGTCTCCTTGTCTCAGTCCTGTGTCAATAGTAATCATAATCATTCTATTGTATTTAAATTTGGTACGTGCAAGTTTGTGAGCATGCTAAATACATCGGTGCTGTTAGTTTTCATCTACGTTATTTCACTGGGACATTTTAAAAGATACAACTTAATTTGTTGTATCGTATGTTAATTATTATAACATAAACTTTAATTTTACGCAGACTAGATAACTTTACTGAAATGGATGAACATGCCAATGCCAGTTACCTACCTTTTATGGCTCCTCTTCACGATAAG
This sequence comes from Monochamus saltuarius, assembly GCA_025584915.1. Lineage (NCBI taxonomy): Eukaryota > Metazoa > Arthropoda > Insecta > Coleoptera > Cerambycidae > Monochamus > Monochamus saltuarius. The sequence continues at coordinate 36,906,202 of CM046722.1, read as the reverse complement.
CCATCATGTTGGTTAATTGCAATGTACCATCGTGTAGATTGCGCAATTGCCTATAATAGCGGAGATGGTCTAATATGGCCCATGATGAGCTCGGTATCGGTTTTTCGAGGACATATCAAAAGGAAATTACACGTGATTACATTGAATGATGGACCAGCTTGTGGTAGCAGCAATGGTCGCTAATAGTCGACACATTCAAGGGCCCATCATTATAGTGAACAAGTATGATGGCCCATCGTGAACAGGGGCCTTTAAATATTATTTTTTTATCAGCTAGGTACGTACGTAGCATTAAAGTATACATAAATCTTGTTGTCAGAACACCTCCATTAATTTTTGTTTTTGTACAAATATAAGACTTTTATTATTTAGAAAAAAGAACTACTGACAGACTACTGACATTCGCATTTAATACACTTAACTGTAACCACTGCTTATTTATTTCAGTTGGTCTATAAGCTTTTGCAATAATATTGGCAATCGCTGAAAACAGCTTTTGAACTTCTGGAAGTTCTGCTTACAAATTTCATTAGATCTCTGTTGGTGAGTGGAACGACTAAGAACTAATGTTGAAAATTGAAAGTAGATTTAATTACGAATACTTCAGTAATTCAAAAGAAATCGCTAAATTAATTTAAAGAGTATCATTATTATTGCAATAGATTGCACCTAGCATTGTGGTGTGAATGTCAAAAGTTATTTGTACCTCGACTAAATTGTTTTTTTTATATCATAAAGCATATACTGCATGATTTATGTTACGAATAAGTGTTTATAACTTTACTTACTTTTGCAAAAGATATTAGAGGAAGCTTTATATCGTTTTTTTTTAAAAATATTTATCGACTTTTGTATTTCAAGTAATCCTGTAATAACAACACAATCAGAACAAGTATGATTTTTTATATTGTACAGATATTGACACCTTGAGTATCAAAAACATATACTTCTGTCACAAACATAACGCAGCACAAAAAAGTAAGAAAATTTTGTTTTCATATTGTTCCCATATTAACAGCTCAAATTCCCAGAAAATATCAATCTTTGTTATTTTTATACTTATTTGGATATAGCGATTATTGAATTCTCTGTTTCTCTGATTTATTCCGATAATACAAAAAAAAATAATTTTCTCACCGCGATTCTCCCTTCTTGAGTATATCTGAAACTCGTAATGATGAAAGTAACAGCTTGAAAATAAATTTACGTTTCCTTTAGCAGGCTGACGTAACTAACCTTCTTATCTTATAAAGCTTATATTTATTGTTGAAAGTAGACGTTAAGGCGATATTTCATTGCAAAAAAGTTCCACAGTCAATTTTCATTCAATTCGCGAGAAAAGTGAGTTTACTGAATAAATCATCACTTTTCGCTTAAAAATATAGTTTTATGTTATAAAATGCATTTTTCTACGCTCATGCAAAAAACAAAACTATTGAACTATATTTAGTGGAAAAAGTGGTTCTTTATTGCACTAGTGCAATAAAATTTTTATTGCATTCATCTGTCATTCTACTACAACGTTTTGTGATCATGACAAACATAAACGTTCAAATCGACGTCATTTTTCTATTCTTTTTTCAACAGAACTTGTTTTTTATCAGCTTCGGTCTTCCTTATTTTACAGGGTGTTTCACTCAGGACCCATGCAATAGAACAAGAAATGCTTGAAGAAAATATTTGAGAATTTGAGTGATAGCTTGAAGCTAACGCAATTATACGTAAAATTTGTGCGTGTCAGAAACGCAACCTTTTATGATAAAATAGATATTTCACTAATTTATTCTAACCATGGTAGAATAATTTTCAGATTGGTCTCCACGCCATCGGTTAGCTTCCTTACGTTTCCAGAGACATATCATAAAGGTAAAGTTTCAAAGTTACTTCTGATAAAGATAACGATATGTCAAACATCAAGGAAGCTAAAGTTTACGTATAACGAAACGTGCCGATCCATCTCTCAACTGTTTACAATGCAGTTTAAGTTTACGATGAAAAAATATGGTTCATAATATTAATAAAAGCCGTTTATTGAACAAAGATTTATAAAATAAATTATTATATTTGTTAATATAACACTCGATATAACATACGTCGAGACACATCGCCCGTTTTGGTCAGATGGGTGAGATCAGCATTGGAGAAAAGCAGCCAGTGCAACCATTTGACACTGCCACAAGGACTTGGGGGTGCGGGATGGCTGCTCGCAATATAGTTGCCTCTCGCCACACTTATGGTACCAGCTGATCGACGATCTCTTGAATTACCTACAGGGACATTCAAGCATACGCCGATGGAAGCTTGTAAGATTATAGAGGGATTGTGTGAAGAGACTCTCAGTCAACGCAATAAGTTTTTCGCTTGGTATATACGTCACTGTTTCCAGGCGGGGATCTTTACTATTTTGATTATAGCAAGCAAGGACGAAGTAAGGAATTGCATTGAGGAGAAAATCTTCATCTGCTCCGACAGTCAGGCTGCACTCAGGGCTCCAAGGAGGAGATCTACCCTCGTCTAGAAATGTGGAAATGCCATGAAGCCTCTAGCCAGATAAAAGGAAGTGAAGTTGGTCTGGGTTCCGGACCATAAAATAATTCCCGGTAACGAGACGGCTGACCAGCTAGGACGCCTCGGATCTAGGGTTCTTGGCCAAGGACCCGAACCCATTCTTGGAATTACATGAGGTAGTATTAATAGAGCTCTTAATAAATGGGCCTACCAGATATTAGAATGGAATTGAAGAAGGAATAGAGGATATAGACAGGCCCATAACTCTTTCGATGGACCAAATAATTCTAGAACGGTGTGACTGCTGAACCCCGAAGGTCCCTGAACCAAATTGTAGGGGTCTTGAGAGGCTACTGCAGACTCAGAAGGCATTTAAGTTTGATAGGAATAGAGGAGGATTCCTTATGCCTGGAACGTGGAGAATGAGAGTACACTCCTATCCATCTTCTAGGACATTGCGCTGCTTTTGGGAGATTAAGATGTAGGATGAGATGTAACTGGTCTGCTACTTCCTGCTCGGCCTAAGTGGCTCGACTTGCAGAAAGTGACCTACATTGTCGTAGGTACTTAACCGCAGACCTCTCGCCCTGGGCGATGCGCTATTAAATCTATAAATGATACTGCAGGAGACAACTACTTCGCGGGCTGCCGGTCGGGGCATTAGCCCGCGGAGTAGTTGTATCCTGCAGTATCATTTATAGAAGATGTAGGATCTTAGGCGCCGAGAAGCTGCAAAAAGAATAGATGAAGGGCCTAACATGGACCAAAATTCTGGCATTCATTAGGGCATCGCGTAAGTTTGAGGAGGGTCGAAGGCAGATAGTGGAGAGATGATGGGACGGTAGGGTAGGCAAAGAGGGCTCACTACTACTACTACTAACATAACGTATCTGGACTTGTTGATTAGGTTATAACCATGTTCTTTGAATTAATGATCAAAATATTTTTACATTAGCTATTGTAAAATATTGATGAAGGCAACATATATTCTATCAATGTTTAAATGAAGTACATGAAAACTATTAATTTTAAAAAAAACTTGATGATATATTTTTATAATACGTATCACTCTTTAAAAACATCAAGTAACATACTGTACATGCAATGGCCGCTAGATGTACCTTTGTTACTCCGCGTTATACCTACTGTACGTTGTTTCAGTCATTAAGTTTCTATATACTAATAATAATATGGAATTACTGATGTATAGATGACTCAATTATCAGCTTTGTTTTGGCCATTTCTATCTTTAAGCTTCACTCCCTCTCGTGAACAATGCAGATTGTTGAAAGTGTTTGTGAGTGAGTATAGTTTCTAATTTTGTAAGAGAGATGGAAAAATGTTTATTTTGTGTCAATACAATAATTAATTTCAATTATTATTTGTAGTTATCAGATAACTAACAACTATTTTATATATATTTCACCTAACCTATGAAATAGTATGTTTATATGTATGGAAATAATGGCTATTTAATAGAAAATCCGTCTGGCCTTAGATGGGTACGCATACAAGCTTTAGCTTTGTTGTGAAGTGAAATACTCTATTGCACAAAAAATTCTCTGTAGAACAATGAAAAATGAAATCATGAGATAGTTTGTTAATGTGACTACGAAGACGCTCATCATTGTCAACGGAATATAACTTTGGTAACGCATGATAACCAACTCGATAAGATTACAATCGCGCACCACTTTGGGAGACCATACTGCAGAACCATATTCTAAGACAGTTTCTTATATAAATAGGCGAAAGTATTAACACTTGGTTTAGAAAACAGTTTCTTAAATAAAAAAAGTATGTTTAGCTTTGTTGACGCATTGTGAAACGTAATGAGACCACGAGAGATTTGAAGGGATGTATATGCCCACGTCTTTGTAAACTTCAGCAGATTTCTAAGATATCGGTATCAGAAATAAACGTATTTTCCATAAGAATAGATAAAAATAAGCAAAGTGATTTGGCATAACGTTTTAAGACAATAGACAGAAGACATTCAGGAGAAGATGAGGTTAGGAAGGCTGATTAGTTTTTTGTAGACGATATCTTCGTTAAAAGCAATATTATACAGTTGGTCGTTAATAATCGGTGCGTCGACGTCAGGAATATCTCCATCACGTCTTCACTCAGAAAATATAATTGCAGCTTCACTATGATATTGTGTAAGATTGTCAGAGTCATTTCTGATACGAGGAATAAAAGTAGTAGATGTAAGAGAATTTCTAATATACTTAAATAATTGTCTCTTGTCGTTGGAGAGAATTAGCTTGTTTTCATGATCAGACTAGCCTTATTAAGAGCAGGACTTCTGCCACCGCATAATTTTGGCGCTACTTGTACCTCAGTTCGAATAAAATTATTAATTTATATTGGTTTCCCACCAAAAACGGCAGTTGAACATGCTGGTTATTTGTTCTATTAAGCAACAGGTGTCGCTGTTTTCGACAACATGTCTCCACATTATCCAGTGTAGTACATTATAATTTATCTTAAAAATGTAAAATTTTATTTGAAAATCAACGTATTATAATCGTTGACAGTAAAATATATGTATATATGTAACTATAAATATGTTAATATGCATTAATGAAAATTAATAATCGTTCAATTTTCTATAAACAATATTTAGTCACAATGATCTAGTAACAATGAAGATAAAACAAAAAACATCAAGTTTGACCTTGAATAAATTTTGTTGGCGATATATTTTTTATACAGCAGTGCTTATAATATGTATAATAAAACTAATCAAAAATATAGTTTGTAGTAGGTAAGCATTGGTGTACAATAGGCACTTGACCGAGGTGTGTATTTGCATCTTCTTTTTAATAAATCAGAGAATATATAGAGTTTAAAAATCTTTATTATACAAGATGTCCCACCGCGAATTAGCGTCGATTGTCATCTGGGAAAATACTGATCCGAAACTTAGAACGACGCCAAATTATGATAGGTATATTTACAAATTTTAAAATATTATACCAAGCGTTTTACTCTTGCCGTTACATTTTGACAACTTCAAACAGCTATAACTTTTTTATTTGAAATAGAACACTCAAAACCAAATACATACAATATACTTACAATAATCTTCAAAAATGTAAGTACACAGTTGCATTCCTTGGTTAATGTATTTGTTATTTATTATTACTTCTGTAATTTTAAATTATAATTAAACCATATATCTATTAAAACTTAATAATTACTGTTAAATTAAATGTAATATTTTAAAAATAATATTCTATTCTTATTATTTAAATAGTTTTGAAATAATGAAAACTATCAAAAGTAATTATATCAATTTTACCAGTAATAATATACCTATTTCTTCATTAGACTTGGCACAAATTTTAAAAAATACTGAATTCAGTAGCATAGTCAGATTTTAAACTTAAAATTGCTAACAAATTTTTAAAGTGTTTCCATCTTGCTATAAACAACTTGAAGATAAAAAATTTATAGTATTTCTCTATTTTACTTATTGGTATTAGAAATATCATTAAAAGAGTGGGACTAGAATACGTTCCGCAGGTAGTTGCGAAGGTTACCGCTGCCCTTGGTTTTTATCACATACAATGTATGACCTTGGCGTTGAAAATTAGGGAATATAAAAACTGTGATGCATTTGCGCATGCTCCATAATACAGCGCAACTTTCAGATTCAAACTAGTAACTGATTCATCATGATCCTAGACACATTAAAGGGTTATCTGTTAACTTATTATTGTGACATTGCGAATTACTGTGGCTGTTCTCTCATTCATTTTATAAAATTAAAATGAAAGACCAATGATCTTAGACAAGTTATTTTTGATAAATAATGAGATATTTTAAGTTGTATTGAGTATTTACGGTTGGTTGGAACAGATAGAAGAGAAGACTAAATAAGTGTTCTCTATAATTACGGTAATTATTTACATTAACGTAAACCTCTCCAATCTTAACAAAAATTCCGACCCCCTATTTTCGAGGGTGCTGATCACGAAGTCAGATTTCGGCGCTCTTACATAGTTTTCGAAAAAAAAAATCAAAATTGTAACCTCTATTTATACACTACATTAGGTTGAAATTGCATTGTACATCTCTGCCGTCTTCATTCCATGACGTCACACTGTTGTCAAAATATGTATGAGTTATATTGCAATTTCAACCTAATATAATGTATACATAGAGGCTACAATTTTGAATATTTTTTTTTTCGAAAACTACATGCGAGCGCCGAAATCTGCTTCAGATTCGTGATCAGCACCCTCGAAAATGGGGAAGGGGTAGGAATTATTTTGTTAAGATTGGAGAGGTTTACGTAGTGAAAATAATTACCATAATTACTTTTCGTACAACTCTCCCTTTCGGAATTTTTCATATTTTAAAGTTACGTCCTGAATGTAGTCAATTTTAATGAAATGTGGAAAGTAGATTTTGTTTATACTGAGATTAGGTAATTATATCAACATTTATCTTGTTTAACAGAAATGCGCTACCCTTAACGTAAAGTGACCGTAATCTTTGACACATTTCCTCTTTTTCAATAATAATATGCAGTTTATATATTAATTTAAAATAAAAGGACACTCATTTACAACAACAACAAAAATTGTTTCTGAAACCTATTTAGGTTAGTAAATACCTACTGTTCTTTTAGAAAACGCTTCATTTATTCAATGTGAATTTTTATTGCATTAAACACTTTTAACGCAACTGGCATTTCTCTATTTGATATAAATAGAGAAGTAATTTACGAATTGAAAACAAATATTTTGTGCTGAAAACTAAGCGTAAGCACGGCACGGTTCCGTTGAAATGGTCTTAGTTCTCGGAATGAATGAATGAGTCTCATTATGAGACAGCCATATATACTTACTCATAGCGCACATGCGTATACATATAATGGTTAGTTGAGAAAAAAGAAATAAATATATCATTTACTACATTATTTCACGTACCTAACACTGAAAAAATGTAAATTGTCTCGAAACGTTTTATTTACACTGTATAATTTATTTTCTGAAAAGTGCTGAAAATTTATGTATTAAATATATTTACCTCGTTTTAAACCAAAAACTTTATAATGTAATGAAAAACAAAACTGAAGTTAACGTTACATACGAGTATATTTTATACTTGATAAAACTTTTATAAATAAATGGGGTGATTTACATGAATATTTCTTCAAAAATACTTCAGTTTTAAATATAGAGGGTGTTACGAAAAATGTTTATTTAATATTTATATTGTGTATTTATTCAAAAGAAACTCATCATGCAGCAATTTCAAATCCCCTAACCAACCAGTAACGGAGATATGGGTTATTACCCATTCCATCAACTTTTAAAGAAAATATACAACCCTAATAATAATATATGTAATACGAAACATATTACACACTTTTTATTATTTTTCTGCATTCATACTGACTAAAAAACAGTACGGAACACGAACAATACTCTGAAAAATGCTTATAACAAGTATCAAGTTGACCATTATCACTGGGCATAATATGCGTGTAGTGAAATAACATAGTGCCTGGCGATGCCCCCATTCGGTGGAGTTTTGTAATACTAATAATTATTCATTTTAAGCTACTAAATAGGTGAATAAAATTCGAATATTTTGCAGATTCATTATTTTGGTCCATTCTTTACTGAACACCTTGTATATTTTTGTAAAACGTTGAAACACCTTTTATCTCAAAAGCAAATAAAAAGAGTTTTTATAGGAACTCAAATGTATCCATTTAATGTTAAAGCTAATGTTAATATATTACTTACTGTGCACATTTTTTAGCTATATAGAATTTTTATGAACATAAATTTTCTACAATATTTACCTGATATTAGTTAAGTTCGGAGAAATGACCGAATATCAAAACCATTTTGTAGTATCTGTTTTAGAAAATAGTACCTGTGATTCTAGCCAATTTTAAATATTATCTAAAAATTGAATACCCTATCAAAAAAATCAGGAAAACTATATTTAAAAAGAGCAAAAATCTGAATATTTTGTGTTATTTATGACTTTTCAATTTTTCTAAAAGTAGAACAAAATGTCTAAAAATATTTTGAAAAATATTTACAAATAAATATTATCATCGCAATACAATAAAGACACTGTAGGTATAAATCAAATTACATATTATAATACGTAGTGCCAGCATTAAATAATAAGGTGGCGGCTAGCGTACCACTTAAAATTATTTTTAATCTAGGTATTTTAATATAAATTTTGTAATTTGTGTCTAGATTAAAATACATGGTTTATATCTATTAAAAATTTGTAAAAATCACTAATAATAATATTAAAACGTAGGGCGCCGAACGCCTTCTCACAGTCAGTGCTTTTGCTGAACGCGTCTAGGTATGATTTCTTTTTTTGATTTCATAATATAATGCTAATGCAGAAGAAATGTCCGCGGAACCAGCACCAGTTAAAACCGCTGCAAATCAGTTTTATTTACGGCGGTTGTCATGACATCGACGAAACGCATATTTTCCTCTGCCTATAGAACCCTCCTAGAACTTACGGGTGCCGCGGAGGTTGAGAGCTGTGTCGGTTGTTCATACAATTAAAATAATTATGTATCAGTAGTGTTATTTATATGTATGTATTCGATTATAAATGTGGAAGTTTGTCAAAGTATTTGTAATTTATTGTCCCGTTTGTATTGAAAATACCATTTTCTAGATGAAAAATGAGAATATTTTTCAAATTCAATAATTTTGTCAATTTTAAGTGGGTTCACTTGAAATTGACAAAAAGAATATCAAATAACAAAATGTTCGAAAGTTTTGAGAGGAATGGTATTCACAATATAAGTGGCTGTGTGAAAGCATTTATTTAAAAAAAACTTTTTATACCCTGTTTAATTGCAGCGAACAAAAAAATCGCTCGAACTCTACCTTAATTTTTAAGTGCGGAAATCCTACCAAATATATGATGGGTGAATCAAATAGGTACATTTTTTACTATAAAATGACAAACTCGCCATAAGTATTATTTATCTTTCCGTGTCACCATTGATAATACGTTAAATTAAGATTGTATAAATTACCTAGGTATATATTCTTATTTTAAAATGACAATTTACTAAAAGGACTGTATTTTACACTACTCATTAAATACCAATTTTATAATTATTTAAATACATATACATGTATTGGAAATCAAAGTGGGTATATACGTCACGTATATTAAATTAATCTATATTTATATTCAGTCAATATAAATCAATCAAATAGGACGCCACTGATTCTCCCATAAAACTATTCATGAAAACGTGCTAGTGACATCTGTGGCATAGAAGCTGAACTAAATCTAAAGCCTGTAATACCTTCTAATTCCTAAGAGAATATGTGAATATGTAAACAATATGGAGGGAAAACATCCAATTTTGTAAACTTTCCAAATTCTAAAGTAGGTCTCATATTGAAATTTGTCTTTGAGGAGTTGTGTAGAAAGGTCTATTCTAGGATCTAAAGGTAATACATTTTGGAATAAACAAGTTAGAAACTTGAGTTTCATTTTCAAACTAAAAATGCGTTTATTGGGCTTATACAATAAAAATATCTTATAAAAAATATGTCATTACCTACTTTGCATTGTCTAAAATATATCTGTGAAGAGAAATTTTAAAATAGTTTTGTATTAATAAAGTTGTAAATCCAACAAAATAAATACCCGTGGCGCCATCCTTTTCCGTAGCGGCAGAAGTCCTGCTCTTAAATGTAAGTTCAACATTATGTTCAACTACTTACGGCAAGGCGAACATAACATTTACCACTATTTTGATTGATTGATTATTATATTAATAAGGATCATTTTAATTAATCGGAAATTGAAAAACAAGATAATTTTAATAATGTAGATACAGTTCTTACAGATTCGATAACTGATAGTTATATTATTAACAAATCATTGAAATGTATTGATCTTACCGAATCAATAACTAATGATTATTAAATTGTATTATAATAAATATAATTGAATCAATAACAAATGCTTGTCAGATTAACTAATTTAATAAGTTAAAAAACCTTTCTCTTTACTACAATATAGAGTTCATAACTTAACAAACATATATATCAACTAATGCACAGATGTACATTAATTAAATTAAAGGTTTGCATGAGATACATAACATAAATGCATTTCTGTCGTTGAATCAAATTAATAACTTTGAGATAATCCCAAATTTTATTATAACCACTAGTTAGCTTGAAAATCTGAAGGCTATGGGGGAGAAAAAGGGAGATCAATATATCATTTCACAGGCAGTAACAGGGCCTAAAGACGACTCATTTGTTATACAGATGAAGAATATGCTTTATATTAATGCGAATTAAAGCTTAGTAATCAAAAGCGTAATAAGAAATATTTTATCTTTATTTAAGGCCCAAGAAAAACAGAAGTTAAACCACGCCCGCATGTTTATAAATTTGTTTAAGGAGTTTGAAATCCTTTTTCTCTTTTCCATCTACAAATATGTTGCAAGTACGAGGTGGATATTTTAATACTTTGATGGATGTTTTGACGCAGTTTTCTAAGTAGGGAGGTAATACAATTTTACAGATTTTTTTACTAAAAAGATTACATTTATTAATAATGAATAAGTCATTTATGTAAACATACAGTGTGAAAGAAAAGTATGGAATAAATTCATTATTTCTAAAACAACGAAGTTTCGTTGCTGAATTCGTTCGTTGTTTTAAAAATAATGAATTTATTCCGTACTTTTCTTCCACACTGTATAATAAAATTTTTAATTACAGAAAACTGAATGGATGCACTCATCTTTCCCTCAAGGTTTTTAGTATTTCTGTGTGAAAATTCGATTGGTTTTTGTTAGCCCTTATTAAGCGTCGTGCCCATCCTAGGTATCCCAGTTTAATAGTTGTAATGTATGTTATATATATATATATATATATATGTATTTATTGTAACCTGCAAACTTGGATCTTCGTCGCCAAGTGCGGCTTATGCATATCCCACCTAGCATTGAGCATAAAACTTCTGTCTCAAAAACAAGTAGACAACTTCTACTGGTCTGCTATCTCCCAGATCCATAAATCAATACATAGAGATCAAATAAGAGTTTTATAGATCACAAATTTAATTTTTTTATTTGCCCGTAAAACACTTTTCTCCAAATCAGTCATTCTTCTATTTGTTTCTTCAGATGTGGAATTTCCAAAGTTACTAACGATTCTATGTAAGCGTCTCATCTAATATGTAAACAAGTTATAGCCACCTAATGTCCATTTCTTTATTCTCTATACAGGGTGTCCGGTAAGTATATGGCATACTCTCGTGTATAAGGTAGGTCAAAATAACACTAGTTTGTCATAAAAAATGTTTTCCTAAAGTGCCCCTTAACGGAGATACAGAGCCCCTAAAGGGTACCCAGCGATTTACCTTTTCAGCTCTAACTTTTGAACATGGAATAACGCAATAACTAATAATACATTAATGCTGATATGCATCTATCTTATGGACAAGCAGTCTGCAAGAAGAATTTATTCTGATACAATTTCAAATCGACGTTTACCGCACCGAAGAACTTTTGAAAGCTTTGTTTCTTTTTGTTTACTTGAGCAAATTTTCGAAATGGGCACCCTGTACCTCTATACATTTCCTTATCCTACGGATGTGTTCTCGTTGTACTTGAAACAACATCTCAGGATTTCTTCGAAATTGTGTCTCATTCTTTCTATCAGGTCTTCCCTGGTGTGAACTGCCATCGAATACACAAGCCTCTTTAAATTTCCCCATAAAAACAAATCCAATGGAGTTATGTCGGGCAATCTCGGTTAAATGGGCCCATCATCGACAACCAAATATATTTGATAAGTGCTGACGAACTAATTTGGTAAAATGGGGCGGTGCACGGTCATGCATAAACCACATCTGATTTCTAATTTCTTAGCGCACATTCTCTAATAAACCGTTTAAGTTTTGTTATAAAAATTGCAAATACATGGCATCATTTAATCTGTCTTCAAAAAAGAACGGTCCTATGAGATGATTCCCAATAATCCCCGCCCATAATACGTTAACCATGAACCTTTGTTGGTGTCTGTACTATTGTACTATTGCATGTCAATAACAAATTTTTAAAGTCATAAAAACGACTGATGTTTTATTGCAGTACCTATTCTGATATATTATTTCAATGACGTGTTATACAAAAATTCAATTTTATCGAAACAAATGTGAAGTACCTTTTTTAAAGAGGAATAACCAAAGTATTTAAAAATTCAGTTTTCACCTCTATAAAATGACACCTGGCACCCCTTAGAGGCTCTATGTCTCCGTTAAGGGGCACTTTAGGAAAAAAGTTTTATAACAAACTAGACACCCGGACACCCTGTATATGTGTTGGTTTCAATCACAGTTTCTGCCAATTTTGAAAATGCTGTCAGCATCTCTTTAGGTTTAATATGTTGCGAATGACAATAGACAATGTCTATATCGTTCACATAATTATGCTATCACCTGAAATTACTTGTGACATGTGGTGCTCTTGTTGGTAAAATGTATCAAGGCTTTCTTAATACAGTACTGAAAACGAGATACGCTTGTCCTTACATTACCTCACCATTACCTTACAATACTGTGAAATTATTGTTTGTTTCAGAATCCTGACTTTACTGAAAATTGTTGCTTTGGTTGATCTTATACGTTTGTTTGACATTTCAGATTTGTTCGTGGCTTAAGAAGTTTATTCCTTAGCAAACTGTTTGAAGTCGATAAATAAGTGGAAAGTACGTATACATACTGAAGTCGAAGTATCTAGTCAGTCATGAATCATCTATTCCAGAATCCATTTTAACATAGAAATGCTTTGAATAATACTTTATTGGTTTGTAAAGTATGAATGCTTTTTTATAGTATGACGTTATAATTACTATACTCATATTAGTCTCCTAATTTACGTTGTGAATATATAATAATATTATACCATTTGAGTATCTATCTGTCTATTTACCCCAGACATTGGTCTTTATTTAGTGTATTAAGGAATTTGTTATTTATGACTTGTTGAATAATTGCTTCTTATAGGATATATAGAACAACCTCCTGTCGTTGACTACGTTGTAGAACTTCCTTGTTTGCTTTTTCCTAAAGAATTGATAATATGAGAATATCACATAAATCTCTTTAATGCTTAAGCTGTAATAATAGATTCGAATTTTGCTGATTTTGAATTTTTTATATTATAAAATATTGAATTTGTGTAATAAGTAGAAAAATATAACAAATTCACGTTTGACTTTCACCTGAAGCTGTGAGAATACAAAATCTTAGAATCCTTATCCCAACAAACATTTAAAGTTAAAATTTTAGTGACCAATTCTGTATAAGGAAAGTTTTTTGGCCTTTTGGAAAGAAACTAATGTAATATGAAAGTTAATAATAGCTCAAAGAAATTTAGACTAATTTGATGTTAAAATATCAAAAAATAAAAGACATTATAACCAAAATAAACTGATCTGCTCTTAATATGACTTACTTCTGCCTAGGAGAGACAACATTATATGTTTGATACATTTTAAATACAAACAGGAACACAGGTAAGAGAGAGTGACTATAATTTAGGCTACAAAGAGACATGTATAGGACCTGTACTCAGGAATTATACAGCCCAGAAAATTTGTTCGTATATTTACAAAACTTTTATAAAAAATAATGCGCTTTATAAAATAAATATACATTTTTATTACTGTTTTTAATATTACAATCCCGAAAAAATAACAAAGTAGAAACTGAATTTCGTGATAAAATGTGTTTACCTACTATCGTAATAAATGTATTAGCTAATTTATCGATATCAACGTAATTTTAATTAAAAATAACAATCAAAACATTTTGTGTTTATTGCAACAAGGATGCTCGATTAATATCAACTTTGCAGTCAATGTGTTTGTAAGTTTTAACTTACTTGTCAGATTTCCTATGCCAATATCGACGTCACAGCAAAGTACCAACTTTGTGGTTGAAATTTACTCCAAATGAAAATATCTTATGGTAATTTATTCTCAAATTAGATATATACGAGTATAATCGGTTTTGATCGGTCAGTGGTCGCGCGGTTTAAGGCGTCAGTACTTGAATCGAGGTGACTGGATCGCTGCGGGTTCGACCCCTGCAGCCGGTAGACCGTATATAAGCTATATTCGTGGAGAGATTGGCACCCTCTCTGCGGGTATGGTAGGGTGGAAGAATGTTGGCTTGGGTCAATGTGAGAGATTGATACCGGTTGACATTGGACTACCCCCCTAATTAATGAGATTTTCCAGGTTTCCCTCATTCCTGCACTGAATGGTGGTTAGGGCCTACCAACGTAAGTCGTTCCTGGGCGCAAATGCGGCCTGCTTAATAATAATATGCCGCCCCCTCTCCCGCACAAGTCTTCGACTTCTGGGCTAATCCTCGTGATTAGAATGAGGGGTAGAGATATTATTATTATTATTATATTATTATTATTATTATTATTATTATTATTATTATTATTATTATTATTATTATTATTATTATTATTATTATTATTATTATTATTATTATTATTATTATTATTATTATTATTATTATTATTATTATTATTATTATTATTATTATCCGGCTAAGATCTTTAAGCTGCCGAATTTCGACAAGCCGGTATGATCTTTAAGTCAGAAAGCAACGTATGTCTCATTCCACCCAGGACGCCTATAATTAGCACCACAATCTTAACAGAGTGGTCTGGATACAGCCTGCGGAGCTCGGAGAGAAGATCTCGATACTTCCTCCGTTTTTCCTCCTCTTTTAGGACGATGTTGTTCTCTGCGGGAGCCGAGAACTCAATCACAAACATCGTCCTAAGCTGGTGGTCGAGGAGGACTACATCAGGCTTATTGGTTGAGGGTGGGGAATGAATAGTTCCAATAAATTCGGCACTTCTCATTCCCCACTACGGATTCTATATCCCCCGGAGCATAAGGCAGCACTGGCGTCTCGTCTATCTCATACGAGTGTCGTAAATGATAATACAACACCCGTAAGGCTGAATCGTGTCTTTGGATATACGCTGTGGCCGCATATACCGGACAGGCAGACAGGAGATGCATAAGCGTCTCCGGCGCTTGGCGGCAGGCCCTGCAGCTGGTATCAGGAACCTCGATACCCAAGACACGACTACGATAGACGAGTGTGTTAATTACACCATCTTGGCAAGCCATTATGAATCCCTCGGTCTCAGAGTTCAGCCCCGCTGACCTCAAAAAAGCAAAGGTCAGCCTTTCAGATAAGCTTATCCTTATGTAGCTGCAGAAGATGATGCGTTTCTGCAGCTTTCATTAGGGCTTTTAATTATTTTTATTATTATTATTATTATTATTATTATTATTATTATTATTATTATTATTATTATTATTATTATTATTATTATTATTATTATTATTATAAAATGATGCTCTTGGCCAATAATATAGGTATGTAGATACATATTATGTGTGCGTATAATCCAGTCAAATAAATAAAAACAAACTAAATATTTTGGAACTCAATTCAAATTTCAAATTCATACTACATACTACTTCAAATTTGAGTTAATAACAGTGTTATCATAAGGAGCATTTGATTTGGCATATTGCATTAGCTGGATTTACATAATCTGCACTGTTGGCTTGAATTTTGATAGGCGAAGTAGGAACACAATAATTATTTTTAAATTCGTTCCTTACAACTCTATAACATTGTGTGGAATGACTGTAGAGCTCTATTCTCTGATGTATCCGTACGACACAAGCACTGCAGATCGTCAAAACACAAAACAACTTCCATTAACACCCTATTGCATGAAGACCTGTCTGAATAAGTATAACAAGAAGTGTTATCTCTAAAGACCTAATTAAAACACATTTACATCAAAGCATTATTAACAAGTAATTTCTTATAGGACAATACCTTTCTATTAGGTTAATTGAAATGGACATTATATTCCTTATCAACGGAGTTGAAAATAGGTTTATACTATACCAAAAATAAAACTGTTGAAGGATTTAATAGGGCAAAATAGCTAATTACGAGTATTAATTAAGTTTTACAATTTCATAATAAATATGTAAATATGTACCTATTGTAACAATTTAAAAAATCCGTGTATATTGAAGACATATTTCAAGGCAAAATTGAGTAAATTCTAACTTTGTCTTACGCCTTATTGTAAATGTTAAAAAATTAGTTATTTTGACCCATACAAATTGTCATATATTTCATTTGACTTAAAAGCCATTATATTATTCTTGGATAACAAATATTTGAATAAAATTTTGGTGTTGATTCTGTAACATTTGACTATTTTTATGGCGGAAATTAGTAAATCTCGATCAATTTAGGATTATATTCTTGGGAAGTAATCTATTATGCTTAAATGTTAGTTGATAACTTACAATGAAATTCATACTTTCTTAGTGTGAGGTTTCCGGTTAAACAATACTATGTTAATAAAATAATCAAATGTGTAATGTGTAATAAAGGTAATAATCAAATTTAATTCAACTTATCCTTTAATCTCATACATACGAGATATTATGCGTACTGTACATTTATATTGCAGCTCCCTTTCACTTCTTCGCCACAAAGACGGACCCAATAAAATTATTCGCCAATAAACCTGACCCCACTGTTGCAAATTAACTATATAATAAAGATAAATTAAATAGGGTTTTCTCCATTTTGGCTTTTTCTGACTTTAATAAAAGGAATTTAATTCGTTTTAAACAAAATTTATAGACATAACCAAAGTAGTTATTAAATTATAGTATACAGGGTGTCCCGAAATTAATAGGGCACAGAGCAAGATTAGTATCAGCCACAAAATAACGTAACAAATTTCCCTGAGTACAAAAGTTGAATGTTAGTTAAAAAGGTACAGAAAGTTAAAATTTTATTTTCAAAGTTTGTGAATAACTCCATGAAATCCAAAAATAGGCATACATTTTGGAGATCTGAGTTTTTCGAGGATGAGAAATTTAAATGTATTTTTAATTTTTGACGTCACTAATAGAGGGCACCACTTATGGCACATCATGCTTCTTTTAAATGAAAGAGCTTTTTTGCAGCTTAGTGTGTACATCTCACTATCGAAACAATCGATTCTCGTCTTTCTTTATCGTTGAATGCTATACCTTGTTCAACTCCTTAGGAGAAACCGTTTTCGAAATAATCTTATTTGAAATATTTACTACATCGAGTAAAAACTGTTCTGATGTCAGGTAAAGTGTCTTTATCGCTGAAATACAGCAACATATTACTTGAAAAAGTTATTCAGAATCGGAAAATATGACGGCATGCAAAATTACATGAAGGTCGGAAAGGTTTGATGAAACCGTTATCTTTAGATTTTCAACAATGATTTTTTAAATAATAATAGCTTTATTTGCCCAATAATGTACAAGCACCATTTACAGAGCAACACTTAATACATACATTCAAAATTTAAAATAATAGTGTAAATAAAATTTGTACAAGTTGAGAACAATCAATTGGGTCATGCACAAGGTTGTATAAAAATGTATATTTCCTCATTTCTAAACAATCAACATACTCGTATTAAACCTATTTGTCAAATATTTAAAATCTACTCATACTGTCTATTGATCGTCAGCTTTGAATACTCAATTGAACTTTCCCTACTGTTTATTTATTAAACAGTCATATTCTAACTTTATATGTATAATAAAATAGTATAAATTCGTATTGCCATCATTAAATCTCTTAAAGGCGCCGTATTCTTGAAATAATGTTTTCTACAAATATAAGTAATTTTAGACATTTAAGAACTGAATAATATAGAGTTTAGCAAATAACAAGAATGTTATCTCATGGCACTTGCGAATATTCAAAGGTACCGACGTAAAATCAATATATATCGTCAGAAAGCGATCTATCCATACATTTTTTAGGTACTGAAATCTTTCAAAATACGTACCTATGTTTTTAAATTCAACTATAGATGTAAACATTGTTATAACGGAAACTTACATAGTTCTGCATATAAGATTGTTCACTTTTGTTTATAAGTATGTGCAAATAATTGTTAAAATGTGGGATTAGAATAGCGAATTAATGTGTGTCATATAAATACATTTTAAAAGTTATTATACTATTTGAGGAGAGTTTAAATAGTAAAAGTGAATAAATACAACATCTGCAAACACGGAATTCCAGGAAACAACTACTATGCGGGCTGATGCCCCGACCAGCATTGAATTACACCTGAAAACCTATAGCAACAGCTAGAGTCATTCGTCAGAAGCCCACCAGACATATACCGGTTTCGAGCTTATTATCTCTCATCAGTATGCCATAGGTAAGGTATCCGACGAATAATCCTAGCTGTTTAGTCTGTCTAACCCGACAGACGTGTCTGTGACATTTTCAGTCCGGCATGGAGTAGCGAATGGCCGATAGATGTAGTTAGTTCTACACCGCGTACTCATGGTCCCTTCTGTCGGGTTAGACAGACTAAACAGCCAGGATTATTCGTCGGATACCTTACCTATGGCATACTGATGAGAGCTAATAAGCTCGAAACCAGTATATGTCTGGTGGGCTTCTGACGAATGACTCTAGCTGTTGCTATAGGTTTTCCAGGTGTAATTCAATGCTGGTCGGGGCATTAGCCCGCAGAGTAGTTGTTTCCTGGAATTCCGTGTTTGCAAAATATCGTTTCTCGCCGATCGCGATAAAGGTCGACAGCTTTCAATGGTGTCTACTGCATGTAGAACGCTTCGTGTCTGTGACATTTTCAGTCCGGCATGGAGTAGCGAATGGCCGATAGATGTAGTTAGTAAATACATCAGTAATTTTATTTTTGAAATTACACTTGCTCTACGTGTTTTATTAAAATTCCAATCAATGAAACCAAAACATTTCATGGCTTCTGAAATGTTTTGGGTTATATGATCATTATGATCATTATGACAGTTGTTGATCAAGCTATTCCCAAATTATTTACCTATGTGCAACGAGAAACTACAATTTTATTAATGATACTCCTGAAAATAACTACTTTTACTACATTTAGAAGTATTTAAATTAAGTTTATTTTTAATACGCCATTCTTGTATTGTGTCCATCAATTTGTAGAAATTTGCAGTCGTCTAATGACTCGATTTTAAAATATATTTTTAAATCTTCGGCAAAAAAGTGTATGTGACTGTATAGCGTAACTCATATCATCGATAAATAAAAAGAATAGCAAGGCATTAGACCCCTGCGGGATGTAACTAAATATTTCGATGACAAAATCCATTATGAAATACATACTGTAGTCATTCAAACACTTAAAGAGTTATATTAATTCCAGTTAAAACCAAAACATTTCAGTTTTCCAAGCAAAATTGAATGATCAATACGATCGAATGCTTTGGAAAAGTCGATATAGATCCACTTGCTCACGACAATCTAATATATCTGACGCAAATTGTGGAAAAAACTGCTAAATTCTTAATAGTACCTAGATCGTTTATACACAAAGCCATGTTGATATTCTGAAATGTGGTGGCGCACCAAAGAATACATTCTATTGTATAACACTATTTCAAGGAGTTTATCAAAATTTGATAAAATGAAGATTGATCTATAATTAGTTACATCAGTTTTATCTCCACTTTTAAACCCAGGAACTACTTTCGCTTCCTTCCATCTAGTTGAAATTATTTTGGCTTTCAGAGCTAGATTAAATAATTTAAATAAATGTTTAACCAATGCACCTATGCAGCTTACTGAGAAAGATGGTATGCTGTCCGAATGGAGGTCATTTTATTTTTCAGTTTATTTTTTGCAGGAGTTAATATTTCATTCTCCGATATTGACTCTATATTGATGTGACAATGGTGACGTAACTGTAAATATATCTCGATTTTTGCTGGATGTGTATATACTACTAAAAAAGTTATTTAACGTATATATAATATAGTTCGGTCTTATGAATTATTATCGTAATGACAACCGGGGCCGGGAATGTTAGATGATTTATTCTTAGATTGTATAAATGACCGAATTAACGTGTATGTTGAACATACGTATAGGTACATTCTCTTCTATTATTTTACAGCAATTTTAACATCATTTAAACTTTATCAAAGCAAGCCGATCACCATGTATATTTCTGAGAGAGAGAGAGAGAGAGAGAGAGAGAGATAAAAGGTATGTTGGATTTACGTTTTTTACTTGAAATTTCATAACAAATTTATTTCTGAAATTTGACTAAATAAACTTGTCTTACTCCGTAGATTGTCCTATTTAAAAAATGTCGCCAATATTACAGCAACATCTAACATGATTCAAAAAATGTTTAATATCGTTGAACAATAGCAAATTTTATACAGTGCTTTCGAAAAGTAACGAATAAATATATTATTTTTGAAATTGAGAAGTTTTCGAAAAAATCCCCTGGCACATCGATTTCATTTTTAAAAAAGGCACTTTTTGACATACGACCCATATTTGTGACACCATTTTTGTTCGAGATATGACGTCATAGACAATTTTTTTAAATAGCAACCCCCAATTTTGACCATGCCATTTGAAAGAGCGTGTCATTCTACTTACATACATCGTGACAAATTATGGTGTTACATAACAAAAATTTCAAGAAAAGAGTGTTTGATGATTTTAAAATTTAATTCGTTACTTTTCGAAAGCGCTGTACCTACCTAATTACCTACTAATTGTGTGATTATTTTCATTATTTTGGAATACACTAAATTTATTTTCAACAGAATTTGTCACCATTTGTCACGGGAAATAATACTTAATAAATAATACTTAACTAACTTGAACTGATGAATTGCCTTATTGTTTTTGAAAATTACCAATCCGTCATCAACTGTTTCTAGAATAGTTATGCAAGGCATACAAACATTATCACCTAATTAAGCCATCAAGTATTTCAATAGATTTAAAGCAGGCAATTCCTATTCTTTCTTAATTTCACTTAAAATGGCGCACCAGTAATTTCATTAGTATAAAACGGCAAGAACCGTAATAATTGCTCCAATTTAAGGAAAAAAAGTAATTCACATTTACAGAACGAGTAAAAAATCAATTAGACGAAATTTGGCAGAGGAAGACTTCAGAACGTTCGAGTTTCATGAGTTTGAAAATAAGCCAACGCTATTTTGATCTCACTGTGAATGCAGTAAAACCGTCTATATGGATAGTAAAAAGTTGACTGCGATCTATGGGGACCGCCGAACACTTTTCATAAGACTGGCTTTGCATAATTCATGAATGAAATTGTTAATGCTCGCCTTAAGACAATACCACGCCGACGTAGATTTTTAAAATGTTTTTAGGAAAATTGTGTTATCTTGGTAGTATTGACGTTTCCAGTGAAAAGATTATGGTAATTTCTGTCCGAATAGCTTTAAAAATATCTCCGAGAAAGTCCCTGGAGTACGGTGCTTTAAGTAAATGACTGATTCGAAATTTCAAATTTAATATACATCTTAATAGCTCTATTGTTATGAGGATAGAGGATTTATGGATGATGAAAAATAACAGCATTTTATAGTACACCTGATGGAATTTTATAAATATGGTACAGTAAATCATTTACGCTTGAAAAGGGAGATGGGGCAGCTTAAATTTCGCTCTAAATGAAATGCACTCGCACTTCACAGTGGAGCAGAATACTAATTAAAAATCTCAGCCTTATAAAGGGTAGCAAAACAAAAGCTTACACAAATCGTATCATAGGAAATACGAATTATTGTGGAACTTAGCGTATATAGAGGAACAGGAAGTTACAATTAAGTATGAACAATATCTATAAATCTATAAATGATACAGCAGGAAACAACTACTCCGCAGACTAATGCCCCGACCGGCATTGAATTACTCCTGCAGTATCCGTGTGAACAGCCCAGAACCCTTGTCGGCCGCACCACCAGCCATAGACAGGTTTCGGGCTTGTTATCCCTCAGCAGCATGCCATAGGTGAGATGACCGACAATTGAAGTGGCTGTTACTTCATATGTATGTTCACATATAAACTGAGTACAGGTGAGATATACATAGTCCTATGGCATGCTAACACACATTTAAGTGCCGCATACCTTTGAGAGCATACCCGAGTACACAGCTTCTGCTGCAACAAATATTCATGCACCAGATCGGAATACTCATTTCTATTGGTAATCATGCCGTGACAGACCTTACCACGCGCACAGCCTAGCTACCAAGAGTGTGTGCGTAGGAAACTTTCTGGTGTACCCTTCTGCTAATTTAATTGTGGATGTAATTAATTTATTAGTGATTTTGCGTTTGTATTCTTAAGAATGGAGAATAATTGAAGCTCTACGGTGTATTTTCAAAATCGTAGACGCTCTTAATCTAACAAGTGAGCAATATCAGATGATGACGTGTATGAAGGGATTAGGGTGCGACACCAAAATATGCCTGTAAGTAATGCGTTCACGTTTGTAAGGAGTATACATAGTGCAACAAAGAGTGGCAAAAAAGAACATACAACTGCGAAACGTAAAATAGTAGAAGTTCGCCGAAAGAAGAAAGATAGAGGTTGATGATACAAAATACACGAAAAATTGGATGGTATTAAAAATTAGCATTCAGAAATAAAAAAATTCAGGTTACTACCTCACAGAATAAAATTTTGTCTAAAGTATCTAAGGTGCTTTTGTGAATTATGTGACATGAATTATTGTTTTATAATATGCCGCCCCCTCTCCCGCGCAACTCTTCGACTTCTGGGCTAATCCTCGTGATTAGATTGAGGGGTAGAGATAGTATTATTATTATAAAACGCAATAAAAAAAGGATGCTGATGGCACTGTTTTTGCACATATGGAACCTGGTGCTGTTGTGGTTGTATGGATAATGCACCCTATAACAGCTTTGTTCGTAGTACACCAGAATCAATTTCCATCCGTCAGAAGCATGAGCACTGTATCTAAGACAAAGCATTTTCAACTTTATGTGAATATTATAGACTCAATGCGCATATGTCTGACGGTTTCCAACTGTTCCGCAAGCAGGTCTAATAGTCGACGATAAGTGTTAATATATGACCGTAGTGACAGTACGAGTAACAAGTCGTGTATGTATATGTAAATAGTGCAGTGTATTATGTGTTGAAGCTGCGCGGAGTGCGCATCAGGTAGATGTAAGTGGATGGTGGTGGTCATCCGCGTCTAAAAGGGCAAAAGCATTTTACGGGTGGGTATAAACTTTTAAAGGTAAACTAATAAAGTGTTATTTTCACTCAACGTCAACTTATTTTTTATAATGTTGTGTTCTTTGGACCGTTCTCAAGAGGCACGCCTATGGAATATTGTCCCCTCCAACCCCCGTGCTTATCTGAGTGCTATGAATGAATGAATTTTGGGCCTATCAACTATCATATCTTTAATTTTTAAACTTTGAGAAATAAATTTAGAAAAATACTGTAGGCTTAGTTTTTCCAGTAATATCGAATAGGCGAATAATATAAATGTGTAAATGTGCAGTTATAACGTTTAATTAAGCAGTTTCAAGTTATGTTTCCCACAGTAACGTATTTTCTCACTGAAATTTTCCGAAGTACTTCCTCGTGCCATTTTCGTGTGAATTAGGACGATTAACAGATGAACCGCTCCAAGCAATTAGAAATGAGCATCATATGTGAAGTTGGCCTTACTACTAAGTGGAAAGATTCATGCAAATCCAGTTTGTGTGTTCATGCAAATCTAGATCCAGTTAGGAGTTGGGTGATTGCTGATGTCAGATACAGTCTACATTCCTTTAAGACTCACCAAGTTGTGGTTCTTAATCGCGAACTATAAGCGATATAATTTTATCGTTACAATTGTGTTGATTGTGCGTAAAGTTTTGCCCTTACTCGGGAAGAGCTCATGTCGACTACAATTTAGCGAATTCCGTTATTACGTATTATGTACGTTAAAGTGTCACTACCACTAGAAAAACAATTATCCGTTATTTTTTATGAAGTTTGATGGAGGATTTATATGTTTTAAATGAAGTAATTAGTTGTTTCAATATTTGCTTACACAGAGAGAATATTTTACCTCAATGTACAGGGTGTTCTGCAAATGTTCTGCTTTCCTATCAATATAGGTCCAAATTGAATGGTGGATGTCATCTATACTGATTTCTCCAAAACATTCGACCGGCTGGACTATGGTATTCTACTATAAAAAACTATCAAATATCGGCTTAACTAAATCATTTATTACCATACCTTCCTCGAATGAGATTGGTAGTATCGTGGTTTCCGATTTATAGCAATCAATGTTACCTCTGGGGCTCCTCAGGGATCGGTTCTCCGCCCGCTATTGTTTCTAATTTTTATTGATGACATTGTCTGGACCCCAAGTTGTATCTGTCTGTCACAAAATTTTTGATGGGTGTTCTAAAACTATATTGCCTCTAACGATCTCGGGATAATTTTTGATGGTAAGCTTATGAACACAATATGCAACATGAGGCATATAGAACTGATACGACTTCCTTGCTGTTCAATGCGTTCGTTTTGCCAAAATTGGCGTCTCACTTATCAAATATATATTAAAAAGTTAAGAGGTTTAATACTTACATGATGTAATCTTTAAGAATTCGTTAAGAATGCAATGAGTATTTATCAGCATGGTTTTTTTTAAGGATACTCAACAGCACATTTAGCATGTATCACATACCACATTGCAGAAACTATAGATGAACAGAAACTGATACTGATTTTAGTAAAGCGCTCAACAGCCTTAATCATACTATGCTACTGAATAAATTTTATAATATTGGCTTTGTAGAAAATTTGATTATCTTCAATCGTGTCTTACAAAATAAATATAATTCAGTGTGTGATTTACAGACAAATCAAGTATGATGAATTTGCTGCCACTTCAGGAATGCCACAGGAATCCGTCCTCGGTCCATTATTGCTTGTTATATTTATTAATGATATCCTCGAAGAGTTGAATGGTATTAGTGTTTTATTTATATGCAGATGATCTGAAACGTATTAATCGTGTCGATGGTGTTGATGATTGTATTCGACTCTAGGTGAATTTGAATAGGATCTGTGCTTGGTGTAACAAACTTAAACTTCCTATGAATATTCAAAAATGTATTGTCATGTCAACACCAGACAATTATCTACAACAACAGTATAGTTAATCTATTAATAACATTACCCTTCATAGACCTGTATATTAAACGTTTTATGTTATTGCTTCTGTCTCATGTCCCGTAGTTGGGTTTATAGTATGGGAGACAGACTAATTTGACATAAATAAATAAATGAAATAAATAAACGATTAATTTTGTCCAGTCACGGGTGTGACGAGAAACAGTTAAATAGTCATAATTTACACGAAATAGGGTACTGAATCGGGCTGCAAACCTTATACATTGCAACGAGTATACATCACCATGTATACATTTTCCTGCTAAAAAATATAATAAAATGTTTTTATGTATAATAGAGTATTCAAATAATATCAATGTTCTATAAATTAAATTAAATACCATGTATATGACTATTTCTGGGTCAGTGGTCGCGCGGTTGAAGGCGTCAGTACTTGAATCAAAGTGACTAGATCGCTGTGGGTTCGACCCCCGCAGCCGGTAAACCGTATATAAGCTATATTCGTGGAGAGATTGGCATCCTCTCTGCGGGTATGGTAGGGTGGAAGAATGTTGGCTTGGGTCAATTTGAGAGATTGGTTTCCAACCAACCAACCAACGTAAGTCGTTCCTGAGCGGCCTGCTTAATAATAATATGCCGACCCCTCTCCCGCACAAGTCTGCGACTTCTGGGCTAATCCTCGTGATTAGAATATTATTATATTATATCTTTTGCAATTTGAAGCACCTTTTGTATTACCATTATCCATCTGAAACTTCTAGCAGTTTGCAATATGTACAACTGTGTAAATAATATAGATCGATCAATCAAAACGTCTGCAGGAAAATGTTGTGAAGGTATCGAAGTCACTGTGTTTAGTAAATAGCGAATAAACATCTGCAGTATACTTTGAGAGTGTAATAAGCATTATGCTGTGAAAAGAACTAATTTTGTAAAAAGGAAATTAAATGGATCCCTGTTTATTTTCCGAAACTCGAAAGAATGTGTTTAAAACCATTATTTAAATTTGTGGCAGAAAAGGAATTATCTGTAGCATATAAAAAGATTGAGAATATATTTGAACATATAACTTTAAAGTATGATTTTCCAATTTTTCTTAGCTGAAATTAGTTTAATTGAATGTTAAGTTGAAAATATTTTCTTCAAGACATCCGTATCTGAAATGATCTGTATATCAATTTTCAAAACAATACCTATGTTATTTGATTTTCTATATACCTTTAGCCTAAAGTTGTTCTGAATAATCCTGTATAGTATAATTAATCAGTAGCGCTTTACCAAAACAGACCAGTTTCGAAGTTATTAGATCTCTTGACTACATCATAAGTATTAGCAATATTTATAATAATAATAATCTGCTGCCATTATCCGTTGCACTTCCTCGTATCCAGGATTACAACTGTAGTACCCCAGGAGACCGGACGCATAAGGTCACCCATTTGTTCTATATGAATGACCTTAAACTCTATGCCTACGGAGAGAGGGATATAATCAGTCCCTCAGAGTGTTACAGGAGTACACGCAGGCAATTGGAATGGAGTTCGGGCTGGACAAATATGCACTGGTTCCGCTCAAGAGAGGACGATGCGGTCCATACCGAGAGGACGCCCAGCTCATAGACGGAAGCATTTTTCACCATCTAGATGCCGGAGAGTCGTATACCTATTTAGGAGTCCCACAGCGGGGAACTCATGAGGACGTTGCGGTCCATACGGAGAGGACGCCCAGCTCATAGACGGAAGCATTTTTCACCATCTAGATGCCGGAGAGTCGTATACCTATTTAGGAGTCCCACAGCGGGGCACTCACGAGGTGGCTATAGTAAAAAACGCTCTCTGCGACACCGCCTTCGACAAATCTGATCTTCGGAGCTATCGGGTAAGAACAAGGTGAGTGCCACAAATATCCTTGCCATTCCGATCCTTCTATACTCCTTTGGAGTAGTGAAATGGACACAAGAAGAGCTGAGGTAACTCGATATAGGGATCCGAAAAATGATGCATCTCCATCAGAGTTTGCATCCAATATCGTCTGTTCCGCGGTTATACTTCCCAAGAAATTGGGGAGGCCGTGGACTCTTGAGTTTGGAGTGTCTCCAGGGCAGAGTGGTTTTAGAAGAAGCTTGTAAAGTCAGCAGGAGCTCGGATCCCCTACTCTGCATGGTCCAAAACCATGAAGCAGCAGGAACAGGAGCGTTCGTGTATAAGACAGCGAGAAGAGCAGCCGATGAACTTGGTCTCGTGTTCGATACTGAGCGGGAAAATACCTGATACCAGCTGCAAGGCTTGCCGCCAAGCGTAGGAGACGCTTATGCATCTCCGGTCTACCTGTCCGGTATATGCGGCCACAGCGTATATCCGAAGACACGATTCAGCCTTACGATGAGACGCCAGTGCTGGTTTATGCTCCAGGGGATATAGAATCCGTTGTGGGGAATGAGAAGTGTCGAATTTATTTGAACTATTCATTCCCCATCTTCAGGCAAATTCAAGCCAATAAGCCTGATGTAGTCCTGCTCGACCACCAGCTTAGGACGATGTTTGTGATTGAGTTCTCAGCTCCCGCGGAGAACAACATCGTCCTAAAAGAGGAGGAGAAACGGGGAGAAAGTATCGAGATCTTCTCTCCAAGCTCCGCAGGCTGTATCCAGGCCACTCTGTTAAGGTTGTGGTGCTAATTATAGGCGTTCTGGGTGGAATGAGACATACGCTGCTTTCTGAGTTAGTATTTATTGTCTTTAAAGAAGTTTTTGCATGTTTGACGGGGATTAAGTTTAAATATAATTCTAATAATGCGTTTTTGAATAAAGACATTAACAGCATTACCCCATAAAATAATATTATACGATAGATGGCTATAAACTAAACTGTAATATACATTTAATAGTGCGCCCAAGGGCACGGCCTTACATATTTGAGATATTGCGTGTGATGATTTGCTAGGAGTTTTGCTTTGTCCACTTTAATTGGCAGTCAAGATAGATACCTAAAAAATTTATGCTCTCTGAAGATTTCAAAACGGTATTGTTAAATGTAAGAAATAATTTCTTGTCAGGTTCATTCCGAGATCCAAAATAAATTATATCTATATTCCTCTAAACCCAATATTATAAAATTTATTTTTAATAAAAGAAATACTAAGGCAGTCAAATGCTCGAGTCAAGTCAAAGAAGAGACCTGCTACATGTTTGTTTTTATCCAGTAGTTTATATACACATTAGGTGAGGCTACACACGGCTGCTTTAGTAGATTTGCCCTTTCTAAAGCCATGTTGGCTATTAGTCATAATTTGAAATTTATCAAGACAAGTAGTCATCAAAAAATTGGTCTTTCAAATATTTTGGAGAAAATACTTAACAGTGATATGGCCCTGTAATTAGCTATATCCTCGGGATCATATATTTTTTTAAATAGGTACAACTACCTTTTTTAGAGCCATACGAAGACAACTATTACTTACAGATAAATTTATTAAGTTGGCAATATGCTTAGACATATACCTACGTTGCTATTGATTTAAGCACTTTTACCGGCATACAATCAGGGCCTACCAAATTCTTATACTTTAGGTTCATAACAATGCGTAGGACTTCGTACTGACTAACGGGTTTAAAGAAAAATGTATTATTCACAATAGTAGAAAATGTACAACTAATAGATCTAGAGTTTCCAAAATGGGCAGATAATTTTTTTTCCGTGATTGTTGCAAAATATTCTGCAAAAGCATTAGTTAACTGTTTAGGTTCAGTGCAGCAATTGCCATCTAAGTTTAGCGCATAGAAATCATAAAATATATAGAACGCCAAAAAAGGCATCGAAAATAGTCAATCTATGGAGAAAACGCGAGTCTGGTAATATTAGCTTTCATGAGTTGGTTAGATAACGCGGTAGCTTCACACTAGTAGGCGGGAATTTTAAAATATGAAAATTTACATAATCTGATTATTTTTGAGTGCCTAATGTGAAGGCTTCTGGCGTTCTATATATTTTATGATTTCTATGTTTTTGCCATTTGACTTATTTACAAGGCTCCATAAAGTTTTTCTCTTGTTATAATTGATAATAGGACTGATGTGAAAATCCAATTTAGTTTTTTTTAATAATGCATTGTGCTTAGATTTTTGCTTATCTATGTAGATGTACAATCTGAGAGACACACTGACAATTCTGTTTATATAACCAGTATAAGTTTTTTAAGAATTTATCCCTTTTAGTAGAGTTTTATGTTCCTTATAATTGTTAGAATAATGCTTGTTAAAGTATATGTAACGATGTTCATAAAATTATTAAAGCTCTGATCAATATAGCCTATATAAATTTCATCAAAATTTAATGTGGATATTATCAAAATCAGGCTAAGATTATGACTGGAAATATCTCTAAATTGCCGATAAGTTTGTTAATATTTAGTTGTCCCAGGTGTATTTACGAAAATGTACATTAGAAACGCACTGACTTATATCGGTATTAGTCATCGAAACTGTTTATAAGAAATATTTTCTAAATAATTATTGTTCAAATCACCACATAAGAAAATGTGAAGGGAACATAAATCAAGAGTAAAACAAATTTGTTTTAAAAACAAATTAAAATCTCCTGTAGGAGGACGATACACACTTAGTACTGTTCTATCTCCGAAGAACAGCTTGATGACACTGCACTCGAAATGCATTTCAACACAAAAATCTTGCACTTCAAGACTTCGGCTTCATAATTTTATATGATCAGAAAATCCTGCTCATGAATGTATTGAAATTATATAATCGAACAACGCACACTAGACCAGCACCAGCACATACCTGCAACGAGGTCGTGTTGGTTCAGGTACAATAATTTTTTATGACCTCCAATTTGCATGACTGACCATGCTAATTATACCTAATGTGCGGGCCGGCACCTGCATATACTCGTATTCGCAAATGGTGTTGTGATGTTTATGCAATTGTGCTGGACTCTCGAGCACCCTTGCTTATCAACAACTTCTATTTACTTACCTTAAACAAACTGCAAATCTTTTGTGAGATGACACTACTCTGTGAAACATTGTGTTATGGTTCTGTAGATGAGGACGACTGATATCTAAAAGCTCATATTTTGTGATATTCGAAGGTAGTGAAAGAAATTATATGTACAGTTCATTAAATAAGTAATAAAATTCATATATTGTTTCCCCGTTTCATTGATGGGGTGAACTTAAAACCTTTTCTTTTTTCTTCCTCCTCTTCACACAACATCGTTAAAATAAAAATGGCTTCCCCGAACTACACATTTCCATGACGCACACTCGACTACTACTTAAAAAAATCATCGCCACACATAGAACCTTCAGTAACAATTCACTGTACTACTTCTTGACCGCGCTAGTCCATGGTCTATACTGATCCGTGCATGTATAATGTGCGCGATCTTTATAAAGGTTACAATACACAAAACATCGACACGAATGATTTTAATAGATTTTTTTGTAATATTCATAGTTTTGAATGTATTAAACTACAGTGAATTTTGACCTCTAATTAAGAAAATGATTAGCTTAGGTTTGATTCTTCTGCATTAAACACCTTCAGATATACTAAAATAAAATATAACTTTTAATTTAACATTTAATTTAACACGTAGTATACGTGACAGAAAGGTAAACACCTATATATGTTCATTAGATTTTAATACTTTTTGCTACACAGGTCAGGGCCACTTATTGAATGGTTACATTTTTAACAAGATCAGATAACCTACTGCAAAAATAGGTTCAATAGTGTGTTAACAATCCAAGATTTCTAATACACTTATTGATACGCCTGGGCTCGGATCTAATTAGGTTGTCGATAAGATCATGGAGAATCTTATTCCAAGCTATCTAAACTTGGTTAAGAACTGTTAAAGTCTGTAGTAGGTGTTGTAATTGCAGCAGTCTGCGATTAATCATGTCTCAGACATGTTCTGTAGTGGTAATCTGCTACCATATGCTATAGCACCCTATACCATAACGCCTACTGTGTGATGGATATGACACTGTCTGTCAAATTGTGGATTGTGTCTTTCACCGTGTCGCCTTCTTACTCTTGCACGACCATGGTGCAGGCAGAAACGGAATTAGTCAGTAAAAATCATCTGATTTTTCTCACTGAATCCTCTCTCTACACCATTGTAAGCGATTAACTAGATGTTGACGAGTGAGAGGCAGCACAGAATGTAGACGATAAGACAAGAGGCCAAAACTGCAATTTACTGTATGCATACCAACGATCTCTCTGTGTTTATCACTGATTTGCAACAGTCTGCCTGTTGCTAAATCGGTCTGTGAGAGGTGAAAGGCGCAATCGATGATCTTCACGTTCTTCGACGACCGGTTCTTCTCGCTCTCTGTTCACAGCCTTCCTGATTTCACGCCTGGTAACACCGTATTATGGTGGATCTATTACTCATTCTAGAAATTCCTCTCACCGACAAAACTGCTTCGCATAATTCACCAACCTGCCTCCTTTCAGTGACTAAGCTGAGAAATCTGCCAAGTCTACCTACTTTAGGCATAATCAGCTGTAAAAAATGTCGTTTGCAATAAGCTTCTCAACCACAAACCTGAGCAAGAATTTTTTTAAACAGAATACTACGTTATCAAAGTATGACCCATGCAAACTCCAAAAGTACTTAACAGATAAACCTGAACATTGAATCATTTGTTACTTTCGCTGACATGCAAATAATTATCAAAATAAAATGATATTTAATGGGTGTTTACTTTTTTTGTATCGTAGTATGTTATGCGCCCGTAATCTTATGAAACTGTTTCCTTGAAACCCTATTTTCTTTCGCCTGATTAAGATTCTAGGTTAAAATATGGATCTCCCTGTATCTGAAATATAGTACCTGCAACAATTTGGCTCTTTGCATAATAAAAGCGTCAGCACCACCCTACTAGCTCCCAATATTTTAAACTTTTAAAGCGCATATCCCAGGCATTTTTAACATTATATTTATAACGTTGGAACTTCTCTGAATTATAGCTTGAATAATGAATAGAAGTATCTGCGAAATGTTGGGTTGAAAGTTTAAAGGGATGCGAATATATTTACGTAGCGAGTTAGGAAATCAGTTGTTTAATTTGGATTTTTTGCATATTTGCAGTTTGCGGCCGTTAACGTTGCAATCAGATTTGGTAATTAGGCGATCCCGGGAAAGGTTTATTGAGATGAAAGAACGTGTGAGCAAGCTGACGAGTGAAATCGTCGTCGTTCGACGCAACCAATTATTCGCCCAATCAACCGTCTCCAATTTTCCAAAGCCATTCTTTGAAAAGGCAGCACCCATTACACTGATGGAAAACGCAGACTCGAACATGCTTCTCTTTCCTTTCTTGCTAATACAACAATTTTCACGTCGTAGAGTTACAATGTTTAGTGTACCTAACAGACAAAATATCGACTCTAGTTTAGTTATTTCATTGTCATAATTAGAAATAAAAGATTTACAATGTTTTGAAATATATTCATCCTCATAAGACTACCATAGAAGGTAGGGAAGTAATTTTGACAGAACTACAAAAATTTTTTTTAATAAATTAGTTAGAGACAAAATCTAAAATGCATTATAATTTTTTTTTAAATTACAATTTTTTCTCGCTACTTCATTCTTCCTCGTTAGTTTATTCCCTAATGAATGATATGAAATAAAGTCTGTGATAAAATGTTTCGAATAAAATACCGGCTTAAAGTCTTTTTGTAAAAAAACTTCCAAGTGTTTCTGAAGATTCTAGATATTAAAATATACCATGTGAGCCATATTGCCTTAGTTCAAATGTCAATATTAAAAAAAATACAGGGTGTATAAGAAAAAAATTTCAAATTTATTTTTCTTAATATTTCAATTTTTTATTTAAATTCGCTATAGGAATGTTTTTTGAGGGGCATATGATATTGTAAGTTCACTTTTAATATGCCACATACAGGGCGCTGTTTACAGTGTGTTTTACCGATATAATCGGATTAAACGTTTTTGTAGGTATGTTTATTGCATTCCTTTATAACACAGAAAAGTCAGCAGTACATACAAATAAAACGTCAATAAACATGAAACTACTGAATTTATGAATAAAAATTATTTAATTTTATTGTTTTTTTTTTTTGGAAATTTCCAAATAAAATATTAAAAAATGAGTGTAATTCTATAAATTATGTAATCAACTTAAAAATCTTTCGGTATAGTATTTAAAAAATTAAAGTGTAAAAATGTTATAGTGTACAACAGAAATTTTATGTTTTTTCGATTTTATTTAACAAAATAAATTTAGTTCAAATGGACACCATTCGAATGTTTTTTAATAATATTTGTAATATAGGTAATAATATTTTATGTTAATTTTAGTTTCTTACAAATTCTAATAAAGACACTAAAACCAATAAAGTGGTATTATATAAAAAATAAAAAAATTACATTCAACACTATCTAATCATACATAATAAACAAATTAGTCGTAGTAATCTGGGCATTGTTTCTCTCTTCCTAAAATCACACGAAAATTGAAGCCACCATCCAAATACTAGTGAATTAAACCTAATAGAATTATAGTTTGGACTAATTTCAGATGGTTCTTTATTAATGAGACTTTTTAAAAACAGCAACAGCACTAATATCAGCAGTATTTTTTATACTGGGTGATTCAGAACTTATCTAAAAAATATTTTGAGTGTACAGGGGACTCTTACAAATACAATTTTGTAACAAAAAAATCAAAAAGGGCAATTCGGAAATGATTTAAAAATACACTTCTGCGCACCACTGGAAGCTAGTCCACTGTAAAATCTAATAAAGGTCCATTTACACACATCAGGGACGTTTCACTTCAGTGTCAGTTCATTATCAGTGTTATTTGTGGTCTATCAATGAAGCCGTTTACACGTCCGTAGTCCGTAAAAAGGAGTTAGTAGACTATCAAACAAAGTGATCTGAATATATTTATCCTGCAGTTCATCAACATTTGGTACCAACTCGATAAGCTTTTCATCCATTCTAAGCAATAAAAAAAACTGGTCAGTTGGTCAGTAGAATTACAAAAATATTGTCGCCGGCATATTTAAAATCCACTGAACGGACCCTGAAGCAATACTGACATCACTGATACGGCACTGTGACGGATGTGTATAAAGACGCCAATTTAAAATCTAAGCAACAATTTTTTATTTTTCACTTATTCTGATACAGAACTGACACGACACTGATGTGTGTAAATAGACCTTAAGGCGGCAATCTGCAACCGGACAAAAAATGAAAAGAAATAAATAACATTTTATAACGCCGATTTTATACAGCAAATTTAATTGCTTTTGTCGCTATTGTTATTAATTATTAATATATTTAATTTGTGGTTTTAATTAATAAAATAGTCTGACATCAGGTATGTTTCCAGTTTCTATAAACTAACACAAATTAATGTTTCTGCTTCATGTCCATTTTGAACTTCTAAGTTATTGGCAGTAACTATGATACGTTTACGTAAATCATCAATAGTATGTATCCATTTCGGTACGATACACTTCATTTTTTAAATATCTCCATAAAAAGAAGTCTTAATGATTTAAAGTCAAGAAATCATGGTGGCCGTGGCACATGGTATTAATGCTTGGACACGCTGTACATGGTAAGTATACAGTATGCGCCAAAAGTATGGAATAAATTCAATAAAAACGAAACAATTTTTTTGTGGGAAAAATCCTCAAACAGGTCGATTTTTAATTTAAAAAATACATATTTTAGCGTAAAATGCGATTTTCAAATGTCATTTATTTTCGAGTAATGACGTCATCGATTTTTTTTAAATGGCAACACCATATTTTTTTCCTTGATTCTGAAAGATCGTTTAATTCTCTATCAAACAGTACTAAAATTTTGCCCTCTTCCTAGGAAAGTTTTCGAGTAAATGACGATTGAATGTTAGAAAACGTAAATTTTATCCATAAAAAAGTAACAATTCTGAGGTATGTAAAATAAAATACAATTGATTAAATTTTATACTTAAATTAAATGTTCGAATTGCCATTCACCAACTTCTTGACAATGCGCAAGTCTGTGAAGAAATTCTTCTTGCACATTATGAATGATTTCTGGGGTAACTCTGGCGTATTTCGTCCCGAATGCGATTTTGAAGTTCTTCTAAATTACGTGGTTTATTAATGTACACTTTTGACAATTCGAACATTTAATTTAAGTATAAAATTTAATCAATTGTATTTTATTTTACATACCTCAGAATTGTTACTTTTTTATGGATTAAAACTTTCCTATGTAAGAGGGCAAAATTTTAGTACTGTCTGATATAGAATTAAACGATCTTTCAGAATCAAGGAAAAAAGTATGGTGTTGCCATTTAAAAAAAATCGATGACGTCATTACTCGAAAACAAATGACATTTGAAAATCGCATTTTACGCTAAACTATGTATTTTTTAAATTAAAAATCGACCTGTTCGAGGATTTTTCCCAAAAAATAATTGTTTTGTTTTTATTGAATTTATTCCATACTTTTGGCGCATACTGTATATTTAAGCCTGTGTATATGATACGCCACACTGCTGCAATAGGTCGTAGAAGTCCTGGGCTTCCATTTCTTCCACGAATCGGTTTCAAATTTCGCTCATGTTGCACTACACTTGCACTCATTGCACACTGCGATAAAAGTAGCTACATTTGGCACATGTTTACCGGGAAATCATTCTGCTAAAGCATTTTCACAGCGTCATCAACTAAAATGATTCCATCAACTCCCAGTTGCTACTATACACATAATCCATTTTTGACACTTGAAAACTAATGTAAAGACTGGCGTCACCAAAACTTTAGTGCCTACAAAAAGTAATGGCATTTCAATATTCGGAGTCGCCTGTCTAGAGACTGCAGTAGCCCAGCGGTGTAAAGGTTGAAAATACTGCAACTCAATAATGTTTTACTCGGAAACTATAAGGATTTTACAACAATTTTTTTTACGATATTAACTCCAATTTTCATGACGCATCTATTCCCAATTTCTTTTAGATAATTTCTGAATCACCCTGTAGATATTTAGATAGTAGGTACTTACCAGTTTCTTTCATGAAATCTAAATATAACTTAACAGATAACTACTCTCTATTTGAACACAACGAATCAAAATTTACAGAACTTAGCAAATTCTTACACCATTAGAGTTTACTCGTAATTTTTTGCAGCGTTAAAGTTTAAAATTGGTTTTAAAAAATCATTATACCTGGTTATTTAATTTTAAGGGATTAAAGATTAACATTTTCTGTATTGCATATTCCAAAGTTTCAAACAAATACCTGTTACTTCACAGAACATGGGAACTGAAACGAAAATAAAACAGACTCGCTAAGATTTAATAAAAATTTAATTGAATGTATTCATTATACACCGAGTTATTGCTTTCGGGAATGGAATGCCGAATATTTGATGATAAATGCTATTTCCCTTTGTATACGAAAATGTTATTTCATATTCTTTTGAAATTTCATTTCATATATTCCTCTTTTCGTATTACTTTTCGGATTGATTTTATTAAACTCCCTCCCTGTTTTACATAATTTACGGTCCCTTAAATGCTTCTGCGTCGGAGATTCGCTATTTATATCTATGTTTTTATTCAATTCAAAAGTGCCAGCTCAGGAAGTAATCCCTTAACTCAAAAATCACAGTGGTATCTTTTTATATGAAAAGGCTCAAATTTAAGAAATAGTACATTACAAAATTAATAATAAGCTACACATTATATGGGCAATGGTCAATAATATTTTGTTCAAGCGTCTAGTAGTAGTTTATTGTACACCAGGAATACAATACAGTAATGCATAATATCATGTGAATTAAGAATAACTAAACAATATATCGAACAAAAGAATGAATGAATCACACCTAAGAAGAACTTGTGCTGTGAGATTCATACATATAAAAATGCGAAGAAAGAAATTTATTCTGATCGTACTATAACTGTTAAATCATTATCAATACAATTTACCAATTACTTGGTACTATTAACTGGTTCTTACTGATCGAATATAAAAAAGCAGTATGGCAGGAGAGTTTGAATGAGGTTTGAAGAATAAAATCAAATAAAAATTTCAAGAGTTAGTATATTAATCATAGACAAGTTTGAGTAGACTAAAATTTTTAATAATATAAGACTTTAGCTCTCTAGATATTTTTGTAATACTTGTTATAGTTTTAGGTAGCAAATTAAATAATTTAGAACTAAGATATGATGAAAATCTTTGATAATGACTTTTTTGCAGTGTCTGTAATAAGATTGTCCATAGCACGAGTGTTATATGTGTTTGTTACGTATAATCTGTCAACGCTGAAAACCACAATAAACAGTGGTAAGTGGACAGTTGTCTCAGACTAAACACATTTGCTTCTTTATATAACATATCAGTGGAGTAAAGTCTGTCTTTTTTAGAATGATTTTTAATATGCTATTTTGTAAAACCTCTAGATTATGCATTACTGTTTTATATGATTCACCCCAAACGGTTATACAGTACCTCATTACAGACACCACCAATGCATCCATCATAAACAATGAAAATATGTTTGACATCTTTTACATCTCAAAGCTGGTAAGATTTCTGTATTACTTTTTTAAGATGCTTCACTATGTGTATTCTATATGTTCCGGCCAGCATAGATATTGATCAATTATTACGCCAAGGTACTTAATGTTTATTGCTTTATGATTGTTAGGATAAGAACAAGTTGATTCATCCATACAGATTCTCTTGTGTATGATGATACTATTTTTTACAGGTTGATCAAGTAGTTAAAAACGCGACATATTATATTTAGTTTTATCTATATTAAGACTCAAGAGGCTACTATTTAACCAGTCAAAAAATATGATTAGGTCATATTCTACTTTTTTATATACTTCTGGCCAAGAATCACCTGTGAATAGAATAGCCGTATCATCTGCATATGAGATTACCATACCCATAGTGTTTTGTTGTTTTGAAATATTATTTATATACAGGGTGTCCGGAAAAGACGTGTACAACGGAAGACCACAGACTCCTGGGTTCAAAATAAGACGATTTAGCCCAATTTACTTATTTCCAAAATTGCTTTGTTTCGCCGCTAGGAGCGCCAAAGTTCGCGAAAAATTTTTGTTTATTTCGAATATCTCGAAAACGACTTGATCGATGTTAACCATTTTGGGCTACGCAGTTATTAGTCTAACTGACACTTTTTGACATTATTTAAAATCTTTCGCAGTCATTAGAAATATAAGAAAATCATGTATCATGCAAATATAAGCACATATTTTTTCAATCCCCTGTATAATCATTCTCAGTTTTTTTCTATTAGTAGTTGACTTTATTTAGAAACTTTTTTTATACTTTCATAATTTTGAATAGATGAGTAGTTTAGGCAGAAAAAATATTTTTCGTATGTCAACAATATCAGCATTCGTTCTGCAACAAATAACGAAAATTCCAAAACTTATTTATATTTTATTTAATAAATACGAGATAATAAGATTAATACAGCAAATAAAAAAAGTTATGATCTCTTTACAATAAATGCTCAGTGACCCGTTTTCTCGTACGCAATAAGTAATCCGTTTTACGGTTTTACGAAGTTGTAGTGCTCTCCATGATTACTGGATTACCTCGTAAAATGTTAACTGCGTCTTGGATTCGCCTAAAAATCCTCTTTATTATTAACTGCGTAGGCATATACTTTACAAAAATAATCGCAAGGAGGTAAGTCTGGTGCTCGAGGTGGCCATTTTATAGAGCATCGTTTTCTTCCAATCCGCCTGTTAGGATACAGATTATGTAAATACTGACTAACGGGTATTGCAAATGGGGTGCACCATCGTGCATAAACCACATGTTACGACGAAGTAGTAACGGTAAATCGTCCAATAAATTAGGTAATACTTGCTGTAAAAAATTTAAATAGTTGACCCCATTTAATCGATGTGGAAACACAACCGGGCCAATAATAAAGTTGTCTATAATTCCACGTCCACTCTGAATTCATATTGAAAATGTCTTATTTCAGTACAGTGTGGTTTTCACCAGTATAAACGTGTTTGTTATGGTTATTAATAATTCCTGACCTAGCAAAATATGCTTCATCTGTAAATAAAATGTTTTTGCGGAAATTGATATCATGGGTTCTTTATTCTTGTATAAAATTACAAAATGCTAAACGTTTTTCAGGGTCAATGGGTTCATGAACCGGTCATGAACCGATTGAATGTGGTACGGATGTAGTAACTGCTCCTTCAAAACACCATGAACTATGGTTTTTGATATCCCTATTTCTTGTTCAATGCGTCTTGCACTAATTTTTGGGTTCTCTTCTATCTTATCTAGGATTTGTTCCTCCACCTTTATAGTTTTCGTGGTACGTTGACGCCCTTGAACCGTATTCATTTGGTGTAAAGAACCAAATTCGCGAAGTCGCCTTTCGATGTTGGCAAAAGTTTGATGATTTGACACTCGTCGATGAGGGAATCTGTCCATGCAGACCCTAACACTTTTGCGGCCGTTATCTTGACAAACTCCATAAACCAATAGCATATCTACTTGTTCGGAATATGTATACGTATCCATGATGAAATATTGAAAAATGAGGAACATAAACAAACACAACAATAACAACAACAAATAAAGTAAGATCTAAAGTAACTAAGTAATTGAGCAAAAAGAATAAATCGAGAGACTAACTTCAGTAGCTGATTAGATTTGACATACAACTGATACTTAAAATATCAGAGCCTACTTCTGGTACTTCGTTATTTGTTGCAGAAACGAAAAATATTTTTTCTGCCTAAACTACTCATCTGTTCAAAATTCTGAAAGTGTAAAAAAAGTTTCTAAATAAAGTCAACTACTAATAGAAAAAAACTGAGAGTAATTGTACAGGTGGTTTAATAAATATGTGCTTATATTTGCATGATACATGATTTTTCTTATATTTCTAATAACTGCAAAAGATTTTAAATAATGTCAAAAAGTGTCGGTTAGACTTATAAATGCGTAGCCCAAAAATGGTTAACATCGATCAAGTCGTTTTCGAGATATTCGGAATAAAAAAAATTTCGCGGGCTTTGGCGCTCAGCGGCGAAACAAAGCAATTTTGGAAATAGGTAAATTGGGCTATATCGGTTTATTTTGAACCCAGGAGTCTGTGGTCTTCCGTTGTACACGTCTTTTCCGGACACCCTGTATATTGAAAATAAGATTGGACCCAATACCGCCCAGCTAGCAAAGTAGTTCTATAAATTTAGAGTAATAGGAGTTTTATATTCTGTTAATATTTTATAGTTGTATTTAGAATACTAAATTGTTGCATTAATGTGGCACATGAGACTATTTTGCCTTCAGAAATTGTTTTTTAAATTTGTTGCAAGAACGTTCTTAGAGCATAATTTATAGAGCACTTATAAGATAACTGCTAATGTAGCCCTATAAGTGTGTACAATAACACACATTTACAGCAACGGTGCTTATAGAATCAAATTACTCTAAAACCGATGCAAAATACTGCTTTATAGAATTATACCATCTCCTGTGACACTCTTATAAAATTATTCCGTAATGTCGCTTATAGTTTAATTATAGAACTATTGTATAAGGCGTTGTTAAGTTACAATTCTGCTGCGGAAAACAAATTACAAATATGGAAGCTGCTATCGAACTTAAGAGAAAAAGCTCTTTAAAGCAGTTGTAGAGAATAATAATACAGTTGTTATAAAATCATTATAGAGCAAATAAGTAACAAAAGCCTTTTGTTCCATAAAGAAACGCTATAGAACTATCAATTTTTATATATGTAGGTTTCCCATAGCCCCATCTGACGAGACCTGCCTGTAATAGTACGAAATATTTTGATCAAAGTATAATGGGGAAATTTGTATAACATAGTCGTGACTTGTAAAAATTATTATCTGCTTGCAGAAAGAAAATTTCATTACGATAGATAAGATTTATTTGATTGCTAAGAGAAATTGATTTTCTTATAGAAATTTAGTAACATATTTAATTTATACCATTCCAAACATTAAACTTTTAGATGTTGAAGTTAAAACATTTGTATAGAATAAAATTGAAATAAGTGAAATTACCACAATAAAATATGACAACACTGTGAATATTAAGTAGTTGCTTACGAAGCATATTTGCTCTATAATCATTGCAATCGACACAAAAATGTCATATTAGTGAGAATCCATTGGAAGTACAAGATGGAGCCTTTCTTTCAGTCGCCATATTGTGAAGAAGGAAAAAAAATCTTAATTAAAAATATGTACAATATAAATAGGTGAAATGATATCAATAATATGGATATACTTACTTTCTGACTATTTTATGTACAGTTGGTTGTTAAATTCATCAATTTAGAAAAAATAAATTTCCAGCATCATAGGAAATATAAGGTTAACTGAGGGCGCGTCAAAAAATTACCATTATGTACCACATATTTCACGATAAAACTTTTTCCGCATTAAAATGTACTGATCCCTGATGGACAAACAAACTAAGCAATTCGTAATAATGTAAGTAAATATTCCTATGCAGGCTGATTAGGCCCATCTTATTGGTTCTTATTGGCCCGTCCATATTATTTCTAACATGTGCGATACAGAAACATTTTGTTTTTAAAATATACAATTAAACGATTTTAAAGTTCTTTAAATATAACACCATGCAACACAAAAATTGTATAGCGAAGTGCTATAGAAATTTATGAGATTGCTTTGTAACTGTGTTATAAAAATTCCTTAAGACTTGTATAATTATTTCCTGCAAGATTTACTGTACCGCTTATAGCACTAATAAGTTCTATAGAACTTTGCCAATTTTTATGGTATAAGTGTTGTAAGAAAGTTTTGAAAATGTTCTTAGAACAAAAATTGCTATATAAAATTTGCTCTGTAAAAGTTCTTACTATTTTTATAGAACAGGAAATTGTTAGCTGGGCGTCTCCTGGGGTACACCCATGGTAACTAGCAATGGATCAATAATGGTATTGTTAACTCTTACTGTTTGGAATCTCTTCTCTAGATAACTTTTAAATATTTCTAAACTTAAGTCTCTAATACCAACGGCTTCCACACGTTTTAACAAAATTTGGTGGTTAATAGTATCGAAGGCTTTGGCCAGGTCCATACAAACAGATTTTTTTTTTTGTTTATCTAGCTTCTTCATAGTTTCACATACAAGTTGATGGACAGCGTTTCTCTTTGACATACGAGTATGTTCTCGGAAACCAAATTGACAGCTCGAAAATATCTTGCGTTCTTCTAGAAAGGATTGTAATCTGATTGTCAGTACTCTTTCAATAGTAATCGTATAGATTATAATGTAATACTTTCAGTAGAAGGAGTCAATTTTACTAGTACAAATTATTTTCATTAATTTACTAGGAAAAAACGTACATATATGGTAACGAATGTTAAACTCATGTGGGTTTAATGTGGGTTTACGTTTCCATAAACTGTCAGTGATAAATTTGACATTTAGTTTTAGTTGTCAGATGAAGTGAAGAAATTCAGTGCGCTTCCCCTGAGTTACAAGAAATAGCAAACAAGAAAAGTCGAGAAAAGCGTACCGTAAGTTTGTGAATTGGAGGAAAGATAATAATGCCACTGTTTACTCTGAAAATTTGATAGAATATTTTACATTTTTGTCACAAAACCTGAAGAGTTGATCATTATGGGAGCAACATTCAATGCTAAAATCTAAATTAAATGTGGAACACAATGTAAAGATTGATAATTATTCTAAATTAATTGCATATTTGAAACGACATGGCAATAAATATAAGCATAAAAAGTTACAAATTTTCTCTATAGAAGCCCCTTCGGCCCCTTCTGTAAAAAAATTCGCCAGTAAAGTATAAGTCATAAACAGTCAATTTGACCCTAAATGGAACCTCAAATACTCCCCCCTTCTTATTCACTCAACAGTCCT
Organism: Monochamus saltuarius; assembly: GCA_025584915.1. Classification (NCBI taxonomy): domain Eukaryota; kingdom Metazoa; phylum Arthropoda; class Insecta; order Coleoptera; family Cerambycidae; genus Monochamus; species Monochamus saltuarius. The sequence goes on along the minus strand of CM046722.1, from coordinate 36,862,584 downwards.
ATTACCTCCACAGTCCGTATGATAAAATAATAGGGTAGCATAAACGGTAAGTGACTATTTGCCAGACTACTACCCTTGAGCCTTTTTACATATTAATTCACTCATATCCTGCCCCCCCCCCAAACAGCACCCCTCTCCTCCCTCGCTGATTTTATTGAAACTACTCTTAGTGTTACCCAGAAACAAAGACGTGGACGTGGTAGGTATTTTTTTATAAATAAAAATCAGCGGGGGGAGGGGTACTGTTTGGGGGAGGCAGGGTATGAGTGAATTAATATGTAAAAGGGCTCAAGGGTAGTAGTCTGGCAAATAGTTAGTCACTTACAAGGCGTTTATGCTACCCTATTATTTTATCATAGGGACTGTGGAGGGAATAGGACTGTGGAGTGAATAAAGGGGGGTATTTGAGGTTCCGTTTAGGGTCAAATCGACTGTTTATGACCTATACTTACTGGCGAATTTTTTTTTAAACAAAAGGGTCCGAAAACCGGCCTTAGAGGCCCTCCTCCTTTAACTTTGTCTGACTGCAATATGTCACTGTCCTTCAACTGATTAATCGAACCGAATCAAGAACCTTCCTCAGGCTCTTATGCTATTTGGTAGCAAGAATCTGCAAAATCGATGTTTCAACTCCTTCATGTTTTCAGCACCCCCTGATGTCATCACCACACATTACACATGCAGTTATTTTTTTTCTCACTCAGATACTCTCTGCCACACCCAACTCTCTTTGACGAAGGCCTCTGGTCATTGATGATACACTCCATCCTCTAAACATCCACCACCCTCTAACGCCGCCACCACAATCTAGGCATGCAGCCATCTTTTTCTCACTCAGATACTCCTTTTCACATCAAACAATCTTCTGTTGATTGTCCAAGAACCCCACCCCTTCTTTACCACCCTTTGGTCATTGGCAACGGCGATGACCTACAAGAACTTTTTCGGGCATGAACCTGAAAGACATCGGCGCCATGACTCCTGGCGCACCTAGTAGTAGCTCCAGATGGACAGGTAACCAAAGTGCGTTAGAATACCCGTTCTTCTACTACTCACTCGTAATTTGAAATAGTCAGTCCATAAGTTAGAAAATTATAGGTATGGAAGGAGCAGTATATTAGTATTTGACAGGTTCCATTAATAGAATCGACAAACGCCAATAGTATGAAATTCTCATAATAGTTATGACAATTTCACCGCGGGGTGCAGTGAGTGCAAGTGTAGTGCAACGCAAGGGAAATTTGAAACCGAATCATGGAAGAGTTGGAGGTCTAGGGCGTTTACGACGTTATTGATGATTTACGCAAACGTATTGTAGTTGCTGGCAATAACTTACTAGTTCAAAACGGACAAGAAGCAGAAACTTGTGTTAGTTTGTAGGCACGGGATATGTCAAACTATTTTATTAATTAAAACCACAGATGAATTCTATTAATTATTAATAATAACTGCGGTAAAAGTAGTTGAATTTGCTGTATAAATGAGGTGTTATAAAATAGTATTTATGTCTTTCCTTGAAATTTTGTTTTCATTCTTTGTCCGGTCGCCGATTGCATGCTTTGCCGCCTTCTCAGGTTTTACAATGCACCAGTTTCCAGTGCCGTGCAGAAATTTATTTTCATACACAAAATTGCATTCATGAGAGTTCCCTGTACATACATCCAATTTTTTTTAGATAAGTTCAGAACCACCCTGTATATTAACGGTCCAAACGTACCCGTTAATTATTACTATTTAACGATTACCATTAATAGGAAAATAGTCTACACCACTAAGCTGCCTTACATATTCACTGGAAATAACCCGGATTTACGAATGGGTAAACTAAACTTTTCATGTGGTCTCGAAAATTAAATCCATAGGATTTTAGTCAAGGTTCTGTATATCGCGTCGTGAGATACTTGAAATTATCGAGCTACAATGTAGATTGTTATAGTTAGATACAAATTTACCGGCAAAAATAAATACAGGGTGTCCGGAAAAGACGTGTACAACGGAAGACCACAGACTCCTGGGTTCAAAATAAGCCAATTTAGCCCAATTTACTTATTTCCAAAATTGCTTCGTTTAGCCGCTAGAGAGCGCCAAAGTTTGCGAAAAATTTTTGTTTATTCCGAATATCTCGAAAACGACTTGATCGATTTTAACCATTTTTAGGCCACGCAGTTATAAGTCTAACCGACACTTTTTGACGTTATTTAGAATCTTTTGCAGTTATTAGAAATGTAAGAAAAATCATGTATCATGCAAATATAAGCACATATTTTTTTAACCTCCTGTACAATTACTCTCAGTTTTTTTTTGTTAGTAGCTGACTTTATTTAGAAACTTTTTTTATACTTTCAGAATTTTGAATAGATGAGTAGTTTAGGCAGAAAAAATATTTTTCGTATGTCAACAATATCAGCATTCGTTCTGCAACAATGAAGTACCAGAAGTTGGCTCTGTTATTTTAAGTGTCAGTTGTGTGTCAAATCTAATCAGCTACTGAAATTAGTCTCTCGGTGTATTCTTCTTGCTCAATTACTTAGTTACTTTAGATCTTACTTTATTTGTTGTCGTTATTGTTGTGTTTGTTTATTTTTCTCATTTTTCATTATTTCATCATGGATACGTATACATATTCCGAACAAGTAGATATGCTTTTGGTTTATGGATTTTGTCAAGGTAACGGCCGCAAAAGTGTTAGGGTCTACATGGACAGATTCCTCATCGACGAGTGCCAAATCATCAAACTTTTGCCAACATCGAAAGGCGACTTCGCGAATTTGGTTCCTTCCACCAAATGAATGCGGCTCAAGGGCGTCAACGTACTACGAAAACTATAGAGGTGGAGGAACAAATCCTAGATAAGATAGAAGAGAACCCAAAAATTAGTGCAAGACGCATTGGACATGAAATAGGGATACCAAAACCATAGTTCATGATGTTTTGAAGGAGCAATTACTACATCCGTACCACATTCAATCGGTACATGAATTGCTACCCATTGACCCCGAAAAACGTTTAGCATTTTGTAATTTTATACAAGATCAAAGAGCCCATGATATCAACTTCAGCAAAAACATTTTATTTACAGATGAAGCATGTTTCACTAGGTCAGGCATCATTAATAACCACAACAAACACGTTTATGCTGATAAAAATCCACACTGTACTGAAATAAGACATTTTCAATATGAATTCAGAGTAAACGTGTGGGCGGGAATTATCGACAACTTTATTATTGGCCCGGTTGTGCTTCCACATCGATTGAATGGGGTCAACTATTTAAATTTTTACAGCAAGTATTACCTAATTTGTTGGACGATTTGCCGTTATTACATCGTCGTAACATGTGGTTTATGCACGATGGTGAACACACACATTATACAATACCCGTTCGTCAATATTTACATAATCTGTATCCTAACAGGTGGATCGGAAGAGGAAACGATGCTCCTATAAAATGGCCACCTCGAGCACCAGACTTAACCCCTTGCGATTTTTTGTGTGGGGTGCAGTAAAAACTAAAGTATATGCCTCTGCAGTTAATAATGAAGAGGAATTGTTTAGGCGAATCCAAGACGCAGTTAATATTTTACGAGGTAATGCAGGAATCATGGAGAGGCTGCACTACAACTTCGTAAAACGGATTACTTGTTGCATAAGAGAAAACGGTGGTGGTCACTTTGAGCATTTATTGTAAAGTGATCATAACTCTTTTTTGTTATATTTTATTATCTTGTATTTATTAAATAAAATATAAATGAGAGTTTTGGAATTTTCGTTATTTGTTGCAGAACGAATGCTGATATTGTTGACATATGAAAATATTTTTTCCGCCTAAACTACTCATCTATTCAAAATTCTGTGAGTATAAAAAGTTTCTAAATAAAGTCAGCTACTAACAAAAAAACTGAGAGTAATTGTACAGGAGGTTAAAAATATGTGCTTATATTTGCATGATACATGATTTTTCTTACATTTCTAATAACTGCAAAAGATTCTAAATAACGTCAAAAAGTGTCGGTTAGACTTATAACTGCGTAGCCCAAAAATGGTTAAAATCGATCAAGTCGTTTTCGAGATATTCGGAATAAACAAACATTTTCTCAAACTTTGGCGCTCTCTAGCGGCTAAACGAAGCAATTTTGGAAATAAGTAAATTGGGCTAAATCGGCTTAATTTGAACCCAGGAGTCTGTGGTCTTCCGTTGTACACGTCTTTTCCGGACACCCTGTATATTTTCGTTTGTTGTCTCTTGTGATTTACAACAGGTCTCTCCATAAATTAATGAAATATCAAAATATACACAAAACATTAAATATAAGTTGATTATTAAAGGACGTGAATACTTTATTTAGTGCTATCACCACTATTTTTGTTTTGCGATACATTGTTAATATTTATAATTATAAAGCTTTTAATTGTATTCCCCAAAAATTGTTGACAGCTATATTAGATATTTTTTATTTGACTGAAATCTATGATCATTTCTTCTAGTTTTTCTAGTAATGACAATAAAATTAGTAATGTTGCTCTCTTTCAGAATTTAATTATAACGTTCCAGACCATTTTTAGTGTAAAAAATACCTAATATCATTGAGTTATATACCAGTTATTACTCAATCCTAATATACACAAAAATATCGAACGTGAGTATATTTCTAATTCTGCCTTAAGCCTTAAACACATGTCATATTGTACAACAGTAAAATTATATTAAACATTTTAGACTATTCTTATACCGGGTGTTCCTCTAAGACTTTCAGTGCGAATATCTCAGAAACCAGCATAGTCAGTGCGACGAAATTTGGTATACAGACACTAGATGGCGCGTAGAATCTGATGATAAAATCAATTCTTATACAGGGTGTTCCATTTTCCAAGAAATCGATTTAATTTTGATTTTTTGGTTGTTAGCCATGCTAAAATTTTTGGTTAAATTGAAATATACTTAATTATGAACACATTCTGATAAATAAACATTCAAAAATTTCAAAATTTAACATAAAGAAATGCCTCCAAAAAGTACCCAAATTTCATTGTTTTGTCATGTAAAACGTGCATAGCCTTGAGCCAGACTTACACAGAAGAAACTAACATCGCTAAACGTCAAAACTATGAATTGTCATTGAATTGTCAAATATTAATGGCATAAAGTATTTTATTTTACAGAAATAACGCTAAATAATGTATTTAATGCAATTTACGTATGCACAATGGTGTTATTGAGACTTGTCGATAAAAATTTAGACTTGGAACCTTTTGGAGCATTAGGGTCGCCTTGTCGGTGCAGTCTACCGCTACAGCTAGGGTTACAGTGTGAATATTGTAAAATATCTGTGGATATTTTTAAATTGTTCCATTATAATGTAATAAAACTTCAGTAAATTGTTTTTTTATGTTACTACAGTGTACATAATAATTAGGTACCCGTATTTTTATCACAAAATAATTTACAAAATTGTGTAAGTACCTAAAGAATATCTCTCTTTCCAACTGCTGTAATTATTGATTACTTATTTAGCAACAACTAAATTCGAACAAAACGATTCCTAAAACTTTTTTATTATAATGTGAACGTGTTTGTCGTTGAAAGTCAGATTGGAACCTACCCCAGCACCACAAAAGAAATGTTACGAAAGCATAACCTAGAAATTATTGAGATTACTTCTGCTTGTGTCCACATATTTCAGCAGTTCAGCACTTTACTTATGTTCCTGATGAATAAAATATGTTTAAGAAGAACTCTACATCTGTAAAATAGAACTACAATGTTTGTATTTCATATGATACAGAACTAAAATAAAGCAACTGGTTTTTGCTAGGAAGAATTACCTGCAGACGTACTATACCCAGTAGGTACATATTAAATAGTCATTTAAAGCTAGATAATAATTTGTAATTGTTGTTTTTATCTTTCAGTTATGTGTGAGTAGTGCCAGACTGCCACCAGAAAGGATAATATTATAAAGAAGTCTCTAACTCACTTTGAAAAGTATTCTATAAGACATTAAATTCAGTTGTCTGTCGTGGGTTTTAAAATTTCTAAACGAATAAATTTAAGAAAAATAAACTAATTTCATAATTCTATGTACAGTATGAAAACATCTCGTTAGAATATCTTAAAAATGTTGAAAGCTAACTGTTGTTACAATATACACAACATAATGTAATAAGGTTGGTATCGAACAATGAAATGGCAAGATTTGTTTGTAATCGTACATGCATGACCATCCCTCAGATTGAACGTTGCTCTGTAATAGAAATTAGAATACAGAATAACTGTTTAATATCAAACCAGATGTAATAATGTAGATACTTAATGTAATTTTATTTTATTGTTAATAAATTAAGGTCTGTATTTGTTATTTTTTATTCTACACAAATTATTAAACAAATGTTTAAGAAATAATGAATACTTAAAGATGAAGGGTCAAGTTAATCAATTTAGTCACTAATAAAAATAATTCTCCACTATGTAGGCAGGTAGGATTATTTTTTAATTGAAATTATGCTGGTAGATATAATAAAATATAAAAATCACTCAGTAACATTTTTGAATATTTTGTCCTTGTAGAATACTGTTCGCAATGAATCATACTTACCTTATTTAAGAACTGAATTTTAATTCTTCAGTGAAATTTATGTTTTAGACATCTTAATTTTGTTATAAAATTATTAAACACAAGTGGTATTTGCTGTAGTGTATAATAATACTTACTAACAATTTAATAAATTTTAATTTCCGTTATACTTGCATTATTTACATTTTTATTTAGTTCACTAGTTAACTTACATTCCATGCACTTTAATTTTATTAAATAATTAAACCAAGTACAGAAAGTTAGGTATGTCCTTATTTATGGCAAAACGTAAAGTCTAATGTTTTCTAGCAAAATTTTCCTCGTCTCTCTCATCTATCTGTCGTACGAATAGAAACTAATCTTGGCATCTGGCTTCTTCAGTATCTTATCGAATCTTTTAACCAATGAATAACGTAACTGTGTATGTCAACCTGTTTCCATAATAGTACTTTGTTTTCCTGGTTCCTATCTATTGAAGATATGCTGGTGAGACATAACATTTTTGTGGATATTTTTACGTTTGTTCTTTCTGTTCTACAAATATTGGAAAATACCTTCTCATCCCTGCTCTTGAAAGTAAGCCAGAAATTTCCCAATAACTTCTCCATCTGAAAGCAATTAAGTAAAAATAATTCTCGTATATGGGTAAATGAGCAGTTTCTTATAAATATAACCCTACAGTTCAAAAGGTCAAAAGCAATATGCAAGTTGCAATTACCTACAACATTGACATTCTTGCTTTGTACTTACCTCTTATAGTTTTCCAAGCAAGCTACCATTAATCGTTGGGTTGTACTTAAAGACCTTATGTTATCATCTTTTATTGCATTAATGTACTTAATTTGTGTAGGAATAGATCTCCAAATTCTACTCAGATTTGATAAATGTGGAATCGTTTTTGAAGCAGGTGAATTTTTATTTATGCTACTGGAACTGAAGTATTCACTCAAGGAACCCATTAAATCATTATTCATGATTGTTTCTAGAGTTTAAACCCTTTCTACCACTTGTTGCCGGCACGTTATTATTATTTTTAATTCTAGGTTAAGCAACCACAAGTTTAGATTGTACATACATAGCTCGCAGCGCGCTTGCGCGCTTCCAGTCGAACCAAGGGAGAGGTTGTTCATAAATTCAGCTTTTATGATTTCCCACAATATTATATTTTTTTACAGCTGTTAATGTTTGCACGTAATTTATTAGTTTGAGAGTGATATGGTGAAAAATAATAATAATAATTCCCGATAAGAATTACTGTATCGTAAGGAAGATGCAATTAAAAAAACGGCAAATGTTTCACAATTTTCTGTGTTCTGGGCATTCATTACAGGCAAGGTTGCTCAAACTTCCATTTTCTTTTAATAAAACTGTACCATTATTGCAAATACGTACGCACATTCAATGTAGGTACCTCGTGGTATTACGTATTTATAATAAAATTTCTACAAAAATACTCAAACTTGCTGTGACAGTTTCTGTCACTTTGTATAACTTTATACTTGTTTTTCGTTCTGTTGTTACAAACTGCTAATACAACATTTTTATTCATTACAGGTCATTAGCTATTTCAAATGTCAAAATTTTATATTGTTTCTACTACAATAATTCATTTTACGGTAAACTGTATTGAATATAAATATGGGTACATACCACGGACAATAGCAATTTGGAACAAATACTAATGTTAAAAGAATAATATCTAATATTGATATTATATCGTAACATTAAAATATATTTGTCACAAAACAGCATAAATACATTTTGTATTTGTTATATATTGTTATTCAAACTTGGATTTACTGAAGAAATTATAAGGAATTATTTAATACTTTTGGTTTAATCAGTATTCTAAAGGATATACATTCAAATGAATAATTCTAAGACAAAATACCAACAAATTAAGGTTAGACTGAATCTGCCGAAAAATTGTCAAGATGGTATTGAGTTGCGGAGCTTCTTTGACTCAGATTTTATATAGAAGGCCACTGAAAGTATATAATTGACAGAACAGAAGAACAGTTAGTACCGAAACTACCTAATTATGGGAAAAATAAAACATGCAAGAAGGGAAGAAGAAACAGGAATAAAATTGTGACAATAAAAAATAGGTAAATAAAATGGAAACCTCGGTGGACCATCATTATCCGAGGAACGGTTCCGACCGTAGTAGTCGTAATACCAACAATAGGAGCCGAAATCAATATATGGACGGGCCAGAGACACCGATAGCGGCTCTGTCCCCACAGAGCCTAGCCCGAGAACAACCAGGGCAGGTAAAAGTGCTAATGCTAGGGACGTGCATTTTAAGGGGGACTGTTTAATTTTAACAGTTGTTTGTTGTTGTTTATTTTTATTACTAAAATTGCCTCTAATTGTTCCACCCTGGTATAAGTAGTGTAATGCATTAAAAACAGAACACTCGTTTAAAATTTATATTTATCATATAATTTGCAATTCATGTGATAGTGTAGCACGGACAATAATATTCCAACTCTGCACTAGAATAAATTATGACATGCACAATATTATGAATCCAAAATGAATAGGTTTTAGAGATTTATTTTACTGCAGCACCTTTAAAGACATAATTCATTTATTTTCGATTTAAAAAAACTTTAAAAACTCCATACTTAATTTCAGAATTCTGATATACATGGTCTACGTTTCTGTTCAAAATTATTCTAATCTAATCATAAAAAAGTAACCTTTGTTCTTGGCTTGGTTTTAATCTTGCAAATCTCTGCTGTAAAATTTTCGTAATATATAGGGTGTCCGGAATATGAGTGCCTTAATTTTGCCATATGATACTGTTGCTGTACTGAACAAAACATATTTGACTTAACAATTTTTTTTCTCTGACCAACGGTAACAGAATTATGACAGCAAACAGGTCTTGAACATGTGACAACGTCGCTCACAAGCTATCTTAGGATTGTTATGTTTTATACATAATTATTACAAATAGGTACACTTAAACATATGTACTTACAGTGAATGGTTTTCTTAGAGCTCTTTTCACAACACAGAATAATAGTTACAAGTGTTTAAAATGACTTCTGTTTCTTTCGAGAAGCATTTACTATACAAACGTATCGTAGCCAGAGTTTTGCCTAGATTCGCCGTAAATTAACGTGCGATGCAGCTGGTTACGGTTGCTACATTTTTGTTTATGAACACTCACAAACATTAAAGAAAAATTAGACAAAAATGCAACGCACTAGCCATCCGCACCAACATGACTAATATTATTTTTAGGTTATCACCAGCAGCCTGACATAGCTAAATTTTCGTACGTTACAGTAAGTTACAGTTTTAACGAGTTTCTCGGAAACTTCAATCGTTTACTTTAAAAATCAAATTATGAACAAATTACGTTACAGGCGCTTTTACTTAACCTTAATTGTACCTTAGTTTGTAATTTAGTAACATAGTTTTGCATATTGTTGCAGTTGTATTTTTATTTTTCAAAATGTATTTGTAAACAAACTATTCGTTTTAGACATTTCTTCATAAGAGTTTTTTTTGTTGCATTTAGTAAGATATATAAGCCCTTAAAATTACGGCACTCATATTTCGGACATCCTGTATATTTTTTAATGAAATTTATACTGTATTTTCAATTATGTCAAAGCCAACTATAAGTAGCAATTTCTTTGACAACAAGGCCATTAAACGTTTTCTTTCATAAATATTATGTCTTGACTTGAAATAAAATATCTCATCGTGACTTTATTAGACAAATGGAAATGAAACTTATATAACCAATGATAAACTTTTGCGTACGTTAATTATAAAATATCTAAATATCCACCTATAAATAGACTATAGTATTACTATTTATCTCTCTTGTGTTAAAATAGTATATGTTATTTAACAGAAAAATATATTTTCATGACTACATGTACTACCTAATTATCCCTTTCTTTATATTCTGAGACCAACTACTTACAGAATGAATGGCGACATAGCATTCACACAGTAATTGACCATATATTTTGTCGTCCCATGCATTGTTCAAAGTCCTTAGGGGTATCTGATTTATGTTTTCCCGTTTCAGATTACAAAAAGAAATTTCTAGTTTTCAAATCTTCCATGACAAAGACAATGTAAACGAATAAAGCTCGTATCTCTATAATACATGTGCGTATCAAGAATTATTTCCATAGCTGAATAAGCAAGTAATAATTTTTAGGTTGTGTTATTTGCATCAATTTTTGAGAATATAAACTATAGGATATAATATCATAAGATTCTTTGTAATTCACAAATATGTTTCACTAGCGGTTATGTCTCCAGTTAATCTAGCCCAAGAATAGCAAGAGCAAGTCTAAGGTTAGTAAAGAACGTATACATTTTGTGACTGACGGCGATCAGTTACCTAGAGCGAGGTACAACAACCCATAAATCTGTGTAGACTATATTGCACACCCACGTTTATACAGGGTGTTCCGCATAAGAACCGACACAGAGCAGGTGCATGTAGGGGGTCCCAAAATATTTTAAATTATCCAAATATACCTATATATAAAGTTGCACCCAGGCAGAGTTACAGACCTTAAAAGAGGGGCCAAATATTTCGAACAAAACTATCTCTGAATTACTTTAACTTAGAATAACCAAATTTGATACATGATTTAGGTTTATTATTGGTCTTCTTTAACTGTGAGGTCAGAAGTAAATTAAAGCACTACAAGGTGTTCTCAAATTATACCAACTCCTTTTTCCATTAATATAATTTAAAATAATATCTCTCAACATTAGAAAATGTTTTTCTTTGGAGAATCGTTTGATGTGGAAATATCTTACGATATTTTTTCACACTTCTTCTACAGTTTCTTAGCAGAAATAAAGTAGTTTTATCGCTAACTGTCAAGTTTTAATGAGAAAGCCTACTACTGACTTTTTGATTTCTTCCAATAAACACTATTAAAATCTTGTTTCAATTAATGCGTTTTTTTTAAAAAAACCTTTTTTTTAAATGTGACAAGAGTAGAAAAGTGTTTTAAATTAAATTATGCGCAGGATATTATCATTGTTCTTAAATTCGATCAACGAAAAAAGTTTGGAATAGTTTTAGGGGTGACTAACCCTCAGTGAACACCTTGTAGTATTTTAATTTACTTTAATTAATAATCAAAGAAGATCGATAATAAACCTAAATCATGTATTAAATTTGGTTATCCAAGTTAAGGTAATCCGGATATATAAATTTTTTTCGAAATATTTAGTCCCACTTGAGTGAGAAATTATAGATAGAGGCGCAACCTTAATGGCGAAATGCGTATACGATCTACAAGTTAAACACCCTGTATCTTGAGAACAACGGCTCTAATAGAAAATATCTATAGGGAAAAATGTTGTTAAAGTCGGACAAGAAATAACGGCCTTCATGTTTGACGTTTCGTTATGTTACACCGTGTTTTACAGTAGGGGTTTTTTGGGCCCGAGGTTTGTCCATCTGTCGAGAACTGTTCTTAACGACAGTCAATTTTGAGTGTTCTGTGTGATTCAATGGTTTAATAAGCAAAGAAAACCTTCGTGAACAATAAGTTGTCGATAAATTGACGAATCTTAGAAGCAAGAGCTGATATTACCTTATACTATATCGGGCCCAAAAGTGTATACGCATTTCGCCATAAGGTTGCGCCTCTATCTAGAATTTCTCACTCAATGCTTATATAAAATGGGTGTTATAATATTTTGTTTATACGATATAAGCAAATTCAACTGCTTTCGCCTCTATTGTTTGGCATACCTGTTACAACAACTGTTCAAAATTTTGTCGACCGACCTATGAACACATTTGGGTCCTCTTACCCAATTTCTATGAACTAATACAAACATTTTGAAGTCGTATTATCATACGCACTACCGCGGTAAAACTAGCTGCATTTGGTACATATCTACACGGAAATCGTTCTGCGTAGAGAAGAGAAACTGCTAAAGCCTTATGTCTTACTCCACTCCATCAAATGCGTTACTCTAAATTCTGCTAGGACGTTCCATAAAAAAGTTTTAGCTGAAAATAACACCAGAGTCACGCGTAACTAGCGCCCTCTAGCAGCTGTCGCAAAAACGACATCAAATTCGAATTTCTCGCCACCCAAAATCCCCAATCCCAAAATTTCATATATTTTCGATGATAATTAAACTAATTATTAAATAAATTTTAAAAATAAAAAAAAATGACATTCTGTATATCGAAGAGGAGCGACATTTTATTGAAGCATATTTGGTGGAATCCTATTATTTTGACGTCTAGAATCTAACCTTGCTGTTTGGCGCATTCTGTAACACCCTATATTTATCATATTACAGTTGCAAAAATTAGTGAATTATACAATTGCGCTAAAGCTAACACCACGCAGTTAATAAATTTACTCCATTAATTTCACAAAATTGTTCACAAATGCCATAAACCTATTATACACAGGATACAAATGTAACAGCTTCAAAGTATCCGGAAACAAATTAATAGTTCGAACATATAAATCTGAGGGTAGTAATACAATGAAGGAAATACATAATTGATTACATGTTCAACTCCAACCAATGTTGTTGAATTCATGTTAACAATACGTAATAATGCTTTTATTATTTTTACATGAAATATTTCGAATGTTTCAATAACTAGCTATCAACTTTTACTTTTTCAGAAACTGATTGTATTTTTTTCTTAGGTATGCGTTATTTGGAATTTATTTATTTAATAACATAATTTTACAAATAGTCCTATCTCTTATGGCTTACAAAGAAGATAAAAAAGTTATAGCTGTCGACTAGAAATATTTTGTGATGGTATTTAATTATGTGCAGGATGTACTTCAAAGGTGTAACAAGCACCGTGTAATGTGGAATGTTTTGCTGGCTGTAAGTTTCCTTTAAGTTAAATGCTTATTAAGAAAACTCTGTACTAAATTTGATATCACCATAAATGTCTAGTTGGTAGGTACCTCTTGCTACCACTTTTGATAGCCAACCATTTTTTATAAACCTAAATTAATAAGTTAAGGTGGTGCGACATTTATACCCAATAACTCTTTACAGGGTGTCCCATAACTAAAGGACTATAATACAGCAGTAGATATAGTTGACGCCACAATTAGGTCCATATCATTTTATAGTATGATTCTTGCTTGTATTGTAAATTATTTAAAATCTTGCCTACATACTACCATCAGTCAAAAATTAGCAGAACACCCTAAAAACGCCATAAACAAGGAGCTGAGGATTTTTCGTCTCAGCACTCCTACGCGCTCGATCAAATCCGGCATTGTCATCTCGAATCGCCGCGGTGAGTTCAAGGGTATAATATCTCCAGTTTAATAAGAGCGAACATGAGCATTCCATGACACCTTTTGAAAGTACGGCCTCGATAGTCGTTGCCACAGAATGATTCGTTTAGCGCGTCGTCATCTGGGTAGGGGAACAGCGAAGTGGGTAGGGGGGTAGAAAGGGTGATTTTCGACCGAAATGTCTTATACCTCAAAATAATATTATCCTCACTACCTCCAAACCGCCCACAGTATCGTTTATTTTGTGCGGCACGGAATAAAAAAAGGCATTTTTCATTTTTGTCCCATTTGGGGGTAGTTTTCACACTCTCGCCTCCGCCCCAGGGGCTGCAATCAGTCACTTCAGGACATACTGACCCCTAACACGGTGTACTAAGATTGGCTAAAAAGCACCGCAATAGCTCTATTTTCATAAAACCACCCCTAAAAGGAGTGTTTTCTGGATGTTTTAGGGTGTTAAGCTCATTTTTGACACCTCGAACCATGCGCATCATGTTTTACGCGAAAAATACACTTAGATATTGTTGATAGAAAACACAAACTAATCGAAATAATACGACATAGGAATACACATTAGGCTATTGTAATAGTTCTGAAAGTTCAGATCAGTCACCTTCCAACTGTTGTATGGCTGATATAAATTGCCTGAGCAAGTACAAATCATACCTCTTAATTTGGCATTGGAAAAATTATTGCGTGTATTTTCCAAATTTGCAACAAATATTCAACGAAAAATAAACATAAACTGTTATTCTAAAACAACAGTAATTGTGGTGTGGTCCATAACCACCTGCGTTAATTTAAGTTAATTTTTGTTTACAAAATTGCTTTGTAGAGCAATATTTAATCCCAAATATTTTAAAATGAATTGAGATATCAATCAAGTACACCATTTTCATTTATAAATGCTCCTCTTTCATAATTTCAGATTAAGCGGTCAAAAGCCTGGGAGGTAAAAAAGGAATCTGCAATAATTTACGCAATTCATATTGTGTATATAAAACTAATTATAAAACCTAACAGCCGTATTCATGAAACGGGCGTAGCGCTAGTCCGACTAACGAGTTTACGCCCGTGTAAAGCGCGTTAGTTGGCCTAACCAGCTTTGCGCTCATTCACGAAACATGCGTTGCTAGGTAGCGAAGCATGCGTTGCTAGGTAGGCTGTTTATTTACGTCCATATTTGCGCCAAAAGTTAGACCCAGTATTGTACCTGTCTAAAAATCGCGTAACTTCGGCCTCTAGTTCCTTGCGTTTCCCATTGTATATTTAGTATTTATATTCAAAAACTGTACTTTTCAGTACTACGGATTAGTTAACATATCATAAAGTAAGTATTATACATAGTAGTGAATAGGAGTATGCTTTTTATTTAAATTAGTGCAACAGATGCGTAAATTTTTCGCGTAACCTCCGCTAGTCTGACTAACGTTACGCCTTGTTGATGAATCCGTATGTAAATGTTTAGCCAATAAACATAAATTTACCGAATTTGACTAATATCTACCCAACCGTTTACAAATTATTGCCGATTTTCGATAAATTTGGCATAATTGACTTATTCTGTGTATCTTTTATCTTTAACCGTAAATATTTTATTATAAAAAATTAAACACAAACGGGTATTTTGACGCCTACTATACCCTGCTGATGTATGGGCCATTAGTTACAGGTCAGCTTCTAAAGGTCTATCCACAAAAATTAATATATTATATTACAATCGGTTAAAATTATTCCTTAAACCAATTATAAACAAAATATGAAGTTTATTTGGAAAGACATCAATTGGGAAAGCAGCAGGGACACTAAATTTACGCTTGCTCCCTGATTTGACGTCACATGCTCGCTGGCCCGACTTTTCTTTAGGTGTAGCTAGAGCATACGACTATCATCAGCTTCAAAGAGATTCCTAATATATATGATATGATATATATGTATCTGATCGGCATATACTAAATGAGATCGCAGCGGTAACGTCTGCATATACTTCTGCAAGCATGTGACGTCATACTACGTCCGCTAGCCTCTAACTGAGGGAATACGTTCTAACATCGATTTTTTAAGGGTATATTTACTACAAATAAATAAAAAAGAAAAATTCCAATAATTATTTTCTTTGCTGTTTAAAGCACATATAAGCCTACATTTTTCAATTAATATCAACATTTTTTGGAGATATCTATTTTTTATACCTGGATTAGGCGTTCTGCGACTAGTGAAGCCAAGTAAATATAGAAGAATGTAACCTTCACTTGGTTTAATATATTACTTATATCTTGGGTACTACAGAGGTTAATCCTTATGACATCTGATTAGTAAATATAGATGTTTTCGTAAAGAAAAAAGTAAAGGATAATCTGGTTCAATTTTGTTAAACACTATGTCCCTACAATGTCAAAAAATCTAGGAAATTAGTAAATATATTTTTGTACCAAAAGATTTATTTGAATTAGACAAAGTAAACTTTTAATTTGAGCCTGGTCTAGTTTCGCAAAACATTAGTCTCAAAGATATTTGTTCGAACGTTAAAAGAAATACCTGGCCAGTCTGGGAATCGAACAACCGATCTTGGGTTTAGTATATCTAAGCGCTAGAAACTGAATCACGGCGATATCTGTCAAAATTGTGTTTATATGGGTGTTTCCCTGTGCAGCTCTCTACGAAAGTAAATAAAACTTTTTAAATGTTCAAATTAAAATTTCCATTTATAATATCGTTACCGAAAGATTCATATCATCTGTATCATCTGGAAAACGTCTCCGAGTACAAAATTATGTTTGATTAATTTCGACGTTTTGCCTGGAGTTCGTCGATTTTCTACAAAGGAGCGTAATCGCAACCTAAGAAACAGGAAAACTAAGATAGGAAAATTCGAAAAAGGCGGCTTCAAAATACAACGTTGAGATAAGCCATTGACCACTTCTCATGAAAAATTTCCATTCTTGCAAATCACTCTTTTTCGTACCGACTTGTGAAAGCCAGAGTAACCTGCAGGCTTTCAGAAAAAACTTGGAGTTGAAATCTACAATCTAGAAAGCCAAATTCCTGACGGACCTATACCCAAAGAGGTCGACGGGTCACAAATCAGCAGTGGGAGTAAACTCTGGTCATAAAACATAAATTCTTTATTATCAAATAAGCTTTCAACCGCCAGATTTCCATAACCTGGTCTTCTAAAGCTGACGGTCGAACAACGCCAAAAACCGCAATTTTCTCGATTTGCGCCAGAATTTACGCTACGAACGTAGTCAACCAATAAGTTTACCTTCGCGATATACGGGAAGCAGTGGTACTTCAAAGGGTCAAGCAGAAAGCAATAATCGACTTTTCAATGGGATTCAGCACCGGCACATAAGGTGAAACTCTGACACAGTGGTGTAAAACTCTTATTCCAGATTTCATAACCACTCAAGAATGACCACCGTATTCACTGGAATTCAATGAACGTTTGATCGATTTTAGAGGCCAAAGTTTGGAGTTGCTGAAATTATCATTGTGCAACAAATAGTCGACATTTGGCTGAATATGTTATTAATGAAGATCTATTTCAAAATTATTTATTGCTATTTTGTTAAATACCAGTTTCTTTAACGTCTAATCGAAAAATATGCCATGCAAGTATTTTACCGCTTCCTGTGGGTCTCCGCAGAAATTATTATGAGTACGTTATTTTATTAATAAATATTACGATATACGGAACCAAAGAACTATTTTGCTGAGTAAATACTATAAGAATATAATTTAGTCGCTCAATTTACTTAATACAATTCAGTATCTGCTGCTAATTCTGTACCTATATACATTTTTTTACTTCTAATAATTTCAAGCTGTTGTCCAGATAATGCTACAGTTACATGTTACTCCCACATTTTATCATACACCAGACAAAAAGGAAAACTCTGGGACAGGTCGCTTTTTTATTTGATCAAAGTATATGTTGATGGAAAAACTGATCCCAACGCCAACGCCGTTTAAGTTACGCACAGCTAAGCTTTCCGTTTTTTTATAAAGCACAGAAATATCAGATGACCTTATATGAAAAGGTTAAAAATTATGTTTTCTAGAAGTTGTAATTTGAACCGAATTTTTTTAAAAAATGTAACGTTGTATCATAAAATTTCTTCAATTTATATAAGTAAACATTATTTGACCAAAAAATATTTTAGTTATTCTCCACTTATTCTAGTCTTGACAAATGACTATGTATGGTTGACGTTTGTCTTGATTTTTCGACAGTGTTATATACGATTGGAGGTGTACTGTGCAAATATGCTTTACATACTACACCTACAATGTTTTCGCAGCCTCATAAAGAGTATTCATTGAAACTGAAAATTAGTGACTTTAGTGACCACACTATTTTTACAAAGCAAACAAATTCTTTAATCGGGGTGATATGTAATATTGAAGTTTATTCCAAAACATAATTTCTCAAATTAAAAGAAGTAATTTAATGTGACATCAGATGGCATAATTCTATAAATACTTTAAGTAAAACCATCTATCTGGTACTTACCCAAAAGCATTGTCGCCGTAATAATTGTCACGAGCAGATTTATATTGTAAACAAAGGAATAAGTTACCACACCACCATTAATAAATATGGCATTACCTACACAGTGTTTACACTAATGTGTATCTATGTTACAAAAACGTAAAAATACAAGAAATAAACGCCTCTTTATATCACCAACACAGCTACCTGTACCTGTATGCACGTAAACAAACCACGTGGCGTGTAACGTCACACCAATGATACAGCGTTTTCGGTCACGTAGTTTTGTTTACATTCTATGGCAATTCATTAATGTTATTATTTTAATTATTAAGTGATTATTGCCGTCAGACACATGTTTTGATCTTTCAATATGTTTGAAAAAATACAATTTAACGGTACATTAACAGATATTCCTACCAAACTAACGGTCACGTAACATAACCCAAATTAAATTTGAGGTGTAAATACAAATGTTAAAAACTTATTTGATGTATAGTGATTTTTCGGATTGTTATGTCTTAACCTATGTCACTGGCATTAACAGAATTAAAGTACACATCCCTAGCCTTAACTGAAATTCTTTCATCTGCCCTTGCTGTTTTTGGGCTAGGAATTGTGGGGGCGAAGAAGAGTTACCACTGAAAATGGCGAAAATGAAGAAAGGCGAAACATCTAGAAGTATGGGAGAAGACCAGTTGCAGAGGCAGCTTTTGGAAGACAGGAACCGAAATCAATATATGGACGAGTACGCCTCCATAGAACCTAGTCTGGGAACACCAAGGATATGTCAAAGAATCTTAGCATAAGGCTACGAAGTACTTTAACTACGTCACCAGTTATCTATCTCCTATGATACGGCATAACAACCCGAAAAAACACAATAGATCAAATCACAACACCGATCGAGAAGGCTTCAAAACCACTATAATTTTCAAAAGCATTTTTTTGGTATATGATATATATGATGATATTAATATTTTTGTGTTTCATTTTTTATTTTTCTTGGCAACTTTGATTGTGTGGATCAGAATAAATTATTGAACATATTATACATCTATGGTATACGTGGTATACCCCTGGCTTGAGTTTCTTCTTTTCTAAAAAGTAGAATATATGTAAGTCTGTTTAATTCACAGAAGGGTGGTGTAACTACTAACTAGGGTCAATTTTGGATATAAAGGGGTCGATATGGGAGTTCCTCAAGGTTCGATACTAGGACCTATATTGTTTTTATTGTATGTAAATGAATTAGATGCCTTGGTAACAGATTATCTGCTGATTATGTGTGCTGATGATCAATCATTACTTATATCGGATAAGTCAGAAATAAATTTACAAGTGAATGCAATAATACATTATTGCATTCAATGATTGGTATAGTGTACATAATCAAAATTTGAATCTAAATAAAACCTATTTAGTTTTTTTCCAGTATTGGCATAAGGGGTGCAGTAATATGATTGTTAAAATAGGCACTACCAGTATATCTCACACCAAATATGTAAAATTTCTCGGAATTACATTCGACGAATGCTTGAATTTGCGACCATATTGCAACCAGCTAATAAAAAAGATAATTTCGGTATCTTATTTAATTCGAAATTTATCCCATTTGCTTACAATCGAACAGTTGCTTAACTTTTACCAGTGCGAAGTCGAATCAAGGTTAAGATATGGTATTGGTTTTTGAGGCTCCACTTCATTTGCGGATGTTTTTGTCGCTCAAAAACAAATTTTAAGGTATATTGCACATGTGTAGGACGATTGTGAAAGAATTTAAAATTTTATCATTAGCAAGTATCCTCATTTTAGAATTAGCGGTATTTATTTATAAAAATAAATCTCGTTCTCGTACCAATTTCGATGTTCACAATCTAAATACAAGACATAATGGAAACTTTCATATTCCATTTTTTAAATATAGTGTGGCTACCAACTCACCGATTTGTTTAGGTTTGAAAATCTATAACCATTTATCCTAGGATATTAAGATTGCTAACAACTTAATATATTTTAAGCGACAATTAAAATTAATCGATAAGTGTTTTTATACTTTAAGTGATTTCTTTTTATTATAGTAGGTTAATTTAGCATATAAGTCTTGACAATTCCTATACATAAAACTACTTTGTCTGAAGGAAATAAATTATTATTGTTATTATTATTAGCTTGATTAATGCATGATGTAAGAGATTAATTAGTTGTTTTTGTTGCGTTTGCTTTACAGTGCTTTGTTATTATTGTATTTTTTAATAAATATGATTTTCTAAAATAGGTCATTTCGATCAGTATCTTGATATTTTTCGATAAATCAAGACCTACTATGTTATTTCAAAAATTGTATTCTAGTACTTTTCAGTAGGCCGTGGTTGATAATACGGGTTGTATAAAATATGACTGCTATTACTGCAATGACATGTATCTGACCAAAAGCCAAATAAAACTCTTATGCAAAACATGCGAATAATGTTTTAAACATTTCAAAAATATAAATACAACTGTTAATTTTATTGCGTTATTGCATTTGTAAAACTGTGTTACGAAACGGCAAATTAAGAAATAGTTGAGGCTAAGTGAAAACCCTTTGAACATAATTTGTTTATCAATATTAATGAAGTAAATAAAAAAAAAACAAAAAATACTTCAAACTGTAACGTCTGCAACGTGCGGCAACATTGCAGTTCAATCCTATCTTGCTGTTAACCTCAAATTAGACAGAAACAGTTATCCATCGTACATACTCCGTATTGTGACTAGTATGTTCTATGTTTTTGAATCTAGTGTTTGTTTATGTTTGACCGTACAACATAAACAATAATAAAATCTTTCAGTAATCATGAGGTGCATGACATGTTACTAATTTACGGCGAGACTAAGTAGAATGCTCTCTCCATCTTAAACCGTTATTATTAACTATTTAAGACTTTATTGTTTTACGTTGTGAGAAAGCTCTAAAAAAACTATTCACATTATGTTTAGACGCACCTCTGACTGTTGTGTAGTTTTACCCTGACATGATAGACGTGCGATGTTATCATATTTGGTATATAGTGATTTTCCAGCTTGTTATGCCATGACCTCTGTAACTGGTCACTGCCAGTAACATAATTAAAGTGCACATCCCTAGCCTGAGCTGGAATTATTTGACCTGCCCTTGTTGTTCTCGGGCTAGTTTATGTAGGGTAGCAGATCCGGTATCGGTATCTCTTAACCCGCCCATATACTAATTTCGGCTCTTATTGTTCGCATTACGACTACTACGGTCGAAACCGTTCCTCGGATAATGGTGGTCTACTTAGACGTCTTGTAGCCGCCTCTGTAATTGATAGCTTAGCCGTGATTGAGGCTGTTTAAGACCTCGTCAGCAATCTAATAACAGGCTTGCTTTTGCAGCAGTTGAAAACGGTTTGGAAACTGTCAGAAATATTCGACCAGTTAGGTTGAGAACGCGTTACCATTAAATTTGACGCAATAAATAGTTGGACGGACATTTATGATAGTTTCCAAACAGTTTTCAACTGCTGCTAAAACAAACCTAATGTCGGTGCCACTGCACGCGCCTTTACACCTGCGCAAAGGGACAGTGGGCGGGGCCTCAAGCTCAACATTAGTGACGACGCGTGCCTCGTCACGACTCAGGAGTCCCTGAGATCATCTAACTCTAACCATCGACATTATTAGACGGCTGACGAAGTTCCAAATGGCCTCAGTCGCGACTAAGCTTTTGCAGAATCACCACTGAAGATGACGATGCCGATTGGAAGCACGGGATGCGACCAGTTACTGAGTCGGTTACGGGATTTCTAGGAAGACCACCATTATCCGAGAAGCGGTTCCGACCGTAGTAGTCGTAATAGCAACAACAGGAGACGAAATCAGTATATGGGCGAGCCCAAATTTACCGATAGCGGGTCACCCCGCAGAGCCTAACCCGAAAACAACAAAGGCAGGTCAAAGAATCGCAGCTAATGTTAATAATGTGTACTTTAATTATGTTACGAGCAGCGACCAGTTACCGAGTTCACGGCACAAAAACCCGGAAAATCACTATATATCAAACCGGCCGTGAAAGCCTAAACACCACTGTGATGTTGTTATATGAATATTTAAACCTGCTTGCTGTTTTGTTTGGTACAATTTAGCATACAGCAAAATATAAGCACCTATATTCCGGACGACCTGTATAAAGAAACAGAAATGCAAAAAAAATTTCCATGCTTTTGGTTAACAATATATCTAGGTATATTATAAACTGTCACGTCGGTTCAAATTTCATATTCTTACCTAGACAATTTTTAATTTCTCCATAGCGATGTATTTAAATACAGTCATGGTGTTAAGCAAAATAAATATAAAAAAGAAAACACATGCTACAAAAATTGAATATGCTAACTAGGTTAGGTAGGTATATCAAAATGTATTTGATGTCTCAGAAATTACTATCATTAATTTAGGCAACAAAATATTAACATTTTTTTTCAGACTATTGGAGGTATCATGTTCTTAAAAAATAAGATTTATAATGAATGATATTTTAAGAGGATAGAGAATGAATACTGCTAAAGTACTTAGTTAAATTTGCAGTAATATCCACTAAGCCGAATACATTGAATATAATGTTATTAGATAAATTATAAATCCTTCGATGATATCGAAGACAGCTCGTAGAGGGTTAGACTGGCCGTAAGGATTTAGCCCCAGCGAAAGCCCGTATTAATTTAATTAAATAATATCTATTTCCAGAGGGCTTCTGGGACTCCCTGATAATGTGGCTCGCTGGCGGATAATGCCAAAACAAAAGCCATATTTAATATGGAGGGCGGCGAGATTTGAAACAAAAGACGTTTCCCTTCATAACAGTAAATTTAAATAAGCGAAAGTACAATTACTGTAGCATCTTAACGCTTTTATTTTTATTTGTCACAAGTTGAGTGCTTCATCTTCATAAAAACGTATCTGGGGCGTTGAAAATCTGGAAATATTTCCCCCTTTATATGTATTAATTTAAGTGATGTTTCTCTTCCCAGTTGTTAAATATTTGACTTCTTTATATACTTACCTTTCATATAAATTGACTTTGAACAAAGTCAAAAAATATAATATAAATCTTTACAAAATGTCTTGAAATGCACATGACAAATTTATTGGTATTTCTTGGCGTGTAGTATGTTTCCGCTTTATATTTTCACAAAACTTACAACTGAAAATAGAAATTTGTAATAAATTTTCTATGAACTGTTTGAATAATTTCTGGATCCTTTTCTGCGACCGTACTGTTTGAGAATTCTCTTCTTAATAAGTCATTCTCGATAATACCAAATTCCATTGCACCCCAACAGCTTCTTAGAGGTGGAGATTTATCAGAAATGTCCTACCAGGTGAGTCTGTTCATATTTTTTAGTTCATATTGCATATTTGACCAAATCCGGATCTTATTTATTCTTTAGCAATGGCTTTATTGGTCAGTGGTCGCGCGGTTTAAGGCGTCAGTCCTTGAATCGAGGTGACTAGATCGGAGCTGGTTCGCGCCCAGCTGCCGGTAGACCGTATATAAGCGATATTCGTGGAGACCCTCTCTGCGGGTATGGTAGGGTGGAATAATGTTAGCTTGGGTCAATGTGAGAAATTGATACCGGTTGATATTTGACTACCCCCCTAATTAATGAGGTTTTCCAGGTTTCCCTCATTCCTGCACTGAATAGTGGTTAGAGCCTATCAACGTAAGTCGTTCCTGGGCGCAAATGCGGCCTACTTAATAATAATATGCCGCCCCCTCTCCCGCACAAGTCTCCGACTGGGCTAATCCTTGTGATTAGAATGAGGGGTAGAGATATTATTATATTATTATTATTATTATCATAATCTTCTGAAATATCGCTGTTAGTTAATCGACTGTCTCAGATAGTGATTACAATTTGGAAGGTAACGTATTCTTGATAAAGCATCAGCATTACGATAGTTAAATCATTTCCGACGTTCAATTTTGAGGTCGTACTCCTGCAACCGTTGAAGTCATTTTGTCACTTGGTCTTCCAGATTATTGAATTGTAGCAGCCATTTCAAAGACTGACCATAAAGCTACTTATAAAATTGCTCTACAAGTATGGTTAGATGCATTTCTGTTTATTATGTACAAACACCTGACTAGTAGGTGTGCCGCATCGTGATAAATTTGAGATCCGTTTGCTGTCTAATTCTATTATCGTTGGTAAGGGAAAAATAAATATTAAGTCAAATATGTTTTGTTTGGTACAGTTCATCATTCAGTAAAATAATTGCATTCTTATCTCGAACACCCTGTATTATTAATTCATTACAAAATCAACATCTAGAGCTACTGGATCTGATTCCTTGTTTACTGTGCCTTCAAATTCCACTTTTCATTTCATGTAACCATTTCTTTGTCATCTACAGCACAAACGGTGTATTACAGAAGTTATTCCATTTTAACAATTGTCAGAATACTATAAACATAACTTGCAATACGAAATAATATTAATAAAGTTTTCTTGTTATTGCAATTTGAATACTGGTTGTTTCATAGAAAATATAACCTCCCACTCGGTTGGAATGGAAATTCGATCGTCGCAGTTTCTTTGGTGGAGAATCTCCCACTTGGCATCGAATTTCCTCATTCTAACTTTGTTGCAGAATCTACTATTACGTTAGCACCTTCTTGGTCTTTTTAGCACACTCAGTTTTATTTAATGAAAAATTTCAAATATAGATTTGATTAACTGTTAACTGTTTTTTATAGTGCGAAACATATTCCTTTACTATTTTTATAATACTAAATATGATTTGCCATGTAACATTGATATCAAAAACAAGTTTAGTAGCTTTTCAATCAGTACATATTTATTCTTTTATCTTGTAGATTACTATGTTTAAATAACTAAGGATATTGCAAAGACGGAATTCCAGAAAATAACTACTCTGCAGGCTAGTGTCCCGACCAGCATTGAATTACACCTGAAAAACATATAGCAAACAGCTAAAGTCAGCAGGCCACCAGACTTATACCGATTTCGAGCTTATTAGCTCAGTATACTGGCGATTATCTAGCTGTAGAAACCTGATAGCTGAGCTGATAGAGGTCGATAGCTTTCAATGATGTCTACTGCGATGTAGAGCTTTTCGTGTTTGTGGCTTTTCAGCCCGGCATGGAGTAGCGAATGGTTGCTATAGGTAGCTGTGGTTCGCGTTACTCAACGTAGATCTGTCTGATACTTTATTAGAAAAAGAAGTTAAAATTGATACTAGAGAGAATAGTTAAATTACGATGTACAAGTATTTTATACAATATTGATACCGTTGTGGAATATGTTAATTTATAATGTGGCTATTATTGTTGTTATTATTTTATCAGCAATTATTTATATATTTTGATTCTGGTATTCTTTTCTGGATGTTTATATGCGAAACATATACCTTATTAGCATTTGGAATTTTAGGGGAGATGTAAGACGGCTTTAGCTAACTTGCACCTTATGTGTATCCATATTATTGTTGTCATTATTGTTTAACTTGTGTTTCTAAAGTTCATTTTGTTGACACAATAGATCATTTATTTATTGGTGGTGTTTAGGCATGTAAGCTTTGAGGTGTAATCACCACTGAAAAATTCAGCAGTGAAGAGTGGCGAAACGTTTGGAAGCATGAGATGCGACCAGTTACAAAAGCGGCTACGGGACTTTTAGGAAGACCACCTTTATCCGAGGAACGGTTCCGACTGTAGTAGTTGTAGTCTCAACAACAGGACCCGAAATCAATAAACGGGTGGGACCCATAGAAATCATAAAATATATAGAACGCCAAAAGAGGTATCGAAAATAGTCAACCTATGGAGAAAACGCGAGTCTGGTAATATTACAGTAACTTAGCTTTCATGAGTTGGTTACACTAACGAGGCAGCTTCACACTAATAGGCGGGAATTTCAAAATATGAAAATTTTACGTCCAATTTGTGATTTCTATGGTCCTTCCGTTTTGAATTCAATTGTATGCTAGGTTTAAAATGCAGTGTAACCAACTGCTTACATTAAGTTTTCCCTAGATGGCTGCTTTCTAAGCCCCTCCATAGTCTGACTATTTTTGAGTGCCTAATGTAAAGGCTTCTGGCGTTCTATATATTTTATGATTTTTATGGTGGGACCAAAGATACCGATAGCGGATATGTCCCCACAGAGCCTAGTCCGAACAACAAGGGCAGGTCAAAGAATCCCAGATAAGATTGGGGATGTGCACTTTAATTCAGTTACTGGCAGAGATCAGTTACCTAGGTGACGGCAAAACCAGGAAAAGCACTATACAGGGTTAACTATGACTAAGTAGAAATATTTTAAGAGGGGATAGAGAAAATTAAGAATTAACGGAATCACGTTTTAAACAAATTCTAAACTTATTTATAAAGCGAAAAAAAATTTTTTTTTGATATTATATAAAACTTTATTCAACGCCGCCAATGCTAGAGTCGGAGTAGGCAACTAGCAAGTAACGGTCATCAAACGGTCGCTGTCATATCATAATTCAATTCCTGTGTTTACGTTGTAATTTTGTGTTCTTCTTCAGTTTTTAGTTCCTTATTTTAATTTGAAACGTTTTATAGTTATTAAATAAAGAATATCTGTCGGGTACAAATATTTTCCCACAATATAGTTTGCCGGTTTGTTTTTCTAGATTATGGGACAAGACTGCCGCGGGTGCATAAAAAGTTTTTTTGTTACCTAAGTATCGAGCTAAAATTCTAGAATATTTTTTTATTGTCTTTTAGGTCTCCCTGAGCACGTGGTTAAAATTATTGTAGTTAGTCATAGTTAATCGTAGGTAATATCAGATATTTATTTATCACTTGTTATCTTACAAAAACTATGGGCAGATGACACAGACAGAAGGTTTTAGAAATTTATTTGAAACCCAACCCAACTTAAAAAGTCACATCATTTTTTGTTTAAATGCAACTTGAAGCCGTAAAACACTTGAGCTTAGAAATTCCACGCTGGAGACAAGAAAAGCATACATAACAGTCGAGGGCCGGAAAAAGTAAATGTGGTTGTAATTGCAGAAATCTGCTTATAACTTTTAGGACAATTTGAGAGACATTTATTTAGATGTATGCGTTCTGAGCTGAATCCAGTCTTGGACTAAACCTTAATCCTAATGCGATATGCCTGCTGGACAGGTAGAAGAGGGTAGTTTGAACGGCCTCCTCGCTCCCCTGACTTAACCCCACTAGACTATTTTTAGTGGCATTATCACAAAAACAAAGTATATGTGAACAAGCTGGTTACTATTGGAGAAATGAAAAATAAATTTATCAAAGGGCGAAACACCAAATATCGTTCAAAGTGTAATTGAAGAATTTGAACACCGAATAGGCATTGGTAGGTAATAATGATTAACAGAAATCACTTATATAAATAAATTAATTTTATTTTTTACAACTTTCAAGGCCTACAGGGCGATTCATATAATGTCATTAATTTAGATAATATAGGAAAATATGAGTATAATACGAATACGCGATTTAAAAAAAAATAAATGCATATTTACGCCGAAAATAAATATTTTCAAACCATTATGTAAACCCTATTTTTAGACTGTCACTGACCGCTGGTAACAATTCAATTCAGTGTCGGCCTGACGCAACGTTGTCATATTTCAATATTTCCCTACTACCTACTTATTGTAATATGTAATTAATGCTATAAATTATTTTTTAAAAGTGTGCAGTTATCATATTACTTTTCAACATAAAAATATTTAATATTGAAATAACAAATCTCCAAAGGATCAAAATAAACCATTAACATTTCATTACACAAATAGTGAAATAAAATCCAATACTGACTAGGTTAAATTATTAAGAGACGCTGAAGCGTTTTTTGTATTTAAATACGGATAGTAATAAACAAACCTCGTTTTGTCAACAAAAAATAGTCAAAGACTAGGTATGTTTTTCAGTGATCAACAATCCGGCAATACGTGTCTTGACCTACCGTATTTAGGTCAATAACCTTGTTTTTAATGTCTACTCAATAACAAGCGCCGCAGAGCTGCAGAACCACTAAATAATAACGGAAACACACAATAATTAAATTTGCATTTTTAAAAACACCCAGTACAATCAATAGGAAATCATAAGAATTTTATAATAAATGCCAAACGCAGTAATCAGTGCTTACGTCAGATATACTGTAATTGGCACACTCGGCACAGCTAAAAAGTTCCAATTCCTGTTCGTTTAATACCTTAATAAGTTGAAAATCGTTCGGGTCCGTTTTCCTATGCAAACGAGCCCGCCGTCGACTGCATCTGAAACAGATCCACGCGGCCGACGTCTCTCCCTTCTTTTCTTCATCCATCAGTCATTACTTTTGTGTGGTAGAGGTTGGTGAACTTCGTATATTTGTGTCGCCAGTGTACTTTATAATTATTAATAAAACTTGCTATTTGTCTAAATAAAAATGCAATTCAAATTGGGTCAAGTGAAGTAGTGAAAGACCACTGTTGTCTCCTACTAAATAGACCTGTGGCAAAATTTATAACATTTTAGACATTTGCATTTGTGTTTTCCATGTGGGTCTGTGTTATTCGGTACGGTTCGGTGTTATTCGATCATGAGTAATCGATTTGATGATTCTGATTCATATTCATAATCAAATGCGATTTGCATTATTTGGGAATATAACGTACGAGTTCAACTTAATTCTGCTTTCAAGAGCATAACAAAAGGGCGGAAAGAAATAGTTATGTATGTTTTTAACGTTTTATAAAAAATTATTTACTGTATAAAATTTTGCGGAGATTTTGAACTTGCATTACAATGGCATGATACATGAATTTTATGTCAGAATCGCATAATGAATACCTTAAATATGCAAAATACAATTTTTAAAGGTATCTCAAAGAATATACAAAATGCATACATTTTAGATCGCAAACAAGAAATTTGTCATTAGAAAAAAATATATTACCAGTACCGAATATGCTGTTATTATATGTATGTGATCCTGAGTAGCAACGCTGCTGGACTTCTATATAGCTTCAATACTCGTACGCGCCATGAGAAAATTGTTTGGGGTGATTGTTTATTTTTTGAAAGGTCGAGTAAAAAAATTTTTCTGGATTTTCTGCCTGAATCTGAAATATATCTGTCTGAGTCACTCTGTATAACTCAAAAATCAACATTTTCTTGTTTAACTTTTTTCGTAAAAAAATTTGCTGAAATTTGCGGACAGCCTGTATAGCCTATATAGACGAGTACCAGACAAGCTGTACTGTATTCGGCGATAATGAATATCCGGATCCGTCTTTAGAATGGTTCAATTCTTTTGAATTGTATTGCTTACAATAAAATTGTACTTGTCAAAAATAAGATTCCTTTGTATCAAACATCAGCCCTCATATCATACTTTAACAAAATTTAGAAAAAACGAACAAACTATTTTCATATACACAAACTGTGGAAAACTGGCTGATACACAACCACTTCCCTGACTATAGAAATAAATAAGGCTATAAAAGCCACACAATCTCGCTCCACATTCTTAAAATTTATTATAAGTATCTATACCTAGGAGAGGAAATGTTGATTTTATGTCTTGGGGGATTCCTTCGAAAATATGTACCCTTTTCAATGGTTGGCACGTTTACTATTTATCAAGATTTACTACTGACTACAACGCGTGGGGCTCTGCGATTATGAAAAGCCAGCGATGGCGTGAAGAGGTACATAAATCGGAGAGTGCAATATAATGCGAGATGATTTAGTCCAGCACGTCAGTGACAGTCATGTTATTTAGTGCGCATGATCGGACATTAACATAACCTATGATTTATCGAGGGGGAAGATACAATCATAATTCCTTACAGTTGGATTTATGAGTACCCTTGAAAATTGTTAGGATGTCGGGACAAGTCTACTCGAATGATAAAAATACAATTTAGTACAACAAATCCTTTCGTTCTTCGAAATGTTTAACAAGATCTTTCTCTATATTTAGCAGTCATTTCCTTAAGCTGTACAAGCACAAAACAATAAATCGTTGCGATTAGACTGAGCAATTATAGTAATATTTGCAAGTACCGTCTCTGCAAACCAGTAATGACGTTCCGAGACTTACTGTCATCCAAATAGTTATCTATTCTATTCATAGTCAACATTTAAGCATTCAAATATTTTTCTAATTTAAAGCGATTGTAAGAAATATTTTCTTGCTGTGGTGCTGCTTACAAATTAATTCTTTTTAAGTCTTGCTGAGCGCCTGCTGTGATTAAGTCATAATGTAATTAATTTTAACCACGTATTCACGTATTTGGAAGGTCTAATAAACACAGAAAAATGAACACAAAAATTCTACTCAATCTTTCAAAAGATAAGCAAATCAATACGTTACAATTGGAAATACGGTGCTCCTGATACACTACAAATTTTCTAATGAGGCGTTCAAATGTTGAAGCGAAACAGCGTTGCCACGTCGTCAGCACCACATACATCTACATGTTCATAAAAATTGATACTTTTCTTTTCTATTGACAATCTTCTAGTACGCAATCTAAAATGTCACTTTGTGTATTTTTTATATAGTATTCTTTAGCGGTTTGTCAAGTTCAGACGTAAAATTCACTCACCGCGAAAAATACCTGGATTTTGAGAATTTTCGGATTCATCAAGCCTTCGTAGTGCAAATTTAAAAGCTTCGCAAAATTTAATACAGTAAATGAGTTTGGATAAAAAATACCTCTTTGTTATGGTTTTGAAAGCGGAATCAAGTTGGGCTTGTACGTTGATATTCCCAAATAATGCAAATCGCATTTGTTTGTGAATATTTGTTTTACCACTCGCATGTTTTGTTTTATATTTTTTCACTTAAGTCCACCAGAATCAGATTCCTTCCTCCTATTTTCCTCCAGGCTTTCTCGTCATGTCCATTACATACTAAATAACACACACGGAAAACAAAAAAAGCTTTTTTCTGGGAACAGCCACAAATCCAACTGTTTCGTAAATAAATGTCGTTATTAAAATTTTTTATTTTCCAACGGCTCTGTTCAGCAATTTGTTTAAATCAGGCAAGGGACCGCGTTCTTTCAGTATTAATTGTTCCTGTTAGGAAAGTTTATGAAATTTAGTTTAAACCAATTTAAATTGAATTTTTATTTATGTAAATAGTAAATTTAATTATTAATTAAACTACTCTGGCGACACAATTACGAAACACACCTTCCTAAACAATGCAAAGATGGTAACTGTTGGGAGAAGGGAGAACGGAGAGAAGTCGGGCCGCATTGCTCTTGATGCAGTTCGACGGCGGGCCTTCGGTCTTACAGGAAAATAGACCCGAACGAGCTTCGGCTTATTCGGCTGTTAATGTATTAAACGAAAATTTGAACTGCCAACTTTTTAGCTGTGCCGAGTGTGATGATTACAGTCGATTCATTGTCGATGCATGATTACTGCGGTTATTATTGGATTAATAACATGTTAAATACCAGTGTCGGTCAGTGGTCGCGCGGTTTAAGGCGTCAGTACTTGAATCGAGGTGACTAGATCGGTATTGGTTCGCGCCCAGCAGCCGGTAGACCGTATATAAGCTATATTCGTGGAGAGGATTGGTACCCTCTCTGCGGGTATAGTAGGGTAGAAGAATGTTGGCTTGGGTTAATGTGAGAGATTGATACCGGTTGATATTTGACTACCCCCCTAATTAATGGGGTTTTCCAGGTTTCCCTCATTCCTGCACTGAATAGTGGTTAGGGCCTACCAACGTAAGTCGTTCCTGGGCGCAAATGCGGCCTGCTTAATAATAATATGCCGCCCCCTCTCCCGCACAAGTCTCCGACTTCTGGGCTAATCCCTGTGATTAGAATGAGGGGTAGAGATATTATTATTATTATAATACTAATTTTTCATATTCATTACACCAAGTGTATATATAAATTCAAATTTAATTGCTTGTCTCTGTTATTATTTGGTCTGCAGCTCTGCAGCGCTTGTGAGTAGGCATTGAAAACAAAGTTATTGACCTAAATACTGTAGATTCGGATTTTCGAATTGTTTATCACTGAATATGTGTCTCGTACAGTTTTCAGTATTTATATTTTATCTCACTATTTATATAATGAAATGCAAACGGTTTATTATTTGATCCGTTGGAATTTTTTAACTAAATATTAGATGATTAAATATTAAATTTTCTTTTTACTGTAATATAAATCATTTTAATGTAAGTTCCTGCTGTATTTCCAATTGACTTAAATAAACAATAAACATCATAATTTGTTTATAATAGTATAATTTTATTATTAATTAGGTATAATTTTAATCAATTTAATATATGCTATTTTGTATTAAATATTTTAGTTAAAACAAACAAAAATTTAAAAAGAAAATGTTTTATTACATATATAAATTATGTTTATAATAATTAGCGCATTTTGTGTATTAGGTACTAAGTACCTACCTATTTAGTTTAAAATGATGTTTCATTTTGTATAAAACTTGATTTTACACAACATACACTGAACACTGACATGTACTGAATGTATTAAATTTTTAGAAAAATATGTTTTATTTGTTATCTTGACTAAAAAACGAAATATGCAATCTTTTAAAAGATTTGAAATTTTGTAAATCCTATAATGAAAAGCAATAGGTATTTCATTAAAACTGAGGTAAATTTTTTCCAATTTGATTTTTTTTGTACTTCAAAACAATTATTAAATTTTTTATCATTTATCATGACAAATTAATTTCTCTCAGTATATTATATCGGTTCTCTGTCTCCATGACTTAAATTCAAGGTGACAGCATTTTGCCACACAAAACCCAAGAAGATCAAGGCCCAAATTTCAGAGTGCCAACAGCTTTTGTCACTTTTCTCTAGTCGTTCTTCTCGAGTATAGATATACATGGAGTTTCGAAAAAAGTTGAAGAAAATGAAACAGTGAATTCTTTAGTCGATTTTTGACAACTTTAAAAGTAAATACAGAAATAAAGTTTCCATATCTTTTTTAAACTTATAGCAGTATCAAGCACAGCTAGACTTGTCATATGAATGATAAAAATCAATTAAATTACTAAATAACGGCTGACATCTGAAATGACAGGAACCTAAAAGTATCGTTCGGAGAATCATAGGGTTGAAATGTTGACTCTTATTTTTGCACGAAGACTAGAAGACATTTCGGAATTGATGTAGGTTTATTTTGAACAGCGCTATTCAAAATTTTTAAGTACGTAAAAATTCTGATAATAAGCGTACAAGGGGACTTCCAACTTGATTACATCACCCAAAGTGCTCCAGAATTCACTGTTTCATTTTTCTCGACTATTTTCGAAACACCCTGTATAATATACTTAATAATAATGGAGTGTAGGTGCCTACATGACACTGGTAAAAAATTTCCTTTTTTAGCCTGCAAAAACTTCCTCGTTAATTTTAACTTAACTCATTTAACATTTTTTTACCAGCATAAAAATTTCAGGCCTAATGACATCACGTCAGGAGTCTAACCACCTAACAGCTTATTTAAATTGACAAGCAAATTGAAATTAATGTAACTCTTTTTAATTTGAGGTTTTTGTATAAAATAGATCTTATGCCCAGCATTATCCATTATAGATCTTGTGATCTTATATCGTGATAAGCTGGATGCAACTGTTATTTTTGCTATCTTCAAATTACATACAATTAATAAAAATTCAATTTTGCGCCAAGCATAAAATAAGTCATACTTTTTATTCAACAAATAGAGTTACGTTTAGTTAGATATTCTATTCGTTTCCTTATAAAATAAGAGACATTAGTTTTTCCCGCAGTTCAAATTCGCGATAAAGTAGTAGGCGGTCTGCATAGACTGATTGACGATTTATAGCAGCAATCGATAGAGGGGACTTTTTCAGTTTCAGAAAATTTAGAATTCAGTTCCTACAAACACACCTTTTACTACAGGATTTTTCTTACTATTGTGAACTATTAATAAAAATAATAGTACCTACATCATAACATGAATATGACATAACATAAAGGGTGCCGGTTCTTGTGGTAGACTTTATCATGCTGCCTGCCAGGGATTCATTTCTGATATCATTGAATATATAGATAAGATTAACGGCCTTATTTGGAATTGTTCAGACTGCCGCAAAGAAACCAATGATTTTCAGGCGATGTTGAATTGCAAATTCTTCATGTTTTTAGTTGAAGTTAAAAATATGATGTCATCTTTTCGCAATTAATTAATTGATTCTGTACAAGCTAAAGTATCTACCTCTTTAGTTAGCGAAACAAAATTATATTCTTCTGTCGCCCAAGGAGAATCGGCTGTCATTATTCAGCCTAAAAATATTCAACAAAATAACACTGCCACTAAATCAGACATCCTGCGTAATATCAACCCTGTGAAAACTGATAGAAACCTCCAGAAATAGAGGTCTTTTAATGGATCAAACGACATTGAAGGTATATACAAAATCATGAAAATAACAGGTGGCACAAAAGTCATCACCCTATCGGAAGTTGTTATAATTTTTGCAAATGGCGGCAAATTTCAATTCTGCTTTGACATTTGTGAAGAAAACATATTATACAAAATACACGTCAACAAGACATGAATCGCTATACACCTCAAGAACGCGGAATAATTGTTTCGATTCTTTTGCGGAATAATTCGTCGGTGATGTTGGCGCAGCGTGAATTTCGGCGCAGATTTCCCGATCGTCCGGCCCCAAGTGGACAAACACTACGGCGTTTATGGGATGACACGAGATGCTGCCAGGTCTGGTCGGCCTCGGAGCAGCAGTTTTGATGAGAATATCGCGCCTGTGGCTGAAGATGGCGCAGAGGACCCCGGAGTATCGACCAGACGACATGCCAGGCAATTGGGCATCAATCGGCGGTCTTTACAGAGAATTTTGGTTAAGGACCTAAAGATGTTCCCACAAAGTGCAGATAGTGCATCAGCTATTAGCTGTTGACCGCCAAACGCGTGTAACCTACGCTCAGACCATCCTGAATCTGCATCACGAGGAAGACAACTTTTCATCGAAAATCATCATGAGCGCCGAGGCTCATTTCCATCTCTGTGGATATGTTAATAAGCAAAATAATCGCTTTTGGGGTATCAAAAATCCGCATATAACCCACGAAGAGCCATTACATCCGCTCAAAGTTATTGCATGGTGTGTTGTTTACGCTAGAGGCGTCATAGGGCCTTAATTTTTCGAAGACGCTAGGGGTCAAACGACTACTGTGGATGGCGAGCGCTACTGGATGAATTGGGACTGGAGAATATGTGGTTCCAACAGAATGGAGCAACGGTGTATACTGCGCAACACACAACCGAAATTCTGAGGGCTGCATTTCCGGATCGCCTAATATCTCGTTTTGGCGATTTGCACTGGCCGGAAGATCGCCCAATTTATCCGTTCCAGACTTCTTTTTGTGGGGTTTTCTGAACTCACGAGTCTATGTGAACAAGCCGCAGACTCTTGAAGCCCTCAAAGAAAATATCCGTCAAAAATGCAAGAACCTATCGCTTGAAGTTCTGGCAAGAGTAATGGAAAATGTCCTAAATCGGGCCCGTATGGTCATCACTTCTGGCGGCGGCCACTTGGCCAATATCATTTTCTTGACTTAAAGGGAAAAAATGTCAGACATGGAATAAACATAATCAAAAAGCCGAATCAAAGTTTATCATTCATAAAAACAAATATAGCCAAAGAACATCGGCTGACAACTTTTGCGCCACCTTGTAGCAGCTGAGAAACAAGTGACAAGTATGAAGTTAAAGAAATATCAAAATTATCTCTCGCACGTAAAAGAAATGAGATTCATCGGCATGTTCAAAAAATTTAAATATCGATTTTCTCTGCAAACAGTTGGTTTTTTGACTTCAAACAGTAGTATCAAATTTTTAGACATTCTTTAAAGAATTGTCATCAACATCTTAATAAAAATAAAGACAAAAAAGTTATGATCGTTTCTTCACCTAGCCCTGTTTGCCCTTTAGGGCGCTGAGATGTAAGAAATATGTTACTTTAAACTGCGTCTCTATAAAAGTAACAAGTGACAAATTTTAAAAAAAAATCCAGTATTAAAAAAGGTATAGCCAAAAAAACTAATTTAGAAAAATATCTCAGAGGTTACGTAGCTTTATTAACATTAGTTTTTCGCGAAAATGTTTCCGAATACCCTGTATAATGTCTTGCGAAAAATATATCGACAATAATGTCAGATGTTTATGATACAATTTTTGGTGATAGAAGAAATAGTTTATGTTCAATATTATTATTCTCGATGTTTCTTGTAAAATATTTTGCGCGTGTTGTACATCCTACACAATACAATTATTCCTATATCTAATTGTAACTCGCTAGTGAATTCTGCACATTTTTAATAAATAATACCAGTTTTCAGTTTACATGTCCGTTATTTACTTACACGACAGACAATGCAAAAACAAAAGATTTATGTCGGTGGGTAATAAGAAAGTTTTAAGCTAAAGATAAGGACGACAAGATTCTCAATAGGGACACACAATTTAGTGCTGACACCTTCCAAAGTCGATACCAAGTCTTGAGTGGCTGGAGAGATTAGGAATTTTCAGATAGCACAGCAGTCGCTTATATCTTGTTCACTGTATCAGTAAGTTTCAAAACTCTTTCGTATAGTCGATTAAACAACACGATGTAACAGATCGCATTTGGGTAAGGGTAACTTATAATTAAATTCATTAGCTAGATCCGCTTTCAATATATTTAAAGAAAATATTTTAAAGTATAAACAATCCATTTATGATAGTATTTAACGGCAAATAGATAATATCAGTATTCAGTTTAAGTATCAGGTGAATAATTTTAATTTTATAAATCTCCCAAACCCACTGTAAATATTTTATTACGATTTCCAACGACAACGAATTTTGTAATTATTCTAGCTTAGCAAATGTAGTTGCTACGGTGCTGTAATGGGGGGGGGGGTTAAGTACTTCATCAGTATCGTGGTCTACGAGTATATCAATAAATTTATCAGACCAGTGACTAAGTTAAAACATTCTCAGTTGCGGCGAAGCTTTTATAGAATCATCACTGCTGATACCGACTAGACTACTTAGAGGACCACCGTTGTTACTACCAGCAGTATGAATTGTAATACAGACGGATACAGGGGTTCTCATAGCGAGTTCGCCTCCACAAAGCTCTAGACCGAGGATATTAAGAGCATATCATAGACTTGACTAAGACTAAGGAAGTTCATAATAGTTGCTGCGAATATCAGTTTTGAAAATATGTTTGGAGATCGATCAAACAACTGAATTTAAATAATGTTCTATCAGTTTCAGTTTCTGGAACTCTCAACTAGACCCCTCCCTTCTTTTAAGTAATGTCAAGAAGTGTTTTCAGTATTCGATAAAATCTAT
Source organism: Monochamus saltuarius (assembly GCA_025584915.1). Taxonomy (NCBI): domain Eukaryota; kingdom Metazoa; phylum Arthropoda; class Insecta; order Coleoptera; family Cerambycidae; genus Monochamus; species Monochamus saltuarius. The sequence goes on along the minus strand of CM046722.1, from coordinate 36,824,797 downwards.
GTATACCGATGATATAGAGACTTATAAAACAATATGATTGTAATGTATCTGGTTATGCTGTTACCTTTTTAGCTACTGATAAAATAGAAACTTTAAGTTTCCGAAAAACTTTATTTGATTATTATTATTATTATTATTATTATTATTATTATTATTATTATTATTATTATTATTATTATTATTATTATTATTATTATTATTATTATTATTATTATTATTATTATTATTATTATTATTATTATTATTATTATTATTATTATTATTATTATTATTATTATTATTATTATTATTATTATTATTATTATTATTATTATTATTATTATTATTATTATTATTATTATTATTATTATTATTATTATTATTATTATTATTATTATTATTATTATTATTATTATTATTATTATTATTATTATTATTATTATTATTATTATTATTATTATTATTAATTATTATTATTATTATTATTATTATTATTATTATTATTATTATTATTATTATTATTATTATTATTATTATTATTATTATTATTATTATTATTATTATTATTATTATTATTATTATTATTATTATTATTATTATTATTATTATTATTATTATTATTATTATTATTATTATTATTATTATTATTATTATTATTATTATTATTATTATTATTATTATTATTATTATTATTATTATTATTATTATTATTATTATTATTATTATTATTATTATTATTATTATTATTATTATTATTATTATTATTATTATTATTATTATTATTATTATTATTATTATTATTATTATTATTATTATTATTATTATTATTATTATTATTATTATTATTATTATTATTATTATTATTATTATTATTATTATTATTATTATTATTATTATTATTATTATTATTATTATTATTATTATTATTATTATTATTATTATTATTATTATTATTATTATTATTATTATTATTATTATTATTATTATTATTATTATTATTATTATTATTATTATTATTATTATTATTATTATTATTATTATTATTATTATTATTATTATTATTATTATTATTATTATTATTATTATTATTATTATTATTATTATTATTATTATTATTATTATTATTATTATTATTATTATTATTATTATTATTATTATTATTATTATTATTATTATTATTATTATTATTATTATTATTATTATTATTATTATTATTATATTATTATTATATTATAATATTATAATAATATATTTTAAAAAATAATATTTTGATTTTTTTTTTTTTTTTTTCAATAGTTGATCGATAATTTATAATCTATTATTTTCCCGTAATTTACCATGTTGAAGAAGAAACAAATGAATAAAAGCCAAAAATGTGGTATAAATACTTACTGTAGTATACACCGTCATCTAATATTAGTGGATTATTCAAAATAGAAAAATGTCAGTGTGAGCAGCAGAATGAGAGGTAGTTATATATTGAGTATGTTTAATTCAATCTAAGCAAGCTTAAAACTAAGATGTTTAACATTTTTTCCTTTAAATTGTATCTAAGTTAGTAGTATGAATCTTATCCTAAATAATTTTTAGTCAAAGATTACACCCAAGGCATTACATTTCGTTCACCTATTTAATATATACTATAGTTAGTTATATTTATACAATAGTTATACAGAACAGGAAAAAAATTTTATGTACAAATAAATAAAATATGTAAATATAAATAAATATGTAAAACTCAATACATTGACGGTAAAACTTTTACAATTTAATAAATTAATACCAGATGCTGACCATGCCTTACGATTTGCTTGAATGAGTGAAAATATTTTGATCTCTTTTGATCAGAATTTTCAAAGCCGTTCGTTTCTTGTTTTCAGTGTTTCGATGTTCAGCGACAGAGAATTAGACTTCCAGCCACCATGTCTTTTAATACTCAAAAGAGATATTCCACAATCTGATAAAAGGGAGGCTGAAGTTCGCCGAAAACAGTGTCCAGTATACGCATTTCGATTAGGCAGTTTAAAAATCATGTAATCAGTTTTACCACATTGCCAATAGTATTTATACCAATAGGTTGTTTGGTATATTTACCAGTTTTAAATCAAAGAAAGAAGCGAACATAATCAGTTTTCAGTTCATAATATGCCACATTTTCTTGCCCCTTTTACTAAATTCAAGACATTAATAAATATCCAGATGTTACAAAAAACTCTCACTTTTGTTTTGGTATTGGGTGTATTGATTTGGAATCGTAGTCCCTCATCTTTCACATGTTTTAATCAAAATAACCTAAAGTAAATAATTTGTTATAAAACTTTTTTACTAAAAAACATATTTGTAATTTAGTAGAAATTCATCTTCCATTCATTCAAAAATTGTGGATAAATCCTTTTTTGTCACCTTGGATATTTTAGGTTTGTACTTTTCTGATTTTCGCTTCAGGAATGCAATCGATTTAAATATTTTTTGATATCGACATTCTTCTTGAGTAAAATTTCTGTTCTTATCATTGAGTAATCACACCAATCGTTTCTTATTAGTTAAATAATTATTTTCTCTACACCATTTTTGATAGCAACCAAATGCTTACTCACATTTCTTCCATGATTTCTCTGGCACTAGATTGGAAACAATACTGGAAGCTTTATTCTGAATAGTCGACGGTAACTTACCGCTTGAATTCATATTTACACTTTCACAATAGTTACGATATATAACTCATTGACAGTTTTGTTTATGCCCGTTGTTACAATAGACGATCTTATGTACAGTAACGCTAAATATTATTATTGTTATCAACAGTTGTAGTTAATAGTTTTACACACTATGACTTTTTTATAAGTTTTACTCATAATGTGTTAAAATTACTAGTATTATAATAAAATACACTGAATTGGTGTAATATTTACCAGTGATACATTAAGTGCACCATTTTGTGTAAGCTTAAGGCAAGGCGCGCACTGAAGTGGTGTGGAAGTGACGTGGCTGTGGCGTGGTGACCAAGTGGCAGGTGGAACCATTAAAACCTATGTAAACATATTAGTCCAGGGAAGTTAAGAAAAATAGCGGAAATTTTTAGGCACAGCAGATATCGAGATGCGGTTTTCTGCATTGTGTTCAGGAAGGTCCCAGGAAAAAAGTCTATATCGTCTGGTTTAGCCATTTTTTGAAAAATGCCTTATGGGCCGGAAAATGCATTACACCATTATAGGAACGACTGGAAACTCGGAAAAATCGCTCGGAGATTGTTACTGGCAGTTTAAAAATCAGGGCTGCCGAACTCGATTACCACTGGCATTAGAATTACCCGGAGATGCACGGCTGGCTCTGTGGGGGTGCGCGGGGGAGTTTTAAATGGCAGCGTGCATGAAAATCGCTCCAAACTCGTTACTCGGGGTTTTCGGGATGCCAAATTCAATTCCGGCATTGGAATTATCTGGGGCGCTCGGGGCGGCTCTGCGGGGTATCTGGGGGTCATTCTGGAAATTGCATAGTCCATGGGAAGCGCTCCAAACTCGTTACTGGAGTTTTCAGGGATGCCGAATTCAATTTGGCATTAGACTTCACCGGGGGCGCTAGGGGGTGGCTCTGTGGGAAATGGTAAAGGAGAAAGTGAAAAATCACAAATTATGAAAATAATACTTTATTCAAATAACAAATATTCATTTCCCTTCAAACACCCTCAGACAACCCCACAGAGCTACCCCCGAGCGCCCCGGGAAAATCTAATGCTAGAATTGAATTCGGCATCCCCAAAAACCCCCGAGTAACGAGTTTGGAGCGCTTCCCATGGACTATGCAATTTCCCCCCAGAATGACCCCCGGTAATTCCAATGCCAGAATTGAATTCGGCATCCCCGAAAACCCCTGAGTAACAAGTTTGGAGCGATTTTTATGCACGCTATAATTCTAATGCCAGAATCGAGTTCGACAGTCCCGAAAACCTCCGAGTAACGATTTCCGAGCGATTTTTCCGAGTTTCCAGTCGTTCCTATAACGGTGTAATGCATTTTCCGGCCCAGAAGGCATTTTTCAAAAAATGGCTAAACCAGACGATATAGACTTTTTTCCTGGGACCTTCCTGAACACAATGGAGAAAACCGCATCTCGATATCTGCTGTGCCTAAAAATTGCTAAAAATCAGGAGAATAATAAAAAACACTATTGGGTTCATCTTCTCAGGAAAAAAAATAAAAATTTTTACATTTCTAACGTTTATAAAAAGGATTTGAACTTGGATGACCAAAAATTTAAACCTTTCTATCAAATAAAGAAAGTGACATTTTGCAGGTTACTGACGACCTATGCTTCAAAAAAGGATACAAACTTCAGGAATTTATGGTAAATTCGTGGCCGTCTCGCATGTTTTTAGTTTTAAAATTCACAAGAAATATGCAGTTGCAATGCACAATGCCACGTCGTCACCGGCCGCTTGCCACTCGAAAATTAAACTTGTTCGAGATTAGTGGCACCAGACTGGCATCACACCACCTGCAAAATACCACGCCACCACTACTCCGTTCTGATACTCGCGTCTTCATATGTTTACATATAGGCTTTAATAGGCTTGTTTTTGCAGCAGTTCAAAACGGTTTGGAAACTGTCAGAAATATTCGACCAGTTAAGTTGAGAACGCGTTACCATTGAATTTGACGCAATAAATAGTTGGACGGACATCTCTGATAGTGCTGCACAAACCTCCACTTGCTGACCACTTCAGTGCGCGCCTTGCCTAAGGCACCTATGTGTTCTATATACCTACTCCTGACTCCATACGTCACTGCGCCATGTTGGTCGTCTAGCGTTGTTCTGCTCAGTTACCTTTCGTTCGCTGTGTTCAAATGGAGAACATTTTAATTTAAATTGAAGTTTGATTGAAGAAAATGATAAGTACTTACCTAACTATAACAAATATGGATGACGATTGTGACAGAACTAAAACTAATTAGGACTAAGATCACTAGTAGTTGGATTGTATATTTTTAATAAAATCATAAAAAGTAAAATATCTTATTTTAAAATTACTGTAACACCCGAGGTAACACCATAATATAATTATGTTCCTGTTTGCTTTTGAAATTATAATTTTTGTTATACGTTTATTTTGCCGTTTTGAAGAACAGTCCAGGCTATATTCGATGCATTATCGACGACGGGGAAATTGTCAAAATAAATGTATTACAAAAATGTATCAAATATTATTTCGAAAACAAACAAGAACTATAATTAACAAACTAAAAAGATAGGTGAGATATCATTACCTATTATACAATAAAATTAGCATGTAAATGTGTAAAGATGTACACCTTTAATGACAAAAGTAATACTGAAATTAGTAAAAGTTACACATAATATTATTTGTTATATTAACACAGTGGACTGTGTTAAACACACTGCTACATTTGTAAAAATATTTACAATCCCGTGTGAACCTCGTTTAAAACAGTATTGTGTTCACTTGTGTTAAAATGTGTAATTATTTTTCAATAACTATTATTGTAAGACGTATTTTATTTCATAATGTTCATTAATGATGCATTTTTTGGGTTATTTTTAGGATAAAAATTGGACTTTAAAGTACTGGGACGATAAAGTAAAAGTTCTTCAAAAGTCTTGACCCTACGTATATTTTTGACATTTCAGGAACTTGACATTTGATTTTTTAAACAAAAAGTCATGAAAATATTCCATCTCCATTCATTTTGATAATATGTGAATAAACCATTCAAAAAATGCAGAACGCCAAATAATTTTTTCTGATAGTGGTTTTTAGGTTTTCACGGCCGGTGCTAATATTTGATACATAGTGATTTTCCAGGTTGTTATGCCTTGATCCCCGTAACTGGTCGCTGCCAGAAACAGAATTAGCATTAGCTGGGATTATTTTGCCCACCCTGTTTTTTAGGCTAGACTGTGTGGGGACAAATTCACTATCGGTGTCTCACTTCTCTCTTACTCATAAGCAATTTATATTTCTACCAGTTAAAGAAAAGTCGCAATAATATTTACTCGTATTTATATATTTAAAAATTTACTCGTATCATAGCTTTACTATTCGTTCTAGATATACATATAAATAACTACTGCTGAATTTTGATATGTTTAAGTAACGATAATATGTTAATAATAGGCATGGGTATTTCCAAATACTACGAGTAGTAGGTGCTATTAGTTCTTGAAATATTTTCAAACCATCATTCACAAAATGAACTCTAATTTTACCTTCAAATTTCAAGCAAGTCATGAAAATCTGGGAAAATTAAATTCAAAGGCTAAGCAGCGAACATTTTCTGGCGGGTGGAAGATGAATGTGCGATACTTGGCAAATTACGCCGTAAATTTATTACATCATTATATCTACTTCATATGAAGTAACTATCTGTGATTACAAGTTAATATCCCAAATAGTTTCGCAAATTTTAGCGAAGTAATTTCTCATCTATACATGAAGTCTATTGAAATGTCTAAAAACTGAGGTTGCCACAGCAACCATTTATTAGCAAACTCTGTGAACGTGTTTTTAATCAAATGCGGTCACACATAGAAATGTAGTTATTTTGATGGCGTTACTAGAATATTCAATTGCATATACATATAGATAGATAAACATGTGTGATTATGTGTTGTATTGTGTGTACTATGCAGTTATTGTTTTTTAAATAATCATTTATGAATGCTCTTAAAACATATAGATGCAAGTACATTTTCATAACAATAATTTGTAACTTTAATCGATATGAAATGTGCTTCAAAAATTTGCTATGGAACTGTAGTGATCTTTTGTATTAAAATAAAAAAATATTTTAAAATTCGAATAACCATCTAACAAATACTATTTTGTATCAATCAAAAGGAGCAATTCAAAAATGATTTAAAAATACCCTTCCGCACGGCACTGGAAACTGGTCCACTGTAAAACTTGATAAGGCGACCGGACAAAAAATTAAAAGGAAAAGGAAGGAATAATACTCAAGGAAAGAAATAAATTATATTTTACAACACCTATTTTAATGCAGCAAATTTAACTGATTTTGCCGCTATTGTTATTAAATATTTATTTGTGGTTTTAATTAGTAAAATAGTTTGACATACCTGATGTTACAACTAAATGTTGGGCTCGTCTTACCCAGTTTCTACAAACTAACACAAATAATGTTTCTGCTTCTTGTCCGTTTTGAACTTGTAAATTCTTGGCAGTAGCTATGATACATTTTGTAAATATCCCCACAAAAATAAGTCCAAATGAATTAAAGTCAGGAGATCGTGGTGGCCATGGTGTCGGTCCTCCTCGTTCAATCCCCTGGTAATAATGCTTGGATACGCTGTATATGGTACGGATATAATTGAGCCTCATGTATGATACACCACACTGATGCAATACGCCGTGGACGCCCTGGAATCCACCTCTGCCACGGTTCGGCAAATTTCCCGTGTCACGCCTGCGTTTGCGCTACACCTGCACTCATTGTACACCGTTGTAAAAGTAGCTGCATTTGGCACATGTTTACCGGGAAATCGTTTTGCTAAAGCATTTCCACTTCGCCATAAATTAAAACAATACCCACCAACTGCGAGTTGCTATACGTAAAGCCATGTAAAGGTTGAAACTACTAGAACTTCAATATTTTTTTCTCCGAAACTATAAAGATTTTACAAACATTTTTTTTCTATATTGACTCCATTTTTCACGACGCATCTATTCCCATTTTTTTTATATAAGTTCTGAATCATCTGTATAGGTACTACTATAAGAGTAATAAAATATTTGTTATCAATGAATAAATCATTTGTTACTGTCTTTTACCACTGTTCATAGATATTCCAATTTATATGTTACATAGTAAAAACTCGAAGGAAAATATTAGGTTGGGATAACTTGTTTACTTGGTTGACTGATGCTTGCAAACACCCCAGGATTAGCAAACTGTCGAGCTGTTCTCCGTCTGGAAAAGCAGATCTCTAAGACACTTTATATATGTTTTATCAATATCCGTGGACATAGTTAGCCAAGAGATTGGATTGGTTGTTCGCAGGAAGCAATTTGTTAGGAGCTTAGGACGTATATGACGTCATCTTATTAAACTGAGGGTTTGTTTGCCAAGCTATAAAATAAATTTTCTGACACACTTTCTTGTTCGCGGGGGTCGAAAGTGTTTTGTTTGGTGATTTATTGGCGCGTGATTTGAATTCCGACACGGTTTACATGTGTAAGAATTCGAAAATTAGTCTCGGTAGTAAATTGCGTGTAATATAATTTGGTCCATTATGTTCTATAATCGAACAGAAATTTATAGATAACCAGACATTTATTATGTAATAAGTTGTTCACTTTCCGTAGAGAATTCATTGATATCTTGTGAGAACCTTTTACTGGTTGTAATAGGAGAAAATTGAGATTGGAGATATTAAGTTAATTTAAATAAATTTCAAAATTTTGCAAGCTTCTCTGAAACTTGACACTGCCTTTCTAACAAGCTTTTAAAGATTTGTATTTTGTTTATAATTTAACACTTATTAGTATCTAATATGTATATGTGTACAGAGTGTTAGTTTTAAATCTGTTCTGTTCAAATGAGATTGGTGGTTATATAGGGTCTCCCGAAATTAATAGGACATAGGGCAAGTGTAGATTCTTGACGACAAAATAATGCAATCTAGTGTAGCTAAACTTACCTTACTCAAAAGTTGATAGTTAAAAAATTTTCGATATTTGTAAATAACTATTTTAAAAAATCCAAGTATCTGCATTCACTTTGGAGATCGAAGTTATTTGGGGTAAAGAAATTCAAATTTATTGCTTTTGACGTTTCTAATAGAGGGCGTCAATTAGCATGTTTTTTTAAATGACATAACTTTATTAGATGTCAAACGTCCCGGTATATGTTGTTTAGAAATAATCATAGGAGAAACATAATGTAATATATAATGGATTATTTCTAGAATCTTGCAGAAGTTACTCAGAATTGAAATAGGTCTGTAATTCGCAAAATCGTTTTTCTTCTTTTTTATGAATAGGGGTAACTCTTGGCAACTTCCAAGGAGTAGGAAAATACCCAGAAGTCAATATAAAATTAAATAAAATAATCAATGGTTTACAAAACACAACTGCACACTCTTTAATAAGAAAAGCTGGGTTTAAGTCAGGCCCCATACACATATTGGCCTTATTTTTTTTATAGCCGTGAGTATACCTGATTCAGAAATATGCAACTTACCCAGAACATTTATATATACACAATCAGACTGTCTTCCAAAATTATTCGATGCAACAAAAGCGCTAGAAAAAGAAGTTGCAAAAATATTTACAATATGTTGCGAATAATCTGTGGTAACGTTGTTAAGCACCATGGTAGATGGAATATATGTAGTACCTACCATGCTTAGAATTTATATAGGACCAGAAATGATTAGAATTGGTCTTGACAGAATTCTCAGTATCTAAAATTATTCATTACTCACTTGAGTTTTAAAGGAAGACCCAAGGTTTTTGAATTCATCATAGTTATAGCGAGATTTCGTAAATTTGTATTTCTTGTAAGTATTTTTTTTAATTTCCATTAGGATATGATATCGTTTGAGAACCATCTAGGAAATTTCCTAGTGTAATTTATAAATTTATTTTTTGTAACATGTTTTATCAAGACACTATTCAGAATACTGTAAAACGTGTCAACAGCGCTATCAACATCATTCAAACACGATAAAAAGGACCAATCAAATAAGGATAGTTCAAGATATAAGTTCTGGAACTCAGCTTTTTTATAATTCAGACTTAATAAATTATTATTTACAGGAAATACATCCCAATTTTCGATGAATAAAGAATGTATATCAATAAGAAGAGCAGGATGGTGGCTGTCTTCAGTTAACAGTAGTCTATATCTATTATTATTATTATTATTATTATTATTAGGAGTAGGTAGTATTATGTTGACGCAGATTGAAATAATTTATAAAATCATACAGAGTTAGAACGACTCCATCATTACAATTATTTAAAATATTATCGGAAAAAAGGTATATTAAAATCTCCGAGAATAAAAACATTGGATTCATAGATAAGATAGAGGGATGTAAATGCATCATATAGACACTCGTAATGAACTAAGCTAGTGCGTGGAGTATACATTGATAACATAGAAATACTGTTTTGCTATTTTTAATTTGGCATCCACAATATTGATAATATCAACCAGAATGTCACAAACTCCACGGATACCAAATGGAGGAGAGTCTATTCCATTATGTATAGGCTGCAAGACTCCGCCTCCCCTCTTCTTACTAGTCACAGTAAACACTCATTCTGCAGCAAACAATTCCTAATCATTAATCTCTTTATGAAACCAAGTCCCACTAAAAGCAACCATATCACAGCAATTCGAAAGGATGCCAACAAATACCTCATTTGCTTTCCTACAAACTCCGCGACAATTTTGATAGTAACATTGGAAATCACATTTAGAAATGAGAGAGCCATCAGATAGTAATTGTTATTGCGAGCTCAGTATATTTTTAAACATTTTTAATGTGTTACTATAAACATGCCAACAGGTGTCCCAAGAGACAAGATTAACGTCAATAACTACATCTTTGTTACCGTTTTTAAACTAAATACAATTAATGCAACGTAAGACATCAGTCTTACAGCCTACAGTCAGCAAGAGCATGGTGCTCGACACAACGAGTGTATGTTAAATGGCCATCCCATTCCCCCGACCTCATCCCGCTTGACTTTAGTATCTGCGATTTTATGAAAGATTTCGTTTATATGGTTTTCATACTAACTGAACAACAGCTAAAAGAACGAGTTATACAAGTTGGAGAGCATTTTAGGCTGAAACCACATATTTTTCAGAATATTCGTTAATCTTTAATTAAAATTGTCCCAGGTAGGTGAAGGTGGTACCGATATTGAATATTTAGTTTCTGAATTATTATTTTTTTTTTTTACTGTTTGCTGTTAGTTATTCCGTATATTTATTTCAATTTACTGAATAAAACTGAAACGACCATTTAATGCTTAGCTATATTTATTTTGTGACACATCTGCCAGCCCATCTAAAAAAGTTGCAGTATGTCGTAAACCGAGTATAAGAGTAAAGAAAATTGAATAAAGACATGCTCTAAAAAAAAAAAAATTCTGAAGCCATAGACACACTAAAAAAAATTGGGGGTTTCGTGGGTACTACAACCCCCCTCCGTTCTCCATTCATGCTTTGATATTTTAGACCAAAATTACACAAAAAGTGTGCCGACTTAAGATACAGATAGGTGCCTGACAAACAAATATCTCTAGAATCACCGGAAAATCATTTTTACAATTTTAATTTTGGCATCCTGGAAAATGGAGCTTCAAAATGAAAAGTGTCATAAGAAAGTCCCATTATTTTGATCCAAAGAACATGTAACAGCTTGACCTACTAATTCGGAACACCCTGTGTATAACAAATTCAAGTTACAGCTTGAAATACAAAGTATTCAAGATTTTAATATGTCCCATCAATGATATGCTTACATTCTAAAATAGCACTAGCAATGCAATAATTTATACGTCAACCATAATGATGGCGTATAACATGCGGTATAATTATTATTCTTCTGTCTAGAGTAGAAACAGATCAGAATAGAAGCATAAAGAGAAAATAATATAATGTATTGACAATGTCTCCATCTTCCTAATCCTCACGGTGCTATTACATAAAGAATTTCAGAACTTTCATTGTTTGGAGCATTATTTCCAGACCGATACTTTATATAAAATATATCTGGGTACTTATTTGCTACACTAACAAATAATCTCGTCTTAAAAATTGCGCCCATAAATAGTACATTAAGGCTAATATCCTAATGGAACATAGTTTAAATGTTGTAATCATTTGTTAAACTTCTAGAGACTGACAAAGGTTTATAGTGGCAATTTAGTAAGAGCTTTGACGTAAGAGATGAAACACTATATCGCACAGGAATGTCTTTGTATCTTCGTGGTGGTGTCAAACCGCCCTCTTCTAACCGATCCTTTTAAAATACCGTTTTGTGAAAATCGATTCCTGCTTTTTACCTGTCATCATTACCTTGTTTTTCTCGATTTTCACTCCATAAAATGGAATGCCTTAAATTACCAGTAACCCAAGAACAGGAAGTTAATAAATTAAAAGTATGGAAGGTTTTAATATATTTTAAAGGTGGATGTTGCGCAAATTGGAGTTAAGTTAAATATAGTATATATAGGTATATATATGGTGTCCGGGAAAATGTGGAAAATCTTTCGGGTGCAGAAAAAAATAAGATGACAAGTTGCTTTAAAAAAAATTTCTACAGGCCCAACCTACGAAGATATGTGTCTCTGAAGGACACCGTTGGAAATCGTTTTTACTTGAATAACGTTTAAAGTATCCAATAAAATTTAATAAAAGTTAATGTGATTAGCTTTTCTAGTTTACCAGGAGTGGGCTAAGCTTTACAACTTAAGGCCTAAATTTTTACCACCCTGTATGATAAAGATTTTAAGATAATAAATCTGTGTAGCTTCAACCTTGGACTAAAAAAAGACATTAATCTTGTTTATTGTCGATAAAATAAACCGTTTACGAGAAAAAGGAAAATAAACGAATTCATATTTTATTTTTCATTAAAAAAGGGTCATGATTTCTATTTTTTTATCGACAACAAAGTGCGATACGAAAGTCATTCAAACAACAGCAAACTTTCGTTTTAAGATGTTTAAATCGAAAAATAAAAAATTAAAAAATAACGCAGTGGTATCCCAGGAAGCACCTTAACGAAATTATTGAAAGAAAAACTTCATAAGAGGGTTCAATATGCGAACATACATTGAATGTTTTCTCGTAAACGATTCATTTTATCCACAATAAACAAAAGTACGTTTTTAGTAAGTTATTAAACATTTATAACTATAAGGTATTGATCCAGTTTTAGTTAAAATCAATTACTTTACAAAATCAAAAAATTCTGAGACAATAATTTTTCATATTCAGATATGAGAGATGTGACTGTTATTTGTTGGCAATTACATACTACCTCAAGATCATTGAATTGGGAACATCTGTTCAGGTTAATGTCATTAATATTATAGGCAAAATTAATTAATGTTTTTTTTACGGGTGAAGGATTGAATATTACATTTAGAAATGTTAAGATTTGACAAATTAATGTCATCAATCAATCAACCAAATTATTAACATCGTCTTGAAGAATTAAACAATCATGTTACGATCATCGGCATATAAGATATCTTCTAAATCCATCCCAAGGCAAACGTAATTCACAAATAAGTTAAGAAGGAGCCCTAGGATAGATCCTTGCGGAACCCCTGACTTGGCAATAAAATTAACAAATTTGAAACCATGATACTTAACAAATAATGAAGAGATACGCTTGAAAAAATAATACTATGTTGTTAGATGAACTAAAGCTCGAAAACGCTTATCAAGAAGCAAACCATGGTGAAAGCTGTCAAAGGTCTTGGAAAAATTAGAGTAAACAACGTCAGCCTGGTATGAGAATCCAAACAGTTAGTAATATATTGTGTCACACAAGCCAAATTAGAATTATTTGATTTGCTTAAAGAAATTGTGCTGGTTTTCAACAATCAGATATTTAACATGAGAACAAACCAAATCAAGTCATACCTATCACTTCAAGCACCTCGCTAAAATTGTATAGAATAACAATTAGTCGATAATTCTCAATCATACTTTTGTCATCTTTTTTGAAGATGACTGGAAAAGAAAGCATTCTAAGTGATATATTATATAATAATGTAGTCAAAAGCGAAGTGGCAAATATTGAAGCCCAAATCGATTAAATTTACGGTATGCTACTACTGTGTAAACTGTAAATTATATTTCTCTATCTTTACTATGTAAGGTTAATTTACATTGAAACTTTATATTCCAAATACAGATTAATTTTATTCTTCACTAAGGATTGGATAGCGATGTAATTGATAGTATCTTTGTAAATCGCAACTTTCATGAAGGAACGAATCCTCACGCTTCACAAAGGATGATCATTGCAACTGAAACGAGTAGTTAAGTTCCAAGTACCAATCTCATTAAAATGAATTATAAAACTTCGACCTTGTCTATATACGAAGATGATTCTTCAGAATAAATTAACTGGAGAAAATCGAAGTCCGGCCAATCTTACAAATTGAATTTTACTTATTCAGTAAGCACACACTGGATCCTAGTTAGAATCATTCGTTGTGATAAATTTTTACAGTTACTAGATAATTCGTGTTCCATAGTCCCTTAGGAAATGAATGATGAAATTTCATTACTTCGCCAGGAATGGTATTTCTTTTAATTAGTAATACGTACATCCCAAGTAGCGAAAATTTTACGAGTAAATTATCTTAAATGCAGTTAAACTTGTCTGAAATAGCAAGAGCAAGAACAGTTATTCAGATAATGTGATTTAATTTATTTTGATAACAATTCGAGCTCTTAAATTCATTTTTCTTGAAGTCTTAAAATAGAGTAACATATGTTTTCAAACTGTCCTAAGCGATGTTACACTTGTTGCAATACATTTTTCAAAAAAATTCTTAATTTCCAGTTACATTTTGCATATACCGTAAATAACTGTGTGAGTAAAGCCAGTAAGGGTTATGGTAATATATCCATAATAATACTGTTGCACTAGATAACAAGAAAAAACATGAATTGTACCTTATCACTGTGTACCATACAACGTCAAAAACACTTAACAATTTGCATCAATTCGGCCTAGGCCGGAAAAGTAACTAAAGTAATGAACTGAAATACTGGAATACGGTATTTTGAGGTCTAATATATTTTTAGCTTTCTGAGACTGAGGTGTAGTTATTAAAATTTCTATGCCAATTATTATTTTCTAACTTGACCGTATTCGATAATATAAACTTGTGATTAAATTAACCTTCAAATAATTTTGTATAACAAAACAGAATTTATTGTTACTCCTACCAATGAAAAACTTTGACTCCTACACGAGGTCGATTCCAACTTAGGATATTTCGAATAGAGTTCTCTAGAAAATTTCCAACTACAGAAATTATCAATTTAAAAACAATCAGGAACTTAATAATTAACAAGCTAAGAAGTTTGGTGAGCTTCCATTTTAATATTTATCCAGAAGTCTAGTAAATGCATTATAGTTAAAACAAATAATAATTGTAACTCAATTCTTTGAGTAAAGAGGAATTCTGCATTTAATAGAAACATACTAACTCAGTTCACTGTCATTTTACTTTTTTACAAAACAATGCTGCTTATAAGTGAGTTAAAATGACAACAGAACAGAAAAATTAAATTGTTAATTAAATATAGTTTAACAGTGAGTGACCCCGAAAATTATAAAGATATGTATTTAAAGAAGTGCCATGTTTTGTATTGTAAATGCACAAACTCTTCTAAAAATACTAAAGTAACAACGCACCTGTATTGTTTAAACAGTGATGTAATGTAGATACTGACATCGTGATCTAGATTTGACCGTTAATTCGTGATGCCACCCCTGTATTAAATGTTAACAAACACTTGACTCAAAACTGGAAATGGCATTTGTAGTTTCTAGTCTGTTTTAATACACGGTGTATAGACCACCACTGACTTGCCACTCAGATTTTCTTCGTTTTGATGCGAAAAGAAAACACATATTTTATTGATGTACTATTCCTCAAATTGCCACCCTAAACAGATGTTATTTTTCTTTAGAAAATAGTGCGGTTACCCGCAGCACTCAGATCTAAAGACTCATTGTACAAGCAGCTGGTTGTAGATTACCAAACAGTCCCGCACGGCGTCCAAGGCCACCTCAAGGTATTTGTCTCTTTGCAATTAAACAATCACAGTTGCAAATAATGTGAACCGAATTTTCATCTGCGTTATCGCAAATCCTACACCTCACAGCATTAGTTAAGCTACTTAGGAGTAGTTTTATAGGTAAAGGTGCTTGTTGAGATATCCGTGGTCCGTTAGGAAGCTCATTACAATCATTATATTACATCTAGTAAGTATAACTTCGGTTTCCGTCAGTTCATGGACCTGAACCTGACCTGATGTAGTCCAGATCCACCGAATCAATCTTTTTTTGATCGTTCTTTGATCCAGTCATCAATGGATCTTGCAAGATAGCATTGTGGTAGCTCCAATACTGTTTCAGATCCCACAAATTGACTATTTGTGCCTTATCTGACCAACATATCACCTCGGTCCAGATCAGCTTAATACGAATCGACCTTCCTTCGTAAAATACTTAAAGCATCTGATAATTTTGTTATACTCTTTCTGGATTATATTAGATCCACGAAATTTTCTCACTAGTTTGCCCACATTTTACTTGATAGATTTAAAGTGTGTAGTAGGTACAAGGTAGAAATATGCATTCGGTCATCTTTCTTTATAAAATTTTACATAATATGTGTGATTGTCCAGAGTGTTTGTCATTAATCAATTTTCAAATACCCAATCAGGCAGCGCGTAGTAGCCGTTTGTTTTACTTGCCGACGGCCAGAACGAATTTATTAAAATTTTCACCTTTATTTAAAATGTGTTTAACTTGCTACAATCTGTTAAATAAAATTGATATATTTACCTGTAGCATTAATAGAATTAAGAGAATATTTTTCAAAAACTTTCTCTTTTTGTTTTTTTTCTTTTATTTTACCTTTATATCTGATGTGATTTGTTTATTACTTATATGTCATAGTTTTAATTTTGTAATTAATTATTCCTTTTTTGTATTTATCACTTTTCTATTATTTGTTGCCTTGCCACCCTATAATTGGATTTTCTGTTGGGTTAAATAAAATAAAATAAATAAGCTTCGGACACAAAGCTATTAGGAATAAGTTTTTGAAACTTAATTATATTTTAAAATTCAGTTTAAATTAGGTATTTTAAACGTTATAACAGTGACACTTTGTTTGAACTATATGCTTTGTCAGATAAGTGTTGTTTTCTTATTTAAGTTAAAATAACTACATCTTCAGGGCTCAACAAAGAAATTTAAAAGTGTTGCACAACTTAATTGAACCAAAATATCTAGAAAAGCTGTAGCGATTACGATAAGTTATACCTATATCCTATATGTATATTAAACATACAGTATCTGAGAAGACTGTACGAATACAAAACCAACAAAGTATACATAAGAGATGTGTACAAGCACCCGACTAGTCATGTCATGAAGGGCTTTTAATCCCTATGTTCGATTTAGTTCCTCAGTAGTGGAATAGCTTTCCAAGTGCGCTCCATGGATTACATAGCTATGCTCTCACACTCATCCAAATCAGCTTAAAAGTTGAAACGGACGGCGAGAGGTCGCTTGAAATTAAAATAACATGGAAGCAGTCACGGTAACGGTATATGTAGAGGCAATTACAGAGCAGCTTTGAGTGCCGCATGTTAATGCATATGAAGCAAAGAAAATCCGGTTAGCCTTTAAAGATGTATGTTTGGGGAGAGTTCAATGTTTTTTTTTACCTCCGAGGCATTACAAGCTAGTGCACGTGGATTGGATATTATAATCATAGAAAGCGTACCTGCCGAAGCCAGTACAAAATATTGCATTTCTATGTCATACAACTTAAAATATACAAGTTGTTTTTTGAAATCAGTATCTATTCAAAAATTCATTTTTATCTGAGATATGTTTCAACTGTGTCATTTTGTGCATATTTTTTTTTAAAAAAGCAAGACTTATATAGTGTCTGGGAAAATGTGGAAAATGTCTTGAGAGCAGATATAACATGAAAAAATAAAACGAAAAGTTCCTATAAATGCTCTTTCTACAGACTCTCCCTATGGAGATACGTGTCCCTGAACGCCGTTGGAAATCGGTTTATCTTGAATAACTTTTAAGGACTCTTACAAACGTGTCCTTGAAACAAATTTACCTTTTTTGATTACCAGGGGCGTGCTAAGCTTTACTTAACTTAATGCCTAAATTTTTAACACTCTGTATTATAAAGACCTTAAAATATTAAATCTGGGTAGCTTCAACCTTAGACTAAAAAAAACGTGCTTTTGTTTATTGTCGATAAAATGAATCGTTTACGAGAAAATGTTCAACCTATGTTTGAATGTTGAACCCTCTTATGAAGTTTTTCAATAATTTCGGTGCTTCCTGGGACAGCACTGCATTCGTTTAAATTTTGTATTTTTTCGGATTAAACAAAACTTTCCGTCTGAATGACTTTCGTGTCGCACTATGTTGTCGAGAAAAGAAAATAGTAATCATGGCCCTTTTTATTAAAAGTAAAACATGAATTCGTTTATTATTCATTTTCTTGTCAAAACCAATATCTTCTATAACACTAACGCTTATTTTATAAAACTCGTCCTATATGTGCATCATCAATGTCAAAAGTTGCTACATCGTAAATTATAAATTATTATACTATTAGTCACTCTGATCAGAGGAACTATTATATATTAAAAATAAAAAAGCAACAAATATTATATAAAGCAAATGAAGAGCAAAGTAGAAAAAAATAGTATCTTCAGCAACAGTTTGAATTCCATAGAGAATTTAAGCCATCATTTGCGACTAGAATTATGTATGCCGGTTACTGAAAGAAAATCGAAATGGTTTTCTCGCTTCAAAGAGAGCCATTTTCATCAACTATTCTGTCGTTTTGAGGCCGCAATTCAAGATATCATAAAGTGATTTTACATGTTGTTAACATAACTAATGAGGTTATACATGAGTTCAGTTTGGTTATTCCACATCTGCCCTATTCTTTTGATATTGCTTCAAGAAATTTTCATTTCATCTATTTCCTACTAAACCTCCCTTAAGGAATCTTTCTT
Organism: Monochamus saltuarius; assembly: GCA_025584915.1. Classification (NCBI taxonomy): domain Eukaryota; kingdom Metazoa; phylum Arthropoda; class Insecta; order Coleoptera; family Cerambycidae; genus Monochamus; species Monochamus saltuarius. The sequence continues at coordinate 36,805,997 of CM046722.1, read as the reverse complement.
AAACAGAACTTCTACGCCAATGACTACTTTTTTAAAAAAATAATGTCCCTTCTTCTGTTTCGAAATTCCTGTGCGTCTCCGAGTTATTTTGATTAACAATTGTTATTAATTCCACAATTGTTAATTAAATATTGTTACAAATTCAAAAATTTTCTCCATAAACATTAACATCAACGTTCATTCAATGTTATTTTTTTTTTTTGTAATTTAGTTGGAGTACATTAGTATTTGCGCAGCGCGAAATAAATAAGGATTGTTAAAATTTGTGTACTAAACCGATTTTAACTTATAAATGTCTTGTATTTGAATATGGCTTGATATAACAAATATTTATTTTGACTACATTGGAAAGAGAAATAAGAAGTTTCGGCTTTTTTGGAATCCTTAACAAAACATATTTAGGTAGGTTTCGTTAAAAGAATTAAATATTTAGCCAATAATTGATAATAAATAAATTGTTTAATTTAGTACCACATCAAACATTAAAAATCAAAATATCTCGGAAACTCACAGGAATTTCTAAACAGAAGAAGGGATATTATTTTTGGTAATTTTTAAAAAATAGTCATTGGCGTCAAGTTATGTTTAAGAAAGGGGTTGAGCACCGTCTCCACTCCGCCACTGTGCAAGTTTTTGAATATTCTTAGCGCTTGTTTTATGTCCCTTAATTAATAGGCATTACATGAGAATTCGTGCTATAAGCACTTTTTGTACGAGTTGCATACAATATTTTTTCTACGTGCATGCAAAAACCAAAAAAATGTGTTATTTAAATGACACTAAGTGTAAGAAAATATGACGTCGATTTGAACGTTTATGTTTGTCGTGATGACACAACGCTGTAGTAAAATGACAGATGAATGCAATAAACATTTTATTGCACTAGTGCAATAAAGAACCACTTTTTCCACTAAATAGTTCCCATAGTTCAATAAAGTTTTGATTTTTGCATTAACCTAGAAAATAGTTATTTATGCAACAAGTACAAAAAGTAAAGTGTTGTCCTACTCGGCCTGACGGCCACGTTGGACAATTTCACGTCGCGTGTACGAGTTGCATACAATATTTTTTCTACGTGCATGCAAAAACCAAAAAATGTTTTATTTAGATGACACTAATTATAGGAAAATATGATGTTGATTTGAACGTTTATGTTTGTCAAGATAACAAAACCCTGTAGTGGAATGACAGATGAATGCAATAAAAATGTTATTCCATTAGTGCAATAAAGAACCACTTTTTCCGCTAAATATAGTTCAATAAAGTTTTGTTTTTTGCATGAACGCAGAAAAAGTTAAAAATTATATACCTATATTGACAGTCACGAAAAGTTGTAAGATTGGAGAAATCTTTATTAAAGAAGGGTAGATGAAGAAGGGAAAATTAATTAGAAATTCAAGATAAAAATAGTGCAGAACTAATAAAATTGAATAATGTAAATTAAAGTGGAAAAGAAAAAGATAAATGGAATTTCATAATTATGATTGTACAGTATTAATAAGTAGTTTAAAAAAGCGTGTAGTGAAAACATTTGTCTTACCTGGTGCTGTATCTTAGTGTTGGACAGAAAAAAAAAGTTGTTGATTAATATACAAAATAAATTGAAAACGTTATATCCATAACTGGCTGTAAGATGAGAAGTCTGAAGTAGAAAACAAACACTGTATCCAGCATCTATCCAGAGCATCCAGCAATATTTGGGTCTGCAGAAATTGAACTATTAGTAATAAAAAGAATTCAAGATATACCAAGAAAGGTTGTCTCTCGTGAGTTCTAAATACAATTTTCAATCTGTTATATAGAAAGTGACACTAATGACACACAACAAAACCTTGGATCATACAGATACGGCATACATATATAGAAGGGCATACAAAATAAACAAATTGGATCTGAAGCAGCGCCATTTAGCGGAACAGAGTAGCAATTCTGGAAAAGAACATAAATTGAGGATAGGATATCCAGATCAGGACAATCGTGAATTGAAACGAACAAGACAAATACAAATTATCAACATCGAAAAGGGATGAAATTAGAGTCCTAAATGTCAGTATAAATTTTACTTTATTTTCCTACTAGTTTCGGCTTATTAAGCCATCTTCAGGGACACAGTCAAAGTTAATTTAAAAAATGTTCGTTTTGTGGCCAATATGTGTAGAAGTATTTGTGCACTTTATTAATTATTAGAGATTTTAAATTTTGGTATGTACAACTTGAGTTTAGACTTTATTTAGTACCTTCCTTTATATTTAACTAACTTTGACTGTGTTGCTAAGGATGGCTTAAGAAGCCGAAACTAGTAGGAAAATAAAGTAAAATTTATACTGAGATTTAGAACTCTAATTTCACCCCTTCTTGATGTTAGTCGCTCAGTATTTCAATGGGTATCGTTCAGAAAAAAAGTACAAATAGGGGAGAGTGGGGTGTAATGATCCCATAAGGTAGAATGATTCCTCTCAATTTTGAGAAAACCAGTAGTGCCATCTAGGTTGTGATCGCAAAATATTATAGTTTCTTTGTTGTGTGATTGTGGGCAGCACATATAGTTATTATGAACAAGCTGGATTAATGGTGCTTTTCGATATATTTTTTTGCGACTCTGATGTAAGGTAAGCGTCTTTAAAATACTGTATTAAATCGATGAGTTGTTTTCTTAATAAAGCGCGTGTATGTACAAGTTGTTGTAGTACCAACATAAGCCACAGTATACATTTGGGGCAAAATGATCCCCTAATGGGTGATGATCCCGGGATTATTTTACCCCATTAAATTAATTCGTTTTGTCATCAGATTTCATTAAGACTTTTTTTCTCAAAATGCCTCGTAATTATCAACGCAAAGGCAAAGCTGGAATCCAAATAATATGCAAAATGCTCTGGATGATATTAAAAAAGGAATACCCAGACGGCAGCAAAATACTTCAATGTACCTGTGACGTCATTGAATCGTCAGGCAAAAAGGAGGAACGAAGCAAGTTTCTTGCATTACGTCAGCTGAACGTGGAATATCAACAACAGTCAGTCATCAGTAATTTACAGATCAGCAAGTGGAAATTTCATACCGCCTATCCTGGTTTTCTGTAGAAAACGTATCAAGGCTGAATTAATGGACGGAGCTCCACCAGGAACAATGTTTGCATGCAACGACAGTGGGTGGATGAAGCTGGATTTATATAACAAACAATGGTTTAATCACTTTCTAAGTTTCGTTAAGCATGGTAATTTTGGATGGCCACTAAACGCATACAAACAATTTGGAAGTGATACTAAAAGCAAGGGAAAATTTTGTTACTTTGTTTACCACCCCATTTCCATATTACTGGAAACCAAATGAGGAGTCAAGTACTCAGATTGTTTACAATTTTGATGCCTCAGAACAAAGGCGTCAAACAAGTCCTATCCCAGGTCCAAGTTCATGTTCAGATACTGTCGTTTCAGATGTAAAGTTTGAGGAAATCAACAACGTTTCATTTTCTATTAATGCTTCCGCTTGTCATCCTCTTCCAAAAATGTAAGCTAAACGAAGCAATAATAAACGTATGTCAACTGGCGCTGTAATTTTAATGAGCACTTCATACAAAGACAACCTCGAAAAAGAGAAGACAGAAAAGATTGAAGCAGAGAAAATAAAGGACGCGAAGAAAAGAGCTAGACTGTCTAAGAGCAAGATAATCAAAACCTCAAAAAGAAATAATAATATTAATCGGAAAGAACAAAATGACTCGGAAAGTAGCAGTGTCGACTCTGATCACACTGAATGCGTATTATGCTATGAAAA